>CM012453.1:31451296-32051296 GCA_003999625.1 Oryzias javanicus | reverse complement strand
TGACTGCCAAGCTGTGGGTATAAATCCCAAATTTATTCAAAAACTGTCTTTAGATATATCTCTGACACCTGTCTTTTGGTTCTCTCAGTGGATTTTTTACAATTTTTTTTTAGCCCCATTCTTTATTTTCAAGGGTTTTTGCTGCCGTGATGTCATCAAAATCCTATTCTCCGGTTATTATGTACGTGCGAATTTTAATGAGTCTTTTAGCATGTGGCGGGGGTCAAATTTTCTCTCAGAGGTGCAGTATGAAGGTTAAAATGTTTCAAAATGAACGAGGTTGTACATTTAGATTTGCAACTGTAAATTACCATTTGCATGTGTACAATTTAGATTTGCAACTGTAAATTACCATTTGCATGTGTACAATTTAGATTTGCAACTGTAAATTACCATTTGCATGTGTACAATTTGAGTTACAACCTCAAATCGGGATTACAACAGCTCGAATCTGCCGCTGCGTGTGCGAATCTGCCGCCGCGTGTGCACGAATCTGCTGCCGCGTGTGCACGAATCTGGTGCAGCGCCTACAAGTGCGCATCGGACTTTTGAAACATTACTTGCCAGAGATTTGCTTCAAAAGTAACCCGTGTCCGATAATAGAAGCGGGGCGGGGGCTCTGAAGCGCTGGTGAGTCATCAACCAATCAGAGTGCAGGACTCAGAAGCCCAACAACACTGCCGCCATGGCTAACCCGGCTGGGGTAAGTTCCCTTATTAAACATTGATTTTGCTACTTCGTTGTGTGCCTTTAGAGTTTATAAGTCACGCCGACCAAACGTTATCACGAATTACACTACACTTATCTTCCTTGGTTTGTGTGAAAGTCGGCGGCTAGCCGAGTCTGTCAGTCTCAGCGGTCGGACTCGGTTATGACGTAGGGGTGTTGGTGCATTACAACAGTGGTCCCCAAGCCCCGGGCCACGGGCCACGGACCCAGTACCGGATCCCCCTGCAGGATCCCGTACCCGAACCCCCGTAGGGAGGGGGGTTCGAATGTTTATTTCCTGGTTCTAACTCGTGTCAGTGCCGCCGCTGGACGTGAGCTCTTTTACACAAGCTCTTTTACTGCCCTCTAGCGGCCGGAGGGAGTATTTGGTTGTATTTATTTTAAAGTCATAACTTTTGATAGAAATGAGCTAGTGACTCGCTTCTTTTTTTGACATACTCAGAAATTTATGACGGACCGGATTAAATTATCCAACGGGCCGGGTCCGCCCGCAGGCCGCATGTTTGACATGCCTGCTTTAAGCAAACAAACTGGAGACTGATTAAAAGAGCCACTACTCAATGCACTCACTCACTGACATAACTTACTGGCTACCTTTTAATAACATGACATCAGCTTAACTTTGAATCAGTGGGACTCACTATCTATTCTTACATATTTTACATATTTTTGAAAATAACTTAATTCTTTTTTTTTTCTCCCAGGAATTTCTGCTCAACCATCTACTTCAAAGACTGGAGACCCGACTGTCAAGCTGGCTTAGTCGTGTTCCTTTAGATTTTGATTTTCTAGAATTTATATGTTCTCAGGAGTTAGTACTCCTCAGCGCTATTTCAAACCAGATAGAGATTCAGATTCAGAGGGTTCAATCAAATTTACTTTTATTCAAGGCATTTTTCATTCTAAGGAAACAATACAATAAAGTTGGCATAAGAAAAAATATCCAACCAATGAAACACACCATCATTCATGGCAGGTGGTGGCTCTGAGGATCTGCTTTGCGGTGTTTCAAATGCCAGGAGGCTGGAGTTTGACGAGCTTTCAGGAACGCTGTTGCTCATGGGAACCCCTGTGATGTAATTGGCTCAACTGGAATTGGTGTCATGTAATCCATCTGAGGAAAGCTAGATGGCAAGATATGGATTATAATAGCTTTAAGTACTTTTGAATACAACAACATTATATGAAAAATGGTGTGCCTAACTGAAATTACCATAAACGTTTTAAAGACATAGCTCACCCCAAATGTGTGGTTGGTGTGCTATTTTTGACAATGTTAAAATAAAAAAACAGATTAAACCAGTGTACTCACAAATAAAGAATACTGACAGTTACAGACAAAAACCAACCTTTCTCCACAAGAACTTGCATGAAGGGGCATGATGTCGGTGGAGAACATCTCTCCGCATATGGGGCAGGAATCCTGTAACAGTCAAATTACCATCATAAACCCCACTTAAATGATCATGATTATTTTTACAAGCTGTAATAATTGTCTGATTGCTGAAAGCAATCAGAGTATGCTATTGTACAAATTTATTCTGGTTTTTTTATTTAGTTTCTTATTCAGTCAAATTCTGCCGTGCTACTCCTACAGTTTAGAAGCTATAAAGCTGAAACTTGTACAGTTTTAGTAATTTCACAACATTTTGAGTTATAGATTTTTTTTATATGAATTTTTAAAATACATTTTACCTTTACATTGAAAAAACCACAGACACTTTTCCAGACCGCTATATATAAAAAAGATTTTGGCCTACTGGTATGAAACTGTAAGTAGACATAAAGCAAGCTTTATATTCTCCATCAATTGTGGCTCGATTGCGCCACCAGGTGGTCAGTTGTAGCATATAAGTGTTTGCAGTGCTGTAGATCCTTAACACTTTCACATGACTTCACCAACGTTTCACGAATACTTCCACTATGGTAGACTGTAAGCGCAATAACTTTCACAACCGTTTTCCTGTAGGGGGCGCTATAATCAGTTTTTTTTATGTTTCCTCTAATATCTCCAAGGTTGTTTGACTTATGTGGATGAAACTTGGTACGCACATTATAAGGACAGTCTTTAATACTTCCAGCTGTGAAATATTTAAATCGGCGCAATTTCTTCAGGGAATTGCAAATCTAGTTAAACAGAAGATCTTCATAGTTTGAATGCCACTTTATTACTATATTGTGGCACCTACAGAACGTTGATTCAAAGATGTCATTATTGTTGGGCATGACAAGTATTATTTTAAAAGTCGTCAAAGAATTATGCCCTGAATTGGAATGGGTGGAGAACATACAACCATAATATCAGTCTTACCAGTGGCTTTTTTGAAGAAGCCAACCACCTTGCAAATTCCGTAGTTTGGAATATTCCTCAAGTAGAACCTTACTTATCTGAATATAAACAAATCAGGATTAATATTAATGCCACAGTCCATGAACAAATCACTGACAGTGACATGTGATTTACGTTTTCTGGATATCTAGTGTTCACCGAACAAAAGTTAATTAGTGTGAACATTCTTTATTTAGCAGCTTGAATAATAAAGATTATCCTGTAGCATTGTATAAAGTTGTGTCTCTATGCAAATTTAGCAGAGATGTGAAACTAAAAAATAAAACAAGAAATCTAGAAATTACATAAAACAGAAAACACAAAGGTCTATCAAATGAATGGCAAGTCGGATTTTAAGACTTTCCAAAAATTATATGTAAGGTTACAAAAGTTGCTTCACCTCTGCATGATCAGCATCATCTGCAAGAGTGACAGTTCTCCTTCCTAATCCCGCTTGCAACAGCACACTTTCATCACCAGGAGTTCTGGAGGAATTGTTAGCTAACAGGCAGAACTGGAGTTCTAATAGACGTGTTGGTCTTGGTGCATCAGGGGCTTTCCTTTTAAAACGTGCACTTTTTCCAGTAAATATTGCTGGAAAGACCTTTAAATAGAAATAACACAGGTAATTAAATGTGCCAATTTTCCTATTTTTAAACCCATTAAAAGTACATTGTTCTTCACCTTTGCATCTCCTGTTGGACTGTGTTTGGCCGGACATGCTGGCTAATACCAGAGGTACCAGCCTGTGGTTCAGCAGGCCCACTTGAGCGTTGTCTGATACAGCTCAGAAGATTTCTCACGGCATTTTGTATTTCTGCTTCCTGTTGATCCTAAAAAGACAGGAATACAGTAACAAAATGCTGGACGTTCTGCTGTTAATTTGTAGTTAATTATAAATATGTTCATTCTTAAGTTTTTATATTCAAGCAAACACGTTTTATATTAAGTCATAAAATGGTGTAATAACTACATCATATTGGTTTTGTTTTGCTGGAATACATGAATGTTCGCAATTGATATTTTAGATGCACATATGAATATTGTTGCTTGCAACTGTTTGGGAGTTTTTGTTAAGAACTATTTCACCCAACGTAGGGTAATCACTGCAGGTTACAGTTTTATTGTTTATTTCATGATTTCTAAATCTGTTGGATTTGTCTTAAGAAATCCTGAAAAAGTCAGCTTATAGATTGACAACATGTCAATCGTTACCATTATTATCGTCACATAATCGTCATAATTAAATAATAAAAGTACAGCGAGACCTCAGCTCGCGAACATAATTGGTTCCCAGCAAGTGTGTGTGAGGCGAAAAGTTCGTGAGCTGAGGTTCCACTGTATAACAATAATTGTGTTCAACATTCAGTATTTGAAAGAGTTTAAACACAACAGCCGTTGTAATTGGTCGGCGTGACTTTATAAACTCTAAAGGCACACAACGAAGTAGCAAAATCAATGTTTACTAAGGGAACTTACCCAGCCGGGTTAGCCATGGCGGCAGTGTTGTTGGGCTTCTGAGTCCTGCACTCTGATTGGTTGATGACTCACCAGCGCTTCAGAGCCCCCGCCCCGCTTCTATTATCGGACACGGGTTACTTTTGAAGCAAATCTCTGGCAAGTAATGTTTCAAAAGTCCGATGCGCACTTGTAGGCGCTGCACCAGATTCGTGCACACGCGGCAGCAGATTCGTGCACACGCGGCGGCAGATTCGCACACGCAGCGGCAGATTCGAGCTGTTGTAATCCCGATTTGAGGTTGTAACTCAAATTGTACACATGCAAATGGTAATTTACAGTTGCAAATCTAAATTGTACACATGCAAATGGTAATTTACAGTTGCAAATCTAAATTGTACACATGCAAATGGTAATTTACAGTTGCAAATCTAAATTGTACAACCTCGTTCATTTTGAAACATTTTAACCTTCATAGTGCAGAAAGAAAAAAAGAATGGTAACGACAAACAACTTGCAGTTCAGGGCTGCTGCGGGACAAAACAAAACAGCAAGGATCGATAAAAAAAAAAAAAAAAAAACAAATGTAGAGATAAAAAAAAAAAAAGTAGTGCGAATGGATGTAAGAGGGAAAAAGCGTGAGTGAATCTTTAGTTTAGATGCAATCATGCTCATCAAATTTCGCTCAAATTTAACAATGTTATGAATAAAGAATGCTAAAAAAAAATCCAGCTTATTATAAAGGAGTTTGAGAAGCAGACTGGAAATAAATAAATGATGGAATTAATAAAATATGCAAAAAACAATACCACTGATGATGTATTTATTATATATATGTAATTTTTAAAAAATCATTCTTTGAATCATCCTGTTTTATATAGATGTTTATTCTAACAATAAATAATGATTTTTTTCATTTGATTTGCTATGATGGCTTTTGAAATAATGTCTATTTACATAATCATGTTTTTCATTTTTGTCATGTGGGGATTTTTTTACGACCAGAGTGAATAAAATCAAAAGTAAAGAACTGGATAATGGTAATTTACGTGGTAAAAATTGGAAATTAGAAGTAAAGCAAAGCAAAGCGGGGATTAGATTATATAAATTCCTTTCAAGCAATCCACTGAACTCCTTTTAGAAATCTTAATATTTAATTGCTTTCTTGTGTCATGAACTATGTGCAAAAGAGCAAATACGTTTATTTATGTTTAGGAGTAATAATTGAACTATATATTAGTGTATTTTGCAATCAGTTTTTATGACTGATATACATTTGTATATGCTTAAATATCTGTTTTTTGTCTTATTTTTGTACCATTTCTGCTTTGATTGCTTAAAATAAGCTGATTCTTAATTGAAAGATATTTTTTTATGTATATGACAGGATTTAATTGAAGAAATTTCAAAATAGATTACTTGCCTGCCTCTAATAAAGTTACGAATAAATCAAAAATTCTTGAAATTTTAAGATTTGTCTTTGATAGAAAAAAAAAATACATGTATTTTTTAAATCGTCACTGAGACATTTTGTTAAACTAAGATTATTTTGTCATTCAAAAACGTTCCCAATAAGAATATGACTTTTTTTTTTCTTTCTTTTCTTTTTTACTTTCAGTTTTTTTGCAGATAAATGACACATCTTTTGCATAACATATTTAATATTAATTTCTTCCTCAATAAAATTCCAGAAAATGCAAATATTACTTGGTATAATAGCTTCCCTTGTAAGATACTAAACGAATGGAAAAACGGTATAAACTCATTTGTGATTGTGCAGGATCCGCCCACGCCACGAACCTGCAGATCGCCACGGAGCAGCTTGACTGACATAGTTCAGCAACACAACAAATGAGTTCCACTGTTACAAGGTCAGAGTGTATATATGTGACTCACTTGGTGACATTTGCCTGCTTTTGTCACCTCTGTGGCTTTAACCGCCTGTCCCAAAAATAACCTCAGCTGTCAGGGCTCATCTCTCTGCGCTGCCATTTGTAGAGGCCAGAGGCCGTTTGATAAAACTCGGAAAACTTTTGTTTATTCCGACCTGCTCGGAAAAGTTCTGATCCCTAAAAACAAGAATGGATTGAGGCTGATAATTTACTCCAAATTAAGCGACAAGAAGTTTTGTGGAATAATTTCAATGGGGGTTTCCCAAAAGTTCAACAAGAGTAAAAAACAAGGAAAAAGTCTGAAAGTAAAAAAGGACTGGATCAGAACAATATGGAACGTAAAGGTTCCTTACTCACCTGGGATCCGGAGCCGCACAGGTGAACCGTCAATCAGATGGAGAAATTTCCAAATGAGAAATCCAAATCCGGGTTAATTTTTAAAAACCTCGTCTTTATGCTCCAATCTGGTTGTAAATCCAGGGTGATGGAACGAGTCCCAGCCTCCTGCGGTGGGTGCTTGACTACACTTATTTTTCCTTTCTTCTCCGGGGGCTCATGATGCCAAATAGCTGACGTTCCTACTTTAGCGCTGCCTCCTTTCCAAAATAGACCTGTCATTTGCAGCAGATAGGAGAGGCCGGGTAAAAGAGCAGGCGGCTCTGGCCTCTGCCGGGCCGCTCCACACCTCCGGCTCCATGTTACACTCCTTATTACAAGACGGGAAAATGTTCACAAATCACAGAAGATGCTTGATTTATCAAAATTAAAATCCTTGCCTTTACACTTAATGTTCTTTTATCGAATTTCAAACCTTCTCAGCAACATTTTGTCCCTCATTTTTTTATTTATGTTCATTTTTGGCTTGTTTTCTTTTAGAAAAACCACAATATGACATAATATGAAACAATAACTTCTCATTTAAGGAATAAACTAGCTCACGATAAACTGAATATGAATAATAATGCATAAAATAATGTTATGACATGTTTTTAATTCACTTTGTGTTACACAAAAAAAATGTGTTTGATTTGACATAATTTGGACAAATTTAAGCCAATAATTTAAAAATAAAAACAAATCTGGCTTTGATTTCTTTGATATTTTTTATTTAATAAAACTTAAATCTACTTAATATTTTTGGATATATCAAAAATGTCTGAAAATATGAAAAGTTTGGTAAAATCATTGAGAAAAGTCACCGCCACACGTTACTATTGTGTAAAAAAAATCAACATTCATGAGTTTTATCATAGATCTCTCCAAATAAAATGGATTTAAACACCAAAATAAAATATTTTTAAGCTTATTTTTCTTAATCTAATAAATTTGGGTTTTTGTTTACAGCGATGGAAAATTAGTTGCATTTTAAATCTCATACGAGACGAGATTCATGACATGTGAAATATGCAGCTTTTAGTGAGAACTAGAATAAGTAAAATCCCAGACTCAAAACAAAATTGTGTTTTTATTTATAGTTTTCAGGAAGTTTTACTCTCGTTTTAGGGATGTTGTGTTTCTTCAAGAACTATGACGGCTGTAAAAATGAAGATATGACAGTCTGAAATTCTAAATCTTCCTTTTCCCCACAAAGTGTGAATGAAAACTCAAAGAGAAAGTAACATTTGCTCCTCAGAGACGTTTCCAACCTCTGTGGTCTTCAGCCTGTGCTCTGTGGTGTTGCTGTGTGGGCTTTCCCCCCCAGCGCCAGTGACTGACAGCAGCAGGTCGCCTGGACTCTGATCTAATCTTCCCGAAACTCTAGCAGACGGCAAATCCTCCGCGGCTCCACGTCTCTGCTTCCTACGGTTCTGGCTGCTGCGCTCGGTTTCCAGATCCCTGAAGGCACCGAGAGGAAAAAAGTGAACCTGCAGGAAGTCAGTGCTCGACGTTTGTTTTATTTCTCCATCGTCAGTCCAGATCTGCTTATTGTGGTGGTGGTGGGGAAGAGAAACACCCCCCACTTCCATTCATAAACTAAAGCATTCTTTTACCTGAAACACGGCTTCCCTGACATTCAGAGTAAGCTGGTGGTTGAATGACACTCCTGCTATAAAGAGACGCTTTACACAACATGAACAGCAGAGGGCAGACACATCCTACAAGAGTCTCACTGAATCCTGCGGACTCTGTGCATTATTTTCATAAATTACAGTAATTGTAGGGAAATATATATATATGCAACCCTAGGATGCAAAGAACATGTCAAAGCAACATTAAACTGGACCTCTTCTACTAGACTGCTTAAATTGTGCAACAGGGATGTCTACTCTGTTTTGGTTTTAACAATCGTACATGTATTATTTTAGAATATACCTTTTTTTTTAAATAAAAATGTACTTTTGTTGAGCAACAAATGATTTTTTATTTCCCATTTTTAATTCCAGCTGATGCCCTTTTTATGTATTATTTATTATTTATAGTGATAAGTTTTTAGCCTGGTTTGTTTTAAGGTGTGAGTGTTGCATGGACTTTTAATTTTGTTGTACCTGTGTTGATGACAAATAAAGATCAGATCGATTTATTTATCTGTAGACTAAATATTCCATAAAAATATATACATATGTAAACGAACAAAAGAAATACAGAAATGTTAAACAAAAGTTGTGTTAATGTTAAGATTAGTTATTTTTGGCTTTAAAAAAAACAGCAAAGTATGACCTATTATTGTGATTACATGTGAGCCCCACGTAAATATCTGGAAAATGACTTTACTTTATTAGGTTTTTGGTGTTTTTAATATGTTTTGTGGCATTTTTCTGATTTTTCAAATTGCAGTTCTGAGCATTTCTTATAATTGTTGTAAACTAGGGGTAGACAAAAAAACCTAATTTGAAAAGAATTATATTTGTGTAGTAGTTGTGTAGCTCCACTCCATTCCGATGCATCCACTAGTAGACAAATAGATCCATGAACGTCTTGGTTTTCCTCGTCTGATAAAAATCTGGATCAAAACCGTTCAGCTGGATGGATCCGGTATCGCTCGCCATTTTTGTTCCACTAGTGATGTCAAGTCGGAGTGTGAGGGGCTGTAAGCTAGTTTTATTGATTTTCAAAACAACTATAAAAAAATTATTACATAGTTAATCTATTTATAATTTTAGCAAAATTTCATATTCACAAAAGTAAGTTTTCTTCTATCATCAAACCTCAAAGTAGTCAAGACTCTTGAGGCCATAGAATCTATTAGCCTCTTAGACTTTTTTTTTTTTACTTATTTTATTTTAATTTATTCTTTCATATACTTGGATTTCTTGTGTAAACTCTAATAACCCCTGGTTTGGTTCTATTGTTCTGTGTGTATCTTTAAATATTGTTAATAAAATGCTTGAAAAAAATAAAATGTAATCAAATAAAAGCTCTCCGTTATGGGGGAGGGGCAGGGTGTGACAGCGTCAGTAATCCCGCCCACAGCTCACAGGTGAATTTTTATTAAACTCCTGACGTTCTGCAGAAACTATGTCTTGGAAAATGACAACATTTTAATTAAATAAAAGCATCATCATGATGAAGAGACCAGAAAACAGAACAAAAGATGATCAAAGTGGGACTTTAGTGAGAAAAAAAAAACCCAGACAAGACTTTTTTTTTTCATGCTTTCAAACTTTATTTAAAAAACAACTGACTTTCAACAATGAGGCAAGTTTTGTGTTTCACCAGTAATGTGCTGTAGATGGATCATTCCACTTCATCGAGTCGTCCAGATATTTTGATTTAACTTTGTTTTTTTCTTCATATTTTTATAACTATTCCAACAGCTTTAAAATATTTGGCAGGTTGTTAATAAACATAATTAACTTAAATGCATGTTTTTGATATTTTAATGAGTCAATTTTAGTCAGCAAACCAAATCCTTTCACTGATGAGCTTGTACTGTGATCCATGCTGGAGAACTGACACGTAAAAAGTGTCACCAAGCAGCATCGTGGTGGTGCGGACACGACAAAGCACACCACAACACGGAGAAGTGAGTTTTTTTTCTTTTTTACATTTGAACAAACATGAACAATCGCACGTGAAATAATCAAACACACTTTTCTGGGAAACAGAAGCCGTGAAGAAAAACCAGATCTGTTCCTCCGACGCGGTAACAGAACACAAAGGTTTAGTAGGAAAAAACTCTCCAAAAGAGGTTTGAAACGTAGCACCGTGTTCCAGTC
The DNA here is from genome assembly GCA_003999625.1 of Oryzias javanicus. Lineage (NCBI taxonomy): Eukaryota > Metazoa > Chordata > Actinopteri > Beloniformes > Adrianichthyidae > Oryzias > Oryzias javanicus. The sequence continues at coordinate 32,040,731 of CM012453.1, read as the reverse complement.
TCCGTGATGCTCGGACTGGCGAGTAGTGGATGAGAAACGACCGCGGCCCCACAGCTTTGGCCATGATGACAAGGCAGACTCGCGTTCTTCTGAGGGTTATTGATGACGGTACAATCCCGGACGCCATTACAAGAAGAAAAGCAGTCAGGTTTCAAAAACACTTGATCTGGACGTCACAGTCTCGTCTTACAAGTCCGCCGCTTCATAATACATACTTCTGAAAATACTTGGAGGCAATCTTCTGCTAAATATATATATGAGAGGAAAAAAATATACATATATGAGACGTTTGTTTATTGCTTAAATAAAGTCGCTTGAAAATGAGCAAAAACTAATACTAAGGCACTGCTTGTAATCAAAGGAACCTACATCAGGGATGTGGAGACTTTCAAAATAAAAGCACGCTGAGCTCCAGTGTCTCTACGGCGTCAAAACCTACTATTACACAGTGAGTGTTATAAACTTCTCATGAAATGTATGTACTTAAAATCTTAGGGAGCAGAAAGATCCATCGTTTCTTAAAAGGTCAAACATGCACACACTCAAAAATGCTTTTCCGTCAGTTCAGGTCCGGGTTTGTGTCATCACACCTTCACCCGACACATGCAACACAAAGAAAACTTCAAGAAACTGTAAACACCGCCTGTGTGGCTTATGAGATCTTGTAGTAGCAGGGAGGCTTTGCTTTAGGAGTCTAGTGTTAGTAGAAAATCATATTTTATACACAACAAGCAGCTCTCGTCTTAGTTTAGTTTCGGATTGGAAACAATTTTATTTTTTAAACTACAGAAATTGTTTCCAACTAATTCATTTTTTCTTGTAGGATAACAGGTTTATTATGTAACTTTTTGGTAACTGGAAAAAAAAAATTCTGTCAAATAAATAATACATATACACTTTTAGCAATTAAATATTTGGGGGAAAACAGTTAATAAATATCCTTAAAGCAAATAAATTATAAAAATCTTTCCCTATCATGCTCTTACTTTGAAAATTGGAATTTAAGCGCAAAAAATGCATCAGCAAACACAGCGCTTCTGATTAATTTGTGTGTTTTTTTTTTTTTTAAGCATAAAGTATGATTGGAATGAATGGCGCAATGTAGTTTTAGTTTGTTAATAATACAAATTCTAACATAATTCTTAAAATATTTGCTGGACTTTAGGTTTACTTTGAAACCAAAATCCAGTCTGGAAGCAGAAAATTTTCTCTAAAATTTTTTTACTGCCACTAAAATAACATGGACGAAGAAGATTAGCTTTTTAAAGCATTAAGCCATAAACTAACTATAACTTTTTCAAAATTGTAATTATTTTTCAATCCAGATATTGATGGGAATGCTATTGCATGTGTTTTTAGACTCGTGTGATAAAACTACGGTGGCCCTGAGGTGCAAATCACTTTAACAAATCACATAACATTTTAGACAATTAAAGAAAATAACATAAAGCTTTACGTTTATAGAAATCAAAACAAGATTGCAAAAAAAAAAAAAACAAATTAAAGTAATTTCCAGATGTTAAACCTGGAAAAAATTGAAACTTTATCGACAAAAACCGCTACAAACGGTGAAATGTTTACACACATTATGTTTTTAAAAAGCCCAAATGACTTACATTGTTTGTAATTGTTTTCCATTTTAGTTTTGGTCAGAAAGATGGATAGATTGTTTTTGTGAGATAAATTGCAGAACAATTTATGTTAATTTACATTTTTTAAAAACTCTTTCAGTAAAGGGAAATAATGTATTAGTTGTTATTTTTTAGTTCTTGTACCACAAGTTATATTGTCATCTCAATATCGATCCCTAGTACTTTTAATCTATATTGTGCATAAAGAATTAAATAAAATTTGATACAGGAAAAAGTAGGTGTTATGTGATGTTATTAATTTCATTTTTCAACATTTTCCTTATGATGCTTTTTTATTACTCGTCTTGAATTTTGTAATTGTCGTGGGGATTTTTTAAAACATGTTTCTGCATTAAATGAATTGTTGATGTGGTTTGGACTTCAGGGCCACCGTAGAAAACCGACTCTTTTGACCAATGAGCTGTCAATGTGTTAAACAAAATCTGGTTTTAGGACATCTACATGTGAATAGCAGCAATAGAATGTGAATCATTTCTCTACAAGCACATGTTGCAGTGAGGCGTCTATTATACAACTTTTTTAAAAGATCATAAATTGCATTTTTTAAAGATTAGATCGCCTTTTTTTTTTCTTTAAACTGACCTTTTACAGAACACCACTAAGGCCAAACATCACATGGTCAGTCTGTCTTCTGCTCAACACAATTTGACGCTTTTTGCTGAATTTTTTAGGAAAATGTTCATAACAAAAGCAAGAATTTGTGGATTTTGGTGCACAGAGAGACGGAGCAGAAGGAATTCTTTATCTGTCACTGTGGCACAAAGATCCTATAAAAACCACACTAGCTCTGTATGCACGCTTAGTTACAAAATCATGACGAAAATACCTGGAAGACAAATGGTTTCCCTGACGCCATCGTCGTTCCCTGATGCCATGATATGACAGGATGAGGCGTGGAGATGCCGAGTCAGTGGTTTAGTCATCAGAGTTTCCCTCTTAAATGAACACTAGTGATGTTTTAAACACCCACGCTGAATTCTCCATAAAGATCGTGTAAGGCCACAAATGTTCAACAAAAAAAAAAAAAAAAAAGTTTTCAGGTAATGCGTCCGCGTGTGATAAAAGGTCGTTGAACAAATGTCACAGGATGAAGAAACACGGAACGTGGATGTCGCCCAGCTCAACTGCAGGAGCATACCTCGTGGAAAAGGCACTTCAACAACTACTCCCGGTGCCGTGCGTCGGCGTAGATCCCAGGTTAATCTCCTGGTCTTCTTGGTTTTCCTCTTCTACCTCGGCCCAGCCTCCTAAAGGAGCCGGGCTGGATGTGGAAATGTTGGAAACGTGGCCACCGTGAGCGTGGAAACCTGGATCAACAACAACAGGAAAAGTCAGCGGATCAAGTTTTCACAGATGCTTGTACAGTGGTTTGATTTCTTCCTTGATATTTGTTGTTGTGGACATGCCGACTAATATCAGGTTTTGAAATAAAAAAGTAATTTTAAAAGGGCAAGAGTCTGGGTTTGTTTATTTCATACACATCATAAAAACAATAGATAGATCGGCAACCTTTAAGAATAAAAGAGCCATTTAGGCTCGTTTTCTACTGATCAAACCTAGAAGGAGCCGCATTGACTTACGTTAACCTTTAAGAAATTTGGATTTGCATTCATAACCTTCCTTTAGTTTTTTGTTTTTTAATGTGAAAATTTTATATTTTTGGCACGAAGAAAAGCAAAAAAATATATTAAAAAAAACTAGCATTTCTCAAAAAGGTATAATTTTACGTTTTTTTAACTTTAGTAGCAAAAACGCTAGCTCGTTACTTAATTACTAGCTGAACTTCAAATTAGCATAACATTTCGCTGTAAATTAAATCAGCCAAAAATTTTAGCATGTTGCTGAAATAAAAGCTAAACTCAAAAATAGCCTAAAATCCTCAGTAAAAAAAACAAATGAGCTAAAAATGTTAGCATATTGCTAAAATATTAGCTAAACTCTAAATTACCATAAAAAACTAATTAGAGGCAAAATCTGCCAAAAAAAAAAAAAAAGCTAGCTTGTTGCTTATTCACTAGCTGAACTCCAAAATAGCCTAAAATTCCTCAGAAAACTAACATAGTCAAATACGTTAGCAAGTCACTAAAATAGAAGCTAAATTCTAAATTATCAAAAAAAAAAAATTCAATAGATAACAAATTAGCTGAAAACATTAGCATTTACTAAAATTTTAGCTAAACTCTAAATTAGAATAAAATTTCTCAGAAAACTTAGCCAAAATTGATTCGGTTGGCGTTGTTCGAACGGCACCTCCGCGATTTTTTAGATCATTTAGATTTTTTAGATTGTTTTTAGTATTGTATAGTATAGTATTGTATTGTATAGTATTGTGTTGTATAGTATTGTATAGTATTTTTATAGTATTGTATAGTATATAGTTATTGTAGATAGGTGTTCATATTTATGTTCATAGGAATATGTGTTTTGCAAATGTTTAGATATATGGTGCCATGACAGATAAATTTATCCCTTGGAGATATGAATAAAGTTCAATTCAATTCAATTCAAAATGTTAGCATGTTGCCAAAATAGATGCTAAAATCCTAAATTAGCCTAGAAACTCCGGTAGATAACACATTAGCCAAAAAACGTTAGTATGTTGCTAAAATAATAGCTAATGTTCAATTTTTTTTAACATATATATATATATATATATATATATATGTGTGTGTGTGTCTGTGTCTATACATATACACATATACTGTATATACACAGACACATATATATATATACAGACACACACACACACACATATATATATATAATTAATATAATATAATAATTAATTAATATAATATCTAATTTGATCATTACAATGATAAAATCCCAGCTCCTTCCTTGTCTACACAGATTATCTATACAAATCAGCACTTGAGTGACACTCAGAGATGAATGTTAAACAAAATCCATAACCGTTTACACTAATTAAGTTCTCCTCATCTCTGTTTGTTCTATCTGGAGATCCTGTGTTGCAGCAGGAGATGTGCAGAAATCACACAGAGAAACACAGACCATCTCATACACGTGTGAGAGCTTAACTGTAAACCCTGAGATAAGAGAAGATCAATATTTCCATTTACCCGTGTTTGTGTGCAGATCTCTCATTGGGACAGGATTCTGCCAGTGACCCGATGTCCTCTGTGGGTGGGAACTCTGCTGGTGGAGCTGGAAAGACAAACAGCGGATAAACGGACTTACCGCTAATAGCATTGTGTATGATGGACTTTATTTTCAGACACAAAGGAACAGTAGCACATGAGGAGAACTGACCTCGTGCATGTAGATGGCATGGAGGCTCATCTCTGCAGACGCAAACTCCGAGTGCAGGGCGTTGCTCCGCATGTGGGACTCACTGTTGGACAAACTGCAACAGAATTCCAAAGCTGATGAAAGCTGGAAAAATGAAAGCTCGGTATGCAACGTGCAATCCCCACGTACCTGTCGACGGCGGTGCGGTCGCTGTGATACATGGTGGCCTCGGGGTGCAGAGAGGAGGGCAGGAGGCCATGGGGGCGGCCCCGACCGCCGTGTGCAAACTGGGAGGTGGACAGGGAGGCCAGAACGCTGGCTGCAGCAGACGCAGCAGTGCTGGGGCGGATGAAACGGTGGTCCCGCCCTTGCAGCCCAGACGCCGTTAGGATGGGGTGAGCCAGGACACTGGCTAGAAGATCATCAGGCTGGAAACAACCATCCACTTTAGACAGACGGTAAATCGAATCTTTAACCAAAATGTGGCCCGATGAGAAGATCTCACAACTACAGCGTTTATCGTAGAAGTTATGTTCTAAAATAAATCAAAATATTTATTGTTTACAATAATTCTAGATGTTTTAACCCTCACTACACACTTTATATACGGTTCTCATGAACATTTTCACACTTTTCTCTCCATCTTAAACTCAAAAACTTCAAACCATCATAGAAAATAAATCCAGGGTTAAAGATGAAAACAAAGATCTGCCCGTGAGCAAAGATTTAAGTAAATATTACAAACTGGATTCATTCTAGACAGGAGCTGCAGCACGGAGGAGAATGATTGACAACAGTCTACAGCCAATCAGGATGCAGAACAAACCGAACTGTTAGAACATTTTTAAAAAGTATACAAAACAGCAAAGACTGTAAAAAGTTAAAAGTGTACGATTATCTTTCACGGTTTTGCTGTTTTTGGGGATTTTTTAATTTTGCAGTTTATTTCAGAAAAGGTGATCTGCATTCTGATTGGCCGTTGACACTGTCAATCAATCTACTCTGCTATGTCTAAATGGGCTCAGTTTGTAAAATTTACATAAATCTCTGATCATTTTCAGATCTTTTTCTTTCATGCTACAATACTGGACTTATATTTTTATAAAGGTTTGAACTCTGAGTTAAAAAAAAAGGAGAGAAAAGTGAGAAAATGTTTAGAGAGAAAAGTGTATCAAGACTTGAACTGCCTTAAAACATCTGTCATCCTGATGATGTCACCTGCTACAGGATTTTTCCAAGTGTACCTGTCTGCAGACAACATGATACCCAGACATGATTAGCTGGAACTGGAAGTCCTCAACCAGAACCGTAAGTTCCATTCCAAGAGAACCTGGTTGAAGACAAGATGGCGGCTGAAAACCATTATTTGGAAAGAAAAACTCCAAAAGATTTCAGAGTTGAAGTCACTTTTATTACAACTTTTTAAGATGTTTTATTAGTTAAGTGTTCAGGATTAACTTCAAATGTGTCAAAAACAGAGTCAACGTTTTATTAATTGAAAAAAAAAAAAAAAAAGATATTTAAAAAAGATTTGTAAAACTGTTAAGACTTTTACATTGAAGCACCAATTCGGTAAAAAAAAAAAAATGTTTTGGAGGGTGTTGAAAAAGACTAATTTAGCTGGCAACCCTAACAGCTGTGGTTGTTTTTTTTTATTTTAAGCTTTAAAGCCCCTCCAATGAAAATCATGCTTTTTGAGTTTTTACATGTATATTTGGCATTTTTCTTCTGAAAGAAAAACATTTTCATAAGAAATCATTTCGTGTTTGCATTTCTGAGTATTTCTCCTCTAAGTCGCTGTCAATCAAAGGGCCCGAGAAAAACTCAGTTTGAATTCCTGAAACTTGCATACATCACAGTAGCTAGCTAACCCGGATGCAGCTGCTGGGGCCGGGGAAGATAATATAACGTCCCACTGCTGTGCTGCAAAGGATTGTAATTCAGTGAAAGGCCATACTGATGTTAACTTTCATTATTTTCCCAAGGAATCTGAGGAAAACATGGATTATTGGTCACAGCAACGTCAAGAATTATTTGATTATCTGTGGAAAAAGAGACATTTTTCAACTGGACGGAGCCGCGGGTGATCGCATTGCCCGCTCGTATTTTATCCAAGACGGGACTTTATTTTAACTTGACCTCACGTATTTGAAAAGAAACTGAAAGTAAAATCCCTTTAGCTGTCACAAATCTGCTGTCCGTGTTTGATCCACCTGGCATTTCATTTCATTTGATTTCTTGTTCAAGTGAATTTAACAATCAGCATGTGCTAGCGTGAAATCAGTTATGAACCCCAGCTAGTGCTGTAATGCAGCCTAAATGAACATGTTTTATTTATTATGCAAGTCTGGTGGGGATAAGGGGCGGGGTTACGCAGCTCAGAACCATAAGCCACGCCCACACAGAGGGATTTTTGGACTTCAGATCAACAAGAAAATTGGCTTTTTAAGACATTTAGGATGTGAAATTTTTGTTAAAAACTTCAGTCCTATTAAAAATCCCACTGGGAACGTTTAAAGAAAATGTAAAAAAAAATCATTATAGGGGGACTTTAAACTTTTAACACCAAAGATGTGTCTGTCAAAACCTACACACAGTAATTCCTTACATGATCAAGATGAATCAGCTTTTACTGATATGCAGCACGTTACTAATATATAGTGTTGCTTTCCAGAGCAGGGACTGTTTTTAAGCTGATGCACGTTGGTAATGTTAATGGTTGAAAAGTTACGGTAGTCGAAGGAATGTAAACACTGGAGAAGGCAACGATTGGTCGACTAATTTTTAGTCTGATATTTAAATTGGAAAATAGGTGTAATGTTTTCTATCATTGTGCCACAATTAGGGCTGTAACGAGTATCTGAGTACTCAGAAACTGCTGAAAAATTTGAGTATGAATATGATTCATGATCTTTATAAATAGTGTAGTCAAAATAAAACTTGGGAAAAATGTAGTTTTTGCCCTGAAATATCTAACAATGTTAGATATTAAGCTTATAAACTAAAAATCAGCCAAATGTGCAGCGCTACTGTCACCGGAAGTAAACAAACCTTCAAAATAAAGTTTCTGGGAGGCTTCAGATTTTCAAAGTAAAACTAGTGAGTGTATTTTTGCAACACACTATAAGCTGAGTATTTGCAGTACTGTACATGACGTGAACTTCAACAGAGTCCCAGCATTATCACCTTTTGTGAAAAGAAAAATGTTACCTTATGTCAGGGGTCAGAAGCCTTTAAAAATAAAAGAGCAATTTGGGCTCATTCTCTACCAATCAAAACCTGGAATGAGCTTCATAGTAGTACTCCAGCCTTTAAGTCACTTGGACTTGTATTCATGAACTTCTGCTTTTTAATAATAAATATAATTATGTGTATTTTTTGGCACAATAAAAATATAAAAGGAAACTAGCATCTCTCAAAATGTCATTTCTTTTTTTTCTTTAAGTTATTTTCAAAATAAAAGACACTCTGTGCCAAACAGGATCATCTCAGTGCAGCTAAAACCAATGTTGTACAGCAAAAGATATTAAATCCTGTTAATTCATGAAAGATCAAACTTTTTACCAAAGTTTTGCTTTGCATATCAAATCTGTTATTTCTGGAGGTAGAGTTGAACAAACAAGACATCTTCAAGTCAACAGGGATGTAAAAACCTACAGTTTATCATCTATGAGCACCTCAGCCATCAATTTATAAATGTAACTAATTTAAATTAAATAAATGCTAATTTAGTAATCCCTCCTTTAAAAAAAGCTATTCTATTTTTCTTTTATTTATTTCATGTTGTTCTTTTTCCCCTCTTTGTCCTCAGCAGTCTTACACTGCTGGGTTTTGTTATTTTAGTTTGGAGTAGGACTTTGGTAGTCTTAGTTCGCTGGCTTTGTTTATTTGTTTTCTTTAGGTAGTTTTGGTTAGGCAGGTTGCAGACCTCTGCCTTATAACAATTTTTGATTAATTGAAAAATAATTGATGACTAATCGACAACTAAAATAATTGTTCATGACATCAGTAGTAAAAGGGTTAATAGTTTTACAAATCTACTTTTTGAAAAGAGTAGAAAAATGACAGTTTTTGGTCTGTTTTCAGCTCATTTTGCTCACTAAACTGTTTATTTACATTAAAATATTCTGAAATCTTGTGGAATTTGCACTTCCGGTAAATGATGTCTGGGCGCCATCTTGTCTGCATCCAGGTCTCGCTTGATTTTTATAGAAACAATCCAACTCATGGTTCACAAATATTATTTTTAACTTGATTCTACTACTACGTAGCAAAGCTGAATCCAGCATGAGTGTGGAGTTTCTCACCCCGGTCCCAGACTGGTTGGACTGCAGCGAGGTGCAGAGAGGAGCCTCAGAGAGCAGCAGCTGTGTGGAGGGACCCCCCTGCGCGTCATGCTGCACCTTCTCCTTCAGGTGGCTGATGAACACGGAGCTCTCCTGAGGCGGCTGCCAGCGCGGGTTCTTTATGGTGAAATGCATGAGGGACAGCTCCGTCTTGCCGTTCTCGGCCTGCTGGTACATGGAGGCCTCTGTCTGACCCTCCGACATCCACTGCAAACGCAGACAAATTAGTAACAAGTCTCATTAGATGGCCGCACTAACGATGTTTCAGTAAGATGCTAAACAGATCGCCTCTAATCCTGTTTTGTAAATCGAATGACGTCTTACCGCCGGGTTTCCGTGGCGTCGGATGTCCATCTGTGCGAAAGAACAGATGTCGCCGACTCCGACCACTTCCACTGTGAAGTTCCTGAAGAAGTCAATGATCTCCAGAGACTTGTTTCTCAGAAGGAAAATGAGAATGAAGGGAGTAACGATGGGGCTCAGCAGCTCCTCCAGGATAAACACCTGAAGAAAACATCCGTTTTACTCTCAACAATACGAACAAAGATGAAAAGAGTTTGAAGAATTCATTAAATGCAGCATTTCTTTATTTATCCAAAGACCAACAACTCTGATGAAAATCATGGTTTTGGTGTTGTTGGTGTATTCTTGTGACATTTTCTTTAATTATGGAGGGCATGTATAAGTATTTCTTCGTTGTGGATCAGAGAAAGACAAAATAATGGAATTTAAAAAGTATGGAGTCCAATCAGGATCTATTTTAAGGGATTAAAAAAACAAATAAAAAAAATAATTATTGAAAAATAAAATTTGAAGAAAAGAAAACAATAATAATAACAAAACTTGAAAGAAATATTTTTAATACTTAAAAAAAATTGTCAATTTGAAACTTAAACTAAAAAGCTAAACCTAAAAATATCTAGAAGGAAAACTACTGTTTATTAACAACAGCTGCTGTTTATTGTTTTCAACTTTTGTTTTGTTTCTTTGCTTCTTTTCGTTCAGTCCTCAGTTTACAGTTTAATTTAGACTTTTTTATTTCGCTGCTGTGCCAAATCTTACATTGGGGGTGGGGCTTTTGACTCATTGACTGTGGGGGGTGGGGCTTTGAGCTCATTAGTTGTAGGGCTTTGAAGTCATTGGCTACTTTTTATTCTTACTTTTTTTTCTCCAAATGTTAATTATTTCTTTTAAGTTTAAAAAATATATTTTTTAAAATTTAACTGTATGATTTAAATGTCCTTTTCAATTTTTCAAAAATTTGTGAGCTTACAGTGTGTAATTTCAAGTTTAAACCTAGTTTCAATTCATTTTTTTTTTTCAAATTTACAATCAGGTTTTTCATTTACTGATCTTGATTTAACCTCACAAAAAGAAAGAAGCTTATTTTTGATGTAGACACTTAACTGGATGGGCCTTAAAGGGGCCCTACCATGAAAAATCTGCTTTTTGAGATTTTAAATGCATCAAAGAACCCCAAAGAGACATTTTGATCCATTCATTCATTTAAGAGTAATCCTCTAAAAACCTGCACTGTCTGCAGCAGCCCCTCCCATACCCACGAAAACGAGCGGTTGGAAACGTGCTGATGTAAGATCGTTGCCAATAACTCTCTCCAATTCAATTCAATTCAATTTTATTTATATAGCTCAAAATCACAAAAATTTTGCCTCATTGGGCTTCATGCAAGTAATTTTACAGATGCAGAAAATAGTCATGAAAGAGTCTGTGCTGCAAGCTCCGCCCCCAGACTACAACGAAAACACACTCCCATCTTCTCAGCAGAGCTGTGGTGCCGGGACAGTTCCCCCTGCTGCCAGAATCTGTCTCCTGGCAGGAGATAACTCCCATCCTGCACCAGCAACCGCTCGCAGATCCATTTTTTAAATGTAGTCTCGCTTCGTTTCCAATCGGACTGAACTTCAGTTTAGTCTGAATATGAAATGAACCGAGAGCGGAACGAAAATGGCCACCGTACCCGACAGTCATGTGATGTAAACACGTTAGAAATGAGGTGATCGGTGAGCCACGGACAAATGTAGAGCATTAACTGTCATGTTATCCAAAAGGAAATAATTCTTCCAGCCGTTTACTTGTTAGAACGTTTATTTTAACACCACTGAAAAACGTATAACTCTCTTTTCTGTGTCTCTTGCGCGGGCTGAAACAACGCCATAAAACCATAAAACATTTTTTAACGTGATCCACATTGATTCTACCGACGTGTCTGTTAGCGTGTGTACCTGTAGCATCTCTAGTAACTGTCGCCGTGTTGAATCTCGCCTTCATACAGACGCTCAAAATCCATCAGCAAAATTAAAAGTTTGAAAAAGGGAAAAATCCAGACAAGATTTTGCAGACCGCGGGACAGCCATCTTTCTTATAGTTTTGTTTACAGATTTTGTTATGACGCTGAGAAATGGGCGACAAGGAGCGAAAGGTGGAGCCTCAGAAATTGAGTCGTTTTACTTCCGGGTATTAAAACGGGACACAAAAATGACTCATATTTCATAAATAATTTGCTTTTTGGTGTTCCAAAGGTAATATATGATCATATATATGGATATAGTTTACTCTGAAATGCTGAAGAAAATCATGGTAGGGCCCCTTTGGGATCCCTCCTTTGCAATAGTGAGTGGAAAGGGGGGCGGGGTTGCTTTGCACCAACAGTCCTCGCCGCAACTCAGAAGTGAAATTCTAATGTCACTCTGCAGAAACTATCGCTATGGCAGAACTCCCTCCCTAATTCACAACTACCAAAAAACTATTTTATGCAGGACTATATAGTTCCCTGGATTTAAAAAAACAATTCAGACACAAAGTGAAAATCTAATCAATATGATGATTTTATGACATCTATTTAGAAATCAACTGTGTCCTGATGATGAAAACATGGATGTTTTTAAAAAATTAGACTTAATCCCTATTTTTTTTAGTGCAAAAACTGTTCAAATGCAATGCATTGTGGTCTATATTTTCAAACAAAGTGAGCATTGATGCACAGATTAAACCTGTACTACAAAATAGTGAATAGTGAAGGAATTTAGACAAAGTCTATGTCACAGAAAACAAAAACCAAGACCACAACAGATCAGAAGATGATCGGAGCTGGTCTTTAAAGTTCTCCTCACCGCTTTGTACTGAAACAGCTGTGCCACCTCGTCACGGGTCTCGCTTTTGTGAGCGTTGCCTCTCCAGTGGTCGGGCATGTAGTGAATGTGTGCCAGCACGCACTGCAGCAGCTGCTCCGGACACCAAACCAAATGCTCGTCGGGGATGAAAGACCTAGTAACAAACACAGAAAATATTCATCAAGTATCGGAATCAGAATCTACTGGAATTATCGTGAAAAGTTAACACTAAAGAGTTCATCTCAGCTCACCTGGTGATGGTGATGACCACCCCCAGCACAGTGATAGCGGTCAGGATGTGCTGCACCGTGAGAACGTCCTCGTCGTAAACGGTCAGCGCGATGAGAACGGCTAATACCGATCCTGAGAAGAAGGCGACGTTCTTGGCGATCACAGTCAGTAGCGGCGACGTGAACGAGTTCATGTATTTGGAAGTGGGTTTGTAGCCGCGCCCCAGTCGCCCGTGGAGCTCGTGGTTCAGCTCGTTGAAGTGCCGCAGGTACAGGCGGCCGTACAGGGACCAGCGGCGCGCGCCCAGGCTTCCGGGTTCTCTGCGGATCACCTCGGTGTAGCTGAAAAAAGCGTAGAGCACCTGCCACACCAGGATGAAAGGACACAGCAGCAGATTGGCCACGCCCATCAGCAGGATGACTCTGCTGAGCTGCTGGGCCAGCTCCAGACGGTTCCCGCTGCGCTTGTACTTGGGGTGCAAGTTCCACTTGTTTTGAAAGAGGGAGCCCGGCCCCCAGAACAGAATGAGCTCAAAGTTGTACTTGAGGCCCTGGGTTAAGAAGACGACGTTCCCCAGCAGGGGGAGCTGTAAATGGACCGGCAGCACTGATTTGTTTATCATAGCCACCATGTAGTTCTTAAAACGCAAAATACGGTGATAAATATCCAGTTCCGTCAGCTCTTTCTTATGAATGCACATCTGCTGCCTTCTTCTGCAGGCTGATGATGCGGCCCTGAACCTCCTGCCATGTGAAGTTGCACAGCTCGTCCTGGAAGGCAGACACAAAAAAACACAACTTTTTATTTGAAAGAACGAATGAAAACCACAAATTCAAAAACAATCATATTTACCATCCTGATCTTCAGAGCCTTGATGTAGAACTGCCGGATTTCCCAGTAGCTCAAGAAATTGCAAAAGACTTTAACGAGCCGATAGATCCAGAAGATTGCTGCCATGATGAGAAGGAAGATGATCCAACTGTTGTCTTGTATCCTGAATAAATGAAAGAAATTCACTTACAAACACATAACTTGATTAAATGTTAGAGCCGGGAATCGATTAAAAAAAAAAGTACAAATTAATCGCAAATCTAGAAAAAATAAGAAAAAATTCATGTTATAATATTTGCGAGCCTCTTATTATCGGCAAATAATCACAATGTGAAATCACACACAAAATTGTACATTTAGAACTCTGTTTTTGCCTACTTTAGCTTTATATTTTCAATTTGAGAGACAACCCACTTCCTTATTTGGTATCATTTTAATCAGTACGACATCTCCTGTGAGACACAACCTTTATTTATCCATGTTGTATTCACAAAATAGAAATAAAATAATGTAAAAACAGAAAAATCCATCTGGAAGATTTGTATTTATTTTTTATTTATTGTATTTCATTTTTAATTAACTGTTTTTATAACACAGACAAAAGGTTTTATGTGTAATTTTATAAACAACAAGAAAAAATTGTCAACAAACCAATCAACATGTTTTTGAGTGAAAATAGAAAAATAGTTTAGGCTAAAGTCACATATGTGGTTATGTGATCAGTTTCTGTTGACAGACCTCACAGCTCCATGATTTGATGTTTCTTTTGTTCTTCAGTCTGGCTGTTGATCCAAATACCAGGCAGCCCAAAAAAATAAAGATTTCTCTCCTAAGAGCTCTGCTGCACATTTGACATTTTTCCTAGAATTTTTTTTTTTTTTTAGCTTTTTCTCATAAGTTTTCTTTATTGTGCTTGTGAAAAATAATCAAACATTTTTTTGGAGAAGTTTAATCCGTCTGGATTGGTCGGTTTCCTCTTTAGATCTCTCATAGCAGACAGCTCTGGCTCGCTTTTTTTTTTTTTGCCTTCTTTTGTTTTATTTAATTGTTTGAAATAAACCAATTCCAATAACAAAAGATTAAAAAAAAAAACTTACTTTGCACGACAATTTCAGCAACAAACAAGCAAAATATAGGGATTGGTTTATAAATAGGGTGTAAAGTTGCTATAAATGTGAGACTGGAGATAAATATATGTTTCTAACTGTAGCACAAGCTGTTCTCTACATGGAATCACAAGCTGTCGCACGTCATTAACTTTGATATAAACAACTTCTGAGTCACGGTCTTGGTGAATATCAGATTCACTGGAAGTCTGTGAGCCAAGCTGCGGGAAGCAGGCGGAGTCAAAGCTGAAGAGAAAAAAGTGACAACAGGGTTTTTTCACCTGCAGACGGGGAGCGGAGCGGCCGCTTACAGCAAACTACGGAGGTGTCATCTGCTACTAAGTTTGTCACCGTCCTGTCCGGTAGCACCACAGCAGAGCTATCGATTACAGTGACGCGTTCTCTAAAGGCAGCGTGACCAGCACATATGAGCACTTCCTGTGCTGGACTGAGAGCTTGTGAGTCTGAGAAATGAGCAAAACTTCAATACAACTTTTAAGACGTTTTCTTAAGACTTTTTAAAAACTTATACAAAAAAAAACCCCTTAAAGTTAGGTCAATATATTAAATATTGGTGTTGTTTTAGGAAAATATCTATGGATTAAAAACATTTTTTGTCTTTTTTTTTTGTTTTGCAGAGATAAGATACAATTCTACCGTTTATTTTATTCTACTATTCATAAGAGTTGTTATATAAAATCTTAATAAAGGGAATTACAGAAAAATCCAAATGTGCTTCATATAAATTAGCAAAAATTTGTCACCATGACAAAAATACCAAACAACCTGATTAGTCTGCAGCACAAAGTAAAGAATTCGTACCTTTCAGTGCACTGCTGGCTGGGTAGAATAGCATCTGGCAGAGTCACTTTGTTCCGATCCAAAGGGCCGTGGCCCGGCCCGGTGTGGTTGACCGCTCGGTTGGCAAACAGGACGTCGTATTCCACACAGTTGACCAGGAAAGTGGTGAATGTCACAACAAACAGAAACTGACTGCAAGGAGGAGATTGTTAACATGATTAACTAGAAAAATGTCATTACCTGCGATAATGCTAGTGTGAATGCTTTTTACTGAAAGTAGTCGCTTGAAGATGCTAAAGTTTTTTTTGCTGAAAATGGTGACGCAATTTAAAAAGCTATTTGGAAAATGTCAAATTTGCTTAAAGACAGGAAATTTCATTAAAGAACTATGAAAGAGCGCTGAAGTTGACCTACATTTCTGAAAAATTTGTAGTAAAACTGATTGAAATCCCTAAAACGTGCCAATTTTGCAAAATTATTTGGTGTGTTACTTAAATATGAGCTGACCTCCTAATTACCCCCAAAAACCTCAGTGATGTCAAATTAGGCCAAAAAAAGCTAGCTTGTTATTTAAATACTAGCTTAACTCCAAAACAGCCTAAAATTCCTCAACAGACTAAATAAGTCAAAAATATTAGCATGCTGCTAGAATAGAAGCTAAACTCCAAACTAGCCTATAAAAACCTCAGTAGATAACAAACCAGTCAAAAACGTTAGCATGTTGCCAAACTATTAGCTACACTCCAAATTAACATAAAAAACCTCAGTAGATGCCAAATTAGCCAAAAAAGCTAGCACATTGCTGTGGCTAAATGCTAGCTAAACTCCAAACTAGCCTATAAAAACCTCAGTAGATAACAAACCAGCCAAAAACGTTAGCATGTTGCCAAACTATTAGCTACACTCCAAATTAACATAAAAAAACCTCAGTAGATGCCAAATTAGCCAAAAAAGCTAGCACATTGCTGAGGCTAAATGCTAGCTAAACTCCAAAATAGCCTGAAACATCCTCAGTAAACTAAATAAGTCAAAAATGTTAGCCTGTAGCTAAAATAGAAGTTAAACTCTAAATTAGCCTTAAAAAACCAAGTGGACAACCAATTAGCCAAAAACGCTAACATGCCACTAGAATAGAAGCTACACTCCAAATTAACATAAAAAACTTCAGTAGATGCCAAATTAGCCAAATTAAAAAAAAAAGAGAAAAAAAAGCTAGCACATTGTTTAGGCTAAACGCTAGCTAAACTCCAAAATAGCCTGAAACATCCTCAGTAAACTAAATAGGTTAAAAGCGTTAGCCTGTAGCTTAAAGAGAAGCTAAACTCTAAATTAGCCTAAATTAGCCCAGTAGATAACAAATTAGCCAAAAACGTTAGCATGTTGCTAAAATATTTGGTAAACTCTAATTTTTTTGGAAAATTACTATAAAAGATTCAAAAACAGCCCATGAATATATTTAAAGGCTTTTTTCTACTTAAAATTTTAACATTTGAAGACTTTCTCGTTCATTTCCTATGGGTCATATTTTGCTCAGTATTTTAAAAACTGTAAAGTTTATGAATACCAAAAAGACAAGCAGAAATGTCCTGAACAAACTAAACCTTTTGATACTAAGATTGCTTAAATGGCTGAAAGTGTGATCGAGGTTTTACAAGCGGAAAAACGTCAAGAAAGGAGCAGGAGAATCACTAAATTAAGATTTATGATGACTGACAACGGAAGGGCATCACAAAGTCACGGCACCTTCTAAAAATGGTCTGCAGACAGCAAAAGTTTCAGCATAACAGCTGCAGTCAGAACCCCCAACCGGGTTTCTAGTTTTATATCGACAGGCATATTAAATACTTTCACAGTGAAATGTCATCTGACTCGTTTTTGGCTGACATTGTCACTTAGTCGAGTCATCTGCAGCGTGCAGGTCAAACCGAGCCAAAGAAAGAATGACTCCTTGTTAAAACCAAGAGCTGCAGGCGCTGGCTTAACGGCTAATTGGACAGGCGGGACAGAACTCAAAGAGACGCGTTTAAGTTCTGGATCTCTATAAAGGATTAGAGTTAAATGATGCCTGGATACTTTTAACAAGTTTGTAGAAGGAGATGGTTGGAGAATTTACTAATGCACCCAAAAAACATTCCTTACTTTTATTTTAGACAGTGGGGTTATCAGTGAATTATCGTTAATTTATCAAATTTAAAACCCTCCTTTGATAAAACTCTCCAGGACTAACATTATTAATTCAGATTTTCTAGGTCTGATGATTTTATCAAACTCAGGTTAAAAGATTAAAATACCCGAAATAGAATAAAAGAGATGATTGTGAGCAAATGACTCAAAGAGACAGTAATAAAGCGGACCAATGAGGGGAAACGAGTAAAACTACAGTAAAGAGGTGCATGCTGAATATTTTTTTAAGATTAGAAGTAACCAGATACATAAATACATTCATAAACAATCATAATATGCTTTTATCTAACGATGCAACCTGAAGGTTTTCAAATAAACAAATACTTACACAAGTTCAAAAAACTCGGATAACATCATACAAGCGAATCCATTCTTCTGATGAAAATGATAAATGTGGACGAGACGGTTAAGGAAAAATAAACATTAAAAACACAAGTAATAAAACACTCACTTCAGTTCAATAAAATACAATTTTGGCTTGAAATAGAACAAATCTTTACAATTTTTTTGAAATGAAAATTTACAATAATTTACATAAGCACTTCTTATTTTGATCATAGTTATGCCGTTTTAAGCCAATTTTTTTTAACCTGTATCATTTTTTGACTTAGTTTCTGCAGAGCAGCAGCAGTTCACTAGAAATTCATCTTGCATCTATTTACACTTTCTTCTTCTAGTTTACAGTCCCTCACACCCCCAACCTAACATTACCTATGCTACAAAAATTGCGAGTTATATCTGAACTTTTCCAGCCGTACAGTCAGATGCCAGCTTTGACAGAAAAATAAATAAAACAAAACAAAGATGTACATCTATTTGTCTCCAAGTGGATGCATTAGAATGGAGCAGGGAGCTTGTTGCCTCCCCAGTATACGTTTTATGTAGCAAATGCGATCTTTGTTTAACATATTTTCTTTGTCTGCTCCTGAGCTGCAACAATATAAATAAAGAGATACTAAAAAATGCGACTTTAAGCTTAATTTTTCCTAATATATCATAAGAAAAGTACCACAAAAACATGTTAAAAACACAATTTTCATCCAAGTGGGTCTTTTATAGCTTAAATAAACAAACTGGAAGTCATTCTGGGAGATGCAATATGCATGGAGGGTGTCTTTAAAAACACATTTTTTTTTAATGTACATGTTCTGTGGTTGACCTTTATACTTTCCTGTCAAAGCATCACACTCCTGGTAGGACTGGTTGCAAAGACTTTTTCAGATTGGTACCCTGAGGCAAGTTATTTCGTAACAAGCTCCTGGTAAACATTGTGAAATGTCATATTTTTAACCACTGACTTGTACTAGTTTGTAGCAACAAGACACATTTTGAAAGGATATCCTTGTGAAGAAGTTATCCAAGTTCTTGATATGGTGCCATGAGTCTGCCATAAAAGAAAACACAGAAACATCTTAGAAAGGGTGACAAATTGTGCTTTTTGATCTGGTTACAGCCTGAGGTTCAATCTATTTTTGTACTTAAGCTGTAATGTTAGAGGTTTGTTTACCTTTTAGACTTTCGGGGACATGGACTAATAAATCTTCCTCTCCAGCTGGTGAATCTTCCTCGAAGTCTTCGATTCTCTGATACTCTTGGTAGGTTTCAAAATGAGCCATGGTGCTTCACATTCTTCAGTCAGTCCGAATTGACGAGCTACTTTAACTAAAAGCTTTAACAAAATGAATTCAGGTTCACGACCTCAGCTCCATTCTGTAGCTGCTTAGCAGGTAAAGTTGTTCAAAGGACAGCTAGCATGATGCTAACTCGCCTGTCGCAAAAACAACGCTTGTGTAACCCCACACAGCAATGACATGGATAATACTGAGTCGCGCTGACAAACAAACAAAAAATCCTTCAAACGAGTTTAATTTATTTACTGACTTTGAGTTAGACGTAAAAAAAAAAAGAACAAAAGACGTCGCCAGGTAGCATGTGAATGATTCAGCCCCTAGTGTGGTCCCAGTGACACGGTTTGTTTTGTTCCCGAGTCCATCTGCTTATCCCGCTCTACGTTCCCGGTCGCTTTAATTCCGCTCCTCGTTGCTTCTTATTTGTCACCGAAATATTTTAAGGATAAAACTTGACGAGTCAGGATGTCTGTGAATTTGTTCGCTGACATCTAAAACACACAACGAGTGCCCGCTGTTTTTGTCTTTCTCAAATAAATGTCAACAAAAACACTATTGGCGTCACTTCCGTTGAGCATACGCAACTTCCGGTACAGTTTTTTTTCTTTTAATAATCATTAATGTATATATTTTTTATTTTACTTTTTTCCCCCTATGTAATTTAAAAAGGAAACATTAGCATCCACCCTAAATAAAAATAAAATTATTGAGTTTTCTAATTCCACAAACACAAATGCCGAGTGCCAATATGGCTGCCTGCAGGGTCTCGCCGGATTACTGTTAAGCCTAACAACTATTCCAAACTAATGAGTCGTCTTTGATCAAATACGCTTCAAACATGTTTCAACTTATTTGCTGTAGACATGGGATCTATTCACATTTGCGGGCACAGTTGTTTTCCTCGCCGCGTAATAAAACAGGAGTCCACTGGAAGCTTTCACGGTAGGTGCATGATCTGCTTTAGTTCATGACAGCAGATCTGGATCTGTTCTGTAAGCTGCACATTCAGAGCAGAGCTGTGGTTTATTACTTTGTTATTGCTCGCACTTTAACAAATGGAAGTAAATAAGAATAGGAACCATCAATCCAATGATCTACGAACACATTCATACTGAAATGACCTTGTGTTGTCTATTTAAAAGTAGGAGGAAGTAGAGTTAAGTGCAAATAGAGAAAAAAACATTCTCCTTATTTTAGGTGTTTTTTCCTCCCTTTTTTTGAGTCAAGTTCTCCAGAAAAGTATTTATCATTTAGGCGTAAAATGACACGATTGAAGCTCTTTGGTAACTTAACCTTTGGCCAATGCCTCAGATACAGAATAGCTTGTTTTTCTTAATTACAGGCTCTAGGTCAGGGGTCAGCAACCTGAGGCTCCAGAGCCTTAATCCCTTCATTGTGGCTCTTCAGTTTTGACGAAATATGCTGATGATTTATGATAAATTGTTAAATTAATTCACATTTAGAATTTTAACATGTCAGATAACTGAGAAAAATAATGGTAGTTCAGAACTAGAATAAGTTCAATACACATATAGATTCATTCAAAAATTGATTTCACACCCAGGTTGTCATGTTTATATTCAATATTTAAAAAAAGGATCATGGTTCACACAAAGTCACAATTGCAGTAATGTTATGTTGATGTTTTTTTTTTAATTCAAATAATTTTTTTACACAAGACAGTATTTTATTTTGAAAGGAACTCACATGGTCTGCTGTCAAAATTACAAGTAGTCTGTTGTGATGAAACTTTATCGTTTTTATGATATAATAAAATGTACAGAAGAATGAAATTAAAACACAAATTTGATCATTAAAAAACAAAAAAACTTCAGGGCTTTGATGTTGGTGAAATTTGGAATGATTTCGTGCTTCAAAGACATTTTATAAAACAATTTCTTAAAAGACTCCTACACCAACAAACATCGGACTTGCGCTGCAGCACCATATATTGTTAATAAACTCAATTACTGTCTTTACCAAAGTATAAATCGCGTGGGAGTATAAATCGCAAGAGCAAAAAATGCCAAATCAAGAAGAAGAAAACCATATATAAGTTGCACTTTTGGGAGAAAAGTGTGACGATTCTGAACAAATCTGCCAAGTCTAGCATAGCTAAAAAAATATAAAGGAAGAAGGAAATACAAGAATGCTAATCTTTTTTATCTGTTAAGAAAAATATCAGTTTAAGAGGAAAACAATCGTTTCTGTACCATGTTAGTTGTGGGTGACACTTCTTCTGTTGTCAGTAGCAAATACTTATACTCAGATGGAGCCCTCTAGTGGTTGTTAGAGGAAACAACCGCCAAAGGACAACCAGTGTACAAGTTCAGGTTCAAGTTCAAACAACTTTATTTATTCCCAAGGGGCAATTCTATTTTAAGATGCAGAGAGTGCCTTCAATCAACATACAAGTTACACATAACACAGGAGCATAGAGAGAAATAAAAATAATAACAATAAAGGGAGAAAAACTGTACAATTCTATAGTTCCTCAATATAGGAGAGGTCTGACGTTGAAATTATTTTCCGACGTGTTTACTGGGAAAATAAAAAAATATAACCCTTCTGATGTCTTAAAAAAACCAAAAAACAAAACCAAAAAAAAAACCAAAGAAGTCATTCCTGAGTATAAGTCGCACCCCTGGCTAAACTATTAATAAAACTGTGACTTTTACTCCGGAAAATACGCTAAAAATCTTTAAACAAGTAAATTTTAATATAACTCATTTGTCAGTTCAGAAATGACACAAACTCGACATAGTTTAGCCTTCTTTCAAGTTTGATGATACGTTCTTTTAAATAACTGAAAGTCTCTCTGCTTTAGGTCTTGCTCAATTGCATAATTTACTCATCACTTCTCAGTTCTATGTTCAGACATTTTTGTTGTTTTGGTACCATTGTGATACTTCAACCACAGAATTTCCTCAGTTCCATAAAAATCTCACTATTTTAGTTTAATCTTGAAACATTTTCTGGATGACTTATTTTAGTTTTATAGTTTCTGGTTTATTTCTAACATTTCTAACTGATGGCTTTTGTCCAGGTGGTTTTCCTCTGGGAGCTCCCCGCAGCAGCTGGAGAGCGCCGTCAGTCGCCTCTGGCGTCTCACTCAGAGATCCGTACGGCGTTCTCCAAAGGGCACCATCCAACCCCAGGGTTTGAAATTCATCCTCGGACCAGCGTTTCTAACCGTCTCAACGCGCTTGTTTTGCCACGTAGCTCACTGTCAGGAAGACGTAAATAACAACACTCCACTAGAAGTTGTAGCCAAAGACTCGGCGCCGGAGTTCAAATGGCACATCCTGTGGGAGTTTGTCAAACCTCAGTTGTTTGCTCTCATCTGTGCAGTCGTGGTGAGTTGAAACTGTTACATCTTCCACTGGGTAAAACGTTGGAAGTGAAATGACGATTCTCTCGTTTCAGCTCGCTTTCGGGGCGGCCATCTTGAACATTCAAATCCCCCTGATGCTGGGGGATCTGGTTAATGTGGTCGCACGCTTCCTCAGGGACAACACGGGCAATTATGTGGGGGAAATTACAGCCCCTGCCCTGAAATTACTTGGACTCTATGGTATCCAAGTAGGTAGTATTTTTGATTTTTAAGTAGTTTTAAGCTTTCTCCTTTAAAACATTTTTGTTAATTGAAAGTATTTGGAAAATGTGCATTAAAAAATGAGGAAGTTTAAGGCAAAAAGTTTAAAAAATAGTAATCTGAAATTAATATTTAAGAATGTAATTTGCAGATTTGTGATTGTTTAACCCTTTAACTACCCAAAAAAGAAAAAAATCTGTTTTTTTCTGCTGCTTATTGCCTTTGTACGGAGCTCCTTAAAGGATATCAAAGTAAAAAAAAATAATTAATTGAAGTAAAAAAATATTATTTTTTTCTAAAAATACTTAGAGGCTACATAAAAGAAATTTAAGTAAAAAAAAGTTCTGGTTACTAACTAGAATTTGTTTTTCTAAAAATTAAAATAGTAAAAAAGAAAGACAGTTTTGGTTATATGTTCTGGTTAATAATTGATGTCCACTAGTTACTATCTGTTACTAACAAGAATTCCTTTTTTTTTTTAAATTTCACATGAGAACTACATGAGATCTCTTGTGTGCAGTTATCTCATGAATTCAGAAATAGTTTCTTTATAATGTCGTGTCCATCACCCCTCTTCCTTTTGTAGGGCTTGTTAACCAGCGGCTACATCATCCTGCTTTCAAGGGTCGGGGAGAGAGTGGCAGCAGACATGAGGAAGACTCTGTTTGCATCTTTACTCAGGTAAATACGCCACAACTTAGAGGAGATTTTTGATTTTGTATTAAAAAAACAAAAACAAAGCAATATTTTAGTTTAGATCAGGGGTCTGAAACCTGCAGCTCCAGGGCCACATGTGGCTCTTTTATCTCTCCATGGTGGCTTTCTGGCTGAAGAAAAATAAAATAATAGTGAATTTCAAAAAATTGGAGATTAGCTTCTCTTTTAGCGACATGCTAACGTTTTTGGCCATGTTTTCTGAGAAATTGTATGCTAATGTGGAGTTTAGCTAATATTTCAGTACAATGCTAATGTTTTCAGCTAATTCGTTATCTACTGATTTTTTTTTTTTTTTTGGATAATTTAATTTAGCTTCTATTTTAGCAACATGCTAACTTTTTGGCTGAGTTAGTTTTCTGAGGAATTTTGGCTATTTTGGTGTTCGGCTAGTAATTAAGCATACAAGCTAGCTTTTTTGACAGAATTGGCCGCTAATTTGGAGTTTAGCTAATATTTTAGCAATATGGTAACAATTTTAGCTAATTGGTTATCTACTGGGGGTTTTAGGCTAATTTTAGCTAAGTTTGGCTGATTTAATTTACAGAGAAATATTATGCTAATTTGAAGTTCAGCTAGTAATTAAGCAACAAGCTTATTTTTTGCTACTAAAGTTAAAAATGTAAAAATATACCTTTTTGAGAGATGCTAGTTTCTTTTTATATATTTTTTTGCTTTTGTTAATGCCAAAAATAAACATTTTTCACATTTATAAAAAACAAAAACAACAAAAAGAAGGTTATGAATGCAAATACAAATTTCTTAAAGGCTAACGTAAGTCAATGCGTCTCCTTCTAGGTTTTGATCAGTAGAAAAAGAACCCAAATGGCTCTTTTACTGTTAAAGGTTGTTGACTCCTGGTTTAAATTAAAAAAATCTGTGATATTATTTGTCATCAGGCAAGACGTCGCCTTTTTTGACGCCAATAAAACGGGCCAGTTGGTAAATCGATTGACGGCGGACATCCAGGAGTTCAAGTCGTCGTTTAAATTGGTCATTTCTCAGGTAAATCCTGGTTTTGGCAACTGATTCTTTTTCTGTTCAATATTTGAACTTCTTTTTGTGTTTTTTATTTTTATTTTTTTTAGGGTTTGCGGAGTGCCACGCAGACGATTGGATGCTTCGTGTCGCTTTACATCATTTCTCCCCAAACTCACCGGCTTGACGGTGGTGGTGCTGCCGTGCCTCGTGGGAGCGGGAGCTCTCATTGGCTCCTTCCTGCGCAAACTTTCCCGTTTGGCTCAAGAGCAGGTAGGATTTTTTTTTTTTTTTTTTTAAATAGTTTCCTTTTTCTGTAAATAATCAGATATAATCCTCATGTTTTATGTTACAAATGTAGGTGGCTAAAGCGACGGGCGTGGCGGACGAGGCGCTGGGGAACGTTCGCACGGTGAAAGCTTTTGCGATGGAGGAGCGGGAGCTCCAGTGAGGCTGCCTGCATGGGAGTGTTTCACTCATGGGAGGTTATCCGTGTCAACATCCATGTTTGTTTCCTCAGATTATACGCGTACGAAGTTGACAAATCGTGTGAAATGAATGAAAATCTTGGAACCGGCATCGCCGTCTTCCAAGGACTGTCCAACGTGGCCCTGAACTGTGAGTTTGATGATGATGATGATGATGATGTGAAGACGATTCCCTGGAATACTTTTGTGCTGTCGATGCAGGCATCGTCCTTGGAACCATTTTTGCTGGAGGGACTTTAATTTCTAACAGCGAACTGTCTCCTGGAGATCTGATGTCTTTTTTGGTTGCATCTCAGACGGTTCAGAGGTAACAAACGCATTTATTAATAAATCCTTAAAAACCCATTCCCATGAAAACACGTTCTTGTGGCATTTTTCTCATGATGGAGGACATGTATAAAAAGCAAAAGACAGTACCGGTATTTCTTTTTTTCAAATCGTTGTGAATTAGGGAAGTCACGATTATTCGACTAATCCACTTTTAAAATAACGACTAATTTCATAGTCGATTAGTCATTTATTTATATTATATGGAGTCAGAGTGTAGAAGAGTTAAAAGTTATAATGATATTCTGCTAGTTTATTTTGGTCAATTTTGGCATTTATTAAGGTTTTTTAGACTATTTTGGAGTTCAGCTAATATTTCAGCTACATGCTATTATTGAGGCTAATTTTAGATTTTTTTTTCATTTTTTTAGGCTAATTTGGCATTTAGCTAACATTTCAGCTACATGCTATTTTGGCTAATTTAAGATTTTTTTCAGTTTTGTAGGCTAATTTGGAGTATAGCTAATATTTCAGCTACATGCTAGCTATTTTTGGCTGATTTAAGGTTTTTTTTTAAATTTTTTTTAGGTTAATTTGGAGTTAAGCTAATAATTCAGCTACATGCTAGCTATTTTGACTAATTTAGGCTTTTTTTAATTTTTTTTTTTGGGCAGTTTTGGAGTTTATCTAATATTTCAGCTACATGCTAATTATTGAGGCTAATTTTAGATTTTTTTTTTTTCATTTTTTTAGGCTAATTTGGCATTTAGCTAACATTTCAGCTACATGCTATTTTGCTAATTTAAGATTTTTTTCAGTTTTTTTAGGCTAATTTGGAGTATAGCTAATATTTCAGCTACATGCTAGCTATTTTTGGCTGATTTAAGATTTTTTTTCATTTTTTTAGGCTTATTTGGAGTTTAGCTAATAATTCAGCTAAATGCTAATTATAAAGGCTAATTTAAGATTTTTTTTTTAAATTTTTTTAGGCTAATTTGGCGTTTAGCTAATATTTCAGCTACATGCTAGCTATTTTGACTAATTTAGGCTTTTTTAAAAAAAAATTTTTAGGCAGTTTTGGAGTTTATCTAATATTTCAGCTGCATGCAAGCTGTTTTGGCTAATTTAGGATTTTTTCTGTTTTTATGCTAATTTCGCATTTAACTAATATTTTAGCTGGCTATCAACTTCAGTGCTTTTAGCTATGAATTTTAGCATCTTCAGCTATCGTCACTAGCATCTTCAGTGCCCAAATTCAGCTCATAGCATTCATACCAGAATGATCGCAGGTAATGCTATATATCTAGTTTTTGTTTTTTTTAGTTGGTTTAAAGCTAAAGATGGGTAAGATGTGTGCTGTACATCCAGCCTGCGTATGACACGATTATTCGACTAATAAAAAAATAATAATGGGTGAGTAGTCAACTATTAGAATAATGGTTTGTGGCAGCACTATTGTTAATTAGGGGCAGATGAAATTATAAAAGAGCTTCGTTGTAACGTAGAAAATACCATTCTGATGCATCCACTTGCAGGTAAATAGATCCATGTACGTCTTCCTTTTACTCATCTCAGCTGGAATCTGGAATGCTCCGATAGTGCTTGCTAAATTTTTTTTTTTGTTGCAATGATAATGTTAGGTTGGGCTGTAAGCTAGCGGGAGAACGTGCAAACAGAGAGCTCTCAGCAACGAGGAGAGTTACTCTGCGTCCACAACTGAGATATGAATTTCTAAGTATCTCCTGCCGCTCTGGAGAAAATATATTCTATAGAAACGACTGGTTTTTGATTTGATTTTACTCCTTTAGACCAGGAGTCCACCAACTACGGCCCGTGGGCCAGATCCGGCCCTCCTCCACATTTGACCTGGCCCCCCGAACGCTGTCAGAGATGCATGATTTTTTTTTTTTTTTCTTAATCTGGTCGATCGAGACCCACGTAGAATGTAACTTTTTATTCCACCCTTCTGCAGTTTGAACTATGACAGGAGAGGATAGACTACTTATTAGTTTAACTTTTAAAATGTTTTAGTAGTTTGTTGTCTTGAATGGATAAATAAAGGTTCAATAAAAAAAAGGCTAATAATAATAAAAAAAAAAACGCTGGAAATGTATGGAGCTAAATCGGGGCCAATATTATTTGAAACCGAAATAAAATATT
Source organism: Oryzias javanicus (assembly GCA_003999625.1). Lineage (NCBI taxonomy): Eukaryota > Metazoa > Chordata > Actinopteri > Beloniformes > Adrianichthyidae > Oryzias > Oryzias javanicus. The sequence goes on along the minus strand of CM012453.1, from coordinate 32,013,370 downwards.
TTGAAAAGAAATATGAACGTTTGGTCAAAAAAATAGGTTTCAAAACTCAAAATTTCAGTTTCAAAACAAATTTTTTTGTTTCAAATTTTTTCTTTTTCCAGTTTCAAATGTTTTTTTCAGCTTCAAATCTTTTTTTTTTGCTTTAGAATCTCAAAGTTTCAGTTTAAAAACTTTTGGCCCCGCTGTGGCGCATTGGGGTGGGGCTAACACAACGGGGTCAAAAGTTTTGAAACTGAAATTCTGAGATTTCAAAACGAAAAAAAAGATTTGAAACTGGAAAAAATGTTTTGAAATTGAAATTTTGAGTTTTGAAACCTATTTTTTTGGCCAAACAACAATACTTTTTTTCAAAATATTTTATTTTGGTTTCGAATAATATTGGCCCCAATTTAGCTCCATAGAAATGCTTTTAAATTAGATCAACAGATGGTCACTGTGTGTGTTTAACTTGGAAAAAACAGGTTGTTCTGACTACTGCATTCTCTTGCTGTACAGGTCTTTGGCGAGCATCTCCATCCTGTTTGGACAGGTGTGTAGCAGTTCATCCTGCGTCGACCCTTTTTTAGCAAATGACAGCCATTATTGATTCTACTGTGTGTGAAATAACATTGCAGGTGGTGAGAGGCATAAGCTCTGGAGCCCGGGTGTTTGAATACCTTTCTCTGCAGCCGTCCATCCCTCTCTGCGGGGGGGGACGCATCCCACATCATTCCCTGATGGGAAGAGTGGACTTTATGAACATTTCATTCAGGTTAGAATCATCTCAGACGATAAAATCAAGATATTTCAATGGATTGACTAATGTGTGTTTTTAAAGTTATCCAACAAGACCTGGTCATGAAGTCTTAAATAAATTCAACCTGACGCTGCCACCTTGTAAAACCATCGCTATTGTCGGAGAATCTGGAGGAGGTGAGTTTTTATTATTATTTTATTTTTTTTATGAGTGACGGATAAAACAATTAACTGTTAAAAATGTCATATTTTTTCAGGAAAGTCCACAGTAGCAGCCCTGCTGGAGCGCTTTTATGACCCGTCCAGTGGTGTAATTATGCTGGATGGACTCGATATCCGAACCCTCGACCTGTCCTGGCTCCGAGGACAAGTCATCGGGTTTATCAATCAAGTAAATAATATATAAAATGAATAAAACTTAAATGCTGACCGCCAGCGTTTGAGAACGAGTCAATATCGGCTGTTTGGTTTCTTTATTCACTGCATCTTTTTTTTTTTTTCTTTTTTCTTGTAGGAGCCCGTTTTGTTTGGATCATCCATCATGGAAAACATTCGTTTCGGGAAGCCGGAAGCGACCGACGCGGAAGTCATCGAAGCATCAAAACAAGCCAACGCTTACGGCTTCGTTACAAGTTTCCCAGATGGCTTCAACACGCTGGTTGGTGCGTGATCGGAATTCATTTTACATTAAAAACTTTCCAGTCTAAAGGCTGCGTACAGTCTGTGCAGTGTCCAAAATAAGTAAATTAGCTTAAACTTTATTCAGCTCTTTCACAAACAGTTGAAGGACGACATGAATCATTCATTGAGGATTCTAACAACATTAGTTGTAATTCTCAATTAATTTCTTCTCAATTAATTCTCAATTAATCCTTAATTTTAAGATTATTTATCATGAAAAAATCAATTTATTATCAGTAAGCAGAATTAAAGCTATTTTAAGTTATAATCCACTGGATTATAAAGCAGATTTTCAATTATTGAACAAATGTTGAAGATTTAAAGTGTTTTCATGGTTTTAATATTTGGTTGGGTTCACTTCATTAGCTCTGATTTAGTTTTTGTTGAACATATTTATTAATTTGTGGCCGAAATGCACCAGAAACAGTAAAATAAATGTTTCTGCTTTTGTTATAATTGAGGACTTTACACTCAATATTGATCCTTTAGTGTGGGATGTCTTTTATTTTGAAAAGAAGTCACGCAAAGCTCTATCAAAACTATTCTATGATTAAAAAAAAAATTTTCTCTTCATAGTTTTGTTTTATTTATACAAAAAAACACAATAGTTCATTTAAATGTCAGTAGCATACACATAAATATAAATCTTATTTTTCTAAAGTGTGATTGAAGACTTTGTGGCTCCTACTGGATTTTTTATTTATTTTTTTGTTATTTTTTTTTTAATTTATTTATTTCATTTTCAAAGCACACATAAGGAGTTTTACAGTAATCTAGGTTTCTGAGAAAAAAAAAATGAAAAATGAAAAGGTACAGAAAGAAGTAAACTTATTAACTCTGCCCCATTTAACCAAGTCAGTAAATAATTTCAGTCAACAAACAAAATTACAAAATTATGCAACAGATATAGCAAGTGGTAAGAAAAAACAAACACCAAAAATAATAGGGAAAAAAGTAGTAGTATTTTCCATTTTTTTTTCCTTCCCTTATTCTTTTCCCTCTTTTCCTTTCTCTTTTTCCTTCCTTTCCCATTAAGCATTAAGCCTGTTTTTAATGACTGCTTGATTCGTATGATGTGAGCATTTGTTTTTTCACAGTTTTTTTAAAAGTAATAATTGAATTAGATTCTTTTATAGATTTTTCTAAAGTATTCCATAATCTAATACCCTGCACCGAGACACTTTTTTCCTTAATTTTGGTTCTAAATTTTTAGTTTGCGAGAAATCAAAATGTAAGTGATGAAGGTGTCACGGTGTTAGGGTATTACGCTTATGAATACTTTACAAAAATTACAAAAGATTTAATCAATTATTGCATTTAAAAAAATTTATCACACTTTTTGGTTCACATCATACGAATTAAGCAGTCATTTAACAGGCCTTAATTCTGAATGTGAATAGAATATCTAATTTATTTAGCACTTTTCTCAGAGAATCACAAAGTTACGAAAGGAGCAGAAAATCAAATCAAATCTCATTGGTAATAAAATCAAATCATAATAATAATAAAAATGTCTTAACCTGTGATTTAAAACGGTTCAAGGTGTTTTTTACGTGGCTTATTTGTTCTTCTTCTGTGGTTTCTTCGCGATACATCTGTTAAAAATTTCACGTAAAGACTACAACTTTTCTAACTTTTTCCCCGTATATCTAACTTAACTTATGAACCGGATAATGATAATACAAGTAGAGGAAATGGTATGGTCGGGGTATATATAAATTTGTTTCCTTTCATTCACTTTCAGGTAATTTCTTAATGTCCAGTTATCCTGTGTGGTTTTTTTTTTGGATGCAAACTTCTGATGATTGATTAAATTGCACATAAGTTACTTTTTCTTCTCTTGATTGCTTGAAATAAACCATTTCTAATCAAATTTTTAACCGATTTTCATGCATGTGTGACTTGCGGCCGTCGACAGGTGAGAGAGGCGTTACGTTGTCGGGCGGGCAGAAACAGCGCATCGCCATCGCCCGCGCGCTGATCAAGAACCCCAGCATCCTGATCCTGGATGAAGCCACCAGCGCTCTGGATGCCGAGTCGGAGCGAGTGGTGCAGGAGGCTCTGGACAGGGCCACAAGAGGTCGCACTGTGCTAATCATTGCCCACAGACTGAGCACCATCCAGCGGGCTGACCTTATCTGCGTTATGAGTAATGGACGCATCGTGGAGGTGAGAGATGATTACTCTAAATAATTAAAACGGTTTTCCGTCTCCTGCAGCGACGCTTGGAATGAGTCTGATTGGATTCGAGGTTCTTTCATGTTCTTGTTGTTGCTGCGCCGCATCATTCAGTGTTCAGAATGAGAATATTTTATATTTAAAAAAAAAAAAAAATTCAATCCTCAAAAACAAGGACTTCTAAATCCAAACACGTCAGACCAGAAGAGAAATTTGAATCGTCGTCCTTCATCCTGCAAAGGGGTTGCCATGGTAACCGTGCCAATTAAGGCTAAATCTAAGTTCAGTGTCGTCTACGACGTACGTCATTACACTCTGACTGTCGTACTTTTGTTTGGAGGTATCATTTATTTTAATCAGACGCACATTTTTAGGCCCTAAGAAACAAAATGAAACCAACAGATCCTTTAAGGGGGATTTTATTTTTGATTAAGTTTATAGAAAACCTGAATATTCAAACAGTTTTTAGCTGCAACTTCCTCAGAACTGAGATTGGATTGTATATATTATATGTTAATATTTTTCAGGTTTAACCTCCATTTGTTCTTTTGGATTATTTTAGATTGTTATGGAAAAATGTAAATGCAATAATAATGTTTTTGTATTTGTTATATAAATATATGAGATAAGAAAAAAATAGTCAATTAACAGTTTATTAGACTGTTGAGCCATTTTTTCTTGCACTTTGTGTTTCATCATTGTAGATGGGCTGCAGGGCCTTTCAGTTTTGTTTTTATTCTTCTTTTTCTCTTTTCTTTCAGGCTGGGACACACCTGGAGCTGCTGAGCAAAGGAGGGATTTACGCCGATCTGATCCGCAGACAGAGAGCCGAGGAGAAGAAATGAAAACGGCTCCACTTTTTCTTTACGTAGATCAACTCTAAAAAGGTTTAATAAATGCATTGTGGTAATTGAGGTGTAAATGTTTCTGTTTTTAGAAAATCAGAAAATCCCTCTCTGTGTTCAACCATGAATAGACCAGCTTTGTAAAGCCTTTACTTTGAACTAACAAAATAATTATTTATTTCTTCTACTGTGAAAGGTTTAAAAAACTATAAGAAAAAAATAAAAGTTGATTTGAATGGAAAAATGACTTTCTTTATTATTCTTTTGTGGAATATTCTTTAGAAACAATAAGTTTTTAATCCCTACGTAGTATTATTGCCCATTTTAATTTGAACATTCTTTGTATCGTGCAGCTAAAGTTTGCATAGTAACATAATCTTTGATATTTATATTTATTAAATGATAAAATTGGCCTTGTGTGATATATATTTAGTAAATCAGCATGAAGCCTGCAGCAGATTTGTTTGCAGCTTGACATTTAAATTGAAAGTGTTGGTTTTAATAAACACATTTTTAGTAAAACGTAATAATTGTGATAATAATTAACTTAATTATTACATGCAGTAAAATTAAAAGTTACTATTTTAACTTAATCATTTTTAATAATTTTAACAATACAAGACATATTAAAAATAAACTACCTGCACTGTTTTGAAATTGAATATTTGAATAACAAAACATGTGTCCATGCAGTTGCATAGCTTTAATGTGTTAGTAGAAGAAATTACATAATAGTCCGTTTTAATAAAAAATATATATATATTTCCAAAAATATTTAAAGAACTCTAGAAAAAAAAAAGGTTTTAAAAACACCGGTGCTGCTGCACTTTAGGAAGCTGTAGTTCATCTCCAAGCCTCTAGATGGCGATAGGGCGCAAAGTTGCACTAAAACTGCAGGTAGCAGCAAGTGTCGATAAAGGCTAACGGCTGGAGCTAACCTGTGTGTCTATCCACCCCAGTTCTGGGGGGATTCGTCGGATATTAGTTTACTGGCTTGTTTTGAGTCGGTTTTATTTGCCAAAAAATGCAGAAATATGAAAAGCTTGAGAAAATAGGAGAGGGTAAGTTTTTTAATTAAATCTTTCTTGAAAAACTAGCGCTAGCTTAGCTAAAGCTAGCATAGCGATTTATGTTTATAATATAATCTGTCTTATAAAATTAATACGCTTATTGTCACGCGATTAATTAAGCAATTTTTTTAATATTATTATCTTTTTTTGATTGATTTAAAACAGCGTTTCGTTGCAAGTTTTTCCGGTGTTGAAACGTCTGAAATAAATGAATAGCTTAGCTCTTTTGTGTCATTCATCGGAAAGTTTACCAGATTAAAACTGCAAAACTGTGATTTTTCCTTTTAGGTACTTATGGGACTGTTTCAAAGCTAAAAACAGAGAAACCCACGAAATTGTGGCTTTAAAAAGAGTCAGACTAGACGACGACGATGAGGTTTGTAAACATGGATCTGACAGATGCTCCTTTAGCATGCTAGCACTAACAAAACATTTGATTTTAGGGGGTACCGAGCTCTGCTTTGAGGGAAATATGTCTTTTGAAGGAACTAAAGCATAAAAACATTGTCAGGTCAGTTCACTGTCAATCTAATAAGAATGAATTACCATGTAGTGCAACGACAATAACCATCACTCTCTGTTCATTCATTAGATTACACGATGTGTTGCACAGTGACAAAAAGCTAACCCTGGTCTTTGAGTATTGTGATCAGGTGAGTTACTCTTCATTGTATATTTTTCTGGTTCCTTTCAAATCTAATGTTTCAAATCTGTTTCCAGGATTTGAAGAAATATTTTGACAGCTGCAATGGGGATCTAGATCCTGAAACTGTGAAGGTGAGTGATCAAATAAATAAATGATTCCCTTTTGGGGTTTCTGTAACAACATTGTCTATATGTAGAACAATAAACATACATTTGTTTTTGTGTACAGTCATTCATGTACCAGCTGTTGAAAGGTCTAGCTTTCTGTCACAGCCGAAATGTTCTTCATAGAGACCTGAAACCTCAGAATCTCCTCATCAACAGAGTGAGTGTTTACTCACATTTGCTAGTGAATATGTGTAAATAAATGACTTTTTTACTGTTAGACTGAAGCAAAATAGAATAATGTCTCTTTTCTCTGCATCTGTAGAATGGAGAATTGAAGCTTGCTGACTTTGGGCTGGCCCGAGCTTTTGGTATTCCAGTGAGGTGTTACTCTGCAGAGGTTGGTTGTACATTATGGAACCAGAAACTAATAAGTGACCACTTCTATTAAAAAGTCTAGGACCTGAATATGCAAGTCGATTTTAATGCTAAGAGGAGTAAAGAGTTTTTTATGCAATTTCACTGCCAATTTTAACTTTAAAAAATTGACAGCGTTGCTCAATTAGAGGTTTTAGGCAGAATTTAATTTTTCTGCATCATTCCGTCAGACCTAAAATGAAATGAGAACAAAGGGGGGAAATAAAGCTGAGTAGAGGTGTAACGGATCACAAAACCCACGGTTCGGATCGTGTCACGGTTTTAGGGTCACGGTTCGGATCAGTAAAAAGTAAAAAAAATTAAAAAACGCAAAAAACAAAACGAAAAAAAACCCCCCAACAATATCAAAGCTAAATAAATTTTTGGAAACGCTTTAAATCATATAAGCATTTAAAATACCTCACACACACAATATTTACATATGCAACAAAAAAACATTTGGTCATTGAAGCCTTTTTATTAAAACAAAACATATTTATACTTTAAACACAAACAAAATACTAAAACATATAGTTTCTGATTATATTTACATGTTTTTAGACCAAATCGAAGAGAAAAGAATGATTAGAAATAGTGTTGAAAATACCAAATCTATCTGGATTATCCTTTAAAATTAAGTCATAAATAAAACAGTTACAATATTTTTTTGGGTATGAATTGCTTTATTGAAACTAACTGTGGGAACATTTAAATGTTTTAAATGATAATTTTCTGTAAAACGTGGCACTTCTGCGTCAGCTTTTCCTGCTCAATTTTGACATCTCTGGCTTGCCGTACAATGTTCCGCGATGCCACCGGAAAGCCCGTAACGGAGCTTCCATTCGATGTGAACGGACAATTGGTTTAAATTATGCTAGCGCGAGGTGTCCGCGTTTGGGGGGTGGGTGTTCGAGCGGTCCGCGGTACACACGTGTCCCGAACCGTGGCCTCTGATCCGTACGGACCACGGAAAATCCGTGATCCGTTACACCCCTAAAGCTGAGTGTTATGTCCAAAAAATAAAATCTCAGTGATTATTTTCCTATCAAACCAGAATTTAACCAATTCTTTACTTTCTCATAAATCAATAAAATATTTTGTTTCAATATTTCTTTTTCTTAGAAGTTGGCCTGAACACAGAGTTCAACTATTACAAGAGATGGTTGATATATCGGTGCCAGTATCGCTCAATTTTTGCATAATGAGTTTATCGAAATCGGACTGATACAAAAAAAAATCCACCGTTCTTGATAGACAGATTTACATTTACATCTACTAGTCAGCAGATGTTTTTATATGTATTTTCAAAGTTTTAAAGCAATACTTGTCCCTATGAGATCCCTCGCTGCATGTTAAAAAGGTCAAGATATTGCAGAGGAAATATCGTCCAGAAAAATAATATCTGAATATAATAATATAAGCTTTGGCAGGTGTTTGTGAGCTGCTGCTACCTTGAACATGTTGTGAAGAGAAACACATCGTACACTCGACCGAGTCACAGTTTCAGGTGTTAAAACACATTTGTTGTTCCCACTCTTCAGACTTCAGACAGATTTTCTAGCGTGTGGTTTGTTTCTCAAAGTCTGAAGTCAAACCGAGCTCGCTCAGTAGAATTGAAGAAACGGTTCTTATTTTGCTCCTCTTTGCTTGTTTCCATTTTCACATCATAAGATATGAGCGGGCTGACCTCACGCCCAACGACAGAAGATAAAGAAAGCAGAGCGCTGGGAAAATAAAATCAATATTTTACCCCAACATAAACCTTCATTTTAAAATTTGCTGATTTAATCGCCCCGCTCTAGGGAAAACTTTTACAAGTCATTCAGGTTTAAGAAAGTATGACTTGTTTTTTAGTCAAATTGCCTTTAAGAAGTTCTAGTCCCATCATTTACATCTGCGCTTTAGCTGTTACTGTTGTGAGATTAATGCGATAAAACTCAGTTTAAAATGAGATTAAGCTTTTTTTATGTTCTGTAACTTGTATTTCATTAAATTAAAGGGAGAATATGCCCATTACTTGTAGTTTTTGGACAAAATCAACCTTGTAATTTAATTTAAAAAAAGGAAGAAGACAAAAGTTGATCTGACAGCTGCACTGCAGAGCAGCGTACCGCAGTGGAGGGGCGGAGCAAATCGGAGCTGCTTAGAAATCCCACATGGAAGAAATAGATTATTTTATTTTGGGATGGGGTCCGACTCGAGTTTACTACACCCACCACCGTTGTAAAAAAAATTCCAGAAACTCGCCAAAATCCCGCCCGCCGAGAGGCGAGCAACAGAGCAGACAGACACGCCCCCACCTGAGAGCAGATTTCAGCCGAGCAGACCTGAAATCCAGCTGGATCAAACTTGACACTAAAACCCTTTTATTATTCCTCACAACACGGAAATGAGAAAAAATAAAAAGCTGAAAAAATATATTTAAAAAAAAATAGAATTCCAGTAAAAAAAAGTCAAATAGACAGCAGTATACAGTTTGTTATAATTATTATTATTACTGTTCAATCCGTTATTTTTTTATTTTTACTTTTATTCTACTTTATCTAATATTATTTTTAAATTCTTTATCTTATCTTATTGTGCTGTGCATTGCTGCTGGTGGACCACCCACAATTTAACTGTATCAAATCTGTAAATTTCGCCTGGAATTTTTTTTTTGTATTTTCACTCAAATGTGTTGATTTGTTTGTTGACTAAATTTATTGTTTTTTTTTTTAATGAAATTACAACTAAAACCTTCATTCTATGTTGTAAAAACTGTTTGTTAAACATTTTTGCGGTTTCCACAGCAAAATGAATCCCATTTTTCTAGACGGAATTTTCTGTTTTTGCATGATTTTATGTCTGATGTGTGAATACAACATGTAAAAATGACAGACTAAAGGTAGAGTCACATTTTACTGATGAAAATGATACCAAATAAGCATTTATGTAGTCTTTCAAATTGAAAATACAGAAGACAAAAACAGAGCTTTAGGCTCTCGGTTCCAGAGGGTTAAACAACTCCTTAGAGTGCAGGAGATTTCTGGTATTGCTTCATATTTAGTTCTTCTGCTGAACAGTGCACTTTAGTCTGCAGTATTTTAAGAAAACGTGGGGGAAATGCTTGCATAACTATAATTAGTTCTACAGAAGATGCTGCAGTTCTTGTTTTGTCTTTAGAATTTAATCTCATTTATTAATCCAGCTCAGAGGCGCAGCAGTGCACAGAACCGCGTCTTTATTATTACTTTCCTTTGGGTCTTTTATTTTTTTGTTTGTTTTTTTATTGTGGCGCTCCTGAACTTGAGTGTGATTTCTGCAGGTGGTGACATTGTGGTACCGGCCTCCAGATGTGCTGTTTGGTGCTAAACTTTATTCTACCTCCATTGACATGTGGTCTGCTGGATGCATATTTGCAGGTCGGTGTGTAATCTGTGTCTTGATTTATTGTTTTAAACAGACAGCAATAACTACAGTCGCTTTATATGGAAGATTTTCTCCCTAAAAATGTATGCATTTGCTGAATTATGCCTGTTTACGTCCTTTTCCCGCCACTGAACGTAAATATATGCATTTGGTTTTACATAAGTAAATTATCTGAATGCATACGGAGAAAAAAGAAGTCAGCATCAAGCACTTAAATATGACTTTTCTTGGGTTATAAAGTAAATCTATGAGGCCACCAGATCAGCTGTTTATGGTGGTTTGCATTTGCAGCCAGTTGCAAAACATTTGATGTTCTGTGCAGTTCTGAAAAAGGAGAATTGAAAACTTTTGGCTTCAATATAACAACTGATCATTTTTCTGGCAGTTTTTACTTTGCTAAAGTGTGATAAAGCGTAAAGGTGGATTTGCACAGATTGAGCGGCAAATATGCGCCTCGTCGCCCGTCAAAAAACGTGTTCCTGAGCTTGACGCCGCGGCCGCATGTGGGAGGAGCTCCCAGCTAATGCATTAAGGCAGGAGTGTCAAACTCAATCGCAAAAGGGGCCAAAATCCAAAACACACCGAACAGGATAAACATTTATTGAACACTCTAAAACTAATTTTTTAAAACTTTAAACATAGTTATGAACTAGATATATAGCATGTGGTGATGCTAGTGTGAATGCTGTAAACTGAATTTGGCCGCTGAAGATGCTAGTGCTGATAGTGAAGTTGCTGAAATTGATATTTAAAAACACTAAAGCTGAGAGACAGATAAAATATTAGCTAGCTGACAAATAGCCGAAAAAACTAAAAGAATAAAAACTTAGGTCAGTCAAAACATCTAGCATGTAGCTGAAATATTAGCTAAACTTCAAAATAGGCCGAAAAATATTCTTAGTAAATGCCAAAATAGTCCAAGAAACTAGCAGGATTCCAATTTTTAGAATTGTAACTTTTTAACGTAATTATGAATAATAAAAGGCAGGAACATTATTCCAGAATAAATTAAGTTAAACTTTAAATAGGCGAAAGATAACGTTGGGCCGGGGCTGCACGGTGGCGCAGTGGTTAGCGCTCTTGCCTCACAGCAAGAAGGCCCCGGTTCAAATCCTGGCTGGGGGATCAGAAACACCAACTGGGACCTTTCTGTGTGGAGTTTGCATGTTCTCCCCGTGCATGCGTGGGTTCTCACCGGGTACTCCGGCTTCCTCCCACTGTCCAAAAACATGCGTCATAGGTTAATTGGTGACTCTAAATTGCCCCTAGGTATGATTGTGTGAGTGACTGTGTGCACGAATGTGGCCCTGCGACAGACTGGCGAACTGTCCAGGGTAAACCCTGCCTTCGCCCATCAGCCGCCGGGATAGGCTCCAGCATCCCCGCGACCCCAAAAGGGATAAAGCGGTACGGAAAATGAATGAATGAATGAATAACGTTGGGCCATTAATAACAATGAAATAAAATGATCTGGAGGGCCGGATAGAATTAGCCGGAGGGCCGGATCCGGCCCCCGGGCCTTGACTTTGACACATGTGCATTAAGGTGATTGATAAAAGAAAGTGTCTGGATATCTCACTTAGAATGAATGGAAGACACAGATGATGGTGAGAAATTTGAGTTATTTATTGTGAAGTTATACAAATGACTCCATGTTAGTAAAAGATTTTCCCGGCACATGTCTGAATGACAGCCGCTTCCACTGTGTTTCTGTGTCTCTGTGGCTGAGCTTAAAGGCTCACGGTCTTCTATTATCCCAAGGAGAAAAAATCAAATTAGGAGACCTTTTTGCCTTTTTTTTAATATCTCGATGAGGCAAAGCCGGCAGCCTCCGAACCCACAGCGTCTCTGTCTGCCGCCATGTCGAGCGAGCGAGCGATCTCCGCCGCGGGAGTGAAAAGATTAATATTCTACTGGCTGATCGGGTCACTGAAAACGCCACGTGTCCAAAGCTGAGTTCCTGATTGGCAGATGTGACCCGGAAACCTGTCAAACTTCAGATATTTACATTTTTGTCGCTCTAATCGCGTCACAGGATTTCAGACCGCCATTTGTGGCGTCTGTTTCAATGACTTAACACTGACACTTTTAGAGACCCGATTCATCACCTTAGTCTGCTCTGTTTCAGAACTGGCGAACGCCGGACGCCCTTTATTCCCAGGCAATGATGTCGACGACCAATTAAAAAGGATCTTCAGATATCCTTTTTTTTGTCCTTTAAAGCTTTACATCCGCTGTCTGTTAAAACCCCCCCTAAGGCAGTTTAAGAAACTATTTTCTTTAACGGGGTGGTTGGTACATTGTTGGGCACACCCACCGAGGAGCAGTGGCCGTCAATGACTAAACTTCCAGATTACAAGGTAAATGAATTCATCCAACTTTTGCATCAATTTACTTTCGGTATCAACCGCTGACACCCCCCTCTCTCTCTCTTTCCCAGCCATATCCTATGTATCCAGCAACCACCTCACTGGTTAATGTGGTTCCAAAGCTAAGTAACACAGGACGGGATTTACTACAGGTACTTTAAACTCTTTATTTGAATGAGTTTACACGTTTCTTGTCTTTTAAATTTAAAATCCTGCACTTTACTTGATTGCTTTAGTCTGGCTAGACTTTGTTATTTTCCTATAGATTCATTAAAGTTCTGTCTTTGATCTTCCCCAGAACCTGTTGAAGTGTAATCCCGTCCAGAGGATCTCTGCTGAAGAAGCCTTGCAGCACCCTTACTTTGCTGATTTCTGCCCACCCTAAACGCTGCGCTGCAAGAATAAAAACATAATCCTTCCAGCCGTCTGGTAGTTAAGATTCAAACGCCCCGACCCTTCGCTGCAGTTCCTGATCTCAAAGCCTTAGTGCTATTTTTGTGCTTTTAAGTTGAAACTTCCTAATTAATAAAAGCTGATGTGGGCGGGGTTAGACAAATTCCTTTATTTATTTCTATTTCTTTCAAAAAAATCAATTTAAGAACATAAAATAAAGAGTTCGCTGCACACTATAGTACCAGTTTACCATCAGCTAAATCACTTAAATGTGGAGCATTTTACGTCCTCAAAAGACAAAACCTGCAGGTAAATATTTTGGTCGAATTGCAGTATTTTTTTTTTTTTTTTTAAATAAAGTAACAAGTAACAATCCTAATTTGTAAACAAATTAAGATTATTAAATATTTCCTGTCTGGCATTTACTAAGGCAGCTACTTTTAGTTGTTATAGTCCACAGTTTGAAACTAAATAGAAGTTATTAACTGTTTTTTTCCTGAAGGTTTTCCTGTAATTTGAGTTCATCAAATCAAAAAAAGACAAAAAAAAAAGTTTTGTTTCTGATAATTGGCAAAGAACTGAAACTGCAACCAAATATTAAGCCTCTATTTATGTCATTTATAAACAATATGATGCTATCCTCATCTTTTTCTCAACCGCCCCCATTTGAAAATTCTTTTTTTTTTTATTTTCAGGCTTTTGATTTTCAGTTTTGTATGTTTTTGTGCACTTTGTCACTGTATAGACCTGCTAAACACTGGCAGTCAAGATTACAGCTAATCATCCATAGATAGGCTTTTATATATATATTTAAATGACCAATAGTGACACATTGCTTCTTTTTTTTATGCTTATATTTTTCTGGAATGCTTTTATAATTACAAATGGCAAAAAAAATCACCAGTTTTTATTTTCATGTTGTCATAGTAACATGCTTAACTTGCAGCATTTTTTTTTAAATTTCAAATTAAATGGCTTTTTTTCTTTTAAAAGTGAAAATACTGAGTGCAATCTGAAGCAGCTCTCTTTTAGAAGTTCTTTTTATTTCCCTTTTTGCTAGTTGCATGTATTTATTAAGGATGTTTTAAGTACTTTTATTTTGGTAGTAAGGCTCATTTTATGTAGATAATAAAAACAAATCATTCTTAAATTCCACTTTTTTCAGTATTTAAAATAAAAGTTTGAATGCACATAGATTAAGTTAAATGGAGAGTTTGTAAATTTTTTACAGCTTTTTGCACTTTGCCTTTTTGTTTTTTTTTTTTTTTGGCTTCTGCTGGTTGAATTTGTGACATATCGTTTAACTGTGAGTTGAAACCAGTGAGTATTTCATCACATCAGCATAAGTACATGCTTGCTTTTCTTTCAAAGTAAGTAGCAGCTTGTTTATTCTGTCCTTTCAAATGTTGTAGAATTATGAATTGCATGTTAAAAGAAAGGAAAAAAAAGAGCTGGGTACAGAAACGTAGGTGTGCAATTCCAATACAAATTGTAGCAGAATGTAAAAATACATTCACTGCATCGCTTAACAGATTTAAATACAACTGCAATAAATCGGCTTTTATCTGCTTGTCTTGATTTTATTCTTGCAAATGTTTCCCCTCTGTTCTGTATATTCACTTTGTAATGTCACATGAGGCCTAGTTGTATCAGCACTGCTGTCAGCAGAAAGTCATGCTTAAAAACAAAATGTTTGAGCTTATAAAAGGGTAAAAGTACAGGAAACATGAGCCTTTTTAGGGTTTTTTTAATTACATTTTCCTCTGCAGTTTCCTTAAATATATGGCTGTGAAAACAAAAAAGTTATTAAAACAATAAGCATAAAAACATTTAATCAAATTAGTGCTAATATAAATTAACCAAAGTTGGTTAGAGGTGTTAAATTATAGTTAAAAGTTTGACATTTTATGCATTTGGGAGTCTATTATTATTGGCAGAAATATATGTTCATAAATAACAATTACTGTTAGCATAATGGAAGGCACTAATATAAACACAAAGCAAAAGTAAAAGCCCCAAGTGGCATTGTTGCCCCTCACCACTTTATTTTAACAAACCCTTCCTGACTTTTGTAGCAGCTGCTGAGCTGAATGTGACAAGTTAATGCGAAGAAAAATACTTTTTTCAAAATGGCAGCTTTTCTGTAGGTTTTATCTCCATAGCAACCATTTATTTTTTTGGTTGTCTGGGGGTGATAAACAGATCTATGTGATTTTTAGAGGAATCTGCAAAAGTAAATTTTAAAATTTCCTTAGCAACGGAGGTTTTTTTTTTTATTTTTTATTAACCACATCCACATTCCTGATATATTAGTCAAATTTTTTCGTTCAGTTTGAGCCAACGACTTGTGTAGAACATTTTTTCACAATACTCCAGTAATAAATGTGCGCGTTAAAGGAATGCCACTTTTGCTGATGCTGTTCACCATCTAAAAACTTTAAAAACAACTTTTTTTTTCCACCCAGTGATGCTCAAGGAGGCAATAGAGCAGAACTTTAATTTGTACAAGGTCCTAAAGGGGATTTTTAATTTTTTTTTTTTTTGGGGGGGGGGTGGGGGGTAGTTGGCTGCCACTTAATGAGGTCAAAGGTCAACGGAACTTAAACATGTGGTATTTGTGTAAAATTTTGTGAAGAAAAATTAGAAAATTGCCAAATTTCACACACTTCCCTAAAATGGCTGCCAAACTGTAGGTTTTGAGGTCATCCCATAATAGTTTCAAAACTTTCTTAGTTTATCCCAGATGTGTGCTTTCCTATATTCTTGAAAAGAAAAAAAAATTGAGCCAAATCCAAATTTTTCCCCTACGGTGACCCCGTACTCCTAAATTTAGTCCTCCAGATAATATGGAAAAATATGTCTCCTGATCTGGACGTTACTCCCACTTGATGACATCATCAATCATCTACATTAGCGCAGAGGCTAGCGCTTGGGATAAATAACATTGGTGTCATGACTTTAAACATGTTAAGACATTAGTCATTGCTAACTTTTAAATGTAATCTTGTGTGGATCAGAGCACACTGTGTGAAGAAAAGCATTTTTCCAAGGCGCAAAACGCAACGCGGGACACCCCAACGGTGGAGGGGTGCCGAGTCCTCCTTTAAAACAAAAACAAATATGGAAAACCCTGCACCAACAGTTTGAGGGGGTTTTTCTCCATTCATTTGGACGATTTTGCTAATTGTGATGTCATTTTTGGGGGAGGGGTCACCCACAATGTCAAAAATTCATTTTTACCGGTTACTGAATGAATGCAAATTGTAGTGAGTTTTTGGCCCAATCCGAATAATTCCCCTCTCCCTACCCCTCTATTTGTAGGGGCATTTGAAGTGCTAGGAGTGTGTGAAATCAATTTTTTAGGCGGCGATAATGAGCCCTCCGTGGCGAGAGCGTTCCGCGTTGCACTGTGCCGCGGAGAAGCGCTTATTTTTTACATGGGTGGACTCTAAAGCCCAGAATTTTACATTTAAATGTAAGTAATGACTTGTGATGTATATTTGAGCGCTGGTAGCTCCATGCTAACGCTAGCTGACCGGTGACTAATGATGACATCATCAAGTTGTAAGTAACATCCAAATTCAGGACACAGGTTGTGTCAAGTTCGCCATTTTCTAGTGCTTTCCAAATCTACTAATTCCAAAATAGAGGGCACTAGAAATTTCCCAGAAGTCTTTGTGACAACTAGATTAGCGAATATAGACCACAATGCATTGTGGTCAAACAATTTCAAACATTAAAATGTAACATTTGAACAAACCATCCACATTTTCACCATCAGAACTAGAGTGGAGTCATAAATAAACGCCGTTCGATTTTCACTTTTTGAAGTCGGTGATGTCATTTCCTGTGTTTAGAAAAACGAAAGAAAAATAAAGAGTCTGAATTACCTTTAAAATCCAGGGCACTGTATAGTTTTTTAGTGGGAAAATTCGGACACAACCACTATTTTTCCTTAACTCTCCATTTCTGAGGAGAAGGGAAGAATCCGGATTGAGGCGGAGGTCAAATTTCCGCTCAAAAGAAGAATTGCCAAAACGATCTGGTCCCTGGTGTTAGTGACTAGTGGCTATGTAAATGAGTTAATTAGTAATAATTTAAAATGTCCACTACTTTAGTAGTGGGACCCATTCGTGCTTACTAGTTAACTACTCAACTTAAAATTTTTCTAAAAGTAACTAGTAAGGCTCCTGTAAACCTCACTAGTTAACTAGTGTAACTAAAATACCACACCAGTCACTAGAGACATGCAAAATGCTAAGTAATTGATTAGTAAAATGTATGTAAGTCTTACTAGTTAACTAGTGAGAGAGAAAATTTGTACACGTTAACTAGTGCGATGCAAAAATCCGACTAGTTAAATAGTGACAGCCAAAAATGTGAACTATTTAGTAATTTTTAAAGATGTAAACTAGTTTAAAAGTGGGCCCCATGTGTGCTTACTAGTTAACTAGTTACTGATGAATAAGGTCACTAATTAATTAGTCACAGGCACATTTTTTGCAAGTTCACTAGTAAGGCTCCTGTAAACCCGATAGTTAACTGGTGTAACCGAAATTTCGCAATAGTTACTGGTGCAACACTAGTATATGCTAAATGTTAACTAATTGATTAGTAAGATTTATGTAAGTCTTACGAGTTAACTAGCGAGAGATAACATTTGAACAAGTTAACTACTGCGGTGTTAAAACCCCACTAGTCAACTACTGACAGCCAAATATATGAAATTGTTAATTAGTAATAGTTAACATGTCCACTAGTTTACAAGTGGGAACCAATTATGCTTACTAGTTAACTGGTGGCACTCTAATCATTCAGTAGTTAACCAGTCACAATAAAATTCTCTAAAACTTTAGTAGTAGGGCATCTGAAATCCTCGTCCTCGGTGTTCAGAACGAATGTATGAAGAAAAGCCACAAAATCAACCCCACAGTGAGGTTTGTACTCTCACATCTATTGCTCAACAACTCGTTTATTTTAATGTCTAGTAAAAATTATCTCCTGCTTTCACCGTTTGCTTAATGTTTTATTCAGTCAGTTCTTCTCAAACAGCACATTTGATCACTTTCCGGATAATTCCATATCATCTGTTGGTCAGCCTTGAAATGTCCAGCAAAGCTTGATTTACTACTCACTACTCTTTTTAAGTGTATTAACTATTAAATGTACATTGCAGAGTTAAAATCACATATCTACATGTAAATGCACATTGAGCGTTTGGAGCCAGATGAATCGACCTGGGTTCCTCAGAAGCGCTTCCTGTAAAAACAGTCGTTTTTAGGAATCTGTTGTATTTTTTTTCTTTTTTACTTTCAACGTTTTTTTTTTTTTGTGTGTCACATTGATCCAGGAGGATGCAGAGAACACAATTCTTGATTCATCTGACTCAGAATTAACACCTCGGACAATACAAAGTGGAAAGCGTGGCTACCAGAGATACAGGAATACACTTTGATCATGCAAGGAGGAAGAGGAGGGCTGAGTATACTTCAAATCTAGATGCTTACCGGCAAAAAATTAAGAGAGTATTAGTTTCATTTGGCCGTAGCTATGTGGTAATGATCGATGGAGGATTATTGAATGAGCGTAAATAGTCTCTACCTGCTCAGGTACACTCTGCTGTCGTTTACGCGGATAGTAAGGCAGGGGGTGGGGACCGTATTGCCTACTTGCGGAACAGTTTTCAACCACTTTTATACTCCTGATGAGGCACATTCAAGATCAAACAGCATCATCGTGTATCACAGACCAGTCTTAATGGCGTCCTACTTTGAGGCGCTTCGCCGTCAGTTCTCCACGTGAAACGCCGCCTCGATGCCTTTGTCTGTTTGTTTGTAAAGCTTTCAAAAGTGTCTGTCCTGAAGTGAAGGTGGTCTTGATGCGGTTGATGCGGGAGCTGCGGGCACGTCATGTGTAACAGTTAAAACTAGAGCCTCCACCGCAGGCGTCCCGCCGCCGGCCGGCTCTCCAGTGATGGCTGATCTCCAAGAGTTTGTGCTTCACATCAACAGTCATCTAATACAGAGACAATAGAGTAATACAGCTACAGTGTTATGAACACCACTTAACTCGACAGTTTTTAGAGTTACGCTTCACGTTAAAAAAGAGGGAAAAGTAAAAGTTTTCCTGACTTTTAACAAATGCAACCCTGTTACTGTCGTATCAAAGACTTGAGTAACAGCGGGACGTTTGATCCACAGACGCACAGCAGATAGGTAAATATTTGTTTATTTGGAGTAACTTCCTGCTTCATATAAGTGGTGGCGGTGACTTTATACAATGCACTAAACGGATGGAGCTGAGGTGTTCAACTGCTTTGAGGCAAGTTTTTTCCAATGATTTATTCAACTAGTTGCCAAAAAAAAAAGAAGGATTTCCACCTTTGATTGCAGTTATTTACAACTTTCTATCCAGCAAGTTGTTTAAAACAGTTATCTAATGCAATCAATTGAAATTAGGGGAAATATTTTAAAAAATAAACGGAAAAGTAAAAAAAAGAACTGTACAATTTCAATCCTTTCCATGAATTTTTTAAATTTTTTTATAATCAATCTGTTGATTTTTAGGCTTTAACATATTAAATTTAAAAATAACTTTAGTTAATAAATAGAAAATGAATGAACTAAATGTGACATAAGTGTGTTTTGTTTTTTTTCTTTGCCTGTTTTCTATTTTTTTAATTAATGTATTTCATTATTTCTCTACTGAGTTTGAAATATTTGTGTGTCTAGTCCTGTATTTTTCATAATCTATGCTTGAAATAAACCAAACAATAAAAATCCAATATTTTTGCAAAATATTTAAGAAAAAATGTATTTTTTTCACTCTTGCAAGAAAATGATCTGAATAAGTAGTTTTTTTTACTGAAAAATAATCTTAGTTTAGGACAAAAAAGAAAGTCTAGTTTCATTTAAGAAATTTTTTTTTACCGAATTATCAGATTTTTTTTTGCTTGTTTAAAAAAACATTTGAAATTTTAACAAGTTTAAACTCCTTTCTAGAGGCCTGTTTTTGCAGTAATGCAGAATCAATTTTCTCTTTTTTTTTAAAAAGAATTTTTCTTCCGACTTGATTTAAAGTCACAGCAAACATTTTTCGAAACTATTTTCCTTGTCAAGTCTTTCTGAAAAACAGCACAGGGTTCATTTTGTCAAAGACAGTAGGAGAGTAAAACCATAACAGACATCAGCGTGTGCTTCATGGAGGAATTACTTTGCACATTCCTTTAGCAACCGTCTAATTACATTCAGAGGCGGGCCGGGTCTACAGTAGTTACTCCAGTACGAGTAACTTTTCATCAAATCATTTAACAAACAGATTAAAAAATAACCACAACTTCCGTTACAGTTTGAGTTTACAGTTCAAACTTTTCAAATCAGGCTTAAAAAAATAAAACTGAATGTGCAAATTATGGTATTTCAAGAATAAAAATAAGAAGAAACAACATTCCATAACATTCTTATGAGAAATACTTTCAGAATAAAAGAGGATCCACTCTTCTGTTTTCCGTCCGGTCCAACAAGAAATGTTTGCAAATATAATTCTATAAATAAAGTTTAGATTCAAATACAAACTGGGTTTATACAAATATACACCATACGTGATTCATATCCCCCGATTGTCACAGTCAAGGACATGACAGGGTTTTTTTTTTTTTTTTTTTTTTTTTTTTTTTTAAGCACGTCATTATATTTCTGTGGCGACCAATATTTTCAAACACACTTGGGTCGGTACTGATTTCTGATATTTTGTGGTTCGTCACGGACATTTCAGAGCTCCTCCACCCCTGATGCTGATGAGATTAGGACACTTTCATAATGACCAATTATCTGGTGATAATAGTACTGCTGAGATTCTATTGTTTATGTCACAAATGAACAAAAGCAGCCGAGTAAAATACAGTTTTATCCATATAAATCTACTCCAGTACGAGTAAAAAGTAAGGTGCAGTTAAACCACTCATGGGAATACTTAGTTCAGTAAAGTAACTAAGTAAATGTAACTTTGAATCACCCATCTTTAGTTACATTTAGACATTACAAGGCCAGAAACCTCAATGTTGTTTCAACCCACAACTTTCAATTTTCACATAAACGCTGAAAGTCAAGAATTTTTTATGCTAGCCGATGGTTGAGTTTTCATTTCTAAAAACTGGGGTGGGGGGGCGGAGTGAGTTCCAGTCAGGGGAGGGTTTCCCTTAAACTGGTTTATAACATTTAAATGTGTCCCTATAAAGCTAAAATCAAAGAAAGAAACTGTCAACCGCATGTGTTCATTGTGCAGTATGTAAAAACATGTTTACCTGTAAGACAAACCGCTTCATCATCAAATCAATATCCTTAAAATCAGGATGTTTTCAGCCTAACTAGTAATGCCAAAAGTATAACTAGTGACAGCTAATAGTGAAAATAACAAGTAGTGACAAACAGTAGTGACTAGTGGTTATGTAAATGAGTTAATTAGTAATAATTAAAATGTCCACTACTTTAGTAGTGGGACCCATTTGTGCTTACTAGTTAACTACTCAACTTTCTAAAAGTAACTAGTAAGGCTCCTGTAAACCTCACTAGTTAACTAGTGCAACTAAAATATCACACCAGTCACTAGGGACATGCAAAATGCTAAGTAATTGAGTCGTAAAATGTATGTAAGTCTTACTAGTTAACTAGTGAGAGAGAAAATTTGTACACGTTAACCAGTGTGGTGCAAAAATCCGACTAGTTAACTAGACAGCGAAATATATGAAATTGTTAATTAGTAATGGTTAAAATGTCCACTAGTTTACAAGTGGGCATCATTTATTCTTACTAGTTAATTGGTGGCACTCTAATCAGTCACTAGTTAACCAGTCACATTAAAATTCTCTAAAACTTTAGTAGTAGGGCATCTAAAAACCTCACTAGTTAACTACTGAAACCAAAATATCACACCAGTTTACTAGTTTTACACTAGTGATATGCAAAATGCTAATCAATTGACTATTAAGACGTATGTAAGTCTTACTAGAGAGAGAAAAATTGTTATCTAGTGTGGTGCAAAAATCCTACTAGTTAAGTAGTGACAGCCAAAAATGTGAACTAGTTAATTAAAAATGCCCACTAATTTACTAGTGGCGTTTACTAGTGGGCCCCATTTGAGCTTACTAGTTAACTAGTTACACATTAATAAGATCACTAATTAATTAGTCACATGCAAATTTTCTATAAATTTACTAGTAAGGCTCGTGTAAACCTCACTAGTTAAATAGTGCGACCAAAATATTGCACCAGTTTAATTGTGTGACACTAGTGATATGCAAAATGCTAACTAATTGACTAGTCAGACATATATATGTATTAGTAGTTAACTAGTCAGATATAAAATTTGTACTAGTTAACTAGTGCAGTGCAAAACGCCCACTAGTTAACTAGTGACTGCCAAAAATGTGAATTAGTTAACTAGTAATGTTTCAAAATGTGTAATGTTTACTAATGGGCCCGTTTGTGCTCACTAATTAACTATTCTATATCTAGTCTCTATTATATGCTAGCTACTATAGTTATACTATATTCTATATCTAGTATACTAGTCTAGTGCTCACTAGTAAGGCTCCTGTAAACCTCACCTGTCAACTAGTGCGAAATTTTGGTCATAATATTTACTAGTGGGATATACTAGTGCAATACTAGTGACATGCAAAATGCTAACTAGTTGACTAGTGAGAGAGACAATTTGCACAAGTTAGCTCGTGCAGTGCAGAATCCTTTTAGTGAACTAGTGAGCAAATTCTTTTTTACTTGTTTACTAGTGCATTCCTGTATCACTTGTAAACTAGTAAATGATTTGCTGTCAGCTAGTTAACTAGTGAGAGGGAAAATTTGCACTAATCAACAAGTGTGGTACAAAAACCCCACTAGTGAGCATGTTACTTTATTACTAGTTCATTTTTATCTAAGTAATTTAGAAACTAGTGAATCACTAACTAGCTAGTTAACTAATATTTCAGTTTGCTAATGTGGAGGAGTGGTGTAATCCTGAAAAAGTCCTTGTACTTTTGGCATTACTAGTTAGGCTTAAAACAGGCTGATATCGAGGATTTGATAATAAAACTGTTTGCCACTCTACCTGCGACCTTCATGAAACAAAACGCCATGTTTGCATTTGTACAATCAAGTTCTAACAGTGTTTTGAAATCCCTAAAGCACAGTTTTCTTTTGTTTTTTTAAGGAATTCACAGCCTCATTGGGACAAAAGGCAACACGAAACACCAGTCCAGTGTTCTGAATACAGTCTTACAGTATTAATGGACACAAATCAAAGGATTAATCTCTGCTGGATCATTTAATTTTTTAAGAATTCCATGTCATCAAAAAAAAAAAAGATAAGATTTGGGATTAGTTTTGTTGACGGTACACAGTCACACAAGACTCATAAAACCAACAGCAGATGCTGAGTCAGGGAGAGAATCACAGTGAATACGCTGGAAACTTTGATTATAGATACGAGGATCATAATCCGCTCATAATTGACTCAGATTTTTACATAAAAAACCAGTTTGTTGCTTTAAACTACGGTTAGCTTAAATATAGATGATGGAGGATGATCAATGCTGCTGCACAGCTTTTGTTCTTTAAAAAAATCTTAAAATAATTCCTTTGATGACATATCAATTGTAAATGATCCAAAGCGACAAACAGAAACCGATGCCTCAACGCGGCAGACGAACCTGAGTTGTGTTCTGGAAGTGGTATCATCGTTTTTGTTTTATATATATATATATATTCTTCTACCTGTGTTAACATGAACTCAAGCTTTCTTGTAAATGCACATTATTTCACAGTTTGCCGTCTAGTCTCCAGCTGTGCCCGGGCGCCCGCCTACTTTACGCCGTCAACAGGCGAACTCCTCGAAGTTGCCTAGAGTCGGGTGACGAGGTAACATGTTCGGCGTGAATCCGAGGCTGTCCGAGTGACTCCGGAGTGTGTCGCAGGTGCTCTGCAAAACACAGGGGGGGGGGGGGAGGAGACGAGTTCAACCGTGTTAAGGGAGGAAGTGATGCAGGGAGAGGCGGAGATACAGAAAACAAAAAAAAAATAAAAGGAAAAGGATTAAAGGAAAAAACGATGATTTTAGCGGAAAATTAGACAATTTGAAATGGAGAATGATCCGTGAATGTTATCCCAGTTTGGACAACGTGTATGTATCACAGACAATGAGGAAAGAGATCATGGAACGTCAGGGAGGAAAGAATTAAAGAAGAGGGAAGAGAAAGAAAACAGCAGATTTTAGTCCTAAAATTCTGCTTTTATTGAAATATTTAAAAAGAATCATCTTAAAAAGTCTCCATTTATTCAATTATTGTGAACCCAAAAGTGGCAAAAACATCACAAAGATTTCACGTTTGCTATTTGCCAAATGCAGAACGTCTGGGCAGCAGCAGAAATAATTCTTTTTTTTTGGGAAAAGGAGAAAGCTTTCACAGCGTAGAGAATCCAACCAACTCTCGTCTTCATCTGGGCGGAGAAACACACATCATGACTGAATACTCACTGAAGATCATAGGTTTGTCGTTTTTTTATTTACGCATTTCGACAACTAAAGGTGGGATGGTCTCAGGAATGAATGAAAGAAAGGGACAGCATGGCAGGGAGCGTCTATTATCAGCGGGGTGCTACCTGGGGGCATGATTAGTCGTGACACCAGGGCTGGTTGGGTTCTCTTGAAAATCCTGGAATAGACATGATGAAAAGAAAGATGTGTGAGGGTGACTGGAATGAAACTGAAACACAATGCAAATGCTAGAAGTTCAACTCATGAGGGCACATTATGGCAAAAGGGTTTGGGCTAAACCTGCTTTTGGTTCAAAGAACAGCTGTTCTGGAAATCCTTATGATCTTAGAATCACATTAAAACTGCTGTTTTATCTGGTTGTTTGAGTGAAGAATAGTGCTGCCACAAACGATTATTTTAATAGTCGACTAATCATCGATTAATTTTCTGATTAGTCGACTAATCGGATCTTGGACAAAGTGGATGTAAAGAAAATCTTAAATATGATTAGCTTTAAAACTAAAAAATCCCAAAAGCCAAAATCGCTAGCATGTAGCTGAAATATTAGCAAAACTCCAAATTAGCCTAAAAATTGTAAAAATCAAATTAGCCAAAATAGCTAGCATGTAGCTGAAATAATAGCAAAATAATTAGCTAAACTCCAAATAGCCTAAAAATGTAAAAATCAAATTAGCCAAAAATAGCTAGCATGTAGCTGAAATATTAGCAAAACTCCAATTAGCCTAATAAACTGTAAAACATACAATTAGCTAGCTAACATATAGCTGAAATATTAGCTAAACTCCAAATTAGCCTAAAAATTGTAAAAAATTTTTTCCCAATTAGCTAAAATAGCTAGGTATGTAGCTGAAGTAATAGCAAATATTAGCTAAACTCCAAATTAGCCTAAAAAACTGTACAAATCCCAAATTAGAAATATAAGTTCTAACATGTATGCTGAAAATAATAGCAAAACTGACATTAGCCTAAACAAACTGTGAACATTTACAATTAGCAAGCTAACATTATAGCTGAAATATTAGCTAAACTCCAAATTAGCCTAAAAAACTGTAAAAATCCCAAATTAGCCAAAATAGCTAGCATGTAGCTGAAAATAAATAGCACAACTCCAAATTAGCCTAATAACTGTAAAACCTTAATCAATGCCAAAATAGTCTAAAAAGCTAGCAGAATGTCATATAACTTTCAACTTTACTACAGTCTGACTCCATATATTATAAAAGTAATGACTAAACGACTATTAAATTAGTTGTCGACTATTTTAATAGTCGATTAGTCATCGATTAGTCGACTAGTCGTGGCAGCCCTAGTGAAGATGCAACAATGGAGTAGTAGCTGAAAAAACGGATACAGTGGCACACAAATATGTGGGAACTGCTGGTCATTATTTCTGATTAAGGCTGGTGGAAAAAATAAAGTTTTAATTAAAATTGGGGCATGTTTAAATCTGTAAGGATGTAAGATGTTTGTACCATGGCCAAAAAAAGCAAAAAAAAGAGCAATTTTACAGACGGTGCAGTCGAGACGAGAGAACAGAAATCTCTTCTATACGGCGCCGAAGGCACTAAAAGAGATGAAATGATAAAAGAAATCGAAGTGAACCGGTCGAGTTTCAGAAAAAGAGACAAAAACTTTCATTTTACTGAAAGTTTAATATAAAAAAAAACTATTTATGAAGGAAAACTTGCAGCTTTCACCTCACAGCTACGACGGCCTTCAGCTCAGGTCTGTGTGAAGACACTAAACTACATTCAAACCTCATTAATAATATTCATAAAACATCTCATAATCAAGCTCTCATGTTGCCAAAAAATATGTTTTTAAATATGTTCTTTTTTCTTGGTCTTGTTTCTAGGGCTGTTAGTGTTAACGCATCCGATTAATCAAAAAAATTAATGCGTTAGTATTTTTTAACGCAAATTAATCAAACCTCACGAAGAAACTGTCCTCCACTTTAGACTTCCACGTTGGGTATTATCTCACTCTACCATGGTCACTTGCAAAATAAATAAATATTCAATCAGTTTTTAGTACTTTAATCTTGTAATTTTTTTGGTTTAGATCATTTTTTTCACATAAAAGTGGACTAATTGATTAGTGGTCTGGCGCTGTAACACGACAACACGTCGCTGAGCCTCAACTGCAAAGGCAAGCGATATAAATGCTGATCGTTACAATAGGTTTAATAAAATAAGTTTACATCTTATGGCTTGTTTTTGTCCAGAAGAGGATTTTTTTTTAAAGCAGCCTGCAGAGTGATACAGAAACAATGTGATTAATCACAACACCAAAAATGGGATTAATCGTTTTTTTTAAATTGATCGACAGAAGTAATGAAAAACAAACATTCTAAATGTACATTTTTGTGTGTGATTACATATTTTAATTATTTGCAGAAAATAAATGGTCGTAATAATCATACTTAATCACAATTAATTAATTAGTTAATTCGTTTTTTTTATTCCCGGCTCTTGGTACAGAAGAAAGACAGGGTATACATTTGAAAAAATGTTCTTCTCAACATAAGTTAACATGAATAAAAAGCAATTTATTTTTCCTTGTTAGAAGAGAAAATAAAATGCCAATAAAACTCATTTGTCTTGGCAAGAATTCTCAAAATAATCGAAAATAATAATTGTAATCTTTCAAGACAAGATGAAAACTTAAATTCACTGTAAACACTTCTATTCAGAGAAATTTTGCTGGAAATGTATGTTCTAAATTAAGTGTGTTTTATGGAAAAAACAAGGTTTATATCTTCAAAGTACATGCTTGTACTTTTTCCTCCGAAAACGTATATTATAAATACAACAACAGCCCAATATTCTTGCTAGAGCAATTGAAATAATATTTTTTAAATAAAAAGCTGTCAAAATTATATTTAAATTTGAGATATCGCATAAAAAAAAAAGTCCTTATGATCAAATACTTAAGATATTCCAACATGTGTCTTAAAAAAGTAACAAAAAAGTTACAAGTGAGTTTGTTTTTTTCTTATTTTGAGCGTTAAAATATATTTAAACTAGAAAAATACAAATGACATGTTGTATTACTGCAGTTTATAAAATGTTTAAACTCCTCAGACGTTGTGATGACGGCCAACAGAATTCTTTCTTTAAAAATACTTTAAGTTTTCAAACGTCTGAAGTGATTTATGGCCACAAAAACCTAAAGTAAAAAAATTCCTTGTAATCAAAAATGCCAGGCCTTCTGAAAAACTCAAGAAACTACTCTCTAAGGAGTAAAATAAACATTTTGACCAGTTGTTGCCAGATTCCTGCATGCCACTGTATAATTTATGCAAAACATAAAATAAAGGAGATGATTTATTGTACAAACGGCGAGCATGAATGGAGGATTGCAGAACATTTCACACTGTTGGAAAATGGGTTTCTTACAGTAACTGTCTATGTCTGCTCTGCAGGGGTAAATAAACTTGTTTTTTTTAATTTTGAGTGGCTAAACTCTGAACCTGAGGCGCCCGAGCATGAAGCATCGTCCTCAACTCCAATAGTAACAATTTCCCCCTTAAGAACAGCCGTTTCTTTCTCTCTGCATTTCTATCCAACGATCAAACAGTTAAAATCAATACGGAAAAGTAAAAGTCAGTTTGAATAGTTTATCAGCACAGGAACAAACTCCAGTGAGAAAGCTGCACAGTCTCCTTGTAGGAAGAAAGAGCTGCAGGAGGAAAACATGACTTAGAAAAAGGTAATTAATAACTATATGATTAATAGACATGAATTAAACATAAGACGAATGGGGGATAATATAAAAGCAGCGGCAAGCTCAGTCATAACTTTGTACTGAAAACCTGCCTGTTCAATAAATGATGAAGTTGATTCTGCATGTGCTGAACAGCTGCAGACGGCAAACATTCACACGGCGAGTTTCTCCCATAAATCATTTCATAACAAGCCTGCAGGAATCTGTCATGAGGGTGAGTGGAGCTGCCTCTAAATTAATCATTTTAATCCACAGGGCTCGACACAAATCCTGCGACGCCGTTTCTCATCGCTGCTACAGGGAAGTAAAATTAGTTTAATACTTTTATGAAACAAGCTGATCAAAGAATGACAATTAAACATCTTCAAAGCTTGTAATCTGATTACGAGAGCTGATATTGCTGCAGCCTGAGGCCTTAGTCACATCCACCTGTCACAGAGGGCCGGAGAGAGGAGCGGCCGAACCTTAAAGGGTGTGTCCTGCAGTTCCCTTAAGGTAGGGGAATAAAAACACATGGTGTAATCAGTCTTGAAGAGAAAAATATAAGGATGTTGAAAAATATGCAAGTTTCTATTCCACATGTCCGGCCCTCTGGGTAATTTTATTTTATTGTTATTAATGGCCCGATGTTATCTGGGGCTCATTTCTAACTTGTATAATTTTGACAAAATATATTTTTATAGAGTAAAAATACTGAAAGTTATTTAAGGCTTAAGTTTATTCTGATATAATATTCCTGCCCTTTTATATTCATATTTATTTTAAAAAGTTAAGGGTTTAAAGTTTTAAAGCATTCTGCTAGATTTTTGGCATTTACTAAGATTTGTTTAAGCTATTTTCGAGTTTAGCTCATATTTCAGCTACATGCTAACTGTTTGGGCTAATTTTGATTTTTCTTTTTTTTTTTTTTGCTTTTTAGGCTGTTTTTGGAGTTTTGTTAATATTTCAGCTTGTTTTGGCTAATTTAGTTTTTTTTTTGTTTTTGTTGATTTTTTTTAGGCTGATTTGGATTTTAGCTAATATTTCAGCCATATGCTAACTGTTTGGGCTAATTTTGATTTTTTCTTTAGTTTTTTCTTTTTTGGCTGTTTTTGGAGTTTTGCTAATATTTCAGCTATAAAATAGCTGTTTAGGCCAATTCAGATTTTTTTTGTCTGTTTTTTAGGCTAGAGGAGATTAGCTAATATTTTAGTTATATGCTAGTTGTTTGGGCTAATTAAGATTTTATTTTTGGTTTTTTTTTTAGGCTGGAGTTTTGCTAATATTTCAGCTATATAATAGCTGTTTTGGCTAATTTAGTTTTTTTTTGCTTTTTAGTATGTTTTTGGAGTTTTGCTAATATGTAAGCTACATGCTAGCTGTTTTGGCTGATTTAGGCTTTTTTTCTGTTTTTTTTGTGCTGTTTTTGCTAACCTTTATTATTTTTTTTGTTTTTTTATGTTAATTTGGCACTTAGTGAACATTTTAGCTGGCTATCAGCCTCAGTGTTTTCAGCTATTTACTTCAGTATTTTTAGATATCAATTTCAGCATTTTTAGCGGCTAAATTAAACTTACAGCATTCACACTAGCATTATCACAGGTCATGCTATATATCTAGTTCACAATTATGTTAAAAAGTCATGAAATTCAAGTTTTAAAAATTTAGTTTTAGTGTGTTCAATGTTTATCCTGTTCTGCCCGTGACCTAAGGTGTGTTTTGGATTTTGGCCCCGCCGTAACGAGATCAAGAGACCACAATTACCAAAATGTTGTTGTCTAAAAGATAATATTAATAATAATAAATAATTAGGCTACTAGGTTGTTTGAGGCATTTTTTCCAATTGAGAAAAAAAACCCCAAAAACATAACAACAGATAACAAGTTGACCAAAGGTTATTTTGCTCTAATGTTACTGGTCCGGCCCACACTGAATTTGACGACCCCGCCTTACGGTGCGCTTGGACACCTCAAGAGAATGGATGGTCTTGGCTGTATTGTGAAGTATTTGGGCGATGTTGTCGTGCGATTATCTCTAAAGCCGCACTCTAGTTGTTAGTAAGGTGTGAGTACTCGCTCCTTTCTGACTGTCCAAATGTTGCACGCACAGGGTGTACAAAACAACCCCGAAAACTACCCTCTGACTGTCAATTTAATCATTTCTAGCAGTCAGGCTGCATGCAAGAAGCAGACACTTATTACATGAACAGCACCGATCGTCTTCTTTCACACTTGACAGGCCTTAGAGGAGTTGAAAAATTAAAAAGTCAGAACGACACGACAACCTTTCACCTACTTCACCCTTAAGGTGCGTACACACCGGCCGCGTCGACTCGCGCTTTCAATGAAAAGTCTTTCAGGGGTCTGCAACCTGTGGCAGTTTTATCCCTTTATGGGGCTTTAATGAAAAATGCTAATGATTAAATAAATAAATAATAGATTAGTTAGTTAAGTTTAGTCATTTCTGTTTTAAATTTTAACATGTCAAGAAACTTAGCAAAAAAAGATTTAATTTACTGTTAGAAATTCTGTAGTAATGTTCTTTAAATTTATGTTTTTAACTGTTTGTCAAATAAAAGGCTAAAAGTTTTTTTCTTATTTTAGTAAATTACACTAAAGTGGTTCAAGTTCTGAACAAATGTGATTTGAAATGATTAAAAATGACGCACACAATATGTTTTGTGCGTTCTTTATGTATTTCCAATTGTGTTTTTACATGTACAAAAATGTACAAAACACAAAATAAATTTAAACCAACACAACTTTGAATTACAGCAGCTTAAAAGTAACTACACAAATCTAAAAAGTACGCACAAATGGCCTGATACACACAAAACTTCATTTACGCATAAATCTGATGTGACACTCTTTTCACGTCTCCAACGTTTGTGTGTAAATGATGCGTTTAAATGCTGCTAGAATGCTGGGTCGTTAGAGTTTTCTTGCTTCTAACTTAGATCGTGAATAAAATCTGCTGAAAACTTGACATTGTCTCACTTTCTTAATCAGATAGGCTCAATAATTAATATAAAACGTCGAAATATGAATTTTTAAAACACTAAAGTTTCTGTGTTTGTGATGAGAATAGAGAAACTTTTTTGCATTATTATCACTACATATCTGTTTAAGTTCAGAGCGGCTAATAAGAAAACTCTGATGACCCAGCATTCTAGCAGCATTTAAACACATCACTTACACACAAATCTTGAAGACACTAAGAGTCTCGCATCAGATTTGTCCATAAATGTGGCAATTTATGCGTACTTTTTGAAAGATTTGTAAGTGTAGTTAGTTTTAAGTTGTGTGGTGCAAATCTCTTTTTTGTATTTTGTAATTTTTGTACATGCGAATACACAATTCCAAATCAGATGAGTCAATTTTCTCTCAGGTTTCCCTGTGTCCACCCATGAAGGCAGTTGTGACTAAGGCATAAGGAGAACAATAATGATGCAGCAATATCCGTCCTCTAAGTAAACTGTGAATGCATTGAAAAGCTTTTGTTTATCGTGGAAGCGCTGGCTGGTGTGTGCGATCGATGACGATAAGGTCCATAGCCTCAGATAACAGAGGTGATTTATGAGTCACGGAGAAAAGTTCTGTGAAAATCTGGTTAAAACTTTCATCTCTGCACATGTGGAACACAGAACACACTAGAAGGAAATACTCTGATCATCATTACAGATGATAATCTGCATTAAAACCACCTCAGACATCTCTCATTACTCGAGCCACCTTATATTTAATTCTCATAACTTAATTACTGGAAACATTGTGTGGGCTTTATGAAATCTAAGATGCTGCTCAGTAAAAAACATTGGCTGTATTGGGAAATGTTGGAGCCACG
Organism: Oryzias javanicus; assembly: GCA_003999625.1. Lineage (NCBI taxonomy): Eukaryota > Metazoa > Chordata > Actinopteri > Beloniformes > Adrianichthyidae > Oryzias > Oryzias javanicus. Next base: position 31,981,426 of record CM012453.1, on the reverse strand, counting down.
ATACTGTATGATTTGATCAACGGCCTTCTCTTAAGACAAAAAGAAAAACAAGTTACCAGATTGTCACTCGGACAACGCTGCGGCCGTTTCTTGCGCAGGAAGTAACCCAGAACCTTATCCTTAAACACCTAAATCCAAAGAAATATGGAAAAAGATTATTGACAAAAATCACCAGATTTACCACTTTTTTTTTTTTTTTTAATATAGTTAATACAAACCAAAACATTTGCATCTCAATAAATTTTGTCTTCAGATTTTGGTAAAATATTCAGACCAGCAACAACAAAAACAGAAAATCAGAAATCATACACACTGAAAATGTTTATATGTCTTTAAAGGGCCAATACCATGATTTCCTTAAGTCTTTCAAACTATTTCCATTAAAGAACAAATTATTTATGATATGTGAGCTTTTTTGTGAACTCTTTTACTACCAAGAAGTAAGATCTCTGAGGCTCCGCCTTTCACTTTCATTACATTATCCTAAAGCCGGCGTAATGTGTTTGCATTTCACCCGTAAAGAAACATAAATCTTAAATGATGGATGTATATACTGTGTATCAGCCTTTGCATTTATTCCAAAGATTTAGCATGAGTGTTGAGTAATGGATTCGAATTGCAGAGAAAGAACTGCAGACAAACATTTCAGGATTTTTGAACTGATGAGAACATTGTTCTGAACGTTTTTGTTCTCTTTGAAGCATCATCATTTTCCTGGAGACATGCGCACCTTTCAGTCTTTACCCAATAATCCGTATTCAGACCAGTTCTTCTAATTTTTTATTTAATTTATTACCAATACATATCACCAAAATAATAATAAATAAACATAAAACAGTTAATTAAAGGAGCAGAAAGAAGAAAACTTATATTATCTTCTCCTACTGCTAAATCAACCAAATTAAATCAAAATGTATCATATTTTTTTTGCCAATGGTTAGCCATTTTCTGCAGAATCTTCTCAACATCACCCGACTGCTCGCGTCGTTTTTGGATAAGATCTGCTCCAAATGTTGAGCAGGTTCCTCACCAGAATGTTCTTTGGCATAAGCCACCGCTCAAAGTTCAAATGTTAAATCTATTGACGATTTCTTGTCCATTGCTACACCACACAAACATCACAGACAGCTAACATCTGCATGACTGTGCGTGTGTCCTAAAGGAGCCCCGCCTCTAAAGCAACCAACCCCAGTTTGAGCTGGAATTGATTGAAGACTGGACACAACTGGAAGATATGCCGTACTCTGCATCTAAAATGAAAGTTTTTTTACTGATCACCGCTAGCTCTGTGGAGAAACTGGTTGTTGGTGTTAGACTGGGGGCGGAGCTGTCAGAGCTGACTCTTTTTGGAGGGGGCGGTCTCACTCTGTGACGTCAGATCGTGAGGACCCGCTCGTTTTCGTGGGTATGGGAGGGGCTGGCACTGAGAGAGCAGGTTTTTTGAGGAATTCTCCAAAATGCGTGAATAGATCATAATACGACTTTGGGGTTGTTTATAGTGAGGAATGAACATTATAATACCGTATATTCCGGACTATAAGTTGCGTTTTTTTCATAGATTAGACAGGGGTGCAACTTATACTCAGGAGCAACTTTTTTGTGATTTTTTTATACATAAATAGACTCATATATTCGCCTTTTAGCGGTTGTTTCCCACTAACAACCGCTAGAGGGCGCTGTAGGTTTGTGTGTCAGTATTTGCTGCTGTCTGCTGACAGAAACACAGAGGAAAAAGTGACGTTCTAAACAAAACAAGCATGGCTGAGAATCTGATCGTTCTCCTCACGGACGTTATGATGTTTTTCTTATTTACATCAAGATAGCATTATTATTATTATTATCCTTATTGTTTTTGTTTTTATTCAGACGCAGCTCCTGCAGGCTTAGAAGGTAACTATCACCGTAAGAAAAAGAAAAAGACTGAAAAACCCAGCCATGGAGACATGATTATAGATGCTTTTATAGAGCTCTTAAAAATAAATAACTTGTCAACATCGTCCGTATCTTTCATGTATTTCAAACGAGATATACAGTCAAAGCCTCCGTCATGTAGCGATTAGGCTAAATGTTAGCTTCTCCACACGCAAGTGTTCAGGTATCACCAACTGGTGGACCGCGGCCCGGATCCGGACAGACAGACTTTTCTCTCTGGATCGGTGAGATGGTATTCTTGGCTAAAGGGAAAAAAAAATTGCGCTCTGCAAGAAAAAATACTTAAAATAGAAAACTGCGAGCAGACGTGCGTAGACTATAACTGGCGTGGCACAAAAACTAAGTGATTGTGATACTTGTCATCATTTAAAGGACATGCATGTGAGCAGCAGGATACAAGAGGAGCAAAACACAACATTAAAAAGAAGTTTAACTTGATTCTCCACTGATTTTAAATACATGAAAAATATAGCTGAGTGTCATTATGTTATTACGAGTTTATGTCAAAGCTAGGGGTGTAACGGATCACGGATAATAGTAAATCCTCTTTGTTTTGACAAGCTGCTTCACGGTTATCTTAAAGTCTGTTCACCTGTGGGAGGAGCGTCCGTCAAAAACTTATTTCAGCTTCATAATGAAAGCCGCGGATCGACCGATATCAGGTTTATTTATTTTTAAGTGCTGAATAAAAGCATCTGTACACATTTCCATTTCTTGATTCAAAGAATCTCCCAATGAGGAGCAGCAGCTGTCCCGCACAGGAGAAAGCCGCTGCTCCATAATGGACTTGCCTGTGGCATCAGGGGACGATTGTACGGCAAGCCACAGAGATCAAAAATCACCAGGAAAAGCAAGCGCAGAAGTGTCATGTTTTACAGATAACAATTATCTAAAATAATGAAATGTTCCCACAGTTAGTTTAATACCAAAAAATAATTTTAACTGCTTTATTTATGAGTTAATTTGGACATTAGGGGGGTGGGATGAGAATATTTGTATTTTAAGGGGTACTTCAGATTGATTTGGTATTTTCAACACTATTTTTAAGAATTATTTTCTCTCAGTTTTTGTAGATTTGGTCTCAAGAAATGTAAAGTAATCAAAAACTACAGATTTTAACATTTGTTTGCGTTTTAATAAATAGGCCTCAAATGTTTTAATGTTGCATATATAAATATTGTGTGTGTGAAGTACTTTATATGCTAATTGAATATATGATTTGAAGCGTTTCCAAAAATTTATTTAGCTTTTAACTTTGTTTTTGTCCTTTTTTATTTACTTTTTATTGATCCAAAAAATGATCTGAACCGTGATCCTAAAACTGTGACACCGTGAAGGTTAAAGCTCGAAACTTTGTTTGCATTATTTTAGGACAAAAAATATGTTTATTATTATTATTAAAAAATATTTCAGTTTGCTATAATTCCTGAAGTTTTCCCTTTTGTAAAAGTGTCTTAATGTGAACGGAAAAGTAAATATTACTGAAATGAACCCAAAATATACCGAGTGGACCTTTGTATGAGGGCTATTTTTATAACTGCACCCATTGAAATTTTAATTGGTTGTCTCTGGTCTAGTTTATGAATATATTTTTGGACAAACATTGAGCTTTAAATTTAACTCAAAAGAGGCAGCGGCCTTTAAATTTGACACATTTATCAATTTCAACATTGTTGAATTTGTTCATAAATATTGGACTTTTCTCTTTAAAAGTGAGACTTATACTCCGGAAAATACAGTACACTTAAAAGCTCAAAAAATAAGTTTTGCGTGGTTGAGGCCACTTGAAGGAGCCATACTATGAAAAACCAATAAACCCAGTCTAACACCAACATCCAATTTCTCCACTGAGCTAGCAGTGATCAACAAAAAACTCATTTTAGATGCAAAGTAGCGCATATCTTACAGTTGTGTCCTACTAATGACAGATATATGGAGTGGGCATCCATCTTTGCAAAAATTTTGATGTTTGTTTTCGTGGGAGAAACGCAGACACCCTGCTGATGACATCATCAAATGGGCAGCACTCACAAGAAGCGAAAGGCGGAGCCTCAGGACTCTAGTTTTTTTAACATCAGGTAAAAAACTCAGGAAAATAACTAATATTTCATCAATAATTTGTTTTTTAGTGTTCTAAAGGTAATATATGATCATATATATGGATGTAGTTCACTCTGAAAGACTTAAAAAAATCATGGTATGGTATTTAAAGGTGTCTGACTCTGTTTCATTCTCTTCTGAAAACATTTAACTCAACAAACTTAGTGATAACTTGACCTTTTCCAGGTTCAAGTCATTTCTTACCATCATATTTTAAGCTAAACATTACTTTATTAAAGATCCACTCCAATGACAATAGTATTTTTGAAAATTTTTAACATGTGGTGATTTCTGATGACAGAGGACATATATAAAGAAAATTAAGCATAGTAATAGTATTTCTGAAGATTTATTTATTAAAAACATAATGAATCAGGAACAGACAGAAAAATGCCTTTAAAAAAAAAAAATCACGTTTGTGATGTTAAAACTAAAAATAAACAGGGAGGCAGAAGAAGGGCATCCTCCTCTGCACCAACACTCCAACCACAACTCCAAAGAGCTACTGCTAGAAAACAACATGTTTTTTTTTTTTTTTTGCCTAAAAACAGTAAAATGATCATTAAAAGACCTCTGGGAATGCTTTGAAAATAGATCTAAAGACGTTCGGAGTGGGTCTTTAAGGGGTAACCAAACCCTAAATTAACTTTTTTGGGCTGTTGGCATCTATAAACTTTAAAAGTTGGTCATTTATAGCCAAATTTTTGACAAATTGAAATAAAACTGTTTAATTCTTCAAAATATAGTCAAAAACCGTCTGTGTGCTGCCGCCTATAGGTTGAAATGAGGTATTACAGTTGAATTTTGTGATTGGTTAAACCAGGGGTCTGCCACATGTGGCTCTTCTATCTCTCCACAGTGACTCTCTGGTTGAAGGAAAATAAAATAGTAAATTAAAAAAAATGGGAGATTAGCTATTATTTTAGCAACATACTAACGTTTTTGGCTAATGCTCTACCTACTGGAGTTTTTAGGCTAATTTAGAATTTTAGCATCTATTTTAGCAATATGCTAACGTTTTTGGCTAAGTCTTCTGAGAAATTCTAAGCTAATTTGGAGTTTAGCTAATATTTCAGTAAAATGCTAATGTTTTCAGCTAATTTGTTATCTACTGAATTTTTTTTGGGATAATTTAAAATTTAGCTTCTATTTTAGCAACATGCTAACGTTTTTGACTAAGTTAGTTTTCTCAGGAATTTTAGGCTATTTTGGAGTTCAGCTAGTAATTAAGCAACAAACTAGCTTTTTTTGTTGGCAGATTTGGCCTCTAATTAGTTTTTTATGCTAATTTGGAGTTTAGCTGACATTTAAGCAATATGCTAACATTTTTAGCTAATTTGTTATCTACTGGGGGTTTTAGGCTAATTTTAAGTTTAGCTTTTATTTCAGCAAAATGCTAATGTTTTCAGCTAATTTGTTATCTACTGAATTTTTTTTGGATAATTTAGAATTTTAGCATCTGTTTTGGCAGCATGCTAATGTTTTTGGCTAAGTCTTCTGAGAAATTCTATGCTAATTTGGAGTTTAGCTAATATTTCAGTAAAATGCTAATGTTTTCAGCTAATTTGTTATCTACAGAATTTTTTTTGGATAATTTAGAATTTAGCTTCTATTTTAGCAACATGCTAACGTTTTTGACTAAGTTTTCTTATTAATTTTAGGCTATTTTGGTGTTCAGCAAGTAATTAAGCAACAAGCTAGCTTTTTTTGTTGGCAGATTTGGCCTCTAATTAGTTTTTTATGCTAATTTGGAGTTTAGCTGACATTTAAGCAATATGCTAACATTTTTAGCTAATTTGTTATCTACTGGGGGTTTTAGGCTAATTTTAAGTTTAGCTTTTATTTCAGCAAAATGCTAAAATTTTTGGCTGATTTAATGTACAGAGAAATGTTATGCTAATTTGAAGTTCAGCTAATAATTAAGCAAGAAGCTAGCTTTTTTGCTACTAAAGTTAAAAACGTAAAAAAAATTCCTTTTTGAGAGATGCTAGTTTCTTTTTATATATTTTTTTGCTTTTTTGTGCCAAAAATAGACTTTATTCACATTTATTAAAAAAACAAAAAGAAGGTTATGAATGCAAATCCAAATTTCTTAAAGGCTAACATAAAGTCAATGCGGCTCCTTTTAGGTTTTGATCAGTAGAAAACGAGCCCAAATGGCTCTTTTACTCTTAAAGGTTGCCAACCTCTGGGTTAAACCATGTAAGTCTGACGTCATGATCTGCAGCTCCAGTTATAACAGTCCAGCCCCCAAACCCCGCCCCTCTGACTGGATTTTCAAATTTCTGCAGTGGGTGGAGTCAACCTCCAACTTCCTGGTTTGGTTACCCTTTAAAGACTGGACAAAGAATCCCAAAAAAGAAATCTACCATTTTTTATGTATGCTTAAAAGCTTTTATAGATAAATAGAAATAAATAAACATTACCTCATATAAGTAGTCAAATATTTCCAGTATTGTTAGAACGCTGGCTCCAATAAACAGTCCCATCTGACCACCAATGTCACCTGGAGAGAAGGTAAAGTCATTACACCGCAGAGCACCAAACCCATCGCAGCGCAGCCACATCTCATTCTGAATATCTCTGCAGTAATCTGTGCAGAATTGTCAAAATTGTCCACGCAGACGCCGCTTCTCCTCATCCCACCCAAACCCCGCTGCCCTTGCGAGAGCATCAGATTATGAAAATGTGTTCCGCCTGTTTCACAACTTCAAAGATGAGACCTCAAAGCAGCAGGCGAGAATTCACAGGGAGAAGAAACGTTCGACGGGGAAGAGAAAAAGTCTCACCGAGGAGCCCGGCGATTTCGTAGGCCTTCTTCTGTTCAATTTTCTCATAATTCAGAGCTTCAAAGAAGATGTCCAACACCAAAATATTTTCTCTACAGAGAGATGAGACACGGGGAAGATGAGGTTACTCTCTCTTAAACACTAATAACATTTTTTTGTTTACTTTCATTAGTTTTTGTTACATTGAAGGTGAACGATGGAGACTCAGGTAACAGACACATCTTGAAACAGAAAGAAGAAAATCTTTTACCTGAATACCTGACTGATAATCATTAATACTTACCCAATATACTGCTCAGTTTTGTTGAATTTCTTAGCCAGATATTTAGCAGATGCCTTACTGGGAATCTTAACCATGGACAGTTCCTTGCCATAGCGAGTCATGTTGCAGGGGGTCTGACAGACACAGTAATTGTTGTCTTTCTCTACCAAAAAGTCTGTGGATGATCAAAGTCGTTTAAAAAAAAAAAAAAGCTTGTACTAAAAAGAACTGCACAGACAACAGGAATACATTCGCTGCCATCGTTCACTTTCCATGAAAGCAAAGGATGACTGAAGCCAAAACACTGAACGAAAGACAAAGAAAAATACTAGAATTGATTTAAAATCAGTACAATTAAAACACAAATCCTAATAATAGAAATGTATTTTTTACAATAGTTCAGTTTAAGTTACTGTAATTTCAAGCTTTCAAGTCCAGAAAAGAAACAAAATAAGACGAACAAATAAAGAAAAACATGATTCTTTTATTTTGAAAGTAAATGGAGCCGCCTCACCTAAAGCGGGGTCAGCACAGTCTTTGTACTGGTCAGGTGTGCAAACTGTTGAAGTTCCTGGTTAAAAAAAAATATACAAGCAAACAGAAAATCCACATGAATATAAAGAGAAGGAAAGAAGTGTTTAATGATTTAGTAGAAAAAAATAAATTAAAATCTGTCATGCTAACGATGGTTCATTTGAACAGTTACAGAAAGAAACATTAAGAGCCACGAATCAGCTGGACAATGAGTCTGAATTTATATATTTGGCTTTATTCTATGGCTCTTCTATCTCTCCATAGTTGCTCTCTGGTTGAATAAAAATAAAATAGTACATTTAAAAAAAAATGGGAGATTATCTATTATTTTAGCAACATACTAACGTTTTGGCTAATGTTCTATCTACTGGAGTTTTTGGGCTAATTTAGAATTTTAGCATCTATTTTAGCAATATGCTAACGTTTTTGGCTAAGTTTTCTGAGAAATTTTATGCTAATTTGGAGTTTAGCAAATATTTTAGTAAAATGCTAATGTTTTCAGCTAATTTGTCATCTACTGAATTTTTTTTTTGGATAATTTAGAATTTAGCTTCTATTTTAGCAACATGCTAATGTTTTTGACTAAGTTTTCTGATTAATTTTAGGCTATTTTGATGTTCAGCTAGTAATTAAGCAACAAGCTAGCTTTTTTTGTTGGCAGATTTGGCCTCTAATTAGTTTTTTATGCTAATTTGGAGTTTAGCTGACATTTAAGCAATATGCTAACAATTTTAGCTAATTTGTTATCTACTGGGGGTTTTAGGCTAATTTTAAGTTTAGCTTTTATTTCAGCAAAATGCTAAAATCTTTGGCTGATTTAAATTTACAGAGAAATGTTATGCTAATTTGAAGTTCAGCTAGTAATTAATTAACGAGTTTGATTTTTTGCTAATTAAAAACGTGAAAAAAATTCCTTTTTGAGAGATGCTGGTTTCTTATATATATATTTTGTATTTTGTTCATGCCAAAAATAGACATTATTCACATTTATAAAAAAAACAAAAAGAAGGTTATGAATCCAAATCCAAATGTCTTAAAGGCTAACGTAAGTCAATGCAGCTCCTTCTAGGTTTTGATCAGTAGTAAACGAGCCCAAATGGCTCTTTTACTGTTAGAGGTTGCCGACCTCTGATCTAGAGAGTTTGGACAATTGTCTTTTTTACAGGTGATGGTTCAAACAGGTGATTTGTAATTAGGTTGATAAGGAGAGTGTGATTGGCCTGTTTGAACCAGAACTCTTAAAGGTAAATAGGGGATCAAATACTTAATTAAAATGCAAATCAGACGGATTGAATACTTATTTCCTCCACTGTATGAAAGAGTAAAGAACAAAACCACGACATGAGGTCTTTCGCTGTTCATTTCAGTTCCTACCTGGCATGTGAACCATCCTGCAGTTGCAGTTCTCCAGCAGGTAGCGGGTTTCACAGTCAATGCGGCATGCAGTGATGCTGTATGTGGAGAAGAATTCAGAGTCTATCGGGGTGGACTTACAGTCTCCCCAGGGCGGTGGGAGGTACTGAAGCTGAAAGAGGGGAGAGCACAGATTTCTCCTCAGTATGTCGGCACACAGGATTACCACAAATAACAGAACGCAGGCCCGGTGCAGCAGGAAGATAAAAGAGGACGACGGGCTGACAAAAACCAAACAAATGCTACAAACACTGCAAAACTGAATAAACAAACAAAAAAAAAAAGATGCATTCATAATGCGCACTGAGACAAAAGTAGCACAGCGTGTCTGGTTAGAACAACAGTGTTGCTCATTTACAACAGCAAGCACAGAACATGCAGAACTAATGCAGATCAAGGCCCTAACAGGAAGCAGAGTACCATGGGAACAAACAGGCTGAGGAACCTGGGAAATATGTAGTTTCAGACAGGACACCACGACCAAAGGACAAATTTTACAATTCCATCAACAGACATGAAAAGAAATGAAAGAAAATAATTTGTTTTACAGAAAAAAATGAACTTTTACTGGTTTATTTACCCTTTGTAGGGTTTCTTTCTCTCCGTTAAAATAATTTCCATTAAAATCTCAGACTGATTTTGAAGACTTTGTTGCTTCATTTAGAATAAACATCCTCTTGACTGTGTTTAGAGTGATGCTGCCTGATGGAGCGCATCCCAGCTGTCATTGAGAGAGCTGCTTCATTCAAGTGTGAAATGAAAATTTCATATATCAAACAATCTTATACATCAGCTAATTTTTTAAGTTTGCGTTTCTTTTGAACTTTCTTTGAAACTTTCCACACCGTTACAAACGTTTAATATTGTCTGACGTTATTATTGACACTTTGTTGCATTACATAATCCAAAAGATTTGACTAAAATCCATTTAAATTTTCTTTTAATAACAAACTTCTTTATTTAACATTTTTTTAAATTCCTTATTTTTTTTTCTGAAAATGCTGATTATTTTATGAAACTTTTATAAATAATCATCTATTGAAACATCCTCACAGCAAATCCATATTTCAGGCAGAAATATAAATTTTTTCAACATTACTAATTAATTTTTGTATGCTATTTGTTTTATTACATCCAATGATAAAAAAAGAAAACATCTCATCAAGATAAAATTTGCTTTCCTATAAGAAAACACATTCAAAAATGTACTTTAAAGACCTACTCCGATGATGGTTGTGGTTTTTATGGTTTTTTTTTGCATTTTTTTGATGATGGAGGACATAAATTAAGCAAATTTCGCTTAAAAAATAATTTCTGACTACTTCTTTCTCCCAATTATAGTGAATGAGGAGCAAACCAAAAAATGCTGTTAGAAAATTAGCGTTTTTGGATGGAAACTGTCCTAGAAAATGACAGTTTTTCTAAATAAATTTAGGCTTAAAATAGCACAGTCATAATTAAAAGTCCACAGGGAACACAATGAAAATAGATAAAAGACGATCAAAGTGGGTCTTCGAGTGTACATCATTGCTATAACTGATTTAACAAAAACACCTGACAAGTTTTCATTCTGAGCTGCAAAAAGTCATCAAGGCTCAAACATGTTTTGAGCATCCAGCCTCTCTCTGTTGCCACGGCAACAAGAAACAACACAAAGTACTTCAGTTTTATGTTCTTCCTTTTTTTAAAATTTATTTTGAGAAATAAATGTGGATATTCTCATCGCGACGGTGCGACTCCTCTATGCCGACTAATTCCAGCTTTGTTTTGGTGTGTCAGAGAGGAATGTGCCTGACTCAGAAAGACTCCAACAGATGCTGCCTGCATGTAATACAGATAAACAGAATCATAGCCAGCCAGCCAGCAGCCTGGAATGAGGACATGACCGGAATACATTTGTTTCCTATTTATGTTTGGTTTCTTTCTTTCTTGAGTTAGGAGTTCTGGACGTCTACAGATACTTAGTAAGAGTGATCGCTGAGTCATAACAAGGCCTCATAAAAAAGGAAAGTCATTTAAAAACCTCGACCTCATGGGTTTATGAGTGTCTGTGGTCAATCTGTGCATCAAACTGATGCTACGGTCACAAATACAACTGCATCAAGATTAGCTGCTGTTGCCCGATTTTTAGAAATAATCGTAGGCGTGGTGATAAATAATAAAGGCTGGGTATCGATAATAATTTCCAGAAACAAATCGATTCAATTAATAGGAGCGAGAATCAATTTGATTCATATATTTTTGATCCTCTCAATTAAATGTGATTCAATTCAATTTTTAAATTACACATTTAGACACATTTATTTAGAAACACATTAATAGTCTAATATACGTATTTTATATGTATTATAACTGATTTTCTAACCTGTATTTTTTATGTATTTCTGTATTTTTTACTTGCGTATTTAACTGATGCTTTGAGAATTTTAGGTTGACAATTTTTAACTACAGATGAAAAATAGCTTTGAGCTAATTCTTGCGCATTGCAGCGATGCTATTGATGTGCACTGTCCCTGTGAAATAAATAAATAAAATAAAATAATATATGTCTTGAAAATATTTATATTAATCTGATCCAGTTCACATACTGTTTATTTGTTTATTTATATGGAACCCATTAGCTGAGAGCTATAGCCTTCAGCTAGTCTTTCTGGGTCCATTAAAATAAAAAATCAGAATTCACACAGGACAATACATTTCCAGTATATTCCAGCATCAACATTATGTTTGAAACAGTAAATTACCATTTAATTTACAGCGTGAACATTAGGTTCTATAAACGTACTTTAGAGATGTACAGAATACACTTGCAACCATTACATACCATTTAAAACAAGACACTTTAATTTACTTTTGAATAATAACTTATTTTTTAGCTCACACATTTTCTTAGGAATCCAATTCAATAGGGAAATTGCTCAGGAAATAACTGTTTTCTTCATGAAATTAGATTTAGGAAATGGAGGATACTGTAAAATATAATAGTGAAATAATGAGATTGTTGATATCATTCAGTCTTACATGGATTCTCAAAAGGAGAAGTTCTAACAAAAATGTTCAGATCATTAACATTGTAAACATTGCTCTGCTTCTCCTGGAGGACGTTTCAGTTTGGCCACTAGATGGCGATCGCGCTATAGCATTACACCTTATTCCAGAAGAAGAAGCAAAGAATGAGCAAAAGACGATGTTTTAGACCACAAATGGTTACTTAATAAAATATTTTGTTAAAAGAGTTTGGAAAATTCATGTATGTGAGTATATAAAGATGTTCATTTGGTCGGCAATGTATGTTTAGGTCGATCGAGCATTAGCCGTACAATAGGAAATTCCACTAAACGTTAATATTAAGCTAGCAACTTTAGCTTTATGCGCTGGATTGATCTCTACTTTTATGAATCAATTATTGATCCGTTAAGCGTAAATCAATTCAATTCTATCAACACAACCCTATGAATTATGGCGGCAGTCGGCGGGAATGATGTCAGCTGAATCCACAGCTCTGATTCGATGATGTGTAAATGTCTCCAGACAATGGAGGTCTGTCACAAATGGGCAGACAGCTGGTTTATTAGTTCAGACAGGAATGAAGTGCAGCTAAAAGTCCACAAAGCAAATCAGGGTCAGACAGGCAGAGGTCAATCACGAGCATGTGGTCATCTAAGAAGAGAGTTGACTGGGGAGGTGGCAACCAATCAGAGAATAGGCAAGGTCAGAAAACAACAGTTCAGGTCCAGAATGAAATGCTCAGTAAACTCGGCAGGGAGGCACAAACAATACTTCGCACTGAGTGATACTCTGCAGTGCTTAAGTGTCCTGTGGGTGATTGGCTCAGAGAGTCAGCTGAGCGGCATGTAGGAGTGTGCACTGGGGTTGTTGGGAGATGTAGTGTCATCAGTACTCTGGAGACGGCTCCCGCTGCTCTGGTCAGTTTTCCCAATTCAATTCAATTCAATTCAATTCAATTTTGAGTTTACACATTTAGACACATTTGTTTAGAAATACATTCACAATCTACTATATGTTTTGTCATCATTTTTATATTAATCTGATACAGATCACATACTGTAAAATGTATTGGTGAAATAATGAGATTGTTAATAGCTTAAAGTGTTACATGTTTTTTTTCAAAAGGAGAAAATGTTCAGATCATTAACATTGTAAACATTGTTCTGCTTCTCCTGGAGGGAGTTTAAGTTTGGCCACTAGGTGGCAGTCATGCTATAGCAGTACACTTTTTTTCAAGAAGAATAAGCAAAGAATGACTAAAAAACTGTGCTGTAGACCAGTGGTCCCCAACCTCCAGACCCCTTGCCTTTTTTTTTTTGAGACGGAAATATTTTATTTTGAAAATCGACCGGATTCTCTTGATTAGTTTGAGCGCTAAAAGCAGTTTGGCGGAGTGTAACACGTTTGCAAATGGGTCGCATAAGTGGGACAGAACAGACGCAAGAACCGGTGATTCCTGCAGACCGAGCTGGTTTGCAGAGAGATGTGACTTTCATGAACGAATCTAATCTTTAGAACGGTCATAGAAATGCTGAAACTAGCTCATCTAATCAGATGCTCATTTCACAGAAGTTGTGAACATGTGATTGATTAATGCAAAAAGTAGCAGTGTAGAGAAGCAGGGCGGGGGTGGGGAGTGGAGGAGAAAAGGGGACCTTCGTGGCGCGTGCAGATAGACGGGCGATCAAAGTCAAAGTTTTGCTCTTCCTCTCAAAATGTTTCACTTGAAGCTTTTGCATGGAGCTTCAAAATGTTCAGATTTATTTTTTAGCCTCAATAATGATTTATGTGTGTGTTACATTTTGTTCCTATTTATTTTATTTTTTAAATGCGAGGAACTCATACATAAATTAAACCCCCCCCACCTGGGCCCTGGTAAAATCTTCACGGGTTGACCGGTCCGCAGCCACAAAAAGGTTGGGGACCACAAATCGTTACTTAATAAAAAATTTCATTAAAAGTGTTTGAAAAATTCATGTCTGTGAGTTTATAAAGATATTAATTTAGTCAGAAATGTATGTTTAGGTTGACTGAACATTAGCATTAGCCGTCCTATGGGAAATTCCATTAAACGTTAGCATAAAGCTAGGGGATTTTATCCTCTATGTGCTATATTTTTATGAATCGACTATTGATAAATAAGCTTAAATCGATTTAAATCGATTTCATCAACCCAGCCCTAATTTTGAGCACACATTATTATCATTATATTTTCCTGACTCGTGTCTCCCAAGAAAGCACAATGTTGCGTCTTCATATTCTTCTCAGCATCAACCGCATACTATCATTATGCGGGTCTCGGAGTTGCTGTGGTTCTATCAACGCCACGATGAGTTTTGTGCAGCATCAACGACGTCTCCTTATTTAGATCCACGATGAAAGTTCGCCAGATTAACGTCTGGTCATCTCTGGGCCTCCAGTCCACGCCAACAGCCCTCGTTAAAAACCTGCGCTGCTCCCGTATGATCTCTAACAGCAGGGTGGTAGCGGTGAGACGTCGGTGCGGTGGCAGTCTTTAATCAGCCAATCAGACCCTTTAGGGGACGTTTGAGACCCTCCTCTCAGCCACTTACTGCCTTCCTGCCACCCGCCTGCCACTGTGCAACCTCCAAATGTGCCCTGCATGGTGGCCACTGACCAAAGTAACAAAAAAAAATTTAAAAAAAATCATCCGATTCCTGTTTAATTTGAACATTATCTTATTAAAAAAATGCAACTGTTGTCTCCTGATTACATAGGCTACTATATGACCACCTGACAAATTTGCTGAAAAACTTACATTTAGGTCACCACGCTGTGGAATCTTGGGAAATGTGATCATAACCACAAACCTCTAAACAGGAAATTAAAACATTTCACTTATGCTGCTCATACTCATAAATGCTCTCTCTAATTTATAACAAATCAATCTGTAATATCATAAAACAATTGATTTTTCATTTAAGTGATTTAATCACACGCTGCATAGTTAGTAATTATGGGAGCTGGCCAGCAATCAGTGCCAAAAGCTTCCTGCTGGCAAACCGCAAGGAAAAGGTGATGCTTTTGTCACATTAAGACTCGGTGAACGTCCTGCTTATCTCCATCAGCCTTACCCGGGCCAGCAGCAGCCCTCAAACGGCCTCGTGGTCAATACAAAGTGACATAGATTGAATGCAGTCTGTCGAGGGAGGGGATCTAAACTGGCAAACGTGATTAAGCTTTTATTGAGCTCACTTTCTAGCCCACAGACTCTCATATCTGGAAACGTATTGAAGATAAAAACCCCGGTGCAAAGCATACTGGGCTAGAGGCTGAAGTCAATGTCCTCATGGGTCATAAACTCTAAATAAAGGCCATGTTTTTTACTGACAGCCTCTCAAAGACTGCCATTAGATTGTCCCACTGAACAAACTAGAAAATTTGCATTACCTGCAATAATGCTAGTATGACTCCTCTTTGCTGAACGGAGTCGCTAAAGATGCTGAAGCTTTTTGCTGAAAATGCAAAAGCTGTTTGCAAAATGTTGAATTTGTAAAAAAGACAAAGAAGAAATATGAAAGTGTGCTGAAGTTGACCAAAATTACTGAACGTTCTTTAGTAAAATTGATTTAAAAGTCCCTAATAGATACCAGTTTTGCAAAAATATTTAGTGTAGCTAATTATTAGCAAAACGCCAAATCAGTCTAAAAACCTTAGTAGATAAATAGGCCAAAAAGATAGCTTGGTGCTTAAATACCAACTAAACTCAAAAATAGTCAAAAATTCTTCTGTAGACTAAATTACTCAAAAACGTTAGCCTGCTACTAAAATAGAAGCTAGACTCTAAAATAGCCTAAAACGTTAGCCTGCTGCTAAAATAGAAGCTAGACTAAAATAGCCAAAAACATAAGCCTGCTGCTAAAATAGAAGCTAAACTCTAAAATAGCCAAAAATTGTAGCCTGCTGCTAAAATAGAAGCTAGACTCCAAAATAGCCTAAAACGTTAGCCTGCTACTAAAATAGAAGCTAAACTCTAAAATAGCCAAAAACGTTAGCCTGCTGCTAAAATAGAAGCTAAACTCTAAAATAGCCTAAAAATGTTAGCCTGTTGCTAAATAGAAGCTAAACTCTAAAATAGCCTAAAAACGTTAAGCAGCCTGCTAAAAAGAGAGCTAACCCTAAAAATTAGCCTTAAAAAAAAATGTTAGCATGTTGCTCAAATATTAGCCAAACTCCAAACTGGCATTAAAAGAAACCTTGGTAGAGGCCAAATTAGCTAAAAAAAAGCTAATACATTGAACTCCAAAATAGTCTAAAATTCCTCAGTAAACTAAATTAGTCAAAGACGTTAGCCTGTTGCTAAAATAGAAGCTAAACTTTAAATTAGCCTTAAAAAATCCCAGTAGATGACAAATTAGCCAAAAATGATAGTGTGTTTCTCAAATATTAGAAAACTTCAGATTTTTTTTTAAATTACTAAAAAAAAGATTCAAAAATAGTCATCAATATATTTAAAGTTGTTTTTGATAATCTACATAAAATTTTGAAATTTGAAGAATTTCTCATTAATTTTCATACGGGTTATGAATGCAAATTGTACAATATAATATTTTGTTCAGTATTTCAGAAACTATAAAATCAAACAATTTCGCAAACTAAATTCTATTTTAAAACATTGTAAATAGTAGCTTACTTGAAATTTTAATTAAAACATATGATAAATGATTTAAAAAACAACGTATCTACTCACTACTGGTGGACTTCAACAGAGACGACAAGACAAGCACACACTGCAGATGCTGTTATCGCTTCAGTGAGACAGAGGGGAGGAATACATCCATTCCTTTGAGGGAGGGGGTGGGATGCGAGCGGATGAAAGTGTGGAACTCAATGAGTGTTGCACTGAAACAATACAGAGTATTTGGCATGCAGCAGATCCAGTCAGGCATACGCTACCCTCTGCTCTTGGGTGGAAACAAACGTTTGGAAGCCGGGGGCGACCCCAAAGCCCAGCTCATGGAGGAAAGGCGGCTCTGACTGAGAGTGAATCTGTACCTTTATGCCAGCCTCATAGGATGTCTCATCTAGGGTGAGGAGTGAGGGAACACAGCCCACGTCATTACAGAAATAACAGGAGCCCGACAGAGAGCTAAGTGAGGGACAGAGGGTTTAGCGAGTGCTAAAAAATGATTGGATTCAACCAGAAAATGAACTTTTGGTCCCAAAAGAAAACCCTTTAGCCGACTATTGCATGGATTCCAGCTTAGGCCTTAGTCACACGAACCCATACGGGGGGATTGACTCATACAAGTCCTGCAGGCTTTTGGGTTGTAAAATAAAAAAGCTAAAAAGCTAAATACATACCAGATGTGTGTTGCACGTTCTTGTATGTGATTTTAGGATATATTTGATATATGAAAGACTTGGTGTCTTGTATTAAGGCCAGGAACAAACATGATCAATTTTCAAACAGTTTCGTGACAGGACACCACCCATAAATCGCTACCAAATCTGAGTTCCTGATTGGGTCAAAGTTCAAGTAGTTTAATGATTAACATAGAGCCCTGAAATGGTCTTAGGGTGTATTCAGACTGGAAATTTCAAGTCCTGAACCTTATATTTGTATTCAGACTGCTGTCTACCAGATAACTGTTTTAAATCAAAGCTTGCAAACAAAACCACATGACTAAAGATCTCTTCAGTCATTGGCCAGAACATTCTAGGATAGGGGGAAAGTAACGAGATAAGGAATGATAGAAGTCCTACGCTTTGCAATTCTTGTTGGGATAGTTTACTTTTTCAATTTTTGACATCTGTAATACTTTTTACTGCGACTTTGGTACAGCAGAGGCATGCTGCAAGGTGGTTACTGAAGACACTACAGCTATGAAGGTAAGCTGATAAGTGTGTTTTGGCATATAGAAAACACTGAAAAGCAATGTGTATCACGTTAAAAGTTGTTTTAATGAGCTCTCCATTCATCACACTACATTTTATTGAGTTGCTGTTGCATTGCGGCTCTACAATTGTTTACAGCTCTGTGTTTAGCCCAGCTATGGTGGCCATTTTGGTTCAGTTGTTCCACTCCGAGCCCAGATGTATTCAGAAGTTCAGTCCGATTGGAAATTAACCGAGACCACCTTAAAAGATGGGTCAGAGCAGTGGTTCCTGGGTCCTGGACCAGGTTGTTCCTTATCATCGGGAGGAACAAACTCTGGTTCACTTAGAGTAAACCAAATGCGTCCAGTCTGAATACATCCTAAGAAACTTCTGTACCGATGTGTGAACAAGAGTTTTGAAGGTTGAAGCCAGATACACACATATACGCATTTCCTTTGAAGTGGTTGCTTGAACCCTTGTTGTTGTGAACGTTGCGTAACCCTCCAGGGCAGGCGTTGCAGATTTGAAACAGCTAAATGCTAACTACCTAATACTACCCTATATGTTAATTTTCCCCAAATATCACGTTTTTCTGTCACCTAAACTTAGTTTGGCCCTGAGAGGGATAAGGGGGGTGCAGGTGTCTCGCGGTTCCCTTGAGGCTCGTGCCGCCACCTCAAAGGACATTGTAAAAATAGCACATACCATTGTCACCTGTGTGGTACGTGTATCGTGAAATATTAATAAGGCTAAGACACACCCACTTATGACATACAGGTGATGCTGTTGTATGGTGACTTTATGCCACACACTCTGATCGTTGGTGCCGTCTTCATACTGACTGCATACAAATGCCGAAAGGGCATGGTGTGCGGGTTATACATACGTGTCCATAGGACACCTGATGACACACAAACTACGCTTCCTAAAAATGTTCAGGCTGGATACAACAACCACCCACTTATGACTTGAACAGGACTTAGAGGCTCCTTGTGCAGCGTGCTACAACCTCTCGCCCGCAGCATGCCCGTAGGAAAAATGTGCATGAACATTATAGCTCTACAGGATCACATAGCAGTCTATGGTTTTGATATTTCTTGCAGCTGTGTTCTCCTTATAGGTTTGTCCATCTTTTATCAAGAGGACCTGGTTGCAGACGTCAACGGTCGGAACCGAAAGTCTTTGATTGGAACAGGTAATCTCCCATGATGCTCCAAGAAGAAACTTTATTTTAACTGGCAACCCGAAGAGTTGTGGGATTTTTTTGAATGTTTTAAGCTTTGATATATAAGTATGTCAGGGCCGAGAATTGATAAAAAAAAAAAACTAATTAATCGCAAACTTGGAAAAAAATTAATCGCGATTAATCGCGATCATTGTCACATTTTTAGTCACAGTATTTGCTCACCACTTTTTATCTGTGAATAATAAGAACATGAAATCACATGCATTCAGACCGTTTATTTTTAATTTGTGCTTTCAATCCATTAAATAAGTTAGTACTATTACTCACACTTAAAATATACCTGACATAAATCAGGTATATTTCCTGACATAAGTCAGTATATTTTATAAGACAAAAAGCGGCTCATTTTTTTTTCTCAATTTTTATTTTCGGACAAGAACAAAACAAAAAAAAAAAGAACAAAAATCAATACAAATAATCCCACAAACAATATTTTTAACAAAAAAATAGGTGAAAGAGAACATTTTTCCTTTCTTTGTTATCGTCTGAAATGTTTACATTTATAAAGTGACCATCATATAAGGGGATAATACCTGATGAAGTGTTTTACCGCACGCCACGGAAGCCTGAACCACCAAGGCAAAGTGAAAGACCGTTTCTTCGCGACATGTAATTAATTTGCGTTAATAAATTTTAACGTGCTAATTCTTTTTGATTATTCGTGTGCAATCATATATATTCATTCATTTTCCTTGCCGCTTTATCCCTTTCGGGGTCGCGGGGATGCCGGAGCCTATCCCGGCTGCTGATGGGCGAAGGCAGGGTTTACCCTGGACAGTTCGCCAGTCTGTTTTTTTTTTTTTGTATGTTTTCTGAACACTTTTGGGTTCCACTTCTTTCAATTTCCGCTTCTGGCCAACGATGTCAGGTGCCATCTTGCCTGCAAACATCCTGTATCCACCATTATATATTATGTCTATGGTATCCACCCGTAGGGGCTGTTGTGACTAAGACTTTGACTGTAACCACCGTACACCGAATACTACGAATAAGTAAAAACTTTTTTTTTAGCACTCGTGTCACTTATATTAATACCTAAATATTGTACTTTCAGTATGCAACTTCTGTATTATGATTTAGAGACCCCTTTTATAAAAGCAGACACTGAATTAAAGTGGCAAAAAGGAGAAAAAAAGGAACAAAAAAAAGAGAAACATTCTCCCAGAATAATAAAACTTGTCTTTGTGGTGTCCAAATGTCTGTTTCAGTAATAGGCCCGGACCGTCCCATGTTATTCTGCTAAAATTAGACCAATTTCACAAGATCATTTGTTTCATGCTGACAAAGCAACCAAGCTGATTAACTTTAGGAGCAAAATCATTTAAATCAGGCCTCATTAACTGCTAAAGAAATGAGTTTGATTTACAGCTCAAGGACTCATTATTTCACTAGAAATGATTAGGTGGTAAAAGTTTTAATGAGCCCGGAGCACAATTTAAGAACAAAATTCATCTTGGAGGCAACCATCTCGTAACCTGATAATCACTGCAGCTCAAAGGTTTCCATTTAGCATCTCATTTCTTCTGGGGAAAAAAAAAAAAATCACTGATAGTTCATTAGATTGAGAGGTTTTGTAGTTTATAGAAAAGACTCCAAAGCTGTTGTTCTCTTGGAAACATCACACAACTGCTGAGTGTCACCGGATTTGGAAAGGAAATCCATGTTCTGATGTTCCGGGGATATCAATTTGTGCTCAACTGTAGTTTTCCATCATTTTCGGAGTCAGAAAAGCTGCCAGAGGGCCTTTCTGCATTTCTGCCTCCATGCTGTTTGTAAAAATCCATCCAGAACTCATTGTAGAATCTGCTGAAAACAGCCGTGGGACACTGCTCTAACCTGGAGATACATTTTATGGTGCTGCTGGAATTGGAAAATAGGATAATGTGCTTTTTTTTAATAAAAAAGCTTTCTTTTATGAAATAACTGTTCCTGGATATTTCCAGAGGACAGTTTTTTATAGTAAGACTTGCAGTTTTTTGGCAGTGTAGTTCATTATGGATTAATCTGGCTGCAAATAGTGAATTTCCAGATAAAGATCATTAGTTTTTAAATGGGAAGCTTTTCTTTATCTGTTTTTTAAGGTTAATGTTCTGACCATCAGAAATTTAATTGAGTGCAATGTATTCATATTTATCAAGACATAAAAGTAGTGCTGCGCAATATGAATTTTTGTGTCACGGGGAGGATAGAAAAGACTCCATCTTAATATTTTTTTTCCAAACCCTTCTCTAATTTTGAATCTGATTTTATCAATTAAAGCAATAATACAACACATTTATGGACCCCTTCACGTTAAAATTTGACCTTTTGGGTGTCCAAACTCGTCGGTTAATAGCTGCATTTCTATTAACTCTGAAATTTTGCAAATTGGAATTTCAATAACAAATGTTCTTAACGGAAATGCCAAAATTTTGAAAAAAAATTCAGGTAAAAAGTTTTTACGCCTAGCGGAAGTGGTTTTTGGGGCGTATCGAAATAGACATTTTTCTCAAAACTCTATTGGAAACATTTTTTAAATGCGCTTATTGTTATGAAGGGTCTGTCCTGAGCGCAGCAGAGCGGGTGCAACAAGAGGTCCCACAGCATCACAGCTCATTAGGGCTGTGGATCGTTGCTTAGGTGGCGATCCGATACGATTCACGAGTTGAACCACGATTCTTACTTTTTAATATTATGTTTATTGCTATGTGTATATTTACTAGATGGAGGAGAATTGAAATTATTTGTATTAAATCACCAACATTTATACCTTTATTTAGAACAGTAGATCAGAATCAACAAAACTGATTAAAAAAACCCCCAAAAAGATTCAGATAGAAAGAAATTTTTTTGTCAGCCTTCTGGTTAAGTTCAGCAGTAACATAAACAACATAAAGAGGATAAAAATTACTGCCGTTTTGGATCATTTAACAACAAAACTTAAAAATGTTTTGAACATTTTTTTATCCTCATAGTTCTTCTATATGTTTCGATGTACAGCCCATGTGAAAAAAGTATTTTTTTCTGCAGCAGAATCATCTGATTCACGTTGATTCCATCCTCCTTCCAGCAGCGCGAGGCTGCGTTTCTTCAGAATAAGATGGAGTTTCGTTAATTGCTTTAACTGTTGAAGAGTTATCATAACCAAAAGAATGTAAACACTGAGATAAAGCTCAGATGTTAAAGCTAATTCATTTTTTCAGACGTTATGTCAGTGAACAGAACTTCAGTCTCAGTTTTTGAACGGAAAAAAAACTCTCGCTAGTTTTACTTTGAAAACCGGAAGTTTCTCCGCAACTAAAAAGTGTTTACTTTCAGTTACTAACGCGGCTCTTTCGGCTTTGTTTTAGTTCGTAAACTTAAAATAATACATTAATCTGAATTCCAGAAGAAAATTACATCATTGACAGATAATATTCTGATCATATTTTACTACAATTTACTATATTTATAAAGATCGCAAATCAGCGATCTTGGACGTCGCGAATATTCATACTCAGATTTTCGGGAGCAGATCGCGAATACCCGAGCACCCGGATACTCGTTACAGCCCTACAGCTCATTATAAGCTGCGCATCAAACGGAATCGTGCAAATCCTCCATAAAATCACCAGACGCGGAAGTCTCCTTTGGGGATGAGCGCGAGTGCCGTGACAACCTTAAACGGATCTTGTATTTTCAAGCAGAAAAACAGATCCAGTTGATTCCTTGTTAGAATTTTTTTTTTTTTTAATGCTGAACAGACTTGATAAGACTGTAAATGGATTAGCTGCGCTGTACTGCAGTGACGTTGTTTTGTGCTTTATCGCAAAATTATGATTTAATGGAAACTGTGTCATTTCAAAACTGTTTTTAAAATTCCTCGAATTTTGATAAAGTTTTGCGCAAATTGTGAAGGACATGGTAAAAGGCATAGCTGCTGACAAAATAACCATGAATGTTTGTACTTTTATTCACGGCCAATCCCTTAAACAGAGTTTTAAAGTTGAGGAAAAGTTAGCTGGAACATTTGAGCCAAATTTTTCAAAAAATGAGTGAAAACATACTGTACTGTGGTAAAATGTGAAATACATCATTATTGTTCTAAAATAACCCATTTTGTGATTTATCATTTTATTCCATATCGCCCAGCACTACTTAAAAGTATTAAATATTTTCAAATATTATCATAATGTCTCTACTTTGCACAGTTTTTCATTTTTTCAGGCAGAACTTCTGGCTTTAAGAGGACTCGTGCTCGTCCTTGGGTTTGTTCTTTGTCTCTGCCGTGTTCATTTGCTCCTGCAATTCTTTAGTTTATTTCCTGGTTAAAAAACAAAAGCACCAGATTGATTGGACGTTATTGTTCACACATCAACTTCACTTCATCTGATTTTGCTCCACATGCTGGGACAGCAAAGCAAATGTCAGCTGGCGGGGGATTCGGGGGACAAACACTGAATGAGGCAGAGGTGGAGCTCGGAGGCTGGTGGTTTAGGTACCAGTTGCTGCTGACATGAGACAAAAGTTTGAAAACCAGGGGCCACGCCAAATCCCAGCTGGTCAATGAAGGGCGGCTCATCCTGGCTGTGGATCTGAACCTTGATGCCTGCTTCATAGGAGGTCTCATCTGTAGATACAGCATGCCAGAAAATATAACAAGCCAGCTCTGAGCTCTTTCATGGACACTTACCTGTTTCTAAACCCTTAAACTTAAACGAAGCCTGTGTGGATGAATGGGATTGCGTGATTTTCAGTGTACAGACACGATCCAGTAACAGCGCTGCCTGTTTTTAGTGTGAAAAACCATGTGAGCAGAATATTATATGAACCTAAACAGTAACATGTTAATATTTTATTATATTAATATTTTATTATTATATAGTAAACATAATAAGAACCTAAACAGTATCTGCATCCACACCGAACGCAATTCACAAGGCAAATTTGCAGCTGAACCCTTTTGCAAATGTGTTCCTAAACCTGACACGTGTGGGAGGAGCTACTGAAATTTTCAGCCTCATGACACATGCAAGCATTATCTGTGTTTATCTTTCACAATGCATGGACGACGTTGAGAGATGCACTTTATTTATTCTGAAAAGTTCTCCAAAAGCGTCAGTAATCACGTCTCCATGTCTGGGTTCATGAGATCATTAAGTCTCTCAGAACGAGCTTCACCATCTACTGCAGGAGAGGACGACCGCTTTCAGCGGTACTTCTGTTTCCCTGTGACCCAGTTTGACGACTTCCTCTCCTTCTTTAGTCCGACTTGGGAGAAAAATGTAAAAAGAATAAAATTAGAGGAACTTTTTATCATTATCTTGATTCAAATTAGAGCTAGGGGATAAATCCATTAATTCAAATTTGTTGTTTTGGATGATTTATTTTGGGGAAAATCAAGATTTTATTTTTTCCTAAGCTCCGCTCTTGGACTTCCACCGATTAGCCCGGTCTGCCTGTCTTTTGCAAAGAGCAAATGTGAAAGTGGTAAAAGCAAAGAGAGGAAGTGGAAAGAAAACGGCGCAAGCGTCACGAGAATTAGGGGAAAAAAATTACGTCGTCTGTCCTCCTTTAGTAAATCTCTCCTGTTCTCACCATGTTCTACTTTAAGTTTATAGTTACATGACTAAAAACATGTACGTACAATTTATGAATTACTTTTAAGCAATTTAACTTTCTGTATTCCATTTTTGTTCCAGACTCCACTTGCCAATACAATCATCCGCACGCCACAGAGCAAAGCTGAGTCCCTGATTGGTTGATGCGAATTCCTCACCAAAGTTCAGATATTTGAACTCCAAATGATAGTTTTTGCCTTAGCGCATGTGTCAAGGTCAAGGCCCAGGGGCCGAATCCGGCCCTCCGGGAAATTACATCCGGCCATCCAGATCATTTCATTTTGTTATTAATGGCCCGATGTTATCTTGAGCTGATTGATAACTTGTATAAGTTTGAAAAAATATATTTTTATGTTTAAAAACTTTGCATATACGGGATTTTTTGACTATTTTGGCATTTACTAAGATTGTTTTAGGCTATTTTGGAGTTTAGCTGATATTTTAGCTACACACCATCTTTTTTGGCTAATTCAGCCATTTTAGAAAAATGTTACGGCTAATTTGGAGTTAGGCTAACATCTTTACGCTAGCTGTTTTTTAGGCTATTTTGAAGTTTAGCTATTTTTTTCAGCTACATGCTAGCTGTTTTGGCTAACCTAAGTTTTTTGTTAGTTTGTTTAATTTGGCATTTAGCTAATATTTTAACTAGCTAATAAATTAAGTGATTTCAGCTATTAGCATTAGCATATTCTGCGGCAAAATTCAGCTTACAGCATTCACACAAGCATTATCACAGGTAATGCTATATATATAGTTCATAATTACGTTAAAAAGTTACAGTTTTAAAGTTTTAAAAATAGTGTTCAATAAATATTTATCCTGTTCGGCCCGTGACCTAAGTTTTGTTGTGGATTTTGACCCCCTGTGCGATTAAGTTTGACTCCCTGCCTTAGCTAGTCGTCGCATCTCTCCTTTGACTTTACATTGGTCTCCTCCGCCATGTAAATCGTGCTCGGTGTGAACGCAGAATAAGATATATAATTTTCTGCAAGTGATTTGAATGCATTCACATGTGATGGAGACTCTTTGGAGGAAAGGCAGACAGTAAATCACCAACTTGAAAAGATGTCCATAAATACCTCAAGTTGACCCATTAATATCTAATGTTTAGACTCTGTTTTTAAGTAAAAATAAGAAGTCAGCAAACGCTTAAAGTTGCTCTGACCTGTCTCTCCCCACACAGGCAGGTACTCATCCTGCTGAATGTCCAGCATGATTTCCAGGCCGTTCCCCGTGCCGCCCTTCAGCGTCGTCAGCAGAGGGTTGCCGTCCAATCCCGAGTTGAAGGTGTAACATTTCCCATAACGAGTGTAGATCTGCGGGAAAGACACACAAATACCATCTGAAAATGAAAGTCTTCTTCCCTCCAGCGCAGCAAGCTGTGTCCCCCTACAAGACGTATTAGGTGTCAGCGTGTAATTGTGCAGAAAAGGTAATTATTGCAGAGGTTTTGTGGTTATGAGACAAAGTAGCACAAGCTCTGAACAAGCACCTGCCTCTGATTCTGGTAACTAATGAGCACTCCTTCACTGTAGCAGCAACTAATTTCATTTCAAATTTTAAAAGTACATGTATGACAATGGCATCTTTAAGTAAAAATATTTGAATAAGGAGTTGTGCGATCACATCAAAATGAGGTTTGTACCGGTGCCAGTGAAGATAAAGCCACACATGGCTGCTGGTGTGTAATAAAACAGACTGCTGTTCCCCAAATGTCTCACAGATGCTCTTCATCTTATTGGCATAACTCGTTTTATGCATTTTTTATAATCTGCCAGGCAAATATAAATCATAAACTGAATGACTGAAAGTTTATTTCCAGAAAAAAGGGATAGAGAATATTACAATTTTAAGCATTTAAGAAAATTATCAACCGGAGAATATAATACTGACTAGAAACCTTTAATGCTTTAAGAGTCATTTGGTCAGTTTCATAAAAAGAGAGCCGCAAAGTTCTAATTCACTATTTTAGAATAATATGAATGTTTTTTGTGGTCATTAAGCCATTTCTTCATAAAATTTAGTATTTAAATATTCATAATAATTGAAATATAGTAGTGTTATATTTCTATATTAATTTTAACTTATTTTGACAGCTGCACATTAAAAATCATTTCAAATTAAAATACGATCCTCAACTGCAGCAGATTTACTTCAATTAAAATACAAGAAAGCCAAATTAACCCTGTGCTTTCCATTATTATAACTTTGGGAGACCTTTATCTTTTTTCTAAATTTTACTTAATGACAAATGTATGTATTTAATGCAATCATACTTCATATACATTAA
The DNA here is from genome assembly GCA_003999625.1 of Oryzias javanicus. NCBI lineage: Eukaryota > Metazoa > Chordata > Actinopteri > Beloniformes > Adrianichthyidae > Oryzias > Oryzias javanicus. The sequence goes on along the minus strand of CM012453.1, from coordinate 31,954,431 downwards.
GAATTTTGTCTAGTTTATGTTCAGTGACAAAGTTCTTACATTAAAGTATATTCATTTAAATTACAATTTTTATGATTTATTAACTTTGTCTCGAAAAAGTAAGATTAAAAAATTAAAACATAAGTGACCAAATTAGCTAAAACATATGATCAAAAACTCATTTAGCTAAACGAAGGGGTAAAAGGGCCACATGTGGCTCCGGATCCCCTGGACTGCATGGAATCGAATTGGAAAAAGTGTTCGAATTCTGCGGCACACCAGCATCCAAAGATTTAAAACAGGAGAAACTCTATAGTCTGTATTGAAGAATAGTTCCTCCACAATCTTTAACAATTACTTGTAATAATTCAGGCAGAAAAGATGAAAGTTGCTGCTGTTTTTCCTAAATGTTGTAAAAAAAAATTGTGACAGTTTTCAATGATAATTTTCAACTAATTTAGTTGAAAAAGTTTTTTTCCATTTATTAATTTATTAATAACTTTATTAAAATGAAATTTTATCTGACCTTACAAAAAAACAACAAATTCTTTTCAAAGAGTGTTTCTTTTTCAATATTTCTTTAAATATTTGTACCAGAGCAAATTTTGAACAAGTTTATGTTCAATTGTAACAACACAAAAACTAAACATTTTGAGGTTTTATTATTTCTTATTTGTTTTAGTAAAAAATGTAACTAACAAAACATGTTTTAATTTTTTTTGGGTGAATAATTTATTTCATTTTGGTAGCAAAGTGCAGAAGTGCTGTCACTTTAACCCAGTGCATTATGGGAGATGCAACTTTTGATTGGTCAGACTGATGATATGATTAAGCCTCCAAAATCGCGGGACCGTCATTCTTATCAAAAAGTCTTTATTGGAATCAAATAAACACAAAGAAATAAAGTATTTTCTGGTCTTTCATATTCCTAAGTATTCAGTGTTTTGTCAGGGATTATTTTGATGAAAAAAGATCTGATTTCCTGGTGATAGAACATGTTTTTAGATCAGTGAAAATTAATAATTTCCCACGGCACACTGGTTGAAAAACACTGCTCTGTTTATATCTATGGGATTTTGGCTTCTTAAAGTTCGGAACGCCTGGAGGGAGGAGTCAGTCAGTCAGACCAGCTCTCATATATAGTCAATGATCAAGACTCCCACTGGGATCCACGAGAGGAGAAAAAGAAAAATATTAACCCAAGAAAAACAAAAAGCAGACACTTGAAATGTTGTCAACAAGCGCCCGCTTCATCGTAAACGGCTTCTTAAGGTGATTATTTTTTCTCAAATTCTAAAAACACACGACAATTAATGACAGACTTGTTACAAAAGAAAGTAAAAAGATATGTCGAAGGCTCAGTTTAAGCTTCTGCTGGCAAAGCCCAGGAAGTGTGTCAAAGCTAATCTCCAGAGATCAGAGTCCAGCGTTCCATGTCCGAGCTCAGACAGCCTCACTGCAGCTCAGACGGATGCTGTTAGGCTCAGCTCCATGTCTGTCACCTGCTGGGGATATAATCAGGTCTCCAAAGAGACTTCTAACCATCTGGGAACTTTTTGTTCTAAGATTTACACTGAGGTTGCTATTAAAGACCCACTTCGATGAAAATAGTGTTATTAACACTTTTTTGTGGCATTTTCAACTAAAAAATCAACTCCAAATTGCATTTCTGAGTATTTCTTTATTGTAATTTGTGCAAATCAGACTTCTATATAAGAAATTATTCTAAGTTTTAAAATATGCAAAAAAAAAAAAAGGGGAGGTGTGGTTTGGATCTGTGATTGACAGTGAGGTTAGCTTGAGCTAACGTAGTCACTCTGTGTCTTCAATACGGAGAGCGGTACCGAACAAAGTGGTGCCAGTCCCTCCATCTTCCCCCGAGGCCGGCGCTCATGGTCCAGACCGAAAAGGACCCGTGCCTCAGTGGTAAATGACACTAGCATCGCATCTAAAAAAGGCTAACGTATTAAGCAAACAATCCCAATTCATTGCAAATCTGCAATTGAAGGCAATACAGCTATGAGCTAAGCTAAAGCTAACACGATACGACCGACCGTTACAGAATCAAAGATGGGCGGGGCTTTTATACTGGAGCTGCAGAGCACGATGGTTGATCTATCACAACATTCAACTGTAATACCTCGTTTCAACCTGTAGGGGGTAGCACACAGTCTGCTTTTGACTGTAACTTCAGGAATGAAACAAGTTTGTTTTTAATTGTCAAAAATGCAAAAAAAAAAAAAAAAAGCCAAGAGACAGCACTTTTAAAGCCTCATTTAAAAAGGTTAACAGCCCAAAAAAAGTGGATTTAGTGTTTGGTTACCCTTTAATATGAAAATTTCCAACTTTTTCGCCCAATCTGAATTCGTCCCATCTTCCCTTCCCCTTCATTTATCCCTCAAAGAGGAGGGTTATGAAAAAATTGTGTCTAATATTTCGGACGTTACCTTTGATCAATGACGTCATCAATAATTGCCGCTCTGCTAGCATTAGCGCAGAGCTTCCAGCGCTTGAATATACATAACAACAGAGGTTTTGTAACTTTAAAAAGTCATGCTACAACAAAAAGTCAATTCTTACATTTAAGTGTAAACGTCTGTGCCCACGAGAAGAAAAGCGGTTCTCGTGGTTTAGCCCCATAATGGTGGACTTTTGACCCTCCGTTTGCAGGGTGAAATTTTTAAATTAATATCGGTAACGACTTCCACTTGCAAACAAGCCATTAATTAATTTCTTTTAATTTGTTGCAAATCATTCTCTGAAGATTTTAACATCCGCACATTAACCCTTTAACTCCTGAGGCGTCGTCGGTGACGCTTAAACACAAAATCTTTAGCATGCTGTAACTTTTCAACCGCTAACACTCAGAATCTACTGGAATTATGTTGATCATGTTACTGGTTGAAAGGTTAAAGTAAACCAAAGAACACTGGAGCTCCGCTGTTAAAGGGTGAAAGTCGTGTCAACCAGTTCACAATCCAACTACTCACAAAATGAATATCTGAAACACATCTGCTGGTTCAAATGAAATGTATACGGCTTATTCTCCTGATGCCTGAAGAATGTTTAATTAAAGAAGCTAAAACTTTAATTTAGACTGATCCATGAGCTCTGAATTATTTATGATCTGGTTTTTCTTCTGCGGTACTGATATTACCAAGGTTTTATTGCAAAGCAGGGATTTAGAAAAAAAAGAAAAAAAAACATTTCCAAAAGTTGTACTAACACAATTTCATGAATACTTTTGTCTCTGATTATCAGAAAATGTTCTCTTTTCCTCTTTTCAACTTATTACTTTTTGTATTATTATAATCATTCTTTCATGAATACAATCTGCACAAATTGTCTTTTTTAATAAGAATATTGAGAAATTTTTTTTTTTGTATTAACAAATGATGATTTTTACTTATTACTGATTAATATAATTGATTTGTCTGTGGATGTTTTGAAATGTGATTACATCACTGATATTAATGATCCTTTATAACCTGAATCTATTATTGTAGAATATAAATACTTGATATTAAGTCCTGAACCAGATATTGATAATTTGTGTAGAGAAAATGGTACGGTCGAGTCAGGGTGGGATTATATAAGTTCGCTTCCTTTCACGTGATCTACTTATGATTCATTATGTTATTTCCTGTATTATTCCTGATTGATTGAAATAAACCATTTCATTCATTCATTCATTAAAGTAAAGCCGTCACGTTTTGAAAGCAAGAAGACGTGAATGCTTCCAGTTCTGAAACATCAATGGCTTTAACCAGTCAGAGAGAACGCCTGCTGCTCAGCTGTCAGATGAATTATTAATCCACCTCGTAAACAACCTGCAAATCCACGCCTGCTACAAACCATCCTCCCATCTTCTACATACTGTGCTGAAATTTCTGAAGGTGCACGTTTCCCCGCGAAACTTGCACTCCAGCAGCATGTCCTCCAGCTGGTGTCCAAGCCGGCCCATCATCTCCGTGGTGTTGACGCGGTAGTCCGGGGGCGGGGTGTAGTTTCGGAAGTCCAGTAGACTCAGGAGACCCGGCTTGTGGCTCTCTTTCAGGATGGACAGACTCCTGTTGATCAGAGTGTGGTTGGGGTTCATCAGGTCCATCCAGTAGCCGCTGTGGTACAGGTCGTCCCTCGTCAGGGTGGAGACGCGGAACACGTTTTTATTGCACAGAGTGACGGCGGGAAAGGACATGTTGTGAGCCCAGACCATGTAGATCTTGGTGACCACTGGGTAGGACATGAGATAGAAGATGCGATTCCAAGACCAAGTACAAAGGAGGCTGATACAAAGGAGGAAGGCTAAGATCCAAACGATCTGCTGCAGTTTGGATTTATACGGAGAGAAAATGAACTTCAGGCCGTGGACTTTGGTCCTCCTGATGAACTCCACGGTGGTCTCTTTCAGGGTGTTTGGAAGCGAGCTGGACTCCCGGTGGGGAGTGCCCTCCTGGGGATCATTTGACTTGCTTGGCCCCAGGGCAATCGACTCAGATGACGGCGCCTTGACCATATTTGCAAGCTTGATGAAAATGTACTCACACAGACTTCCAAAGCACGTCCAGGTTTAAAAAATTCCAGGTAAGTCCATACAGTTTCACCGATTTGAAATGCAAAAATTGGATTCTTTTGTCTTCAAAACGGACAATCACTCCTGGAGCAAAAGCATCCAACACACCTGTCACGAGCCTCCCATCATCACACGAATGGGTGGGAAGTAACTGCAGATGTAAACGACGGCGTCATTCCCAGAGGTGATCACTTGTAAAATCCGGAGGGGCTTACCCCTGTTGCTCAGATCTTTCACTCCTCAGTCTTCTGTCTCCAGCGCCTGACAATAGTTCCAGATGTCGGAGGTCTCCGTCGTTCGCTTGGAAGCCTTCTTTTTTCTCACAGATTTAGGAGATTGCTTTTTTAGGCTGTTGATTTGCAGCCTGCTGAAAGGGGAAAAAAAAAAAAAAAAGAGCTTCTTTCCCCCCCGTGCACGCTCCCTCTCCACAGTCAAATGGAGAATGAGGTGGAGCCAGTGGATGAAATTGTTTTCCTCCGGTGATGAAGTAGACCTCCGATGGAACCGAGAGGCGGAGGGTGCTGGTATTGATCAAAGTAGGAATAACTGTGATAAAGAAATTATACGAGCCTAAAAATAACAGCTTTCATCTATATTTATAGAATTGTTTTAAATAAAAGAAAATGGCTCAAGATCATCTTTAAAATATTACATTTTGTCAAATTTAGACACATATACTAAGCTATATCTTAAAATAATATTTTTTTACGCCTGAATTTTTTAAAGATTAAGAACAAGCAGATAAGCTGACAGGATCTGTGAGTGTTTCGCTTGACTGTTAACTGATCATCTGTCAGAATTACTACTTTGTATCCACAAAAAAAAACACAACTTCCACGTCTTATGTTAAAAATGATGAAAGATTTGCTGTATGTCTGCAAACCTGAGATTAAAGAAATCGTCAGTGCATCCTGTACGGAATAACCTGACGTTCCCGTCCTGCATTTTTCATTCCATCCTTCAGGTTTTCTAGAAACTGTGTTGGACAGCAGGTCTGCAGTCAAACGCCAGAGGGGAACACACCTTTCTCTCATGTACGTCAGGTAGTTCTGCTCTACAGCCAAGCCCGTTATCCTCCTGAGTGTAATTTACTTAAATGTTGGATCACAGCATATAAAGTGCGTAATTTGCTCTTTTGATGAGCAAATTCTTTCAAAATTCGGAAGTATTTTTATCACAAGATATATTTCTTTTTTATTAAGCTTAGAGTAATGCCCTGCCATCTCTGTTCTCTTGCTTTATTATGGACTAACTTATGATCTATTTATGTCCTGCAGCAGTTCTGGACTGCAAGAACCATCTTCTTTGCAATTCTTCTTTTACTGAGTCTGAGCAAAAATGTAACCTCCACCACATACTCCACAAATCACTAAAGTTTGCACCCACCTCGTACCTGGTAGAAATGAATTTAAAACATGGTGAAAAGATCAAAAGATGATGAAGAGAAATAGTCAAAAATGAATGAGGCAAAATCGCTTATTGGGCTTCAAATTTTTTATTTTTTCCAAAAAGCTACTTAAAATACCAAAAATTTATGTTTCTGGATAGCCAAAGAAGTTTTGAAATCACCTTGGGACGGCCACAGGACCATCTGGAAGCCATGTTGTGGAAATATGTCAATTTGATGATTTTATGGAAAAAGAAAACTTGTTCAAGTGATCTTCTCGAAATTTTACACAACAAAAACTTTGTTGACCTTGTACCTTGAAATCCATCCCCACAAAAAAAAGAAAAAAACCTCTCTTAGTAATAGCTACAAATCTAAACTCCTCCGAACGATTTCGATCTATCACTTCCGAACTCTTGGAAAAAAATTAGCTGCATTTATTTCCATTGACTATGAAATTGCACACATTGGATTTGCAATAATAAAAACCACAACTTAAAAAAATAGTCACATTTATTTAAAAAAAAATTTTTTTGCACCTGGAGGAGGTAGTTTTTAAGGCATACTGAAATATTTATATTTCACAAGACTGCAAGAAGAACACTTTTTCAAATTAAATTAGCCATGTGACCAACAACGGGCGCCACAAGAGGTCACACAGCTCATCAAATGTTGAGTGAGTTATAAAGGAATTTTACTCTGTAAAATCACCAACCACCATTTCCCAAAATCCCTTCATCCCTACTAGCTAGCCGATCCGTGGCCTGAAGAAGACGCCGACGTCTCCTTTGATAGATGATGATGAGCGCCAACGCCGTGACCGAAGTTTGAATCTCTGTTGTAAATCAAAGTCATTATTTTTGAAAGACTTGTCGCGTGAGTTGGTTTTTGTTTATTAATTATGATTTAATGGTATCAGTGTAATTGTGAATTGTTTTTTGTCAACTTTTTAGAATTTTGAAAAAGTTTTACACATGTGTAATGAAAACCGAGCTATTGGGAAAAAAAAATTGTTGGCTTCAGAAGTTGTAGATTTTAAACGGATTTTGAATCATTGCCTCAAGTTGAAGGAAACAACATAACATACAATATTATGAACGTGGAAGTGGTAAACAAAAAAACGAGTTATATAGGCTAGAGACGCTAAGCTAACATTTTTAGCTTTGTCCAAGCTACGTAAAGAACAACATCGTATTGGATAGGGCAGTAAACAATGAGACACGACTTAAGACATACAGTAAAATAACTATAAAGTGATTAAAGGATCACCAAACAGGGAAGCTGGCGGTTGACTCCGCCCACGGCCGGAATTTGAAAATCCAGTCAGAGGGGTGAGGTTGGGGTACAGGACTAATATCATTACTGGACCTCCAGATCATGATGTGGGACTTCTGAAATGACGTGGGACCGACATGGTTTGACCAACTATAAAATTCAACTGCAATACCTCAATTTAACCAGCACACAAACGGTTTTTGATTATAATATCAAAAATTAGTTTAAAAGTTTATTATAATATATTTGGCAATGACCATCAGGCAGCACTTTTAAAGCCCCATTAAAGAGCCCAACAGACAAAAAAAGTGGATTTAGGGCTTCGTTACCCTTTAATTTTGGTCTGATTAGGAAAAAAGAAAACAAAAAACTGATCACAAATATAAAACCCAGGCCATAGTATGAATGGTTTTGTATAAAATGCAACGACATTACAAACTTTTCTATAAACAAGTATGATATCATATAAGAATCCCACAAGTGGATCCCACCCAGCCTCTATAGAAAGAGTTAAGCAACTCCACGACACTGTCCAGGCCGTCTTTTGTACGCCACTTGGGATCTTCTCTCTTTGCTTGCCACTACGGAAATCCTGAGGAAATCCTGAGGAAATCCTGGTTAGTTTCCTTTCCTCTGCTTAGTAATCTGTTTACCATTAAAAAAAAAGGTCGGTGGTCCTGCCAGAAATGGTGGAAATAGTATGAAGTCTAAAGCTACCAATGATTTTAAATAGGTAACAAAATCAGCCTAAACGTTAATGGTGGAGAGTAAACTCACTCAGATCTTCCTAGAATGTTTTCTATCATTTCTCCTTTATTAGCTGACAGTAATAATTTACTTGTAAAAAGTCTCATCCATTTTTCCCAGCTCTGCTTGCATAACTGCAGCACATCAGTAAACAGGGATCTTGCCCTTTCCAATATGGCGTCTAACTTTGCGTATGCAACACGCTAGCATACCGACTCTAGTTGTTAAGACACTGTTGCCAAGGGAATCCAAAAATGTACGTTTGCCAATTCTTCTAGAAATTACAAACACCTGTACGTCATCCCCAAGCGACCAAAAAATAAAATGGTTGCTATGGAGATAAAATCAATGGAGGGTTTTTTTTTTTTTTTTTTGAAGAATTATTTCACCTGCGGGGGCTCATACAAGGCTGCTTTGCACTTTAAATTTTAATTTTTTTTATTAGAACTCAAAGTTTTGACTAATTTTTTTTTTTTTTCAAACAAACAGACATGAAACTTTGAAATAAATGCAAAAGGCAAGACCCAAAATGAAAGTATTTATTTTCATTTTTAGACGTAAAATGCTTCAGGATGAGAATCTAATGCTCTGCTGGATATTACAGACACTCTTAGTTTGTGAGTAACTCACGTCTGAGACTGTTGCATTTGAAATGTGGCCTGATGTAATCCTATCTGATACATTTAAACCTCATCCGTCCTGACCTCATGATGCCCAATTTGTGATTTTTTTACTCTTTACAACATCTTAAGACGTTTTCATCTGTTATTAATTTATCTTTAGATAACTATAAATTAAAAATGTACTTGGTAGGAACAGATTTCGCAACATATTTCTATAATTATAGAAAATAATTTGTAATAATGGATGTTTGAGTTCCACCTACATAAATCTATTCTTTAGGTCTAGTGTTGCCAAAAAAAAAAAAAAACCTCAACTTCCCAGGATGCAATCATTTCCGACATTGGTACACAGCCTGAGCCGGAGGGGCTGATGTTCAACCCACAGAGAACAAAGCCTCACCTGCTGAGGAAATATTTGAGGACATCCCTTCTTCCACAGGAAAAACTAACATTTTAAATGATTGTGACATTTGAAATCACAACTTCAGGCTCTTGGAACTCCAAGAAACTTGAAAACTCAGCTGTAGATCAATAAACCAGCAGGAGATTTTTCCCTTTCTTCATGACTTTTTCTGTTCGATCTACTGATCTGAAACACTACTGCAAAGGCTTTGGGGCAAACTAGTACTGCTGAGGCAACACATTAGGTAACTAGTTTATTATTTAAAGACTACGAATCGAGAGAACTGAGGACGGAATGATTGCTACATTACCTGCTTTAAATGTTTGAGAAAATATATTTAATTTTACTTGGAAATGGACTTAATAAATTAAAATGTTTACACTTTTATAGCTTTATAGTTTCCTGAGTTTGCATTAAACAAATGCTTTTGTTATTTATTACACATAATATAGTAAAACAGACAAATCTAATGAAATTATAGCTGTATAGAAAACAATTCATGAATTATAATCAATTATTGCTAGGTTTTTGTAGTACACTGGGGATTTCACGTAGGTTCCATTCTATAGAAAAAGTATTTCCAAAGCTTGAGTTGTTTATTGTTCCTCCTTGGAAGAAACAGAAGAGGTTTTTCTGCACTGTTGCCAGCCAGGTGGAGAGTAACGGGGCTTTTGTGCCTCGCTTTTCTTTCATTCTCAATAGCAGACACTAGATCTGCTGCACCACTGGGCCCGACTTAAATGATTCCCTTCTGCCTTTATGGTGTTTTATTAAGACTGACACTTAGAGAAATGTCGGAGAGGATTTATAGATTGTGAGGGTTTGTGCTTGGGGGGATATTTATCTCTATATACGGTTGTCACTTAGACAAAACGGAGAGGATTTTGGGTTTCAACCAGTGCTGTCGAATGATTAACAAAATTAAACACGATTGATCACAATGTTTTACTAAGTACATTTTATATGACAAATTGCAGCTTTTGAATAAATATTCCTTGATTTAATTTTTTTAGTTTATCAAGTAGTTTAAACCCAGAAATGTAAATTGTGAGCACAAACATATCAACAATGTCTGCAGTTTTACTCCAAGAAAATAAAGATGCTGATAAGAAACAAACATTGTGTTTCTGCATTTTCTAGTCTGGGTGAATACTCAATTCTGATTGGCTGCTGGGTGCGGATGCACAGCTAAAAAAGAAGTTTTGCTCACATAGCCCAAATGTTCTAAATAACTGCGCTGGCTTCTTAAAAACAAACTTTTCCTTCATCGTTTGGACTAAAACTAGCGGTAAGATGTAAACTTTTATTTAACCTTTCCTGACCATCAGCATATAGATCGCTTTCTGTTGTAGTCGAGGTCATTGCTGGCTCAGCAATGTGTTGTCGAGTTACCGTGACAACCTATCAAATAATTGAGTTTTTGGTGCAAGAAAATCCCCCCAACAAGAATAAAGTTCTAAAGATCAGCTGAATATTTACTCTTTTGTAAGTGACGATAGCATACGTGGGATAACGCCCCGCGATGTGTGCATTATCAGAAATCAACACATTCATGGACGCCTGATCGTCCGACACGAAGCAAAAGATGGTTTTTGGGTATAAGTGTAATTCATGTGTGATAATAAATTTTAACGGGTTAATTTTTTTAAATCAATGCGTTAAATATTGATGGTCACTTTGATTCTTTATCAGGAGCCGATTCTTTTCGACTCTCGAGTCTTTACAAATGATTTTTTGCGGGCCTTTATTTTACCATAACTTTACAAAAATTAATGTTAAAAAATACTTTAATGTGTAGTATATTCAAGGGAGGCCTCAGGATTGCCACATTTTTTTTATTTATTCCATTAAAAATCATTCTTTTGTTTAATTTTTTAAATCAAATGTTGGCATTGTAGTTCTTCTGTTATAATTACCTTTTTATTAGTTTAGCTTTTCATTTATTGTTTTAAAGAATTTAACGACAGCGCATTTAACACACGTTTTTCCTTTTTCTGATCCTTCATTAATATGAAATGAAAATGAAAAATAGTACTCGAATTAACTCTGGTGCACTGGCAGCAATGCTTTTAATGTGCAATACACCTGTCAAATAAATGAATTAAAAAAAAATAATAAAATTTATCAAATAGTTTTTTTGTATTTTCTTCATTTAAATAAATGAGACATAGATCTAATAAATACATAAATGAATAAAAAAACAGTCTTTTTTTAAAATTCAATTAGTTTAACAATTTAAAGAGTTGCCGTCTTCAATTAACCTAATTTATAAAATCCATGATTTGAGGATTTTATTAATGTTGTCTTGAGGAAAATAGGAAAATCACATTAGGTGTGAACAAGGAGACAAAAAGAGAAGAAAAAACTTTGACAGTTCCAACCTTCCCTCCATTCAGAACCAGGAAGACCCTCGCACCCTGAATGCAATCTATTTAGGCTCCTCCCCTCATCAAAGCTTCATGCCACAAAGAAAGATGTGTGAAACAGCAAAAATTAGAGTTTTTAAACCGACTTAAATGTCTTTTTTTCCCCCCATTTTTATGTATTTATTTATAGTTTTCCTTCTTCTTATACATGAGAGCATAAGTCACTGAAGTCAAATTCCTTGCATGTACTCGGATACTTAGTCAATGAAGGAAATCCTGATGTAAAAAGCTGAAACTGTTGAGCAGACAAAACTGATGTTGTGTCAAGTAAATCCAATTAGTTTAGCAGAATACAAGAATATTTCACTGCTTTTGAAGAGCAAATATTCAATTCAGATGAGACCGTTAATAAGAGGTTTAAAGTTAAGTAGTTATTTTGGATATTCTTTAAACAAAATGTGCAAAAGATAAAACAAAACTTAGAAAAACACTTAAACTTGCAGCATTACAGCAGCTTCTGCAGCTAAACTGTAAGACGAGCTTTTCTTGTTTTTTTTTTTTTCTTTTCTTCTGTTTATTTGTGTCAAACTGTTTCTGAATCAAATTCAATTATCTGCTCCCAGTTTGCTGCAACAAAGATGAAGGCTTAAGCTGAAGCAAAATGGGACCATTTTTTGTTATTATTCGTTTCCTATGAAACAACCATTAGTTCCCACTGAGAACGAGTTCCTGCTGATAATAGATTCCCGCCGTAACAAATAAAAACACATTTCATCTTCGCCTCAGTCTTCAAACATGTAATTAGAGGGTGATGATGCAATAGAAATCTCCAGAACATCTGCTAATTGCTTTCTGATGGAAAATACAAATTTTAACGCCTTTTTGTTTCAGATTTTTTACAGTTTTTGCCCAATTTGAGAAGTGTTGGGCTGTCAGGAACGACGGCAACCATCCGGTTTCATGTTGGAGCTGAGCTCGACCCCAGACGTCTCATTAGATGGAAGGCAGGAGGGCTGACTGAGTCAAGGAGAGCACGCTTTTTAAGGGCCACGGGCAACAACGAAATCTAAAACCTGGCAGACGGTAACAGAGATCACAGGTGCAGAGAGGAGACAAAGGGGGGAAAAGTGTAGAATTTAACTAACAAAGTTCATTTTCAGCAAACTGACAAGCTCATTCGTGAACTGAAAAGTGATGTTTTCACAAGAAAGGATTATTTTAATAAATATTTGAATGTTGGGGATACAAAAAATTAAGAAAATCAGTCATTGATGGTGAAAGTTTGAACTCTTTTTTCATAAAAATGCAATGAATGTTAGATTAATTTAAACACAACAGAATATAGTTTTACAGTGCAGTTACTTCATCCTTACTAAAAAGTTTGAATTGCAGAACTTGGTAAAGTCAGAAGACTATGTGCACTGAATGTTTACTCAAAGATTATTAAATGACAAATAATAGAGTGGAAATTTCTGTTACACCTTACTAAAGGGGTAAATACCAAGTAATCCTCATGTGAACATACCCAGCATCTATTACTGCAAGTACCATGTAGTAGAGTGGAAATGGGGCTGACTTGCTTTTACAGTCCAGTTTCGTTGTACTTTAGAGGTATTCTCTCTGTAACTACCACAAAACACCCAATACCTTAACATGAAATCCACATACAATAAATGGTACTTTCTGCTCTCTTTAATAGTAAGTATGAAAAACACAATAACGTACCACATAAGTACTATGTAATTACCTATCTTCTTAGATATTGTGAGTACCAGGAAAAACACAAACTTTCTTAGAAAGTACAAAGTAAATTCTGGGTCATTTTTCACAGTACTTCAAATGGTAGTTTCTGATTCGTACTATCTTGTTACGCATGGCAAATATACGATGAGTGAAGAAGTAAATACTAGGTACTTTATACAAAAGACGCATTAACTCAACATGTAAATATCCAGTGGGTACTATGTAAAAACCCAATGTGTAAAGCATAAATACCCAGAATGTATAAAATAAATACCTCGAAGGTACTACAAAAAACACAAACATTATAAATACCCAGTATGTGTGATATAAAAACCCAGTGGGGACTATGTATAAACTCAAACAATATAGGTACTAAGTCCATACAGCATAAATATCCAGTAGGTACTACGCAAAAACTTCGTATGTACACGATAAATACCCAGAAGGTACTGTATAAAAATTCATACAATATAAATACCCAGTATGTGCAATATAAATACCCAGTATGTATATATATATAACAAATATTACATATTTTGCCTTATTTATATTCTTAAATGTGACTACATTTCTCATTAAACGTAATTAATTGCGTGTTGGGAGCTATTTTATTTGAAATTTCAAAATTATCAACTATCTTGATTTAATTTATGTGTTTAGGAGGAATAGAAAACAAAAATTGATTTTTAAAAAAAGTCACTTTTTGTCACTTTTTAGGCATTAACACTAAAATCACTTCAGGGTGGAAGAGATAACAGTATTGAATGATTGTTAAAATTAAACAAAAAAAAAAATATCAAACTAGTTTCATGTGAGTTATGAGAAGTTCTTGATTATATTTTGTTACTAAAATACAGTTTTATTTATTGCAAAACATTAAAATGTATTTGCTAAGTCGGATCAGTGAAGTTTGGATAAGGAAAGAAACTCTAAACTCACTCATGTAATTATAATTTTTTTTCTTATAATTATAATAAACTAAAAAAAAAAAAAAAATCAACATTAAATGCAAATTGTTTTGAAATTTAACATAAAAATGATTAAAAAAAACCTTTGGTTTCTCTCCCGCTGGTGCACTAGAGGCTCCTTTAGCAAAGGGAGACATCTTGTGGCTTGTCGTTAAATGAAAAAAGCCCCAAACGCTTTAAATAGCAACACAGCTACTTTATATTCACAACAAAAAGTGCAAAGTAAGCCAAAATGGATTTTTTTCACTAGGAAGAGAAATACGCTGCGAAGTAGCTCATATAAAATTCATCAAAAGAGGAGCATAATTTTCATTAGGGATTTCTATAAATAAAATAAACCTCAAAAGTTCTGCAGCGCACATAAAAAATGATCTAAATTTGCTTCGTTCCACGTCTGATTTTTCTGTTTTGGCAAAAGAGAAAAGCATCAGTGATTTAAAGTCTCCGATAAGTGGAGCGTCTTCGACCGAGCCGCAGCACATCGTGTCCTGCGGAGCAGAGCAGGTGGAGGGCAGATGCAGTTTGTATCAATAAAATCCAGACGCAGCTGCTTCACCTGCTGTCTTTCCACTTTGTTTTGTTCCAGGAAGCAAAGAAGAACACGGAGATAAAAAAAAAAAAAAAAAAAAACCTGCTGCTGTCACTCAAGCTTTAAGTTGCATGTTGATAAATCCACAAATGTCTTCAGGAGGACTTTCTTTGGCAAATGTTTCTCTTCTTATTCCAGGTCTTTAATCCGTCGTGCCCGTTTTCCCAGAAGTTAAGCTAAAAAAAGCAGGAAGATGCCCAAAACTGGAACATTTCCTGCTTTGTGGGTTTAAAATAAACCTTTCATCCATCAATATTTAACCCAGAGAAATGTTTCTTTTTTTTTAAGAATCATTAAAAAGAAAATCATGTTTTTAAATCATCATTCAAATCAACTTTTTGAGCTTTTAAATGCATCAGAATGTTCATTCCTCACCATAAAGAACCCCAATTACACTAAGTGAAACTCAGGATCCATCAACAGAAGTTCTGTATTTGTTACATTTAAAAATATATATATATTTTTTAATCAAATTAAATTTTTAGGTTGAGTAAATCATCAACTCAACATTTTAATTTGTTGAAAACTAATTTTAAATGTAGCAAATTACAGATAATTTGTTAGTGGATCCAATTTTTCACATTTTTGTGTGTTATTTCGCTCTGTTAACTCTTTTCTGATCATTCTCCTAAAAACCTGCGCTCTGAGGACCAGCCCCTTCTCAAAAGCTGAAGTGGGAACCGACCCTTTCAGGAAGAATCTGCGCTCAGGCTAAACAAACAAAATATATATATATATATATATATATATATATATATATATATATATATATATATATATATGTCGTGCAGTTGTGTTGTGTAGTGATTGCCAAGTGATTGTGTAGTGATTGCCAAGAAACTCTCATTTGATTTAGAGTTAGAACTTTGTGCGGTGGCATATGCCAAAGAAGATTCTGGTGAGGAATCTGCACCACATTTAAGATGGATCCTAAAGTAACGGTGCAAGCAGACGGGTAATATTAGGAAAATGGCTGAAGAAAAAACGACCAACAAGGAAAATTGTTTTCTGGTGGAGGTACAAAAAAAGTGAGCGACAATTTAGAAGAACTGGTTTGAACCCTCGTCTTGCGGCGTCCCAAGGAGCGCTGAAACGGTCGAGTGGGGAGCTTGAACTCCCGAGCGCGTCAAGTGTTCAAAGATGGGCGGGGCTTTTACACTGGAGCTCAGAGCACGATGACATGAAGCTTCTGGGACTTACACCAGTAGACCAATCACAAAATTCAACTGTAATACCTCAGTTCAACCTGTAGGGGGCAGCACACAGACGGTTCTTGACTATATTTTCAGGAATTAAACAAGATTATTTTACATTTAAAAAAATGTGGTAAGGACTAAAAGATAGCACCTTTTAAAGCCCCATTTATAGAGATCAGTAGCTGTTGATTTAGTGTTTGGTTACCCTTTAAAAGACCACCAGGATCACGTTTACTCTGGTTTAAAAGATGACTGGAGTGGGACTTTAAGATCCACTCAGATGATCAGCATCAAGGCATCCCTTCATTGTGCTCCTGCAGGTTTGTAGAAGCTGAATGGACAGAAGTAATGAGATGTTTTTGTTTGGACGTCACGATGCCAGAAGACAGCCAACCTGCAACATAACATAACGGCCGTCTCTATTGGTTTTGGACGCAGCTGCGCTTGTGTTTGGTGTCTCCACCTAACAAGCTAATTAAGTTAAGAGGTTCTGTCATCCGGCACCTTTTAATGCCTGCCTGTGGTAGCATCTCCTGCTATATGTGCAAGTCAGCAAAAGGCGATCTCACCCCGCGCTCCTTCCATCTGTATTCCTCCTCACCATCATTGATCGCACTGCCAATGCTGCAATTACAGTAACGGCGACTCCCACATTGGCCTTTACTGACACTGAGTAATCACGTTTCTGTTATCTATTCTGTCATCTTCTCTCTGAATTGTATTTATTTCTTGTCTTATGCGCCTTTGTCCCTTCATCTTTCCTTTCAGGCTTTAAGCGCTACTGTAATTCCGTGCTCCTTCACATTGCTCTCCCCTTCATCTTCTCTAATGCTTTCAGTTGTGCATCGTGGCGCTGGCTTCGCTCCAGAGGAGGCTGAATCTCAATGATGGTCCTGAGCTCCTGCAGTCCCATCTCAATCCTAACCTCCACTTTTCCCCGCTCCTTTCTCATTTATTTCCATTTTGTCTCGGTGCTCACCTTTAAGCTTTTCCACTTCCCAGCTCATTTTCCACCACGGCTATCGTCACCGTTTCTGAACACCGCGGCCGTATCCGCTTTCTTTTTATTTATATTTGCGTTTTTATTTACTCTCTAAATTTACTGCAGGGGCTTTGGTAAACACCACATCCAGATGATGAAATCTGCAAACGCGGCAGACAAAACCCCTAAAGTCATTTTACAAAAGCGTTTAAAGGCGCTCTGGTTTGCACACAATCTAATTGTGTGACAGGAAGTGGAGAAACAATACGGAGGATCAACGGTAATAGGATGAATGTGCATGAATGTGTCTGCATTTGTGCAGCTTGTTAAAGTGCTGAGCTTCTGATCGATTGAAATGATACGTTGCTATTTCAGTGTGTATCCTGAACGCTCACTCTCAGACATCATTTGTTCCTTTGAGGCGGCCTGGCAGGTTTAATCTGGGCGTGTCGGCCCGCTTATGGACTTCCCAATTATATTAGGAAATATAAACGCAGCACTTTAAGGTTAAGGTTTCAAAGGAGACATGTGGAATTAAATTATTAAAATGTAAAGTTGGAATCGTGTAAGACAAAAAGTTGTCAGTTACAACTTTATTATTTCCGTTTTCTTAGCCCATTATATGGGGTTGCTGGAGCCCGTCCTGGCTACTGTTGGGCGAAGACGGGGTACACCCTCGACAGGTTGCCAGTTGGATGAAAGCTGTGTACACACCGGCTGCAACAACTCGCGTTCAAGCGACCACTTTCAATGAAAAGTCTACACCTGCGGCTCCGGAGCCACATGTGGCTCTTTTAACCTTCCACTGGTTGAAGAAGAATGAAATAATAGTGTTTTTTAAAAGTACTAAATCAGCATTGATTTCATTTAGATTAGATAAGTTTATAAATTCATGGCTGAGGTGCACCTAGAAGTAAGATAAACCAGGATTTTATACCTTCACTGACCCGACGCCGCTACGTTTTCTCAACATTTTGCTCAGAATGCAAAGATTTAAAGCAAAATTCACCAAAGACCAACAAGATAGAGTCTCATTTTTGTCTTGAGTTTTTTTAAACCTATCATAGGAGTGCATTTGCTCCACTAGGGGTGATCCTGTGCGTCACATTTTGTCTTATTTTGAAAGGACCTGGTACAAACTTCTATTAAAAAAAAAAAAAAAATCACATTTTTAGAAAAATCCCAGTTTCTCTTTATATTTTAGCTTTAGTCAATCAAAAAAAAATCTTATTAAAGTTACAAGGCAAAGCAGAATCAGATTTTCCTCAAGGGTAAAACAAGACTTTGCGTAGATATGGAACGCGTAGAAATGTGTTCAAAATGCAGAATTTTGGGCTTCTGCATCTGGAACGCTCGTGATCGCACGCCGCTACGGGAGTTTTTGAGTCTGGTCGCGGACTTCACTTACAAATCAGCGGTTCATTGATCAAACCTTATTGCGCCAATGTGGCGCTGTGACGAATCAGGGACTCTGGTTTGATAGTGAGGAGTGGGTAGCGTCCTTTACAAAACCATTGTAAACGTGATCACAGAGGCGAAAATAATAATTGTGGTTTATGTCCAGTCGGATTCATATGACACCAAGAAGGACATTTAGAGGATACAGAACAGTAAAAACAACGAGCCAGGAGCTAAACTTAAGAGATTTGCATCGCTTTGACTTTGTAGGTGGCAAAAGTCCTCGATGAAAACCCACGTAAGCACATGGAGAACAATGTAAACGCCACACAGGGCGGATCCCCGCTGAGATTTTAACCACTTTTCTCACTGAAGCGAGAGTGTTAACCACCGCACCACCGTGCAGGAAAGTATGGAGCTAAAGTGTGGCCAATATTATTTGAAACCCAAGTAAATCAAATGGAAAAAAATATTGGTGTTTGGTAAAAAAAATTGTAAAATGTCTCACTTTTTTTGCTATTCCAAAATAAACGTAATTGTTTTCAGCTTCAAATGTTCTGTTTTCGAATCTGAAAATTTCAGTTTCAAAACTTTAGGCGCTTTTGTGGTGCGTTGGGTATTTTTTTACTACACTGGGTAAATTTGAGTCTTTTTGTGTTTTATTTCTGTAATTATTTTACCAAAACCAAGGTAGCAGTGCACAAAAAGCCAATTGAAACCAGGAACACAAAGAACTACCGCCAATAGGAGTTCAATACTATGAAATATGTTAGCTTAACCCTTTAAAGTCCCATCCCAAATTGTTCTCATTGATCTTTTAATTATGAGTATGAAGTTTTTAGCCAAAAATCAGAAAGCCTTTGTCATTTTCTAAGACATATTTTATGCATAGTGGTAGTAGCTCATTAGAAATAAAATTCTGGGTTTTGGGGCGTTTTCTCAGACAGAAGTGAACATTTTCCTCTTGTTAAAAGTCTTAAAGTTCAAACCGTCACATAGAAAAAAAACGTCCAGTTTTATTGAATGAAAAAAATCTGCTTGTGATCAAAGATTTTTGTAAATTTAGAAAAAATTGAATGCATCTTGTACAGGAGACACGGCGTGGAGGAAATGATTGACTGGAAAGTATGGAGCTAAATTGTGGCAAATTTATTTAAAAGTAAATCAAATTGAAAAAAATATTGATGTTTGGTAAAAAAATTGTGAAATGTCCAACTTTTTTTGTTATTCCAAAATAAACTTAATTATTTTCAGCTTCAAATGTTCTGTTTTCGAATCTGAAAATTTCAAGACTTTAGGCGCTTTTGTGGTGCGTTGGGTATTTTTTTACTACACTGGGTAAATTTGAGTCTTTTGTGTTATATTTCTGTAATTATTTTACCAAAACCAAGGTAGCAGTGCACAAAAAGCCAATTGAAACCAGGAAAACAAAGAACTACCGCCAGTAGGAGTTCAATACTATGAAATATGTTAGCTTAACCCTTTAAAGTCCCATCCCAAATTGTTCTCAGTGATCTTTTAATTATGAGTATGAAGTTTTTAGCCAAAAATCAGAAAGCCTTTGTCATTTTCTAAGACATATTTTATGCATAGTGGTAGTAGCTCATTAGAAATAAAATTCTGGGTTTTGGGGCGTTTTCTCAGACAGAAGTGAACATTTTCCTCTTGTTAAAAGTCTTAAAGTTCAAACCGTCACATAGAAAAAAAAAAGTCCAGTTTTATTGAATGAAAAAAATCTCGTTGTAATCAAAGATTTTTGTAAATTTAGAAAAAATTGAATGCATCTTGTACAGGAGACACAGCATGGAGGAAATGATTGACTGGAAAGTATGGAGCTAAATTGTGGCAAATTTATTTAAAACACAAGTAAATCAAATTGAAAAAAATATTGGTGTTTGGTAAAAACTAAATAAATAAAATGTCCAAAACTTTTTGCTATTCTAAAAAATAAACTTTATTTACAGCTTCAGATGTTCTGGTTTTTCAGGTTTCAAAACTCAAAGTTTCAAGTTCAAAACTTTTTTTTGACTTTTTTTTCGTTTGAGTCTAAAAATTAATAATTTAATTATGTGGTTTACGATCAATTAGGACACAATGTACTATTAAAACAGGAAAAAAAAACTATATAGTAAGGGAAACAATTTATCTACTAACGTTTAAGCAGATTATTTTGTTAAATTAGGTTTAAGTTTCAGTTTTGGGTCCATTCTTGTCCTTCTTTTACTATTTCCTGGAGGGTTACATAACAACACCACTACACGCCCTCTAAGTCAGCACCGCTGACCTTACAGATGTAGACAATCTGGACGCGTGCAGACAGAAGTATTGAACAAATGGAATCCGTTTTGTTAAATATTAAGGAGTATTCCATTTCAAGTGCTTTTAGCATAACATTAATGGATCATCTGAGCCTCCAGCTTGACAACATTAGTGGTAACGCAACCCTAACATTGGCTCAACCTTGATCTCCACGGTGACGTGTTCATGTCAGACCGTTGGATCAAACGGTTAATCGTGTCGAGGCCGTTAAGAGAAAAACTTCAGGAAAAAGCAACTTTAAGAACTTTCTAGAACTTTGATGGATCATCAGACGACACCTAACCCATGTTAGTCTGGCATTTCCTGATATATTTCTGTCAAACTGAGTGTTGCCACTTTCCTAACAAAATCTTGTTTTTTTGCCTGTAGACTGATGAAGCTGCCTCAAAGTATTTACAAAACATCTGTCGCTGCAGTAAATGTATGAGTCCCTTTTCACGTTTTCCCCAATAAAGTCTATTGAAAAGGTTTAAGACTCAACTGTCCAGAAATCAAATATAAAACTGAAAATCTTTTGTTTCCTGTCAATAGTTTGCTGCAGACATTTCCTCCTGCAGAGAGCTAATTGTCAGATGTTTTCAAGCTCTTGTGTGAGTCACGTTGCTGAAGTATTTGATGGGTATAATCTCAGTTGCACGCCGCCTCTGAGCCTCCCACAGTAAGATCAGCAAGCCGAGGGAGTCGAGAAGGGGGGAATTCAGGCAGCTACATGAATCTTTAATTAGTCCCCCTCTATGCTTGGGCCCTCAGCGCATCTCCAATTTCTGACATTTATCTGAAATTTGAATGTGGGGATGTGAAAAAGCCAAGGTCACCGGACCGACCGCAGCCATATCAAAATCTGCTGCTTTGTTTTTTTCTCGAAGAAAGATTCAAATTTGGTGAGTAAGAAGTGAAGGGGTCAGGATTGCTAAAACTCTTGTTTATGTATGAGTCAGTTTTCTGTTGAAGGTTGGGATGTTTAAAACAAATGAACCAAATAGAAACTTTGCATTTCCTTCTATGCACCAATTTTGTCAGCTTTGGTGCAACAAACAACTTTTATCTAAATGTTTGAACTGTTTAAACCCACGTATTTCAGATAAATTACATGATTTTGTGGCTTTTAATGCAGGTTTGGAAGAAATGTCGCCCAATTTGCAGGAGTTCATGAGTGTTGACACAAAAAAACAAACCTTTATTGGCACCAGTTGAGTCTATATTTACATTTTTTTTCAAAATTAGGCCCCTTAGAAATAAGTAAAAAATGTGTAAAATTAAAAAAAAAACATTTTTAAATAAGTAAAAAAAATCTGCCAATTAGATGAGAAAATTGTTTTACCACAAAATCTTATTTTAGGAAAGACATTCCAGCAAATTTGATGTGTTGTCTCAAACTAAATCTATTTTGCTTTTGAAAAAGTTTTTTGATTAGATATTTTTTCTTGTAAGACAGAAAATAAGACATTTTTTTAAGACATTTCAGTTATTGCAGTAGAATATGTGTGAAAATGTTTTCCAAAACAATAAATTACCATTACTGTTAAAATTTTTGACACATCATTGCTTTACTCTTTTGATTTTATTTTAAAACTTTGGTTGGTGCTTTCTAATACCGCGTCTCCATGGATGTAGCACTAATTTGGTCAGTAGCGATGCTACAGGAAGTTGAAGGAAGACTCTGTTACCATAACAACAGCCAATGGAGCTTGAAAGTGTGGAAATAAAGAATAAAAATAAAGTGTCAGATGCGAAAAAGACAGATCTACGGTGAAGCATGAGCATCTGAAGAGGAAGTACATCGTGACCGAGTAAAACGCTAAAGAGGAATGTCCTCTAGGTAAGCTAAGCTAACATTAGCATAAACAGAGAAGCTAACTTATCACTAGGGCTGGGTTGATAAAATCAATTAATCAATCGGAATCAATCTAAGCTTAATAGATCAAGAATTCGATCTGATGTATAGCTAAAGTCTGCTAGCTTGATAGTAACGTACAACGGGATTTCCCATAGGACGGCTAATGCTAACGCTCGGTTGACCTAGACATACATCACTGACTAAATGAACATCTTTATAAACTCACAGGCAGGAATTTTCCAGAAAAGTAACCATTTGTGGTCTAAAACACAGTTTTTTGTTCATACTTTCTTCTTCTTCTGGAATAAGGTGTAACGCTATAGCGTGATCGCCACCTAGTGGCCAAACTGAAACGCACTCCAGGAGAGGCAGAACAATTGTTGGAGCTTCTCTGTTTGAGAATCCATGTAACACTTTGTGGTATTAATCTCTTTATAATTTCAGCAATAATTTTATGTTAATTCTCTCTCTCTCTCTGAACCAAATCAAATGGATTCTGGAAATTATTGGTCATAATTAAATTATTGTTGTTCCTATTAACTCATGTCGATAGCTGTAAATGTCGGCATTAGTGATGAGTTTATTTAGGTGTGTAACGGATCACAAATGATCTGTATGGATCACTAGCCATCATTTTTAGCAGATCACTTGACTAATTGAAAAATTAACGTCTAGTCAACAATTTAAAACGTAGTTTGTGGCCTCCCTGGTTTGCAAACACAGAAATACATTTTTCCATAAATAATATCATGAACCCATTTTGTTTGTTTCTCATTTTGTTTGATTCTGCAACAAAAGCAGCAAATCTAACAGCTTTTCTCCCATATTTACAAAGAAAAACTACAATTCTGTTACTTGTGAAAAACAGCATATGCCTGCTTCATAATGCATGATGCATGATGTCAGCAGAGATTTGTTGAACCATATGGCACCCCGCAATTTACATTTTTCACAGGACACTCTCAGAAGAGAGAAACTCTTGCTTCTTTTCCTTCAAGAAAAGAAACATCTAAGAATTAGGAAGCGGGTTGAATGTAAAAGCCGGCACCGGCGTTAAAACTCAGGGAATATCTTTGTGCTTCTGGCACCGGTTATGTAAACACAGATAAAGCACCAAGGAATTAGTATTCCTCTAAAACTCCCCATGTCATAAACCCCCCATACCTATTGTGTCCCCCTAAAGCTGTTCATTCTATTCATATTATTAATCATAAAACAGGACGGATTATGAAAAAAATAGAAAAAAAAAAACAATTAAGAAGTGATGAGATAATTTGGATTAAAATGACATTTTCCCCCCCATGTTAATTGATGTGAATATTCATCATGACGATGCTCGTTTTTTTCTACAGCAGATTTTTTCTCATAAACATAACATTTTACCAGAGGCAGAATGAAGCGCTCCAGCTGTAGCGTCACAAAGACTATCACACAGCTCACAGTTGTTGGTGCTCCAGCTCCAGGCTTCTGCATATGTTCAAATTTAGCTTTTAGGTGTTTTTATTCCACTTTTTTAATAAATATTCATCCAAATTAAGAAGTTAGTTTGAGAATTTTGTTGACTACGTTTCAGTTGTTTTCCACACTTACTGTGGTGAAGTTCTCCGGACCGCAGTCCTGTCCTCTATACTTGCAGTCGAGCAACATTTCTTCAATGTTGTGGCTGGATCTCTGAACAAACTCCAGCATGTTGAAGGTCTTGCTGGGGAAGAATTTGCTGTCGTCCGACGGTCTCCCCAAAGCAGCCATAAAATCATCAAAGTCCCCTTGCTCCACGCCCAGCATCTTGGCCATCCAGAAGATGTCGTTCCTGGTGATCTGGGATTTTCGGAAGCTGTTGTAGTTGCAGAGGGTGATGGCTGGGAAGAACATCATCGGGCTGTCCATCTCATCCAGGATGGTGACGTGGGGGTACTGGAAGTACTCGATCACGCGGTCGGCCACTTGGAGGAGGAAGATGGAGAGGGAAGAGCTGAACGCCGCCGCCCAAAGCAGACGGCGGAAAGTCACTCCGCCGGGCAGGAAGATGTGGTTGAGGCCGTGGAGGGTACAGTTGGCCCCAAACACGGTGATGTCGGATGGAGGACGGGGTTCTTCCTCTTCTGGAGTTCCCATTTTGTCTGAAAACGGTGAGTCCGTTAGCAGCCCGCTAGAGGTTCGCCCCAACTGAGTGGACAGAAGATCGGGACGGGGTCTGGTTTCTGCTGTCCGCCTCAGGGAGGGCTATGGTTTGGATCTGGGAGGTAACAGGACTGCAGTATCAACCAATCCTCTGTCAGAGATTAGAGGGCACTTTGAAATGAAGAGATCCAGTTTCATTAGGGAAATAAGATCCAACCCAACAGGGAGTGGTGGAAAAAGAAAAAAAAAATCACAGAGGACTGCAGGAGAGCCAAAGATGGAAAAAGAACAAACTGTATCTTGACCCCTGATGTCCAAATTCTTAGCATTTTAAAAACAGCTTTATAATGTTCTTTTGACACAAATCGGTAAATTAGCCTTTGATGTTAAGCATAGGCAACCAACATAATTCCACTTCAGAATCCAGTGGTTGAACGTCATCATATGTCAAAAAAGTTTGTGTTTTTTAGTTGTTGCCGGTGACATTTTAGGTGTCCTCCTATGACAATTTCTTTTGGATTTAAAAATATTCCCAGTAGTGTTTTAATTAGGATTATGAAATTTTTTTTTTAACCAAAATCCCACATCCTAAATGTATTTGAAAAGAAAAAACCTTTTCATGTTGATCTGAAGCCTCTGTTTCCAATATCTCCTCTGAGGGGGCGTGGCTTTTGGAGTTGAGCTAAATAGCCCCGCCCCTGAGCCCCCCCTCCTGTCTGATTCTAATAGCTCTGTGTCTTGCAAGCATAAATCTTCACCGCAGCTACATAAAAATCTGGGTAATGTCCAGCCGTATGGTTCTGATCCGGATGTCAGCTCAGATCTTCATGGACCGAACTTCCTCCAAAATCCTGATTCTTTCTCCTTCCAGTTCACCAAAGACTCTTTGAGCTCATTCTCCAATGTGTATTTATTGACGTTGCTGCAATCAATACATTCAATCCATTGGTTTCTCAGAGCAGAAAATAATGAAAGCTAACATCCAAATGCTCTTTCATTGATTTATAATCCTTTCCAACTGCGGTCAAATGAGCCGCCGTTCGTATTTCCGTGGTCACATCAAGAAGCTCCGTGGAGTCTGTTGGAGATTCTCAGCCCTGCTACCGTAAGTATTGGATGAAACTCTCACATAAAATCCAGTTTGACCACAGAAATGTGAACGGCGGCTCATTTGACTGCAGTCAATGTGAAGATAGCATCTTCTCTTCTCCAGAACCTGAACTAGACACACTAGCCGGACCAGATGAGGGTTTAGTGCATGTGCAGCAGAAAGAAGATCATTCATGAAAAACAGAGTCAGTCCAAGACAGTTTGATTGACAGAGACTTAAAGGAGAAATACTCAGAAATGCAATAGTGAACAGTTTCCATCACCTTACATTTTCTCTCATGTATAACAAAAATAAATGTTAAAAACTTATGGTTTTCATCGGAGGGAGACTTTAAAGGGTTAATGAGTTTGGAACTCCAACAATTAAAAGGGAGAAATTTTAGTTTCAAAAGATGATGTTTCATTGAATGGAGAAACTGCAGACAGGTGGTCAAGAAGGTAAAAGGGAGAGCAAACCTTCCCTTTTTTTCAGATAATTAGACATTTGTGTGAACAAAAATGTCAGAAATTCCCACCATGTGGAACATTCAGCTTCAGCAGGAGGCACAGAGCCGCCACATCTGTCTGTTAATGACTTTGGGGCGATGATGAGATGTTCTACAGATTGTACTGTAAAACCTGTTGTGCAGTAAAAAAAACAAAGTATTAGTTTCAGTTACTGATGCTGACGGGACACAAACCAGACACTCGTCTAGGAACCTGACCTGTCCTGTCAGGCTTGCCTCCCAAATTTCTCCAAGTAACTCAGATCTTAAATTTGGGGGATTAAGTAATTATTGATATGACTATTCTGGACAAAGTTCCTTTGAAATAAAAGTCTCTTTTAATCTGCTAACACATTAAGATTCTTTGCATAAGTTCTGGAATGTATCAGCCAAAGATCTGGATTTCTTTTCACAGTATTTTAAAAACAGCACATGTTATGGGGCTCATGTGAAGATAAAAAACGATTTAAAAACTTCCAAAATGTTTTCAGAATTAAGTTTAAAAACATTTGTCTCCCAAAAATTGATGAAATATTAAACTTCATAAAGTTAGAACAATCAGCTGCAATTTACAAGGATGAACACCTGATCAGTATCGTATGTAATTTCCAGAAATTATTCGATTCACAAAAGGATATTTTTCAATTCCTCATTTCAAAACCAATTTTGAGTTTACAGAATTTTTTTTAGAAATAAATAACATTCTCCTTCCGTAAAGGAGAAGTTCTAACAAAAATGTTCAGATCATTAACATTGTAAACATTGTTCTGCCTCTCCTAGAGGATGTTTCAGTTTGGCCACTAGGTGGCGATCGCGCTATAGCATTACACCTTATTACAGAAGACGAAACTATGACGTAAATACTATGTTTTAGACCACAAATGGTTACTCTAAAAACATTTCCTTAAAAGAATTTGGAAAATTCATTTAGTCAGCAATGCGTGTTTAGGTCGACCAAATGTTAGCATTAGCCGTCCTGTGAGAAATTCAATTAAACATTAGCATCAAGCTAGCGGACTTTAGCTTTATGTGCTCAATCGATCTCTGTTCTGTTTTCTTGTATTACTCTGTTATCAAGGATATTTTTCCGTGCCACAGCCTCACCTGGTTTCCTTCGCCAATTATCCAAAGTTGTCATCATTTAAGTTCTCAGTATGTCAGGTCATTTGTATCATCATCCTTTTATTTCTCCATTTGTTTAACGATGTTTCACACTTAACGTCATTAAGTTAACTTCAGACCATCGAGCCTCTTTTCCTGCAATTTAGGTTTTACATAAATAGTTTCTGACAGATTTTGGGAGTTAAAGCTTCAATAATATTTAAATGTGAGAACTGAAAGGAAGTTTTTAGGACATTAATGGCAGCTGGAGTCGGACTTCTGGTTCTCAACTCACATTATCTATTTGTCTTGCCTCAGCAGGCTCCATATCATGTGTTTTGTATCAGCATAAAATATTAATGCCCTCTCCCGCATACCTTTGCACTCATGGGCAGATGTGGATTTTCAGAGTGCAGGCTCAAGGCTGCTTTAGTTCTGTTCAGGGCTCCTCTGAACTCACATTGATTATTTTTGAGAAGTTTTCACAACTAAGTTTGGAAGTTTTTGGGTCAAACATATCTTACTTAAGCCGTTTACAGAACTGCCGCTTCTTTTTAATCAATATAACTCTATGGAATTTCTTTCATATCTCATCTTTCTTCTATATTAGCCTCCTTCGTTCTGGGAATGTTTACATCCAACTGAACTGATGTCTAATGTATAGATTTATTTGGTTGTTTTGGTCAACAGAAAGCCCTAATGGGAATGTCCAGCTCAAATATGTTTACTGATCTGACTTCTTTTCAAGTTCATAACTGAATTTTATGTTTGTCTTTTTTTTTTTTAAATTTAGATGAATCTAAAAAAAATATCAACCAATTAATCAACGATTTTTTTTTTCTGATTAGTTGACTAATCAGGTCATGGGCAAACTGGATGTAAAGCAAACATCTTAACCAACGAAGGCTTAAACTAACTAAAAACGAAATATATAGCATTACCTGCGATCATGCTAGTGTGAAGGCTGTAAGCTCAACAGTCTAAAAAAACTGAAAAAGCCTTAATTAGCTAAAATAGCTAGCATGCAGCTAAAATATTAGCTAAACTCCAAAATAGCCTAAAAGCTGAAAGAAACATAAATTAGCTAAATTGGCTGGTATGCAGCTGAATAATTAGCTGAACTCCAAGTTAGCCTAAAAAATGGAAAGAAGCCTAAATTATTTAAAATAGCTAGTATGTAGCTGAAAATATTAGCTTAACACCAAAATAGCCACAAAAAAGGCAAAGTTAGGCAAAATAGCTAGCATGCAGCTGAAAAATTGGCTAAACTCCATAATAGCCTAAAAACCGAAAGAAGCCTAAATTAGCTAAAATAGCTAGCATGTAGCTGAAATATTAGCTAACTCCAAATAGCCTAAAAACTGAAAGAAACATAATTAGCTAAAATTGGCTGGATGCAGTCTGAATAATTAGTGCTAACTCCAGTTAGCCTAAAACTGAAATATTAGCTAAACTACAAAATAACCTAAAGAATGTAATAAATGCAAAAATAGTTCAAAAAGCTAGCAGAATGTCATTAAAGCTTTAACCATTACCACACTCAAACTCCATATAATATAAAGTATGAATAATTGACTATCAAATTAGTCGTCGACTATTTTAATGGTCAATTTGTCATCAATTCGTAGTTTAATCGTGGCAGCCATATTCAACAGTAACTTAACCAACCACCAATACACATTTTCATGCAGATTTTATTATTTCTTCTTCTAATCACTGCAGCTGTCAAGCTTTGTTTTTATATAAACAAATATACTTAAATAATGCACAAAAGCACATTTTCTGTATTAGGAACTACAATCCTCCTTCCATAACAAACGATCTCACCGTTAACTTAAATAAATCGGTTTCCTCATTGAGAAAATCTCAGCCGATCTCACAGAAAAGCAGATGATTCTCCTTTGAACACGAGGACTGACAAAATCCCTTCAAGCTAAAGTTTGATTTGTCTGTGAGGAAGAACTAAAGTTCAAGAAGTACGGGGGTTTAATATTACAAGCAGATCCAGTGCAGCGAGACAGTCGAAGGCCTCGGGTCACAGAGCTCCAAGGCGGCACCAACCATCAAATCTGTGTTTTTGTAAGAGCTCGTCATTCAGCCAGATCTCTGGACCGGCAAAACTTGATAATGCCGCTGCTGAGCTAAGCAGATAATTTTCATAATGACGCAGTTGGATAGAGAGAACCGGGTTTGTTATGGTTTAACCGAGAGATTGTGACATTTGGAGCTTCCAGTATAGATAGAGGAGGTCAACCCAAAACTGAAGACACAAGATTCAAAGCATTTGTTTACAAAAAAAAACAAAAGACTTGAAGTGTGTTCTGCTCCGAGCAGCGTCTCCATCTCATCTGTCAGCTTGCAGAACTCTGCTCCATCTTCCTCAACTCTACTTTGTTTTCTCTCTGATCTGTTACTACTAATTCTTTCTATTTGCTCTATCCTGTTGTTGAACTTTTATTATAGAAGTCTGTACAGCAAGCTCTTAAAATTGCAATAAAAATAAATCCAACCTCTACTATTAAACTAAAAAAAAAATCAGACTGAAAAAATGAGTCCTTAATCTAAAACACACATCTCAAATTTGGTACAACTCAGATAATATAAATAAAAAAGACGATTTGACTTCCTGGGTTCACATTCCGTTCACACAAGTTTTACTAAAGCGCCACAGAGCTGCTGTCAGCACCGTTCTGATCTCCACTGCAATAAAAATGAATCCAATGTGAAGTTTTGATGTACTTTGATTCACTTTTGTTGATTTACCAATAGGGGCAGATAATACGTTTTCTTTTTTTCTACTCATTTTATTAATTAACTGTTATAATTAGAGTCTGCTCTGACACCAACATTTAATTTCTCCATAGAGCTATAAGACACAGAATACCATATATCTTCCTTGTGTCCTGTATTCAATAAATTCCAGCTCGAACAGGTGTCCGTTGTTTCAGACACAGGGCTCCTTTAAGACCCCCCCGCAAATGTATCCATTCAATTGGAAATTTCACATTAATAGATTTTTTAGTTCAAGTTTTCTATTTTTTTCCTCCAAATTTGCAATATTTCCTTTTCAATGTTTTTGAAGTTACATTTCTGTTTTTTTTCATTTTAAGTTGATCCTAATTTGACCCCATATCACTTCTCCAAAAAGCTCAAAACATATTTCTTCAGACTTCATTTCTTATTATATTTTATAATTTTACTATTTATTTTGAAATAATTGTATGAGTTTAACTTCTATTTTATTCTTGTAATTATGTTGTATGACTTTTATTTACCTTTAAGACAGGT
Organism: Oryzias javanicus; assembly: GCA_003999625.1. Classification (NCBI taxonomy): domain Eukaryota; kingdom Metazoa; phylum Chordata; class Actinopteri; order Beloniformes; family Adrianichthyidae; genus Oryzias; species Oryzias javanicus. The sequence continues at coordinate 31,923,941 of CM012453.1, read as the reverse complement.
ATACCAAACTACAGCCTGTAGGAGCACAGTTGGGCCGGCCCCCCAAAACTGTCTTGACTACATTAGAAATTTTTCTTATTTTTTGGTTAATTTGGCATTCAGCTAACATTTCAGCTACATGGTAGCTGTTTTGGCTAATTTAGACTTTTTTCAGTTTTTTGGCTAATTCGACATTTAGCTAATATTTTTGCTTCATGCTAGCTTTTAATTCTAATGTAGACTTTTCTAGTTTTTTTCATAATATTCTGAAGTTTAGCAAATATATAAATATCTATATATATATATATATATATATATATAGATATATAGATATATATATATATATTATAATAGATAGCAAATTGTTGTGGAAACCCCCCAGACACACAAAACCAAAAAGAGAGAGACAAAGAGTCTTTCAATAATAAACAAAGCCAAATTTCTTGATTGTAATACATTCTGGATCTTATACTGCTCTTTAGTTCTCCCCTACTTTAGCTATGGTGCTGAAGTATGGGAGAATAATTATCAGTGTTCCATAAATCCCCTTTACATGTTACGAAAAACAGCATTACGCATAATAAAAAAGGATTTTTAGAACACACAAATCAACTTTTCTTACAAACTAAACTACTGAAACTACACGACTTAGTTAAATACCAAACAGCCAAATTCTTTTAAAGTATTCAAAAAAGTCTTACCAATTAATTTACAAAACCTATTTCTTTTCAAAGAAGTCTCATAATCTGAGGGGTGACAGAATGTTTAAATTACCATTAATAAGAACTACCAGAAAAAGTTTTTGTGTGTTTGTGTCCGGGGTAAAATTATGGAACAGTCTGAGTGAAGAACACAAGCATTGTCAAAACATTCATATCTCAGTATAATGGGAATGGAATTTAAGGATAATGTTTGTAATCTTTGTCAAAAAGTGTGAAGCAATTCTAAGAATGGTGGTGATAGTGAAAATGTTGATTTATTTATCATTATTATTTTCTTTGATGACAAAAATGTGTTGTTAAACTAACAGGAAATGTAAAAGGGGGGGGTTTAATAAGCTCTGCTTCTGCCCGCTCCTTTACCAACATGCCCAAATTTGGTTTGAAACGTTCCTATTTCTTTTGTTAATGTTGTGCTTTCAAAATGTTTTTTCTTTTCATTTATTTTTTTAATTATGTTTCCTTGCTGATTTTTATTAGTATGTTGGAAAAAAATAAATAAAAATAAAAATTTTAGCTTTATGTTAGCCATTTTGGATAATTAAATTTTTTTTTTCGTTTTTTCCGCTAATTTGGCACTTCACTAATATTTTAGCTAGCTATCAGCTTCAGCATTTTCAGCTATCAATGTGTGTTCTAGCTATCAATTTAAGCATCTTCAGCCTTTAATCTACCACAGGTAATGCTATACATCTAGCTTTTAAAACATTTTAATATTTTTCTGTCAAGATTACAGAAATTAATTATTTAAGATTTGGTTATGTGTGGTTTTCTGAAAAAAAATGCTTTATTGCTCTTATTAATAGTGTTTGGTGGATCAACACATTTTACAGTGAGAGGATGACACATTATTAACATGAAAGGAACATGTTTGAATTGAAGAGAAATGCTGTCGTTCTGGACAACAAACCCCTTGGACCTCCTCCATCTAGGGGTCAGAGTTCACGAACAGCAGTGTTTGCTGTTCCTTGTTCCTCTGCAAGGACACTTTAAATCATTCGGTTCGATTCAATAAACTTTATTAGTCCCACAGGGACAGTTTAAAAGTCAAACCGTTTCAAAGTTTCTTCCAGCTTCAGAGGAGCTTTCATGTGTTTCTGAGATTTAAATAAATAATCGAACAGCTTAAGTTTAAAAGTGTTGCCTGGATGTGCAGTTTTCACATCAGTAGACGAGAAATAGACGAGTATGTAAATAAAGTTATTAAAATGCAGGGACAGAACACAAGGATGTCCTCCACTGCTTTTTTGAAACAGAATTCTGTATGAGTTGGTAACAAAACAAGGTTTTACAGTGGCCTGATGAGGGCACCGTTGCTGTGGTGAGTCGTTTTATTTATTTTTTTAGAGACCTTGACGTTGGTGACTCTTCATGTTCATGATAAATTGGATGTTTTCCGATAGTGAAACACGTGTAAAAACGTGTAATTCCCCGTCTCTGGTCGAGCCGCGGCCAGCACAACCATCAGCTAATGCAAACATTACTTCGCCTGGTTATTAACATCTATCATTTTCTGTTACATGAATGAACCTTTTTCACAGCTGACATTAAAATGCAGAACACAGCACTTTCTATGAGCCAAACAATATGAACTACAGCTATTTATGTCATGAATTACATCCGCTGACAAGCCGAATGTGTCCACGCAGCAAAAATCCTGTTCCTGCATCAACAAACTCAACATTTTTATGAAACAAAGAAATCCCAGAAACTAAAATATTCAATAAATAAATAAAAAATATTAAAACAAAAGTTTTCAACCTCACTTTTTCTCAAAGCTGATTTTCTGTCATTGTACTTTATCAGTAGAAAAAAAATGGACAAGTTATTATAATCAATAACATTAATGTGGCTGTAAGAATGAATGACGAGCATTTAGTGAATTCTTAGGACAATTCTGTGTCTTTTTTAATATTTATTTCTATATATTTTTTCTAAATGCTGTATGAAATTAGTTCACGCAAACAACACGTTTTACAAAAAACATTAGAAACAACTTAAAGTTTTGATGAGAGCCCTGTAGAATTTTAAAAAGATGTTGAAAAAATGTGTAATTAGGATTATTAAATAGATTTTTTTCTGTATAAATACTTTAAATGTTGGAAAGCTATCACTGAAGTAATTTCAAAAAACCCTAAAGGTTTAATATAAGACCTTTGCTAATATAAAACTTAAAATTGATCAGTTTTTTGTTTGGGAAAAAAGATTAATCCCCTGAATGTATTCTCTAAAAAAATTTAAAATTTAACTTTTTTTTCAGTTAAATGCTAGCCGTTTTGGCTAACCTAAGTCTATTTTTTTAGGTTAATTTGGAATTTAGCTAATATTTTCATTTTTTTTTTAGCCATCAATTTCAGCATCTTCAGTTATCAGCACTAGTATCTTCAGTGGCCAAATTCAGTTTACAATTATAATTATGTTAGCTAAATACGGCGTTTCCCCACTTATTTGCATTTCTTCATTTGTGGTTTTCACGTTTTCGCAGATTTATTTTTTTAGTCACATCTGTCCAGTTTGTCACAAAAACTCAGAAACTTAAGATGCTGCGGTGCTGAGGTGTATCTCCGCACACCGGAGCCCTCTTCAGAGTGCGGGGGGCCTCCGCAAAAGGACCTGCTTTCTCCATTCCCCTGCTCTGAAGTTAGGCCATGTTTATTGTTCAGACTTATAAAAAAAAAACAACTCTTCATGTTGAATAATTTTTCAATGTTATTTAATAAATGTTTAAAAAGCAGGATTAGTCCAGGGCCGGCCCTCATGATTAGAAGTGTTTTTGATTAGTATCGATCCGTAATGGACATTCTTCAGCCGCGGGGGTTGGGGGAGAGAGATGGTGATGAGAGTGTCCCCTGTATTCAGCGTACTTGCAAATGTCCCTGGCAGGGCTGGCGCTGGGCATTAGCGACATAGGCGGCCGCCTAGGCACCATCTGCTCGAGGGGATGCCAAATTGCAATGATTTTATTTTCTTATTTTGATTTTTTTATAGTTACACACCACTTACTTTGTGTAAAAATGTTGAAAAGGTAATTAAAGCCAAGAACAAAATAACTCAAAAGTTTGACGTAATTTTTTCCAGGTGCTGCGCCCCTCCTTGCCTGATGCTGGGGGGTGGGGTGGGGGTAATCTGTTAGTGCTTCTGTAAAGCTTTAAGGATGAGAAAGAAGAAAAAAAACCCTCAGGGACAGTTTAAAGGTAAAAAAAAATTATAATAAAAAGAAAGGAATAGCAGAAAATATGGCTCAAAGCAGAGGTTTGTTTGTTTTATTTACATTCAGTTGCTTGAAAACTCAAAAATTACTATTTTTTTTAATCGGAAAAGAATAATTTAACTAGCAATCTAGTTTTTTTCTTTTTACGCTTAATTTTTTTTTGATGATTTTAATTTAATTTTTGTTTCTTTTTAATGTGCAGTGATATTCGTGTGTGTGGTGGTGAGGGGGGGAGGGGTACAGAAATTAAATGGGGGGGTGGGGGGGGGTTACTGTATATATTTTTATTTTTTATTATGCCTTCTTTTGGCTGCTACTCATTGTTCAAAAACGTATATGAACACAATCCCTTAGAAACACTGCTTTTCCACAGTTTTGCACATCAGTCGGCAGTTTGCTGTTAATGCTTATAAAAGGAAATAATGTTTCACAGTTATAGAGAAAAATAATCTTTTTAAAAAACCTTAAAGATGGGCCAATAGTAATGCTGCTTTCCATCTTCTCCTCTCTTGGCCTTTAATGGGAACTCATTTTAAAGCCAGCGATCACGGCCCGGGACATCACTGAGGACAGAATGCAGCTGCGTCTATTACTGTGAGCAGGCTTCCGGTTCGGTGGAACATGAGGTAGACACGCTGCTTGTCTGTCATGTGCTACATTTACCTTCTTATAGCTACTGAACTAAAACCTATCTACTGAAACCTACCGTGAACCTTTCTTTTGAAAAGACTTTCTCAAGCTCTTACTTCTTTACCAACTCCAGTCATGCACCTAAATCTGCCAAATCAACTGAAAAGAATCCCGACCCAGACGCTGTCTCCGCCAGCGCTAGCCGAGCTGATATATACTAGCATTGCTAGCTGAACATGCTCGGTCGACGCTAGTAGCCGAATTGAAAACAACTTTTTTTGATGAAGAATCGTAAACTTGATGGATTACAGGAAGAAATGGACAGTCACAGCGACCGACTGACGGCGCGGAAGACAATGCCAGACACAATGGATCAACGTGTTTCCAAATTGGAAGCGACATGCTCCACACTGCAACCCATAATGACAAACTCAAAGCAAGGCTAGCGGATGTGGAAAGTCGGAATAGACGTCTCAATGCACGACTAGTGGGACTTCCAGAGGGCATCGAAGGACCGCAACCATCTAAATTTCTTCGCGCAGCTGATTCAGGATGTTTTTGGCAGAGATACTTTTCCACCCTCCAGAATTGGACCGCGCCCATCGGAGCTCGGCCCCAAAACCGGCTCCCGGAGGAAAGCCGCGTCCGGTTATCATCTGTTTTCATCGCTACCAGAGTAAAGAACTGCTGATCCGGGAGTCGAGGAAACGGAAGAGCTGAAGTATTTGGATAAGCCATTTCGATCTATGAGGATTACAGCCCAGAGGTACTGGAGCAGCGGAAAGTTTATAAACTGGTGATGTCGGATTTGTACAAGATGGGACTGAGACCTTCATTGCTCTTCCCGGCCCGGCTGCGCATCATTCAAACAGATGGCACCCGCCTCGTCTTCAGTTCTGCAGCTGAAGCCCAAAAGTTTGTGGAGGGCCTGTCGGCCAACTGAATGGACCAACTGGCAGTGGTTGAGTACTCAAATCCATATGATACTTTTTTTGTTGATTTTTTTCTTCACTCTCTTTACTATCCCGTGCCTATGGCTCTCGCAATCTTCAGCTCTCGCTAACGCTCTATTTAATTTGACTCAATCTATGTAGCATAGATAGACTGGAAGTTTTTTTTTTTTCCTTCTTTCTTTTTGTTTTTTTTCCTTTATGTGCATCCGATAAAGTACAGCGGAACCTATTTATGTATGGTAAAATTGATGTTTATGCTACTTATCATTTCAGTATACATGTAGCATAGATAGATTGAAATAATCTGGAAGTTTTGTATTTAGATAGGGAAGGTGTGCTGCATATTCTGGCAGCTAATGTCGCCTGGGGATTTAGGGATACTTTTTACTTTTCATTGTTATTTGCTTTACTCTTTTTTTGTTGGGGTTTTGGGGTTTTGCTGTCAACATCTGCTGATGAGGAAATTCTATATTTTACATTGCATCTACTCTACCTTATGAGTCAGTATTTTGTCATTTTTTCCTCTCTTCTCTTTGGTTTTTTTTTTGTATGTATTATTTATTTTGCATTTTTTCTCTCTTTAAATTAAAAAATGTGATGATGATTCATTTCAATATCAAATACAAGTAAATAGGATTATGGCCAGCTCTATTAATATTATTACATGGAATGTTAAAGGTCTGAATAATCCTATCAAAAGGAAAAAAGTGCTGACACATTTGAAAAATAAGAACGCGGATATAGTGTTTATTCAAGAAACTTACCTCAAAACTTCAGATAGTTCACGTCTGAAAAATGGATGGGTGGGGCAGTTTTTTCATTCATCTTTTCAGAAGAAGGCCAGAGGGACAGCAATTCTTATACATAAGAGGATACCTTCACTGCTTCTTCTGTCTTGGCCGACCCTAGTGGAAGATATGTTATAGTAATTGGTACATTATTCCACCTCAATGTGATCCTGTTTAATATATATGCCCCTAATTATGATGATCCCCTCTTTTTCTCTCAGGTCTTTGGTCGGATCTCATTCTTGAATTCTCACCTGCTCATAGTAGGAGGAGATTTTAATTTATGTATGAATCCGGGTTTGGATAGATCTTCTAAAAAAACTGGCTACACTGTATCTAAATCTGCTTCTTACTTGCAGTCCTTCCTTTCAACATATGGTATTTTAGATATATGGCGCTTTTTGCACCCGCAGGATAAACAATATTCTTTTTTTTCAAGTGCACACCAGTCTTACAGTAGAATTGATTACTTTTTCATTGATAAGAAGATAACCCCGAATGTTCAACTATGTGAATATCAACCCATTGTGATATCGGACCATGCACCTTTAATGTTAAAATTTACCATACCAGATTTATCTACTCATAGGAGACATTGGAGATTCAACTCTCTTTTATTAAGCGATGTTAATTTTGTCAAATATATTTCTGATCAGATCTCCCTGTTTTTAGAAATTAATTGGACACCTGATGTTCCCATCAGAACTGTCTGGGAAGCTCTTAAAGCCTACCTTAGAGGTCAAATTATTTCTTTTACAGCTAAAAAGAAACGTGAGTCAATATCTAGACAGGAAACTTTAGGAAAACAAATTGCTGATGTGGACCGTAGACATTCTCAAAACCCCACTGACGCTCTGTATAAAGAACGTCTGATTCTCAGTGCTGAATATGATAGGCTCACTTCACACCACACTGAGTATCTACTATTAAAAAATCGGAGTGATGTATATGAACATGGAGATAAGTCGGGCGAAATGTTGGCAAGGCAATTAAAAAGCGCAAGGGCTAAACAAGTTATTAGTGGGGTAATGACAGAAAATGGTACACTAATAACTGATCAGCAAGGAATAAATGCGGCTTTTCAATCTTTCTATAGTAGATTATATACTTCTGATAATACTTGTGACTCCGGTCTTTTATCTGAATTTTTCAGAGATTTACCAATTACCACTTTAAGTTCTAATGATGCCCTAATGCTGGATGCACCATTACATAATCAAGAAATTGCAGAAGCAATTAGGGCACTAAACCCCCGTAAATCTCCAGGTTTAGATGGCCTACCCAGCGAATTTTACGTAACATTCGCTGAAAAATTAGTCCCCTTAATGACTACAATGTTTGTAGACTCCAGGGCACAAGGCTCACTTCCTGATAGCTTAAATCAAGCATGCATCACTCTTCTCCCTAAAAAAGATAAAAACCTTATGGAATGTGGTTCGTATAGACCAATCTCTCTTTTGAACTGTGACTATAAAATTCTGGCTAAAGTTTTAGCTCGGCGGCTGGAAAAGGTTTTGCCTAACATTGTATCTCCCGATCAGACTGGCTTTATCAAAGATCGACGTTTCTTTTTTAGTATTCGACGGTTATTTAATATCTTATATACTCCAAGCACCGATAAATCTGAATGCATCATCTCCATGGATGCAGAGAAGGCATTTGATAGGGTTGAATGGGAATATCTCTTTGAAACCCTGCGCAGATTTGGGTTTGGCAGCTCATTTCTGTCTTGGATCAAGCTTTTATATGCGTCCCCCTCCGCTATGGTGCTTACTAATAATACTTATTCAAAACTATTCAGACTGCATCGCGGTACGCGACAGGGATGCCCACTTAGCCCGCTTTTGTTTGTTCTTGCTATTGAACCATTAGCAATAGCAGCTAGAAACAACACTTCCATTCATGGTATCTCAAGATGGGGTATGGAACATAAACTAGCCCTGTATGCAGACGATCTTTTGCTTTTTATATCCAGAGCCGAAGAAACTATCCCTCATATTCTTACTCTCCTGACTAAATTCAGGAGCATGTCAGGATACAAACTTAATCTACACAAAAGTGAGCTGATGCCTCTTAATTTATCTAAGTCTGCCCTGGAAAAAATTGATTCTCCTTTCAAAATCGCTCAACACAGTTTTGTTTATCTAGGCATAACTGTAACAAGAGAATTCTGTAAACTTTTTAGGGAAAACCTTAACAAACTAAAGATGTCCATACAACAAGATTTATCTAAGTGGTCTCCTCTCTACCTTTCAATGGTAGGGAGGGTAAACGTAATTAAAATGTCTATTCTGCCGAAATGTTTGTATCTATTTCAAAGCTTGCCTATCTACATTCCCAATAAATTTTTTAAAGAATTAGATTCTATCATTTTATCGTTTATATGGAAGGGTAAAAAACCACGTCTTCGCAAGGAACACCTACAGAAAGCAAAATGTGAGGGTGGGCTCTCACTTCCAAACTTTCGGTATTATCATTGGGCTGCAAATTTGTGCTGTGTGTCTTTTTGGGCATATTATTCAACCAAGACTGGCCCTCCTTGGGTAGAGATGGAAAAACTTTCTTTTGGGTCCCTGTCGCTGCCATCATTAATTGGTGCACAACTCCCATTATCTAAACCTCTTGTAATTAATAACCCGGTGGTACGTGAGTCAGTCAAAATATGCCACCAATTCAGAAAACATTTTGGATATTTAGGATTAAGTTTATTCTCTCCGGTAGCATCAAATTACTTCTTTGCACCCTCAATATTGGACGCTACATTTCAGGAATGGCTTAATGGGGTATCACAACTTTTAACAACTTTTTTTTAAAAATCAATTTGTATCTTTTCAACAATTATCTAGCAGCTATAGTTTGCCAGCCACACATTTCTTCCGTTACCTTCAGGTTCGTCATTTTATTGCTACGTCCATTTCAGGTTTTCCAAACAAAACCATCTAAGAATGTAATGGATGAATTTCTTGTTTCAATCCCACTCAGAGTAAGTCAATTACTAAAATGCTTAAATCAGTTTCCTGTCTGCCCCCTTCTATGCAAAATATTAAGCTAGCTTGGGAGCAAGATCTTCAAATCTCCATTAGTGACGCAATCTGGGATAACATTCTACTAAAAATTAATTATTCTTCGATGTGTGCAAGACATTGCCTCATACAGTTCAAAATAGTTCACCGCGCTCACCTTTCTAAAGCTAAACTGTCAAAAATGTTTCCACAAACTGACCCTACGTGTGATAGGTGTAAACTAGCGGACGCAACTTTGATTCATATGTTCTGGTCATGCCCCCGTATACAGTGTTTCTGGGAAGGTATTTGTCAAGCCTACACTTCTATTTTTGGATTTAACGTTCCACCATGCCCACTGATGCTACTTTTTGGGATTTGTGACAATAGGCTATCTTTACCCTCTGGAGGTCACAAGATTATTGCTTTCTCCTCACTATTAGCACGACGTTTAATCCTGCTTAAATGGAAAGACACTGAACCACCAAATGTGTCGCACTGGGTTAAATGTTTTGTTTCACCTCAAGCTCGAGAAAATGAGATACACTCTGAAGGGCTCGGAACATAAATTTTATAAAGTGTGGAATCACTTTTTGAACTTTGTCAATAATCCATCTACAAAGATAACGGAATGAATATGCTTTTCTTTTAATCCTTTTGATCCATTTATTCATCTTTCCTATTCATCAGGTAGTTGTTTGTTTGTGGTTTTTTTTTTTCCATCATTATAATTATTATAATTTATTTTCCTCCATGATTTTAGGGAATTCAATGCTATATCCTGTCTGAAAGGATTTTCCAACTTAATTTAAATGTTGTGGTATATGTTTGTCTGTATGTAGGTGTATGTATATATTTATATATATATATATATATATATATGTATGTATGGGTGCAGATATATACGTGTACATATGTATATGTGTGTGCAAGTATATGGTTATGCGTATTTATAAATATTACATATATACTCCGTTAATATAGTACAACCGCACTGTAATTGTTGACAGCGGGGGTGGGGGTGGGGGGGGTTGTTATTTATTTATTTATTTATTTGTTTGTTTGTTTTTCTTTATGTTGAAATAATGTTGAAAAAACTAAATAAATATATTTAAACACTATTACTGTGAGCAGGAAATGTGCAACAACTAATGGGGACGTTCAATATTTCAGTATTGACCTGGTCACAACAGAATCCCCTGCTATCATAACGGGAACGGGGAGATGAGAAAGCTGCTGTTTTTATAAAATGTCCAGTACATGCTCTCCAACAGTAAGTATGTTCATCTCTGTGCTTAACAGTAATGGCAGAAGCCCTCCACAGCTCGATTTAATACCTAATTCTATGCTGACAGTTCTTCATCAACGAAAAGCAAAAGACTTCATGCAGCTGCCAAAGTAATTGCACCGAGCACAAAAGGCAAAACAGCTTCACTGTGGGTGCTTCAAAGACCTTTCAAAAATTAATTTCTGTCCCTCTAAGACAGCAATTAGCTGTAAGTACAGTTAGAGGGGAAGAAAAGGTGACTTTCCTTCCATCCATTTAGGAAAGATGTTTGCAGTCAAGACCCTGGAGAAGAAAGTAAAAAAAAAACATCCAAAGGCTCTCATAAAGTTGCCTCAAAAATTCAACTTTTTATCAACTTATTTGATAAATAAAAACTCAAATTGATGGTAAATTTGAGAAACTTTAAAGATGAAAAAATAAAGAGGATATTAAGTGGCAGTTTCCATCTCTTCCATCTCTAAAAGGTTTCTCTTTTTTCTTTTTAAATAGCGGCCGATAAAAAGCATAATTTGTTGGCCGAGCTAATTTTAGGTTGGACAGATTTATCGAGGCATTAATTTTAAATCACTTTCACTCCCTTGAACTCCGTATCAAAGCTCACATCCACAGGAAATTATACAGTCAGTGTCGTCGTCCGGCCGCCGCGTCCTCAAGTTCAGTGACTCACTGAACACAGAAAGGAATTTTTAAACCAGCTTTACTTCATCATATCAAAGAAAAGATTGTGTCATCTCTAAGTCTTTAAAAAAAGAGGAAAGTAAACCGAAAAAAGTCAGATAACAGAAATTAATAATTTAATTTCTTCTATTTTTTTTAATTCAAATTAAAGGTTACATTTTGGGAAAGTGCTTGGCAGATATTGAAATTATTTGGTTTACTTATCTAACAGGATTTTTGTGAAAAGAATGATTAACTAACAATTCATTGATTCTACTTTAAAGTACCTCTATGACAATTTTTTAAATAAAAAAAAACCTTCTTAGTAGTGTTTTCATTTTGATTATGAAGATTTTATTTCCGTGGTCACATCAAGAAGCTCCGTGGAGTCTGGTGGAGATTTTCCAGCGTTCTCAGCCCTGCTACCGTAAGTATTGGATGAAACTCACACAAAAAAATCCAGCGACGGCTGATTGGACCACAGAAATGTGAACGGCGGTCTACAGGAAGATTATTATTATTATTAGTTTATTTTTAGAAAGGGGACAATGCAATTTAAAACAAAACACATGATTAAAAATTAAACATGGCTTTAAAAAAAGCCAGATACCATCTGGAACCTGAACTAGACACGCTAGCCGGACCAGATGAGGGTTTAGTGCATGTGCAGCAGAAAGAAGATCATTCATGAAAAACAGAGTGTGTTCAAGACAGTTGGATTGACAGATTTAAAAAAAAATTCAGAAATGCAAAAACAAAATGATTTCTTGTTACATTTGTTCTCTTTCACATGAAAAATGCCACAAATACATGTTAAAAACTCAAAAATCATTGGAGGGGGGCTTTAAGAAGAAATGACATTCTGGGGCTACAATGACAAACATTGTATTGAATAGTTATGAATGGGAAAAGTAATCAGTTTACAAAACCTAATGCTAACATTAGGTTTCCATTGATTATAAAATTGTACAAATTGGATTCCCGATAATAAATTTGTCAAACATAAACACGACAATTAAAAGAAAAACTTGTATTTATCGAAAATAAGTTTTTGCACTCAAAAATGATAATGTGATTAAAACAATAATGTGAATAAAAGTATACATGAATTATAACTTTAAAAAAAATATGTGTTGACTGGAAGGTTTTTTTAGTCTTTCACATAACTGCCATTTATTTTAATACAATTCTTCAATATTATTTCTGGTTTTGAACCAAAAAACACATACATTCCCCAGTAAATGTTATTGTGAAAGAAAAACGTTTCATAAAGAATTTAACTTCAATATTTAAAAGTTCCTTGCACCAAGACTGTCCGGTTTAAACTAGTTTCTAGCATCTTCTCCCAATATACTTGCATTAGCCTGTTAGCTTAAACACACTTTTACTTTTTCTCTGCGACAAAACATTTTCAACTCTCACCAAATTAACTCGTGTTTTCTGTGAGATCTTCAGGCTCAATGTCTGCACGTTACTTTTCACATGAAGTGTTTCCTAACCTGTGATACGGAATAGAGACGCCACACCAGATGAGCTCCTAGGAGATAATTTGGTCTTCTTCTGGTGTTCACCTTCTCCATATAGTAGCGCTCTACGCTACCACCTAGTGGACAGTTTGAGAATAGCAATAACTCAACGAGCTCTTACGGAACCATAAAAATCTAAATAAAAGACATTATAATGTAATTTAAAAAATAAATAAGTAAGGGGTCTCGAAAAATAAAAAAATTCAGATTTCAAGTGCTGCACTTCATTTACCTGCTTTGAACCAAACATATGTGTACCAGAAAATACATAATAGATTATTGTTAGTATCAAAATGAGGTTCTGTGTCAGAACTTGAAAGCATAAAGTACCAACACCCACTCCAATGAAAACATAGGTTTTTTTTAATGATATAGCAAGTACTCATGATGGAGGACATATCCAAAATAATTTAAGATTAAAACTGCTTTTGAGTATTTCTTTATTCAAATCAATATTAATCCAGAGCAGATGAAAAATGTGATTTGAAAGTTTTGACACAGCGACTGAAATGGGGCAGGACTTAGAGCTCAAAAAAGCATTTTTGAGTGTTTAATTTTTCAAAATGTTTCTTGAAAAAGATTGCTTTTGTGACGTAGAAATACGCCGGGCTTCCTGCTCTGCTCCATTCTGATGCATCCACTTACAGACAAATAGATCCATGAACGTCTCTGAGTTGGTATTTAGCTCTAAAAACAGAGTTGATTAGCTCCAATGTTTTTTTTTGCTAATTTTGTTGCAATGCTAAAGCTAGGTGGTGGGTGTAAGGGGGTGTAAGCTGTAACAAACTATTTTCATGACTGATTTCATCCAACATGTTAGATTTGATAACATGCATTTTTTTTTAATCTTTCTCTTATCAAATCTTTTCACTCATGTGATTTATCATTTTCTGCATAAAAAAGAGCATTTGTCCCTTTTTTTTCTTTCTAATAGAGGTACAAATAGACTATATCACTCAATCAAATCACAAACATTTAGCGAGAATAAATTCCATAAAGAACACGTCACACAGCAGGGATCTCAGAAAAGGAGAGGGAGCAACAGCTCTTTTCAGACCGGGGCTTAATGTTGTCTGTTTCCTCAGGGAGACTAGCAGGATATCTGCCAGGAAGATGTCGGACACCTGTGCTGGCTAAATCCTCTGCTTTCTGAGCTGATTGAGGGGGTCAGTCACTCCCTCCCTCCATGCTTTCTGGATGGTTTCTTAGAGCAGGTTTAGACAGATCTCACTTCACCTCCACATTGTAAACGGAGCCTTCTTCTAATAGCAAGGAAAAAAAAAACAGAAAAAAAAATCAAATTTCAAACAACTATACACACTTTTTTAACCACATGAGAAAAATCTTAGAAATATTTAAAACCTAGTTTTCCTGAACCCTTTATAAGTTTGGAGCCATTTCAAGTATTTTTTACTACTTAAATATTAGTTGTAAAAATGAATGCTGTAGTGCGATTAATCAATTGTGACCTGTGACTACTACATCTAATTAATCAATTTTAATTGCAATATATTTATCTTCATAATTGCTATGAAAAGTCAAATTATACGATGTTTTCATTTAAATTTGTGACATAGTGGTGCAATAAAAGATAAAAATAACTAAGATAGTGGATTTATATCTTTTTTTTTTGATAGACTTCCAGCCTTTGCACCACCAAGGTATATTTGGTTTTCAAACTAATATATATATATATATATATATTATATATATATATATATATATATATATATATATATATAGCTGATAACAAGCCAATTAAATTTATACTATGAATATATTTAAAATATTTAGAATTTATCATAATATATTTATTCACGTATGCACCATCATTACCAATACAATTTCCTTGTATGTTTAAAATTGTAATTAGCAATAAAGTTGCTATTGATTCTTTTTTAATATCTATATATATACACACACACAATAGTGTTTAATATGAACACTTTATTAAGTAATCCAATAAAAACCGTGAACTTCTTAATATTTTCATAATTTGTTGACATATTGTTCCACAGTTTATCACAACAGCGAGACAGTAGAAAAGACATGAGTCATTTTTATAGTTTCGTTTTACGTTTTTGTTGAATTTGATCATTTTGAGGACTGAGATGCAGCAAAAGACAGAAGAGAAACAGAAAATGAAATGCGAGGACTTTGGACTTTGTTTTTTTAAATAAACTTTTCCTTCACGATCTGGGAAAGAAAACCTGCGGGGAGAAGGGAACGTTCCCTCTGAAATTATGAAATGATGCTTTATTTATTTTCTTGCAACTACAGAAATGTGAACAGTGGCTCACTTGACCGGTCGGGGCGCTGGACCTGTTACCATGACAACGTGGAGCACCGTGTTTTAAAAGGTCCACTTTTTATTAAGAAAAAAGTCCTAATAATGGATTACATTTTTTTTTTTTTCGTAAAAGACTATATGGTAGTGGGTGGGGAAATGCCCTTCCAGGTGTGCATTTTCCGACATGAACGGATTTCATGGAAGCAAGAGATTAATACAATAAAAAAAAATAATGTGCCAAAATGTCGAATTAATCGTGATAAACGCGATAATTTGACAGCCCTACTTTGTTTTCCACAAATAACTTGAAACTGTAAAAAAATACATATTTCGAGTTTTGTTATTTTCTTATAGCAAAACTCTCAAAAATTGAGATGAAACAGATCTAAAGTGTAAAATATTGCACAATTTTTGTACATATTTTTCTTACATATTTTATTTATATTATGTCTCAGTGTCGTTTTGCACTGAAACGGCTGCTCATATCTATCTATCTATCCATCCATCCATCCATCCATCCATCCATCCATCTATCCATGAGTAATAAAAGAAGACTGAGCCAATATTTTTGCTTTTACAGCACTACTTTTAAAAAACAGTAAAATAAATGTATACTTTTCAGTAAAAATAAGACAAAAGTCTGTCTGTAGAAAGCAGTTTGTCCAGCACACCTCAGGTTCAAGAGGAAAAAAAGCATTTAGCCGCCGCTCCTTATTTATGCAGCTCACTCACTGCTGAAGCCACATATTGACACATTTGCAATGATGTGTTTTGTTATTAAACTTGGTAAGCAGACGAGTGGTCTGCTGCGTGGAGCCCGTTTGTGGCAGCGACATGTGAGAAACAACGCGCCGAAACCAATTACTTTCCCTCTGCACATCTGACAGGCAACCTTAGCCCAGACAAAATAAATGAGGATTTAATTCCGCCAGGGAATCACTGGTATTAAGAGTCTGTATTTCAACTGATTGCATGAATCTTACCCCATTACATCCGATGGTTTGGTAAAGAGGAGAAATGCCATTGCACTACGAGCTCGAGTTAACTATTTAGACTGTTTATGACGCGCAATCGTTGTGAAGCTTTGGAAATTTAATTAAACTGGGCAAGTAAACATTCACTGAACTGTATGTTCTTTGACTTTAATGCTTTAAAAGACGGCACAAAGCCTTATTTCACTTTCTTTCCTCTGGTATTGACTAAACCAGTCTTTCTGGTTGAAAACTAACAAGGTCTGAAGTGAGACCTTTGCTGTAAACAATACAGCTTAACGGATGCAACTACTGATTACTCGAGAAAATCAGGTTACAGACGAAAACCCACTTTGATGAAAATCTCATTTTTGGTGTTGCTTAAAGGGTAACCAAACCAGGAAGTTGGAGGCTGACTCCACCCACAGCTGAAATTTGAAAATCCAGTCAGAGGGGGTGGAGCTTGGGGGCAGGACTGTTATTACTGCAGCTGCAGATCATGACATCAGACTTCTGAAACTTACATGGTTTGACCAATCACAAAATTCAACTGTAATACCCCGTTTCAACCTGTAGGGGGCGGCACACAGACAATTTTTGACTATATTTTGAAGAATCAGTTATTTCCGTTTGTCAAAAATGTGGGTATGACCAACAGACATCACTTTTAAAGTTATATAAAAAAAGTAATTTTATGCTTTGGTTACCCTTTAAAAATCTTTTTTTTTTTTAAGTAGGACATTTATAAGGAAAATTAGGATTACATTTGCATTTCTGAGAATATCTTTATTTAAACTGTTGTAAATCAGGAGCAGACAACAGGCTACAAGCTCCCTACTCTGCTCCATTCTGATGCATCCACTTTATAAACGACTATCCACGAACGTCTTTATTTTCCTTATTCAAGACAAATCTGGTTAAAACCTGCTCGGCTGGATACACTAAAATAAATTGTAATGTAGGATCAATTTCCAAAAGTTCAATAATTTGTTATTTTTAGTTTTCATCAATTTTTTTTTTTTTAGATGAGCCAGAGGCGAGGTCCACGGCCAATTTTCAGTTGACTAAAATCTTTTATTTAATAAAAACTTTTTTAAAATTTGATCCAATGTTTCACTTTTCACAGTGTAGCTCTCATATTGCTTGCCATATTTGTTTAACTGCTAAAGTTGGGGTGTGAGGGGGCTGTAAGCTAGTGGGAATGTGTGTAAGCAGAGAGCTTTCAGCAAAAGGGAGGTGGTTCCTCCGCATGACTCGGATGAATTTCTAACTATATCTTAAAAACGACAGGTTTATTTCCATTTTGGTTAAAACTGCATAATTCCAAGTATAAAACCCCTGGGAACGCTTTTCCAAGTGCTCAAAAGAGGATAAAGTGAGATGTTAGCTTGTCATTATGTAAATTAGATTCAATAAAAATAGAAAATCATTAAAAACATGTTTGGTTTTTATGTTATTGACTTATCTCAGGGATATTGAGGCCAAGCCACATTCCTAACAAACACAGCAGAACTCCCTCAGTTTTTTTTTTTGTCTTTGCAGACACCAAAGTGAGAGTCTTCCATTATCTTTCTCAGCTGCCTCTTTAACAAGCTCTCCTGCGGGCCTCAGAGCCATATCTGCCTCCCGTCTTCAGTGTTCAGTCATCAGCGCAGTCACCACAGCCCCTGGGTGGTTCAGTCACTCTTCAAGGTCTTTGTCCTCCAACTGAGACAGCTTAAACGATCAAACAGCTGCACTGCCTGCGTACATCTACAACAGAAACGCATGTTTGTCTGAAGAGGCTGATTGTTCTGTTTTTCACTTTTGGTTGGCTTTGAAATGACAGCAAACGCATGAGATAAATGTTAGAAAAAACACTCTAAAGATGTGTTTTTTTTTTTTTTCTAAATTGATCTGACTGTATCCATATAGTAACCACACAGATGACTTTTAATGCAAGTAACTTGACAAGCATAGAAATAAAATCTAGTTAAAGCTATGGACTGTGTAAGAGAACCGGACTGAGTGGCCCCACCCCCTGGTGTTCCAAACAGGAAGTAACCGCCGGTTCCAACAAGCCAAAATCCTTTAGAGAAATAAACAGCTAACCATTCCTGATCTACAACTATTTTTGAACATGTTCTTGATAACCTATATTTTTTTCTTTATTCCTAGTTATTAAACGTATTAAACTGACCAATCATAGACTTTAATAAAAGTAGTGAGTTTCTCATCCAACGTTCAAAACATTTGACCAAATCTGTGAAGCCCGGTTTCAAGTTTGTGGACTTTCAACAAGCTCACTCCTGATTGGTGAGACTAGTTTCCATAGAAACGATGACTCAGACCGATTTGGACCACGCATTATTACTGACATCATCTGGCTCCAACGTGGCGGATAAAATAGCGACGGAAATTACTTCATTTGGTGGAAGCCGGAAGACAAACATTTTCTATGGGTGACATCACACTCGCTCAGTCCAGTTCTCTTATACAGCCAACGGTTAAAGCATTGTGTGGTTCTAATAAGGTTATAATAAGTTGCTTGAAATGCAGATGTGAAGATTCATTTACTCGTCTCTACAATTATACAATTAAAATACAGAGAACCAAAGTTTAGTTATGTTTGAAAAAAAAAACGTTTTATAAAAAAAGTTAATTTTATTTGGTACGGATAGATTTACTCTTCTAGCCCCTGAACATGAATAAACTCTTATGAATATACTTTTAAACATTTTCTTTCATCTACATTATAAATGCAGCTGATATTTTAAAATAACAAAAACTCACAGCCACTTTTACACTCAATAAAGTGCACAATAAATCACACAAATACAAAAAAATCATTTAGTTATTCCTGATCCAGATATGCTCCCCTCAGAGGCTGGATGAGATTTCAGTGGAAATCTGGGAACTCTTCAAAAAAAGTTAGATTTTTCTGCAGGATTGGAATTAATGTCAGAATGAATTAGTCAAATATATTCATAGTTGAATTCATGGTTGTTTTGAAATCCTTTTAAAAAGCATTTCTTGTTTGTTTTTGTACATTTAAAACAAGTCATTTTTTTCTGAAATAATAATAATAAATAAGTCTAAGTATTTAGACGAGTGGACGTGAATGGATGCTCTTGTGTTTCTCACACCTGAGAATTTCAATTTAACTGAAGTTCACTCATGTAAAGGATCACGGCGGATTTACGCTCTTCTTGGAGGAAAAAAGCAGCAGTAGAAGTCTCGATTTTCCACATTCAAGTCCCAAGCTGCCATGACCAGCGGCACACGGCACAGCAGACACGTCTAAAGGAGAACTCTGTGGGGGGGCGGGGCTCTTTTGCTGCCCTTTCAGACCTTTAAAGCGGTTGTTCGAGGGTCAGTATTTCAGTGACATTGTTTTCTGAATTGAAACAGGGCGGAAAGTAGAAGTTTAAAGAAAATCTGAGCTGATGTTCAAGTAAAAATCATTCAGTCTTTAAATTATATTATTGTTCTTCATTTTAGTCCCACTCCAATCATCTTTCAATCTGCTGTAAAAGAGTTCCCATTGGTCTTTCAATTATGGTTATGCTGTTTTTACCCTGAAATTAAAAAAATATACAAAACTTTTCTCATGTTGTCGTTTCCTCCTTTTTATGTTGCTAAATAAATATGTTCTTTCAAAAAATGGTGTTGTTTATTTAGCAGCGGTAGACAATTAGAAATTTGCCTCCGACTTCTGTGCAACACTGAAGTTAGCTTCCACTTATTTCCCATGATCCTTTTGTTTACACTCTTTCCTGATAGCATACAGCCCCTCACAACCACAAGCAATGAGTTATTTTGCTGCAGACGCTATGCTAGCCTGTTAACATCGTCCAAGACACATAAAGAGCAACGCCATATTGGAAAGGTTTGTAAACAATGAGTTAAATTACTAGAAGAGGCTTAATATTTGTCCGATTTAAAAGGAATAAAACTCTGATCATCACAAAAATGAGACACATCAATAAGATATCACAAAATGCAGCAGATTAATGACATTTCAAACTTTTCTATAAATAAACTCATCATTATAGAGGAAACTTTTTATACCTGATGGATGGTTGTGATTTTATATTAATCTACAAACAGACTGAGATTTACACAAACTGTAGACTCTTTGTTTATAAACGGGTCGGGTGTAAAGTCAACATCGCAGCAGACCACTAGCACCTGTTGTATATGAGCAGGTCCCTGCCCGGGGCGGCCCGATGGAGTCGGAGTGCACTGGGAACAAGTCTGGCCGGTCTGGGGGGGCCCCTGGGCACAGAGAGCACTTCAGTTCACGATCCTGGTGTGGCAAGACCTGGGTGGCAATTACCTTAACGAACGCAGTGGCCGGGGCTCATTGAGCAGAAGCCAGCTGTGACTAGAGCTGCCACAAACGATTATTTTAATAGTCGACTAATCACCGATTATTTTTTTCGATTAGTCGACTAATCGGTTAATGTGCAAACTGGATGTAAAGCACACAGCTAAACCATCATTAGCTTTAAACTAACTAAAAACTAGCTATATAGCATTAGCTGTGATAATGCTAGTGTGAATGCTGTAAGCTGAATTTGGCTGCTGAAGATGCTGAAATTGAAAGCTAAAAATGCTGAAGTTGATAGCTGAAATCGCTGAAGCTAATAGTTGAAAACCCTGAAGCTGATAGCTGACTAAAATGCTAGTTAATATTAAAAAAAAAACCTAAGCAAGCCAAAAAAGCTAGCATGTGGCTGAAATATCAGCTAAACTCCAAATTGGCTTAAAAAACAGAAAAAAATCCTAAATTAGCTAAAACAGCTAGCATGCAGCTGAAATATTAGCTAAACACCAAAATTGCCAAAAACTGAAAAAAATGTGAAAGTTACTCATAATCCTAAATTTTGGTAACTATCATAGTTACCAAAACAGCTACAGGTAGCATGTGGCTGAAATGTTAGCTTAAGTTCATATCAGAATAAAAAAACAGAAGAATCCTAAATTAGACAAAAATAGCTAGCATTTAGCTGAAATATTAGCTTTATTACAAATTAGTCGATAAAACTGAAAAATCCTAAATTAGCAAAAATAGCTAGCATGCAGCTGAAATATTGGCTTAAGTCCAAAATTGCCTAATAAACCTTAATAAATGCCAAAATAGTCCAAAAAGCAAGCAGAATACCTTTATAACTTAACTTTACTACACTCCGACTCTTATAATATTAAGTAACGACTAATCAACTATTAAGTCGTTGACTATTTTACTAGTCGATGAGTCGTCGATTAATCGTCTAGTCGAGGCAGTCCTAGCTGTGACGCACCGCCACGGGACAAATGCACATGTAAACACCCATCAGAAGGACAAGCACCCAGGAAACACCAGGTACACCGCACGTCCCTGTCTGCCCGCCGGACGGGGATTTGGCGATGGTTCTTTCCCCTACCGAGGAAATCTGAGTTATTTTCTTTTCCTCCGCTTAATAATCTATTTAACGGTGAGACATCTGGTCTGATCTGAGGTCGAGAAACCTCAAATACCATGGTCATCCGCCATAAAACCAAAAAGATTGATGAAGAAGAAGATGAAGATTACATTTAAGATATATCGTCAGGGGGTAGGATTAAAAAAAGTTTTTAACTTCTTCCTACTCAATTTCGAACTACAAATTGAGCTGTTTAATTGAATCTATATAAAATTTTCCTTTGTTGTTTTCTTGTTTTTTTTTAATCATTAACTATGTATTGTTTGAAATAAAGGACAAAAAAAAAACGTAAAAACAGAGCGAAGTCTAAAGCTACCATTGACTTTGAATAGGCTACAAGATCAGCAAAAACGTTCACTATTGAGAGTAAACTCACTCAGATCTTCCTCAAATGTTTTCAATAAGTTGTCCTTTATGAGTTGACAGTAATAATTAACTTGTAAAAAGTCAAATTCTTGTTTTTTAAGCTGTTTGTACAATTTTAGCACAAACAGGAATCACACTTATCCAACTTTGCGTACTCAACAAGCTAACGTATCCTAACCTATATATATTATTCACTCCAAGCCAACATTAGCAACAATAAAGGCGAGTAAAATCAGAGCTGTACAGTTCTGAGCCAGATGTCAGCTCGAACGAGGAAAACAAAAACGTTCATGGATCTATTGTCTGCAAATGAATAGGAGCTTGTGACCAGCTGGTGTTATGTAATAAACATATTTTTAAAAACATTTTTCATCTGCTTCTGATTAAGAAATACTCAGATAATCTTTACATATTTTCTTGATTAAGAGAAAAATGCTACGGAACTTGTTAAAAGCACAATTTTCATTGGAGTGGGTCCTTAAGGACAAATTGCACTGCTTGTGACCCGACCAAGAGAGCATCGTTTTAGCTCACCAAATCCAGAGATGGACAGGAATTAATGGACGAGAAGAGATGATTTTGGTTCCAGGAATGCATTGTTTTAATTTGAGAAAGATCATTAGCTGAAAAAGGTTCCTGCTCCAAACTCTGAGGGACGGGGGAGTCAAACACAAACCGATTCCTCCTCGTCCCTCCAGCTGCTGCTGTAACCCTCACAACAGTTAGGATGAAAATGTATGCGTGAAGATGCGGCCTGAAGCTTGATAAAAGACACTAGGAGCTGTGGAAATGATGCAAAACACCGTACTGTATATACTGGAATTGTCATCCAATCCAACACCTACACACGAGTGGGCGGGGAGAGTCAGGCTGGGGTCCCACTTACCGCTGCAGCCGCCGCACGTAAAGGAGATTTATATGCACAAACAGTAAACACAAGTGATCCAAATTGAATGTGACAAAAGAGAATTATCTCCTCATCAGATGAAGAATAACTAAAATACATCCTTTATTCATACATTTGTACTCTAATGGTTCAGGTATCACCCCATGGAGCTTTGATCCCCAACCTTTCTCAGGCTAAAGTGGGCGTTTGATTTTTTTTTTTTTTTTTTTTATAAAGCTTGTATTTATTCTTTGAAAGAAAAAAATCTGCATCTGCTTCAAACTGGATTTGCCTCCGTATTTCATAAGAATGTGATGGAGATTTTCCCATTCCTGCATAACTTTCCAACTGGAAGCTAAAAAAAAAAAAAGAAAAATCTGACAAGTTCCCCTTAGCTTGACTTTTAACCCAGAGAAAACCCATGGTGACGTCCAGAATAAGTCAGATGTGGTGAAGAGAATTCCAAAATTCTTCCAGAATAAAATAGAAAAACTTTAGGTTTCCGTTTTATTTTTATGCAACCCCGAACCCGTTTGGAGACCGCTGCATCAGTCCATCCTCAAAATGTTATGCCTTTCTGTTTGTCCCACTACTAAATTCCTAGTGGTCTTTTTTTAATTTTTAATGATACAGTTTCTAAACAAAATCCAAAAACTGTCATTTTTTAGGACTTAGTTTTTGCAGTCGTACAGTTTGGAGCCAGACGTTCATGGATCTAGTCGTCTGATGGAGCGGGGTAGAGAGCTTGCGGCCCACGCAGTATACAATTGCTTTTTCCACCAGCATTTTTGTCCACTCTTGGTTCACAATGATTTATACTCGAAAATATAATGAAAAAAAATAATAAATAAAAATAATAATAATAAAAAAATAAAAAAAATATTATTATTATTATTATTATCATTATTAATAATATTTTTTAATTTTTTTTATTGTATTTTATTAATTTTTTCTGAAGATGGAAGACATGTATGAAAATAATAATAATAATAATAATAATAATAATAATAATAATAATAATAATAATAATAATAATAATAATAATACTAATAACAATAACAACAACAATAACAATTATTATTATTATATTATTATTTTCATACATTTCCTCCATCATCAGAAAAAATTAAAGCATAGTTGTCTGGTTTTGGAAAAGTTTTTCACTTTTGTCCCAATAGTAATATTTTGTGGATACTTATATTTTCTACTATTAATTGTGTTTTAGTGCTGTTTTGAGATAAACGTTTTCACTAGTGAACTATGTAACTTTTATCTTTAAACATTCTTGGAATATACATATAGATCTGACAGATATAGATTTTATTTGTTTGATTCTTATGCGTGGAGGCCTGAATAAGCCATTTCAGCTTTTTGCCTCTCCCTGCACTGTACTTTTGTATTTTATTTCTGCTAAATAATAAAGACTAAAATTCCCCCTAGAACATGTTAAAAACACAAGTTTCTTTGGAGGGTCAGGGTTACACACAAGCAAAGTTCTTAGACCTGTATCTTCTATATATATATATATTTTAAAGTATGTTAAAATGAAATTCTGCCAACCACTATTCAA
The DNA here is from genome assembly GCA_003999625.1 of Oryzias javanicus. Taxonomy (NCBI): domain Eukaryota; kingdom Metazoa; phylum Chordata; class Actinopteri; order Beloniformes; family Adrianichthyidae; genus Oryzias; species Oryzias javanicus. The sequence continues at coordinate 31,899,658 of CM012453.1, read as the reverse complement.
GGCTTATTTGAGTTCAGTAACGGATAATGGTTGGAGAATATATAGTAAAAAATGTTCTCATACACGTACAACTCTGAGACCAACGTATCAGTTTATGGTGCCGAGTTGTAAAAATCATTGGATTTAAAATTTAATAATGGACAAACAGTTAAAGAAAAAGCTTCATAATAAAGCTTTAGATTGATTCACTGAAATGATGAAAAGCAATCTACGTTAATTCAAACTGTTGATGACTTGGATGGTTCTGGAAGGAGTTATGATTAGAAAATAATTACTGTTTATTTATTATTATTAGTTTTATATATGGCTGTCGTCATCTTATGCGATGCAGAAGGAGGAGATAGAAGTTATTTTTCTTCCAGTAATCTTAACTTCTTTTATTTTGAAATATCTTAAGTGCATTGTTAAATAGGTTTGATCAATCAATATAGTGGGTTAAACAGAATTTTCTTTTCCTCCATCCTGAAAATAAATAAGTACAAAAGCATCAGCCTGTTTAAATGGTGTCTTCTGACAGCCACTATTAAAAAAAAAAAAAAAAAAAAAAAAAATCAATACCCAGGAAACGATCCAATCCCAGCCAGCAGCAAAGCAGCCATTCTGTGGAACGTCTGAACGGCGTCACCTCCAGAAACAAAACGCCAAACTTCATACTTTAGAATCTCATGTCGGAATGAAAAGATTCTTTATGAAGGATTGAGACTTCTGGAAACCTTTAAAAAGAAATCCAGAACATGGAAACGGCAGCTGTGACAGAAAACCTGCATACTTCTGACATTTAAATACACAATATTACTGAGGTTATTTGGTGTTTTTCAGAGAAATCCAGTTCCAGCTGAAAGAAAGTGGTATTGATGCATGGCTAAGCACGTTGACGGTGCCGATCTTCAAATGGGGAAAAAGTTGACAAGGCATTTCTGTTGTACACTGTAATGCTTGAGTTGGTTGTGTCAGTTTCTTCTTTTTTTAAGTTTTGCATCGATGTGAATAAAATCTATCGAGCTATTTATAGAAATTTTGCTCAGACATGCTGGTGTCTTAAAGCCACTATGTTTCAAGATTGAGAGTTTTTCTTTTCATTTCTCTGCACTTTAGTTTTTAATTTTATTTGAAGTTTTACTGATATGTCATTTTATGCTTTATTGTGTTTGGTGTGGCGGGTCAGGAAATCATTGTGCGCGTTTTATAATATTTTTAGTTGCTTCAATCCTGTAAAGTTCTTTTTATTAAAACTGTATGAAAAGTGATTTATAAATAAAGTTTCATTTGTTGTGTCAAATAAGTAAAAGTGTAAGGTGGCGGACATGTCTCACAAAAAATGCAAAAGACAACGCAACCGAAATTATTTGCAATGGAAATGAATAACTGACTTTATTTATTTTTTTTAAGTTTCAGTTTCAAGCTATTAGCGCTGCTTGAAAATTTGAGCATTAACCCGAGATAGGATAAATGAAAATAAAACTGGGGCCGGGCTTTTGACCTCGTGCTTCGGCTTTTGTCGTCTCGTTGTCAGCTTTTGTTATGCTTTGGTTTTTGTAATGTGCTTCGCCTTTTGTCACTGTGCTTCAGCTTTTGTCACTGTGCTTCAGCTTTTGTCACTGTGCTTCAGCTTTTGTCACTGTGCTTCAGCTTTAGTCATTTTGTTTCGCCTTTTGTCACTGTGCTTCAGCTTTTGTCATTGTGCTTCGTCTTTTGTCACTGTGCTTCAGCTTTAGTCATTGTGCTTCGTCTTTTGTCACTGTGCTTCAGCTTTAGTCATTGTGCTTCAACTTTAGTCATTGTGCTTCAACTTTAGTCATTGTGCTTCAACTTTAGTCATTTTGTTTCGCCATTTGTCACTGTGCTTCGCCTTTTGTCATTGTGCTTCACGTTTTGTCATTGTGCTTCACGTTTTGTCATTGTGATTCGCGTTTTGTCATCGTGTTTCGCCTTTTGTCATTTTGTTTCGCTTTTTTCATTTTGTTTCACGTTTTGTCATTGTGCTTTGGCTTTTTTATTTCGGCTTTTGTCCTTATGCTATGGCTTTTGTCACCGTGCTTTGCCTTTTGTCATTGCGCTTCGCCTTTTGTAATTGTGCTTCAGCTTTTATCGTTGTGTTTCGGCTTTTGTTATTCGTGTTGTGGCTTTTGCATTTATGTGAGCCGTGTCGGCCACCATAAATGTGAAATTAAAAATGTGGTGACTTTTAATGGTAAATAAGGAAATCTTTATGTACTTGGATAATGTGAATGTTTTTTTTTGTTAATTTATTACGTCAATTAATCTTTTGTCATTAAGGACGTCATAAATATAATTTATAAACCGTTCTAACAATTATGTTAGTTCTTTTCTTTTACAATTAATAAACACTAAAGCGGCATCAAAGTCTTCAAATGACCATAAAAATAAAAAATTCTTTTGGGTCAAAGTTGAGGTCTCTCCTCTTCTTGGTCTTTTTACAACTCTAAGCAGAAGTTACTACAGCTCTGAATCCTCCATGGAAGCCACAGATGGTGTTTTAGCACCCACCATCTGCTACAGTCAGGAGGAATGTAGCAGAACTCTTCACGGCACAGAAAAGGCGCCGTGACGAGTGAGGACAGGTAGCGACAGCAGTAGCTTCAAGGACTCAGAACTGGAGGTGCCACATGTTTTGCATGGTTGAGAGAGTTCTGCAGCTTTGTGTAAAAAGAAGAAAAAGAAGTGCTTTAAATAGATAACTGTGAAAGGAAATAAAGAGAGTAAAATCAGGGATCAAATGGTTTCAAGAGATGTGAAGAAAGAAGAAAAAAAAAAATCAAAGACATAAAAAACAGCCACTTTAATGACTGCAATTAAATTTCAAAAATGGAAAACAATCCTGATCTTTTTTTTTGTTAATTTAGTTTTTATTTTATCTCTATTATAACTGAAGTTCTTTAATCAAAATGATTTTTACTTATTTCTGCTTATGAGGAAAGCAGATTTTTTTTGTGCTTTGATCCTAATTTGTCTTTTTTTCCTCGTCTTATCCTGAAATATTCGTTGACATTTTATCAGAAGGAACCATCTGTCTTAGCAGTTATTAGATCAGATATTTTAATTCAAAACTGCAGTTTTTTCCAAACTGAGATGAATCCGATCATGGACACAGATGGACACTTCAAAGCTTTAAAAGCGCAAAAGGTTCGCTGAACCTGTGTTCGGTAGCTGAGTTTTTATGTTCTCATCATAGACATTGTCATTGCCAGAGAATTATGTAAATATATTTACTGTACATACACCCACTTCAAAGATTAATAATATTGTTTGCTTCCCAGCTATATCTGGAAATCTGAACCAAAATATGAACAATATAGAAAACTGGAGGTTTTTCAAAGCAACTTTAAAGTTTGAAATGTTATATTTTAGGATAAAAGCATTTCAAACTGTTCGTCTCCAATTCTACATCATGTAGAGACACATCTACTTACTAACTACGCTGCCTGTGTTCATAAAAAATGCTTTGACTGCGTCCCTGAACAACACAGACTTTTGAAGTAAATTGGATTTTGCTTCCTACTGTTTCAGTAAATGTATTTTACTCTTTTTTTTTTTTGCTTCTTTCTGTCTGAATGTGGTGTTCTGGGTGCTTTTCGGGGACTTAACACAGTCGGTCCTTTGAAAAAAAGTCATTGAAACCCTGTGAGAAGATTAGGAGAGATCAGCATCCATGTGCTTCGTAATTTGCCCCTCACAGATGAGTACATTAAAACCTAAAGGATTTCATGTTGAGCCATTTCTTACAACTGTTTTTTTAAAAGGTTGAACTCAATGGAACTTAAATGTCAGATTTCCACGAGAAGTACAAAAAAATGTCACTAAACATGTTGATTTATATTAAAAGACCAGCTCCATTGGAAATTGTGTTTGCAGTGTTTTTAACATATTCTTGTTTCTCATGATGGAGGAAACTATTTAAGATTAAAACTGAATTTCTGAGAAATGTCTTTATTCAAATAGTGACGATCAGGAACAAATAAAGAAAATCCTGATGTTTGAAAAAGCTCAGGGCTTTTGATGCAGCTACTGCCATGGGCGGGGCCAAAGTCTTCCTGTTCCACTACAATTCTGAAGATTCCAAGCATCAACTTGCAAACAAATATATTCATTGACGTATTCATTTTCCTTATCCGAGCAGGTATCTAACTCAATGCTGCACAGCTGAATGGTTCTGTTTTGTTCCCTTTTTGTTTTTTGCTTAGGGCTGTGGAGATCTTTCAGTTTGCAGAAGACAGTGTAAACAGAGGAATTATGGGATTTTAAAGTAGTCTATGGCTATGTCAGGAAAAAAAAAACTATATAGTGCAGGACAAGTGCACTGGATTTTTAAACCAATTTGGACAAAATGCTCACCACTTTTTTTTTTTTTAAACAGCAATTATGATGTCACCGATTTCACAGAGTTAACATGTAATCAATAGGAGCATTTTAAGACATTTATTTATTATTCCACTGTGTTCTCAATTATGAAAACGTTGGTTAATTTAAAAATTACATTTAAGCTCATTTTCTGCAAAGATTGTTCAAACACAAAGCATTGTGGTCTATATTCACCAATTTATTGAGCATCAATACACAATTATTTTTCGCAAAGACTTCTGGGAAATTTCAAAGGGTGATAAATTTTGCTATTAGCAAGATATCCGAAATTCTTCACTACTGTAGTGCTGTCCGAAGCTACAATTCCAAAATCGACAGCACTACAAATTTCCCAGAAGTCTTTGCAAAAAAATCCAGCACCCATTAGCAGAAGACCACAATGCACTGCGGTCGAACAATTTTTGTAAAAAAAAAAATGTTTTTAAATCTAATCTTTGAATAAACCATCAACATTTTCATCATCAGAATGAAATCGTGACGACATATTCGACGTTTAGAGAAGAGAAAAAAAAGTAGTGAGTATGGTGTCTGAATTGCTTTTAAAATCCAGGGAACTAAATAGTTCTGTACTATATAGTTTTATAGTAGTTAAAGATTAAGGTGGGAATTATGACATTAGCATAGATTCAGACAGCACTACAAAATGGCAAATGCACTAAATAGTCCACTATGTGGTGAGTAGTGAAGGAATTTGGACACAGTCTTACTTCCAACAGTCAACAGTCCCGCCCACAGCCCAAAGGCGAATGTCTAATGAGCGCCTGCATATCGGTCTTAAAAAAAACAAGTTTTTTTTTTCCATTTAGGCTAAAAAAGAATACAAGGAAATAGAAAAATGTAGTTGGAATAGGACTTTGAATGAATTAAGCAATTTAGTTTTGAAACACATTTGTTAAAATTGCAGTCAAAATTCCAAGAAAGACTTAAAAAAGTAACAAAAAATGTAGCTGCAAAAGTGTGAAAAGCAAAATAATTTTCCCATTTTCTGACTTGTAAATCCATATATTAGGAGACTGGCTTCAGAAAAATCACATTTTCAAAGTTATTGACCATTTATTCCTAATGTGTTCTCAGCTGTTTGAGACTGCTACCAAGAGCAAAGGACCATGGGAAAAAAGGAAAAGGGTTCACCCCGCATAATGAGTTTGTAATTCCCAGCTGTTCAGAAGTGTGACACTACGAGCCGCATGGTTCATAAGCTTTCTCTAATACAGTTGCTGTCTCTGTGATGAATGCATATCGCAATTAAAGAGGGCGCGAAAAAAAAAAGAAAACAATTCCCAGCCATCCAACGCAGTGGTGCTTCTGGTGATTCCACAGATGGAAGACAATCAATGCAAAACACACGTGCTGCAATTAACCACGGAAGAAAGGTTTTTAACAAAAGGAGAGGAAAGATGACATGCCAATCCACAGCTGTGGTCCTCTAACCAGCTCTGAGAGCAGATCCACTCTGAACCTGTTTGGACTGATGAGTGCTGAATCATGTCTGGTAAGAGTTGAATGTCTCCACATTCATGGTGGCGAACATTCAATAGGAAATTTGGGTTTTTCCTTTCATTTTTTTTAATAGATTTTCACAATTTTTACAATAAAAAAATAAATATATTCAGACTCAAACCTGCAGCTTCACCTGCAGGACTGTGGCCAACCCTCACAAAATAAGAATACATTGAAATATCCAGTAAAATCTACCATCAGTACATACTGAAATATGTAGATGGACAACCAATTTCTTGTTATTGATTCATATTTAGAATTCATTGGTGTGCAAATAAACACGTCATAATCACTTGTATCTTTGTTGAAATTGTTTTTTTCTTCTTCCAAATCAGATTTTGGCAACCTACACTTTTTATTATAGAGATAAATGGACCACATACTTTCTGTAACTTAAATGTTGTTGGCTGTAATATTAAAGTACTATTCATATCACCAAAAAAGGAAAATATTTATTTGGCCTCCCTGACTTTATCTCCAAAACCTCTAACATGTGCTGTCCCTCTGATGGATTCATTCCTGATCCTATCCATCCTGGTCACTCCCAAAGAGAACCTCAGCATCTTCATCTCTGCTACCTCCAGCTCTGCTTCCTGTCTTTTCTTCACTGTTTCTAGTCCAACAACATGGCTGCTCTCACCACAGTCTTGTACATCTTTCCTTTCATTTGTGCTGAAACTCTTCTATCACACATCACACCTGACACTTTTCTCCACCCATTCCAACCTGCTTGCACTCGCCCCTTCACTTCTTTTCCACACTCTCCATTACTCTGTACTGTTGACCCTAAATACTTAAACTCCTCCCCCTTCTTTATCTCTTCTACCTGTAACCTCACTCTTCCACTTGGGTTCCTCTCATTCACACACATGTACTCTGTCTTACTGCAGTTAACCTTCATTCCTCTCCTTTCCAGGGCAAACCTCCACCTCTCTAGCTCCTCCTCCACCTGTTCTCTGCTCTCGCTACAGATCACAATATCATCTGCAAACATCATAGTCCATGGTGATTCCTGTCTAACCTCATCAGTCAGTCTGTCCATCACCATTGCAAACAGGAAGGGGCTCAGAGCTGATCCCGGATGTAATCCCACCTCCACCTTGAACTCCTCTGTCACCCCGACAGCACACCTCACCACTGTCTTACAGCTTATAATGTCTCTTACTATATATTATGTTATACAATAGTATATTGGTCAATATAATTCAGGACATTTCCGTAGACATATCATAACATGATACATAATGTTTTAATGTGAAAATTGAAATAATTCTCTCTGTGAAAAATTGAAATAATTGCAGTATTTTAATGTACTCAAAAAAAGTACTTTCAAATATTGATTTTAGTGTCAATAGCTTTAAATAACTACAAAATTCAACACATATTTTGAAAAATCTCACATTTATTGAAAAAATTTTTTTCACTAGGAGGTGGTTTTTGAGACATAACAAAATTGTCATATTTCACAAAACTGTAATGGAGACTTTTTTTTTAATTAAATGAGTCACTTGACCAACATCCAGTTACCACTGCACCACAAGAGGTCCCACAGCATCACAGGTCATCAAAAGTTAATTATTGGATCCACAGCTCCTTTATAAAATCCTCAACCACCATTTACCAAGATCTCTTCATCCATAGCTGCATCCACGTCGCTTGCCACTCCATGACCTGAATAAGACGCCAACGTCTCCTTTGATAGATGATGATGAATGTTAGTGCCGCGGCAGAAATTTGAATGCATCTGCTCTAAATCGAAGTATTGTTCACATCCACTTTTGAACGACTCATCGCATAAGTTAGTTTGGGTTTATTTGCATGATTTAATGGAAACTGTGTAATTGCAAAATTTCAGTTTTCCGATATCTTTTGAATTTTGATAAAGTTTAGTGAAAATATGTCATGGTAACGCAGCTAATAAGCTGTTGTTAATATATTGAGAAGTATATTATTGTTTTTTAAGGTTACGTCCTCATATCTTTCTTGTTCGTTATGTTTTTTTTAACTGAAAATTCTGATAGTTTAATGACAACTAAAATTTTGCACGCACAAAGTACCTCTTTAAATCAAGTTTTGGAAATAGTGAATTTCGACCGCTTCATGTTTTAAAATGCATAAGCAAAACCAAATTACACAGCTCGGGGATATCTAAAGCAGTTTCGAAATTATTATGGGATGGTTACAAGACCTAAAGCTTGATGGTAACTTTTTTGAAAACTTGAAAAATGTTATCTTTTTTACTTTTTCACAAAATCTGGGAATTTTAGCAAAATTTCCCACACATACCACCAGGTGAAGTGTACGACCATAACCAAAGTTTCCTCGACCTTTGACGTAGGGAAGAGGCAGCCATCTTGAATTTCCAAAAATTCTCATTTAGTAGAAATATAAAAAATGTAAACTCCTTATAGGGATTTCCATCAATCTCTTCATGACTCCTGGAGCATCCCTGGGAAGCTACTTGGAGAAAAGAGTTCATTTTAAAGTTTGAACAGCGTTAGCATGGCGAGCTCTCAAAAGTTTCCTGTTTCTCACACTTTTACCACTGAAATATTGTCAACATCATTGGCTGAAGCTGAATGAAATAATATGACATGCAATATGAACAAATGAGAAATGTGAGCGTTGCTATCAAAAAACTTCTGTTGCCATGGAAATTCAAGAATTTACTTCTGACGATTCTTAGAAAAATTAGATAAAACTTTTCATCACTCTAAAGCAACATGGTTGCTATGGAGACGAATCTCTTAGAAACGTTAAAAAATTTTTTTTTAAATAATTTGTCACAAGCGGTTCTGAGTGGGGGAAGGGGCGTGTCGCAGCTGCTCAGCCTGTGAGGGCGGGTCAAAAAGTGGCGGTGTAGGTACCACATCTACTCGGGGTGTCAGAACGGCCCGGGGGCCTGCGACGACCGATGACGTCACACGGAATCCCACTTAGACAAACTACTTAGCTGTTCAGATGTGCTGGCGTTCTTGCTCGGGTTCGCGTTTTCACTGGCACACTACGAATCCCACACTTAGACAAACTACTCAGCTGTTCAGATGTGCTCGGGCGCTTCATGCTCGGGTTCGCGTTTTCACGGGTTGCTCGGGTTCAACAAATTGTTTTCATTTTTGCTGATGAAAAGGTGATGGAAATGCATTTGGCACACGGAATATGTCCAGCCAAAATGACATTGCTACATGTCCGCAACTATACGAGTCCTTTCCCTCGGTTCTATTCATTTGTTTTCATTTTACGTTTCATTTGTAATAATTTTGTAATAATTATGGTATTTCGAATTTGAAGTATGTCTGGTGTTATTTTTTATACAAATTTTAATATATTCAATAAGCAAGAGAAATTTATAACAGGGAGACTATAGAAAGACATTTATTTCTCCAATGTGAAAAAACAAACAAATACTGCATAGAAAAAAATATTGTGAGAGTCTGGTTTAAATAATGGACTGAATGTCTGTTTCAGCTATTTTTATTAAAAAAATTTTGATAACTCTAATCAAAGGCAGCAACCTCCAGCCTAAACATTAATTTAAACTTCACTCTGACTTACAGAACCTTGTAACTGATTTAAAAGGTATGATTGCACAGTTATATTCCTTTCTAAACATGTTTAAAATAATAAATCGATTTGCAAAAAAAAGAAACTCTTTGTTTGTTCATGTTTAATTATCAAGTCTTATTAAAACAAACAAACTGAAGAATTAACATCAGATCAGTTCTTGAATGAATGATGAAATGGTTTATTTCAAGCAGCCAGGAACATACATGAAATAACATCATATAATGAAACAAATAGATCGCTTGAAAGGGAGTGGAAGGAAGCAAATTATAAAATCCCACTCCGACTCGACCATACCATTTTCTCTACATGAATTTCAATATCCGGTTCAGGACTTAATATCAAATATTAATATAGTTTCAGGTATAAAGAGACCATTAATATCAGTGATGTAATAGAATTTCAACATCATAGACAAGTTATTTATATTAATCATCACAATAATCTAAATATTCTCATTAAGAAAAGATTCAAAAAGTATCAAAGTAGTAATCGACTTCATTTGTTACTGCAGGAAAAAATATCACAATACTCTCGTTAAAAAAAAGACAATTTGAGCAGATTGCATAATCAAAGAACGATTATTATAGAATTTTAGCAGAATCAGTCTTTTCCACAGCTTAGAACAAGTTTAAGGCCATGTAAACAATCTGTAAACCACCTTCGTTATTATGACTGAGAAGACTGTGTTGGTCTCATTTCAAGGGAATTGTGCTCGAGTTCTTCAGGTCAGAATCGGGTCAGAGTTCACTCCATGGTTTTTTTTTTTTTTTGAGTTCATATTTCACATTTTCTTGAATTAAAGAGATCAAAACATGCGTAATCCCACAGTTCTCGAAGTCTTTCATGGATTTTATCCAGGGCTTCGTCAGGTCCGGTGGTCTGAGTGGTTTTACAAAGATTCTGGAGTTCAGAATCAAAGTTGATGGATCTCTTTTTTTTGGCGAAATATTCTTGCGTGCTTTGCCAGATCGGCATGGTATTTTGAAACATGCTCGTTAAGGAAGATTGTGCCTTTTTTCATCAGAGCATCTTGTGACTTTCCTCGTTGTGGTAGCTGTTTGCAGCAGATCTGTGATAAAGTCGCTTGTGGGCACTTTAAAAACTTGAAAAGCCGAAGAGTTGAGGAGAGCTGGAGACACACGTCTGCTCGCCGTGACCCGGAACAGTTGTTTATCCAAGTTTCTTCTTGTCTCCACAGGCAGGCCAAATATGATACGCTGGAAGGGTAGCTAAAATAAACAAAGTGTGTAAAAAAATAATTAATTCTTAACAAACAATAATAAAATATAAAAACAAATGATACAGTGTGTTTTAACTCAAGGCTCACTTAATCAATAACATGACTCAATAACTTCTAATTCTCTTGGATATTTGATAACCTAATTTGACAGTTTGAAACCTAATGTGTTAGATTATCTGGTGTATGTGTTGTAGGCTCAGTAGTCTTCACTGGTTGGAGTTTAAGGAATTGACATCAGAGCATGAGGCGGTTGCATGTGGGTGTCTGTAAATCTTAAGGTGCACACACCAGCTTTGTCTGCGAGCTTTCAAGAACAGGTTTTATCATTGCTTTTCTTGTGGAAATCCTGATGCTGCCCAGCCTCACCAAAACTTTAGGTGTGTTGAGATTATGCGCTGCGCACATTATTGCCTGGATTGTGGTGCATGTTGGGTAGTTTTGACTCAGATGTCACTTGTCAATCATCATGAAAACATTGCAGGAAAGAGGCAGGTGCAGCTGGAAATTTAGCACTGTGCTGTCAGCAAGCTGCCTTTAGACTACAAAACAATGCATTGTGGGAAACTGTATCTAGTCAGTTTTTGTACTTTGATGCAATTCTGTTGAAAAATGACTGGGACTAAATGAAGGACATCTACATATTTTGTAACTACTTCTGGGAAGTAGTAAATTACTGATGAGAAAATGAACAAGATTTCAATAAATCTGTGGTTTTATGTGTTATTGCTGTGTCTAAAAGTTAACTTTGATTTCAATTTTATTTATTTCTTTGGGCCAGTGGACATTAAATTAACCCATCGGCTACTTTTCATCTGTTTTCTGCAGACGGATGTTGAAAATTATTATATATAAAAAATAATAGTAAAGTTCATGCTGAGGAGGAGAGGCACGTTCTACATCATTGAGATTACCTGCAATATATGACACCTGCTCTTTGGTAACCTGTATATTGCTGCAGTGACCCTTGGAGCAAGACTTTAGCCTCATTGGTCCAGTATGCAAACCTCTGGCCATGGCTGTTGTCACAGAAAAGAGAAAAATAATATATAATAAGAAATTGTGTTGTTTTGAAGTTACATTTATAGCTGTCTTACCCCTACCGTTCCATCAGGCTGACACACCACCATTTGCGAATCTGTGCCATCTCCTTCTGCATAAAAAATGTAAGCACATGCAATACTCACAAAATATAAAACACATTCTAGGTTATACTTAGCCTTTTGAAATTGACAACAATTTATATAGGAAATGTAATTTAAGTTCCTTTCTAATACTCACTCCATGTCTGAAGAAAAAAAATACTGACCTCAGTGAACAGAAATGGAAGGTCTGTGCTCATGCAGAGAGCATACTGTGAAAAGCAAAGATCAGTCCAGTTACGATGGCATAAAACAATACACCCCGACACCTCACTTTAATAGTGACTAGATGACAGTTTACCATCAAGATGAAGATGCCACAGCTGTTTCCACTGGTTTGGTCAGGAAAACCCTATGAAATTGATCAAACATTACAGAAAAAAAATATATATAATGTTAAAAACACAAATACGTGACACAGAATACATTGCTAATGCACTGGTGCATCTACCTTTATGTCACTTCCAAACTTTGTTGTCCATTGGCCTGGAACAATGTGTTGAGCGAGGTCACTGTCAAAATCATTAGAAATACAAATTATCCACCTCAAACTGGTTAATGGTGTGAACAACAAAACAAACCACCAATTAAAGGAAAATACTGTCATACAAGCTAAACTTTAATAAATAGCCTTTGAACGAGGCTAAACTTTAATAGATAGCCTCTGAACAAGGCTAAACTTTAATAAATAGCCTTTAAACGAGGCTACACTTTAATAAATAGCCTTTGAACGAGGCTAAACTTTAATAAATAGCCTTTAAACGAGGCTAAACTTTAATAAATAGCCTTTAAACGAGGCTACACTTTAATAAATAGCCTTTGAACGAGGCTAAACTTTAATAAATAGCCTTTGAACGAGGCTAAACTTTAATAAATAGCCTTTAAACGAGGCTAAACTTTAATAAATAGCCTCTGAACAAGGCTAAACTTTAATAAATAGCCTTTAAACGAGGCTAAACTTTAATAAATAGCCTTTAAACGAGGCTACACTTTAATAAATAGCCTTTAAACGAGGCTACACTTTAATAAATAGCCTTTTAAACGAGGCTAAACTTAATAAATAGCCTTTAAACGAGGCTACACTTTAATAAATAGCCTTTAAACGAGGCTACACTTTAATAAATAGCCTTTAAACGAGGCTAAACTTTAATAAATAGCCTTTAAACGAGGCTACACTTTAATAAATAGCCTTTAAACGAGGCTACACTTTAATAAATAGCCTTAAACGAGGCTACACTTTAATAAATAGCCTTTTAAACGAGGCTAAACTTTAATAAATAGCCTTTAAACGAGGCTACACTTTAATAAATAGCCTTTAAACGAGGCTACACTTTAATAAATAGCCTTTAAACGAGGCTAAACTTTAATAAATAGCCTCTAATACAAATAGAAATAGAACATGATTTAGTACAAGGATGATGGCGAATTATATTAGAAACAACGTTTTGAACAAAAAAGTGGCATATATTTATTACAAATGTGAATTAAAAAAAAAAAAAAAGCCTATACCATTAAACGTGAAGTCAACTTTACTCATCATCACTTACTTTTAATTGTGTAATTCTTTGACGCCTTCCGAATGGTGGCCTTCCTGCTCTCTGGATTTTTAGAGCTGATGGTGAGGCTATGATAAGTCCCTTCTGCTAAGTAGTGCTGAATTTTCTCGTAAAAGTCATCCATGTTTGTCCGTAGAAGTGTAATAGCTTGCTAGCGTGTGTGAACAAACGTTCAAAGTGAACAAACGGGAGTTTATTTAAATTGAAATCGGTGTAGAGCCAATCAAACATTGAGACGTCAGCAGAACCAATCAAACATCGAGACGTCATCAATCGTCGCAGGCCCCCGAGCCGTTCTGACACCCCGAGTAGATGTGGTACCTACACCGGCACCTGCAGACCATTCCACACCGCTCATGGCTTTAACTTTACATTCCAATACATACATATTTTCCAGCATATCATAATTTTAAGCATGTTTTCTACCGGACAAACCTTTTTCTATTCTGTGCATCGCAATGCAACAGAACCTCACAGAACACATGATCCATCCTAATAGACAATCACATCCCCCGCCGACATCAGCGGCGAGCGGCACACATGATGCTGATGTGCATCCATGTTAACGGGCAGAGAAGGTTTCTAACTAAATGAGATGAATCTCTGGCGCTTTTCCCTTTTTATGGCCGCGTTGATGGTCCTTTTACGGGAAAATGCTCGTATTTAAACTGACAACAGCGGCCCGGCCTTCAAAGCCAGGAAATTCAATGCGTTTAAGATTACAGTCCTCTTTTGTCCTGTTTTTGTCAAAATGCCGGCTGATCTGTCACAGTGAGGTTTGATGGGATTTATTGTAAGCCAATGAGCTCTGAAGTTTAATCTAGTTATTTAACAGAGTGATCAAAGCATAAATCATTCAATTTGATAAATACAAACTTATGAATTTAAAGTTGAATTCTAAGTAAATCTGAAGTTTTTATTTGAACGCAATGCTAAAAAAACACAAATTTTAAGTAGAAAATTTGCTTTAAAATTGTAATACTTTGCACTTCACAATAATTTGCACAAACGGTCATGCATGAACTGTTTATCTGGTTTGGAGTGTGGTCTAAGCTGCTTTTACTGCTTAAAGTGAGTAGGTGCATCTGCTGCAGACCAATGCCAGTAAAGCATGAAATGAGGCGTCCCTATGGAGGCGTCTGTACAGCAGGTATAGCTTCAGTTCTCTCTGCACTCCACCAGCTCACTCACAGTGACGGTAAAACAGCTTTATTCATACAAACATCCAGATATAGTTGTTCTAAAGTTCAGAGTCCTGAAATACTTCAGTATGATTAACAAAAATATTCAAATTCCACAGATCTTTTGATCTAATTATATAAAATAAATCTTCAATTTTCTTCCGCAATATGCAAAGTTTTTTTTAAAAATAATTTTAGATGTTTTAAACATTTCAGATTTTTTTTAACCTATCACAACACCAGGAAATTTGTTTTTTTTTCATAAAATACACGATAAAAGGAGCCAGAAAAAGATATACATTTTTTTTGTCCATCAAACACACCTGGCAAAAAAAAAAAAAAAAAGACATCTAAACTAGGCATACAAAACAAAAAAAATTGATTTTGTCTCACATTTGATAAAAAATAGTTTTGAGATTTACCAAGAATTTTGTAAAAATAATCTGAAGACTGTAGAGACATAAATTGAAATTTAAAAAAAAAGTGTGAATCTTTATGGTGTGTTCACACCGCACAGGATTTACACGTCAAATTCTCGTCTGCCAAATTTACCTGGTCCGGAGACCCCGCACATAGTTTTTCTGGATTTCACTCATTACCACATAATTGAAGACATGGATGATGTTGAGTGAGTAGCTTGGGTTTATATGTTTTGGAGAGCTCTACAGAGGTGTAGGCAAGCATGTAGTGCTGCCTCAAACGATTATTTTAATAGTCGACTAATCACAGATTAACTAATGCATAATGTGGATATAAAACATACACTCTAACCATCATTAGCTTTAAAATAACTAAAGACTGGATATACAGCATTACCTGCGATAATGTAAGTGCAAATGCTGTAAGCTGAATTTGGCCGCTGAGAATGCTAATGCTGATAGCTGAAGATGCTGAAAGTGATAGCTGAAAACGCTAAAGCTAATAGCTGAAAGTGCTAAAGCAAATATTTGAAAGCCCTGAAGCTGATAGCCATCTAAAACATTAGTTAAATGCCATATTAGCCTAAAAAACTGAAAAAAGTCTAAGTTAGCCAAAATAGCTAGCATAAAGCCATTATAAAGTTCAACTTTACCACACTCTGACTCCATAAAATATAAAGCAGCGACTAATCGACTGTTAAATTAGTCGTCGACTATTTTAATAGTCGATTGGTCAACTAATCGTGGCAGCCCTCTCGCCGTGTCTGGGTTCACCAGGTCATTCAGAGTCTCTCCCAGTGCGGTGTACTCCCCCCCCCCCCCCCGACAGTTGTTTTAAATGTTGCATCTGTTTCCTTTCAGTTTTCATTATGAACATTTTCTCAAGAAAGGGAAAATTAAAATTAAAGCTTGTGTCGTGATGAAATTAAGAAAAATATCATAACCTATAGAGCTGGAGAAATACAATGTCCCTAGTCGCAGCTCTCTGTCTGCCAGGCAGGCAGCCAACCGCCAGAGGGTCAGGATAGGACCCAGGGACCAGCAGCTAGGGCAGCGCTCGCTAGCTTTGCTGGAGCCCAGGCAACACAGCTTGCTAACTCGCTACAATTTTCCACAGCCTGGCTAGCATTGGGTGCACAATCGCTCCAGCTCTATGGGCTCCATGACAGACTGGAGACCTGCCCTGGATGTATCCCGCCTAGGGTTGGGCACCGAAGTTTGGGTCCACGTAGGAACCGTTATAATTTATGCGGTTCTACCAAAACTGTGAGAAGCTGCTGCAGACGGTGCCACATTTCATCGGTCTATTTGTCTTTGGACATGTCAATCACTTCTACTCTCTTCAGCACTTTGAAGTTCTAGCCAATCCCTTTTCCTTTCATAGTGGGCGGGCTCATACAAGACCGCTAACTGGGCGAGCACGAGTGTGCGCCGGGCAGGGCTAGAATGCTTGGCTGCATTTCACTGCATATCACAGAAGATTGACAGGTCGCTGCGTCACATCAGCCAATCAGGAACTCAGCTTTGGGCACGTGACATTTTCAGTGACCAGATCAGTAGAATACTAATCCAAGTCGATCGTTTTTGTCTTGTTGCACCATGCGGTTTCTCTGGCTGCCGGGAGAGAGACAGGCAAAGCGGGGAGCAGAGAAGGCGGAGCCCGGGCAGCCGGCTTAGTTCTCCTGAACTGTGATGTTTTATTTATTTTCGTCGATACAATAAGGGTAATAAAAAAGGTCCCTTATTTTTCCTCCTCTCGGTTAATACGGGACAGCCTTCAAACTCAGTCCCAGAGACACAGAAACAGCGGAAGCGGCTGTCATGCAAACACATCCAGTGAGGGAGAATAATTTCCTGGTAACTCCTCTGACTAGCTCAGGATCACATGTTTGACAGACGGTGAGCAGCGAATGCACCACGTGAGCGCACCGCCGGTTTGCGGGAACAGCAGTGCACTGCCGGTTTGTGGCTCGGAGGTTGGGGAGCTCTGATTTAATGGGAACAGCCTGCACGTCAAACAACGACATCATCCAAAACTGAAAATGTGTAATTGGGGAAGATGTAAGCATTGTTTTTTATGACTCAAGTACAGAAATTAGCACCGATTATGAACTGAAAAAACCCCAAAGAACCACTTTGGCACAGGAGTCGCATAAAACCCAATCGGTGAATTAACGTGTCAACCTCACCGCACCAGACGCCCAAATCCCGCCGCAAGATCTCAATGTGTACATTGACTTAACGTTGAAACTCGATGCCACTGCTACCCGAATCACATCCGGTGTGAATGCATCTCAATACTTGATGGAGAAACATGGCAGTGTGAGTCTCATGGTCAGGACCTGCTTTGCAGTTTTGAGAAAAAAAAAAAAAAAAAAAAAAAAAAAACTGGACATAACCATTTATGCACCAAATTTTAGACTTAGTTGATAAATATTTTTGTTTAATTCAAAACTGACAACCTCTATCCTTTGGGGTCATTCAAAGCTACGTCAAAATGTATCAATTAACTTATCAAATTTAAATGATCGTGAATTACTAAAACAGAACGAATGAGGGGAAAAATAAGAAAAAAAGCAGCTCAGTGTTTCTTCTGATTCTCCTAAAGCCAAGTTACCAACACAAACACATATAGTAGATGAGCAACAACTGGGAAGCTGCTGTTGCCGGCGGGGAACACGAGACAGATGCTCAGCTCCAGCAGGAGGATCTCACTTCATCACTGCTGCATCGGTGAGCACATCTCACACAGAGAGAAGAGCGGCATCCATCAAACCCCATGCCACGGGGAGCAGCAGCCTTTTGGGGAAAGACTCCGGAAATGGCACCAAAATCCGTCCCAACGTAAACAAATAAACTCTTTCAAACACATTTAGACTTCTTCGGAAATTGAAAATAAAAGTCTTTAGACTTCATGCTGTTACACTTCCTTTCCAGCTCCAAGCTAAAAAAACAACAAGGTCATTTTGAACAGGATAAGAAAAGAGAAACATGGAGGCCAAAATCTGAAAGTTCAGTCCGTCAAACGAATCTGAGGAGAAGCTGCACAGATGAAAAACCTGGGGTGTTATCCACATGACTCTACCAGGACCTGACATTGAAAAATGTTTTTTTTTTTAAAGTGTATTGCTTTTTTTTTGGTGTTTACCACAAGAAAGATGCTTTATAAATACAGCTGAATTTCATAAGGATTAAATCCAGCAACCAGAGTGTCTTCCTGTGAAAGTATTAGCACTTTTTAGTGCAAATAAAGCACTAAAAAGTTCATTTAAGTTTAAATTATTTGAAAAAAAGACAAAGAAAGAGTCATGAAGCATATAGCAAAGCAACCTTAGATCGTTGACACTTCTTGCATCAAATTTGGGGTAAATCGAAATAAAACTCAAGCAGCTTTCTAAGCTATTGGACAACCAAAAACACAAAGAGGAAGTTCTCGGAAAACATTCATCATGGTTAAAAGTTTTAGGTTTTTTAGCTGCTTTCCCTCCAAACACCTTTTCTTCCTCCCTACTACTATCATTTCAGGGGCAAAAATTTAACACACTTCTTTTCAAACTAATGGTAAAATCAATCGGCACTAAGGACATCTGGGAACTCTTTACTACAAGCATTTTAGTTGTTTATAAGGGATGCAATTATTTAACATAAATCCAACTCTCTCAAATGCAAAGTAATAAAACTACAAATGCTGTCGTGTGCAGTCAGAAGACAGAAATAAACGAGGGGGGGCAAGTAAGTAAAACATTTAGTGCATATTTGTTTTAAAGCATTAAGAAAATTGTTTAGAAACCTGGTAAATACATTTAAAGCTTGTTTAGTTCTTGAATCAGTAAGCAATGATAGGCATTATTGCTTAAGCTTTAGTCGCAGGCCTTCATGTTTGTTATAGTATATCTTGACAGTGCTTGATATTCATCTTTTTAGTAAAATTCCTTTTTTTCATGATGGTACATAATAATTCCACAATAAACCTCAAACCTTCCAAATACCTCAATTACAAGTAATACATTTAGTCAATTTTTATTGTAAAAATCGAGATCCAACTGTAAACCAAAAAAAAAAAAAAAAAAAAAATAGCAAAGGAAAACTCAAAACAATATAAAAATGTTCAAAGTCAACTACTTAACTACATACGTTCCAGGAATTTATTGCAAGAGGTTTCACAAATATCTGTTATAACTCTTATTAGGTTTCTTTTAAACCACAAATGTTAAAAATACACTTAACTGTAATATTAAACTTAACTCGTCCCTATTTAGATGCATAAAAGTCCCATTCAAAAACTATTCTTTCAATTACTTTCTTGTGGGGTCCAGATGACCCCACTTTTAAGATAAACATGCCTAGGATAGCAGAAGGGTTTGTTTTTAAATAAAACAATATAATGTGGCATTCCTACTTTGTAGTAAACAAGCTAAAGTTATTGGCAACAATAACTGGGTTGAAAAAAGGTTAAATAAGTACATGCTGTACTTTTACAACTCACTTGTACTTTTTCCCAGTGAAATATATCAGATTTCTTTTTTTAAGTTGTGGTACCAGAAAATTATCATTGATCAAATTGAGCTTAACGAGCCAAAATCATAAAAAAACAACTTTCTTGAGCTTTTAAGTGTATTGTAATATAATTCCTCATAAAAAACACCCTCAAAGTGGTATTTTGCTCGATTTACGCTTTCCTCTGAGCACCAGCCCAGAGAAAGAGCGGGTTCCCACATTGTGATGTAGATAAATGAGGAACAGCCCCTTCGAGGAAGAGTCTACACTCCAAACTCATCCCTTAGGCTAACACACACACACACACTGTCTCTGAGGAGCTAACAGTGAAACGCAAAATGCTAGCAGTTTATATTCACACCATAAACATTCATTTTTGCAAAAATTCGGATGTGGTTCTTTTATTTTGGGGCGAAACGCTGCCGAGGCTGGCTCTAGACTGACATCATGAAATGGGCGGTACCCTCAAGGAACAAAAGGCGGAGCCTCAGAGACTGAGTCGTCTTACTTCTGGGCGGGAAAAATGAGAATGCGAGAATAACTCATACTTCATAAACAATTTTTTTCTTTTGTGTGCCAAAGGTAATATATTATCATACAGATATTATTTACTCTGAAAGGCTTTAGAGTAGCATTATACTAGGGCTGCCAGGATTAGTCGACTAATCAACTTAAGCTAAAATTTCAGCTGAATGCTAGCTGTTTTGGCTAACTTGTGCTTTTTTTTAAAGGCTAATTTGGCTTTTAACTAATATTTTAGCTGTCAGTTTCAGCATTTTCTGCCATCAGCTTCAGTGTTTTTAGTCATCAAGTTCAGCATCTTCAGCTATCTTCACTAGTATCTTCAACAGCCAAATTCAGCTTACAGCATTCACACTAGCATTATTGCAGTTAGTGTGAAAAAATAATCGTTTGTGGCAGCCTTGCATGATACAGGCCCCTTAATTCTGATGTCAGCAGGACGGGAGGTCAAACTGACATTCTAAAGCATTTAAATATATTATCTGAAGTTAAAGTAGCCTGTCATATCATTTTGCAAACATTTGAACATTTAGACTTTGACAAAGTCAAAGGATGAATAAATCTGGTAATTTAGCTAGTTTTTGGACCTATAGTGGAACCATGTCCCCAAAAATATCTAACCAAATTCCTTCTGATTTGTCAAACAGCTAGTACCTTATAAAATAACTAACCAGAGTTTAATTAATGAATTATTTCTCTATTTTGTGATTTTAGAAAGTGTAAAATGACGAAGGCCCAAAAATGGCCTCTGGTGAAAATTGTGGTTGTTTGTTTTTGAATGTGAATGCTGTAAATGTAAAAGTTCGTTTTGCATGTGTGTGTCTGGGATTTAGTGTGGGCGGCTGCATTGTGTTTGTGTGCTCGGCGTGCAGGGATGAGTGGGTGGATAAGAGCATGCATGGGAATGTGTTTCTGTGCGACTGTTGTTATTTTTTTATCGCTCTTTCTGGTCCGTGCATCAGCTGAAGTTGACCTTTCAACATCTTCTAAAGCACCAAACGGCAAAAGAATCACGAACGCCGTGACAGAAACCACTTCTCTCATTTCCCCTCTTTTGTTTCACAGAGTTTGCTTCGTGGCCTTTCCCTAACATCAATCTGAATTCGTTAACTCTGCAACAAGAACTTTTCAGTCTTCTAAAAAGGGGAGTGCTGCCATTTCTGCATTAATTCAGAGGAGGAAATGCTAAAGCAGATTTGCATGAGAAGGAAACCTGGTCGTGATAAAACAGAAAGTGAGTGACAGAATTTGCATCCTCCTTCCTCTGCTTTTGCAATTCTGCTCAAAATGACTTTGTTAATCCTCATTATTCTGTTTGCAGCTCAGGAATAATAATAATAAAAAAAGTTAAACTATCTGGAAATTTCAAAACAGTTCGTTTGCAATCAAAACTGAAAAAGTAAGCATGTGTCTTCTCCCATTCAATATTTATACAGAGAGCATGTGAAGTGAGATTATGGGATGTTTACGTCATGCCACACGTCCTCCATATGTCTTCAGAGCCAAGTCAAAGGCTCATGTTTGAAGTGGAAATGAAAAACCAACTCATTTCACAGAGCACAAATTTCTTTTTGTCGCCCCGTCCTTTCTTCTTTTGTTTACGGACTCAAATAATTCACATTCAGGGGTGGACTTAGACAAAGGTAGACAACAGCCTGGAGCCTCCAACACTCTGTGACGGAGCAGAACACTTAATAAAGTGTCTAACGAGAAAAAAAAAAAAGAAAAAAACATCCCAAATCACAGAAATGGCATTAGACTGATCGTGTTTCGTCCTCCCCCGTTCCTCTGCAGCAATGGAATATTCCAGTCAAAAGCAAGTTGACAGCGGGGAATTCATTTTTTGACAAAACTGGCGGGTGAACGTATTTGGGATCTGTTCGGGAGCTTTTAGATTCTAAAGGCTGCCGTTGTGCATTGTCCACGTATGTAATTTCAGTCTTTCGTGATACATGTGTGAAACTCAAATTAACCAAAAGAGTAACAAAAAAATCCACTTCAAATCTTAATTTGAAATGAAATGGTGTTAATATAGAAAGATTTCATGCATTTCGATTTTTGAGGATTATTGTTGATGACAATTTAAAATGGAAGTAACATATTGTTAATATAAAACAAAAAATAAGTAAAAATCTTGCAATTTTTTTAACAAAGCTAAATATTTGTTAAATTATAAAGCCAAGCATATTCTGTATTTCTCTTTGATTTTATTCATATTTTCATATTGTTTTGAAGTCTGGGGTCATTCTTATGAGTCGAACCTAGAACCTTTAATAATTCTGCAAAAAGATCATAACTGATAATGCATACGACTCCTACAATGAGAACACCTCTAAACTATTTTTTTTTTATGTCAAGAACACTCAAATTTAAAGATTTATGTTCTCTGCAGACAATCTTTAAGGCCAAACATTTTAAGTTGCCATGTAGTTTACACAATATTTTTGTTATGAAAAAGGAATTGTAGAAGAAATGATGACTTTAAGATAACTAAAGGAAAAACAACACTTAAATAACTATTTACTTTGCTGGGGTTAAAAAATGGAATGCGTTGGATAATGAGCTGAAAAAGTGTTTGTTTTAAGTTTAAATGTAAAAACAAAATGATTGATTTGTGTGCAGCATGATGTAAATATTGTGTTCCTGTTTGTGGTTTTTTTTGCGGGTTTTCATTTTGTGTTTGTTTTGAGTAGACCCACTCATTTAGTCATCTGTTTGTAATATTTGTAATAATAAGAGTGGGGTAGGGATTTATAAGACCGTCTTCATCCTGCTTCCTTAGTAGATTGTATATATTGTAATTCTAACTGAAAAAAGAACAAATAAATACATAAGTACATTGGATTCATAAATATTTCTTGCGTCCGTCAAGTATCTAAGCCGACGAGTATTAGTCTACAATATTTTCATTTTGAACAGATTGAAATTTTGGGTCAGTTAATAATTACATCATTTATGCATATTTTATGTAGTTCTTACGCAATTATTACCCAAATCTTGCACAATTGTGTGTGATTTTTGTGAGATGCATATGCAAACTTGTTGGTTTCCACGACTGTTCCACGCATGTCTAATCAACTTTTTATGCATTTACCACGGATATATAACCTTTAAATCATCTATACGGCACACATTTCACAACAAATGTATGGAACTGATACACAAATCACTAATGAATTGCATACAAACAGCACACTAATTTCCTAGAGTTCATGCACAACTTGTGTATTGTGTGACGAGTGTATAAATTGGTTGATCTTTCACCCCTCAGCAATCCATACTGAGTAGGAGGCCTCCCCCCCGTCCAGTTAGATTAAGTGGGGCGCGGGTTTCTCCGCGTGGTGCCGAATGGGAGTCAGGAATGCGCCGGACCCTTCTTGCGGATCTCCCTAGCTGCTGCTCCCAAGTAAAACAAAGCATCGAGAGACCCGCGGTCAGAGCTGATCATGGAGCTGACGCCATGTGATTTCTGCTAAAGTGAAGAAATTCAACGAAGCATGGGTTTACGTGTTCTATGTGTGGTTTATTCTTACTTCTTCTGTGGTTTTAATGCGGTTCGTTCATGATTCATCTGTGACAATTCCACGTAAAGACCGCAACTTTTTTCACTTTTTCCACACATATTACCACTTCTCATCCGTGCAAAATGTACATAGCGGCAGTGTGACACGGCTTTTCATGAAATATGTTTCAATCAGAGGAGGCGGGGGAAGCGGGTCCTCACCTGTCATCAAGAGATGTAAAATAGTCTGTTCCATAAAATCAATTTATATGTGTTTGATGCCAATCGTTTCAGTTTTTTCCCTCAAAAATTGCTGTACCTTGCATATTTACTAGGGATGTCCCGATCCGATCACATGATCAAAAATCGGGCCGATCGTGTGGATGATGACTCGATCAGTATAGAATATTTCATTTATTCTTATTATGATCAGCGCTTTATATTTTTTATATCTTATTATTCAGGATAAATAATCCACTATCATGAACTGATCACCACACATTATCGCCGTTAAGCTCTGATGCAGTTCAAGCCTGAAGCTAACAAAAACAGTTCAGTCAAGCTACAAGAAGTTCACAGATTTGGACTTCCGGGATCAATAACTCTTTTTAAAACGCTCTAAACTGACAGCAAATGTCTCAACTGGGCGTTCTTAATCCAAACAGTGACATATAAAGGTATTTCAATCGAAAAAAAGATGAATAAGATTTTGTTTCTCCGTAATGTTAAACCGACAGACGACTACACAGCAGATGCTAACCGCTAGCTCCGGGATTTGACTCTTTAGGACCCGAGCTGTTCGTTGATATGCCCGTTTTATTTTTCTGACAGAAAAAAAAAAGTTAAAAACAATAACTGCTGTGGCAATAAAACAAAAGACGTTAATAGTAGTCCCATAAACGAATAAATGGCTGTAATGATTTTAGCCATGAATACTCATTATATTCATACTAAGACAAAGTCTTCATTTATTTAAGAATTTTAAATGAAGGTATGCGTCACATTTGATTAAAAATGCTCAATAATACTGAAGACACCTATATTTGATAGATAACATTTTTTTGGGAAATAGTTACACTATTTTTACTTGTTTATTAAAGCTACTTCACAGAAATGCGTTAACATTAATTAAATAAAAATAAGGACAAACTGAATCTGTTTTTAGGACCAGTTTATAAACAATATTTTTTTTATTATGATGACTTTAAATCATGTAAATTTACTTAAAAAAGTCGCAACTGTTAAATTACGAGAATAAATATTTAGGACTCAAACTCATTTAAAAAAGTTTCCATTTTTTTCTGATAAATGTACGACTTTTATTCTTGTAAATTTAATTGTTTTTTTTCTAATAAAGTTGCAAGAATAAAAGTCCTAAATTCAATAAACGTAAAGTTGTAAATTTACGAGAAAAACACTTGTGATATTACTTTCTTTTTGGTGGCCCTGATACTCTGTCGTAGTTTATTAAAAATGTTAAAAAAGTATCAGATTGGGACTCGGTATCGGCAGATACTCAAAATCAAATGTGTCTGTATCGGATCAGGCCCAAAAAAACCTGATCATGACATCACTATTTACTGATCAGGTTTTAAAATGATTTCAGTTTAACAAATCATTTGAATTCTTTGTCATTTCTATCTACTAGTGGACGAATGAAGACATTATTTGACATTTTAACCTTTTTATTATTATTATTATTATATTATTATTATTATTATTATTATTATTATTATTATTATTAACAGAAGTGCTGCAGGTGGCCCCGTTTTAGTGTTCACCTGGCCCCCCCAAACTGCTTATTCCACTATTGCTAACGCCATTAATATGAATCAAACCTGATCAGACCTCTGAGTTGACGCTGTGCCTGTGTGTCCTGTTGAGGATTTGCAGATTGAAGGCCTTCCTGACGTCTTCCCGTCAGGATCGGCCGCTCCGAACCGTCAGAGCTGACGGCCTCTTTTACCTCACGCTTCCCTTATCTTCCCTCTCCTGATTGTTTCAACGTTTCCTTTGGTGAGATTGCTTTTAAAGTCCAACCTTTTCCCTGACTCCAGACATGAGCAACGATGATGACGAGATGTGGAGCGACTCCACAACGACTGGAACTTATTAAAAAGGAAAATTAAAAGGACAGTGCAGATCACGTCTTCATGTGATGCAAACAAACAAACAAAAAAAAAACAACTTGTGCCTTTCAAAATATCAATTATCTGTATAAATTGTATGTCTTAAAATGATTGTGGTCACGTCAGCATAATGATTCAAATCAATTTGGAAATGAAAACAGCAGGGTGAAACTGTCAGGATTAGAAATGCCTTTTCCCCCAATTTCATGTTGACTCTGTTGTGAAAGATTGGTTTGTTTTAACAGAACAATCTTGAATATCCTCTGAAGAAACCATTTAGAGAAAGGGAAGGAACTTCACAGAATACCCAGAAGGTAATTGGGGGAATTATTCACTTATCAGAGCAGTGAGAGATGTAAAAATATAGCACATCCTGTGAAGTAGATGCTTCTTACCAGTTAAAAGCCTGATTGTTCAGGGTTGTATATTTTTATTTTATATTTTTTAACTTTGAACAATTGCAGAATCAAACATGACTCAAGATGCAACAATCGCCTCTTTAAATCATGTTTTCTGCAGCATTTTTCTGTTAGGCTTTAGAAGAGGTGCTGCAAATATAAATATAATATTGACAAAGATAATTAATACATTTATTAAGCTTGTAAACAGTTTATTAATATGGGCTTTGAAGACAATAACCTCCCTTTAGATGTTAAAGATTCTTACCAAGTATGTTAATAAAGCTCATTTGGCTTATTGTGCTAATAAATGTGTAACTAACACATTAATTATGCTTGTTAATGTTAATAAAGCTTGTTAAGGAATCTTTTTATAAAGAGTTACCCATTTTTCTCTTCAAAAAACTTTTTTTTTGTCACAATAAATGGATATTTGAAATTTGATCAAATGAGTTTTTCCAAAGGAACCCAATGCAAAACATTTTTTAGTGTTAAATCAACGCTAATTGTTTGGAAAAAAAAAAAAAAAAAAAAACTATTGACGATGTAAAGCAGTGGTTGAGCCACAATTGTCTTTATTTAAAAGGGACAAAAACAGAGAGCTTTGTTTTTGGTGACTCATCCACAGCTGACTACTACTGTTAGAATGACAGTTGTTTAATATTTGACAGAAAGATTGACAAAGTTGTGAAGAAGAGCTTTTATCACTATGGCTGCAGCTAAACCGTCCCTGAGCTGACGCCCTGATCACCTCTCTGTTCTTTGGTGTCACTCAGCGTTCACTTAATCCCCTGCAGTTATCCCAGAATGCAGCAGCACAACTGAACATCCAGATGACGTTCATTGCTCCTGTACTTATAGCTGCGTTTCCATTGACTATTAAAAAGCAAAAATTGGATAAATTCACCTAATGGAAAAAACGACAATTTTGGAAAAAAACTAGCATTTATTGACAAAAAATGTTTGGAGGAAGTCCTTTTTTAAGTGTACCGAAACCAACAAAAAACTTTGGGAAAACTGTTTATGAATTAACTGAGTGACTTGACCAACAGCCTGATCCCTCGCTTTAGCGGGCGCCACAAGAGTTCCCACGCATCACTCAGTTCATCAAAAGTTGTCATGCAGAATTCTTGGATCCACAGCTCCTCTAAAACCACCATTTCTCAAAATCTCTTCATCTGTAGCCACTTCCATCTAACTTGCTGCTCCATGGCCTGAAAAAGACGCCGACGTCTCTTTTGATAGATGACGATGAGTGATAGAGCCTTGGTAGAAATATAAATGTATCTGCTGTAAAGTTTTTTTCACATCCGTCTCCATGTTTTTGAATGACTTGTGTGAGTTGGTTTGTGTTTATTTGGATAATTATGATTTAAAGGAATCAGTATAATTACAACATTAGTTTGAAAAATGTTTTTTCAACATTTCTAGAATTTAGGGCTGGGTATCGGTTATAATTTCCAGAAATGATTCGATTTGATTCACAATTCAATTTGATTCTGATATTTTTCGATTCTTCAACTCAAATTTAAATTTACACATTTATACACATTTGTTTGGAAATATTGTAAAAAATCTACCATGTAATTTGAATACATTTATATCAATCTGATACAGTTCACATATTGTAAAGTTTATTATTGAAATAATGAGATTGTTAATATCATACAGCGTTAGGAGAAGTTCAGACAAAAATGTTCAGATCATTAATATTGTAAACATTGTTCTGCTTCTCCTGGAGGGAGTTTCAGTTTGGCCACTAGGTGGTGATCACGCTATAAAAGTGCACCTAATTCAAGAACAAGACGACAGTATGAGGAAAAAAAACACTTTTTAGAGCACAAATAGTTACTTTAACAAAAATTTCCTTAAAAAACTTTGTGAAATGTATGCTTGTGAGTAAATAAAGATGTTACTTTGGTCAACAATGTATTTTTTTTGGTCGGATGAATGTTAGCATTAGCCGTTCTATGGGAAATTCTATTTAACGTTAGCATCAAGATAGCGAACTTAAGCTTTCTGCGCTAAATCGATTTATATCTTTTGTGAATTGATTATTGATCTATTAAGCTTAAATCGATTCAAATCGATTAATCAATTCATTTATTTTATTTTAATTATTTATTTTGCTTATGGCTGCCAACTCCGAACTAGCTTCAGAAAACAAATAAATAAAGCTTGCAAACTAAGACTACCAACCCAAATTAAGAATGACAGAAACCGCAAGTTTGAAAGCTGAGGACAAAGAGGGGAAAAATGAACAAAAATATAAATAAAAGGAAAATAAAATAGCAATTCTTTAAAGTAAAGATTACCTAATT
Source organism: Oryzias javanicus (assembly GCA_003999625.1). Classification (NCBI taxonomy): domain Eukaryota; kingdom Metazoa; phylum Chordata; class Actinopteri; order Beloniformes; family Adrianichthyidae; genus Oryzias; species Oryzias javanicus. The sequence continues at coordinate 31,871,307 of CM012453.1, read as the reverse complement.
AGCATTTATTTAATTTGGATTAGTTAAATTTATAAATTGATGTTGACCTGAAGACATCTTGTTTGCCAAATGCTACTTCAGAATGAACAGATTTTATTTGCAAAACAAAACTTTGGTAAAGGTTTGATCTTTTATAGTTAAAAGCTTTTTTCACACGTAAAAAAAGGGTATTTTGAGAGATACTAGGTTCTTTTTACACTTTTCTTCTTGCCAAAAAATAGACATAATACATATTTATTATTTTAAAAAAGAAGGTCATGAATGCAAATCCAAATTTCTTTAAGGTCAAAGTAAGACTATGCGGCTCCTTCTATCCTTCTATAAATTATATACATATATTAAGTAAAACTTCATTCAACTCATTCACAGTTCAAGGACAGTGCGTATCACTCCATTAGGAACCTGACTACAGTACCCACAATGCTCCAACAATCTGTCAATCGGTTTGACTTTGCAGTTTAACCAACTTGAGCTAAAACACAAACTTTTGTGTCAAGTTAGACTTTATACTTGAGGCCACTGCCCATTTTTAAACAAATTCAATGATTTAATTCCGCCTTATGAATTAAAAATATCTATGATAAGCGTAATTAAATTTAGCTTTGACTTGATTTGTTTCTGAGATTTACACATTTCTGACTGAGAAAAATCCAATCGATAATTTTTCTTTTTTTTTTAGGATTTACAATCACTTCAACAAACTACTGCATTTGCTGCAATGAGATGATCCTGTTCGTCACAGTATCTTATTTGAGGCAATCATGTGAACCGCTGTCAAAAGTTATAAACTATTTTATATTTCAGAAAAAGATTTTATGTTTATGTATTGATTTATACCAAAGAACCTAGTTTATAAGAATTCAAATGAATTAAAAAATAAATAACTATCTTCTTAATATATCATGGGTCTTTGCTTCAATGCATAAAGGTTGACTGTGATTTAAAGATTTATTGGACTCATCTGAACTAAATGGTTAAATTTTATTTTATTATTATAATTTTTTTATGGTATTTTTTTCATTTGTGCTGCGTCCTGTCCTTTGGGGTCGGTGTCTCTGTTTTGTTTTATGTTCTGTTGTTGTTATATATTGAAAAATAAAAAAAAAAGAATCTAGTTAATTTATATGTAGCATAATAACAAAAATAGAAATTCTGAAGGATGAAGTGAGACTTTGTGGCTTTTACTGCATTGTTATCAGTTAGAAAACAACCTGAATGCCTGTTTAAGTGTTGACAGTTTAAATATCAATGAAATACTTATTTTCTCAGAAGTTGGTGACTTATTAATTTTTATTTATTTTATGTATTTATCATCTGAATTTTTTTGTTGTGTTTTGCATTTTTATGCAGTCTTTTTTCATTTGTCAATTTGCTCAATTTTGAATTTTTATTGTAAAGTATCCTAATGGTGTTGTAAAGTAAAATTTTGAAATTTAATTCATACATTTAAAAAAAGAGCAAAAAGTGAATTATAGTGGGGATTAGGTCAGCTCAGCCCAGAGATTAATCAACAAAAATCTCAATTTATTTCACTGGCAATTTGAATGTTTTTTTTTTTAAAGTTTTATTCATTTTTTTTTCTTTGGGTTATTAGAAAAAAATTGTTTCAGGAAAAATAATCATTTTTTGTTCAATATAAAGAAATATTTTCCCTGTTCTTGTTAAAAAAAATAATTCATGGACCATCATACCTACCTTGACTTTTCAAATCTTTAACATTTTATTTTTGAGATTTCCTTGATCCATTAAAAGTAACTACATCAACAAGTTGCCCAACATTTGCTTTGATAGTCAGGCAACAACTCCCACAAGCCAAACTACAGCAGGTTTCCTCCAAAGTTTGCGGTAACAGCTGTCATGAGGTAATATGAAACCCATCAAAGCGATCAAAACTGGCCTAATGCTGCCGATATGTGCTGACAAATCTCCCCGAGCTGTCAGTCAGGAGCCACAAAGAGGAAAGTAATAGGAAAGGTTATTACTCGTGAAGCTTTTTCAAATGTTCTGGCGGCGAGGCTCCAGCCACTCCATGGTCTGCTGGGCTGCATCTGATGACTCTGGCAAAACATCCTCACACATTATGTAAAGCTGTTCTATCAGCATTTCCTTTTTCTCAAGGAGCAACAGAGAGTTCTGAAAAGAGAAAGAAGCTGCAGACAGAACGAGCGGCAGTGAAACTGAGCATCTCATAAAAAACGGATGCGTTTCAAACCGCAGGAGGAAAACAACAACAGCGAGGAGAAGAATCTGTGCTGATTTAAAGAGGAGATTCTTCTAATGTGACGTTCACACCGGCCTCGGCGACTGGTGTTCCAGCAACCGCTCTCAATGTAAAGTCTATGAAAACATCCGTAAGCCTGCATTTTAAGCTTCTAGCGTTCACTGAAGCTCCATTCACACCAAGTATCTGTGTTCAAGAACTAGGGCAGTGAATGTTGACATTATTAATTCATTCATATTTATTAATTGCGCTCAGGCGTCCTGCCTTGCACCAGTAAGATTAGATCATCTAAAACAGGGGTCACCAACCTTTTTGAAACTGGGGGCTACCTCATGGTTACTGAGTCATACAAGGGGTTGCCATTTTGATAACAAATTTTGGGCAGCTATAGTTAGTTTTACATTATTAATAATAAATAAAATATGTAAAGAGACTGATTTCTCATAATTATCAACAATGACAACTAGCTAGGAAACATAAATATTTAGCACTTTATTAATCTCACTAATTCTTAAAATTTTCAGATGATCCCTTGCATCACAAAAAATTATGGGGCCATGAAAATGTCCCATGTTCAGTATGTTGTTCCATGTTTATCAATTATGTAATGTTAAAGAAAAATCAACTCACACATTTTTAAACAAATCTTGTCGTATTTTGGACAAAATGAATGATCTTTGAACTGGAGTAGGTCAGAGGTAACCTAAACTTATCTACAGTTCATGTATCATGAATGTGTATTTGAAATGTTTTAATTTTTAAATCTTTGTAAATGCAAGTGTTATTTAAAATATATATATATATATATATATATATATATATTTTAGACGCAGCTCACAAGTGAGTTGTGAATTTTTGGAAACGACCCGAGGGCACCTTCAGGGGTACTTGAGGGCTACTTAGTGCCCGCGGGCACCCCGTTGGGGACCCCTGATCTAAAATAAACTACTTTTTTTTTTTACATTCTGTGATTTGATTCAATTAAAGAGATAACATTTATTAACATTTGACTAACCTAACATTTAACATTTATTTGTAGTTTTTGATAAAAGCGATCAGCTATTTTAACAAATAAGGCAGAGAATAACTGTCTCTCTGAAGGCTGCAGCGTAGAGCAGAACCTCACCTGCTTATAGGGGGCGGAGCAAAACAGAGCCGTCTGCTATGAGAAACTCAAAGAGGAAACCAACCAATTTCTTTTTTTAGGATGAATTTTCTACAATAACATCCACCAGGGTTGTTGTTAGCCTGGATTTTTTAAAAGTATTTTCATTCAAAAACATGTTGATTAGTCTGTATTTTTGCTGTTTTTATTAAATTACAATTAAAACTTTCATTCTAAGTTGTTAAAACAGTTTGCTAAACCTTTTAGGGGTTTCCACATCAAAATGATTTTATGTTTGGTGTGTGAATATAACATCATATAACAACAAGAGTACAGTTAGCGTCACATAGGAGAGGTTTTGCTGATTAAAATGATACCAAATAAGTAAACAGGTAGTCTTTCAATTTGAAAATAGAGGTAAATTTCAATATAGACGCAAACTGAGTATCAGATCAGAGGTTCCAAAGGGTCAAAACTAAATGTACAATTTTGTATGTGATTTCATATTATGATTATTTGGAGATAATAAGTGAATGGAAAATACTGTAACAAAAAAAAAAAAGAATGTCGATTATCGTGATTATTTTTTCCAGATTTTCGATTAATTTGTTCATTTTTTTTTAATCATTCCAAACCTCCATAAAGAACGCAATACACACCGTTTTCCTTCACATACTGGTCAATCAGAGAGGGATTCCTGTTCTTTAGTGTTTCTACTGTTTACTAGCGCTCGTCTGCCACCAACGATTGGTCGAGGCGCAGCACGAAAAGTTAAAGTGCTGCAAATCTTAGTGGAGACTTGGTGGAATGAATTCCAGCTGTGATTACTCATTTCTCCTTTGTGATAATTTCTAAAACCGTTAGTACTTCATGTTTCGAAAAGGACGTTATCCAAGCATCACTGCCAAATCAGAGTCCCTGATTGGTCAAAGTTGAGCTGCTTCCCAACTTAGTAGTAATTTCACTGGTTGAGATTCTATCTTAGCCCAAGAGCGGACTTAAAAACTTGTGTAGGGACTTGGCTATTACTTGTGTTTGCATAGACTTGTCATTGAAAGAAGCTATTAGAAAGAGAGTTGCTGATGCTGGTGTTAAAGTAGCTTCACGTTTATACGTAGCTACACAAGTTTTGAAGTCAATTTTTTGGTTCTACGTACAAACCAGGCATTCATTGAACGCATGCGATTGTTGAACGCCCAATTTGTAAGTAGAGTTCGAGTACGGACTTAAAGGGTAACCAAACCATAAATTAACTTTTTTTTTTGGCTCTTGACATCTATAAATGGGGCTTTAAAAGTGCTGCCTATTGCTCTTGGCCACATTTTTGACAAAATATAGTCAAAAACAGTGTGTGCTGCCATCTACAGGTTGAAATGAGGTACTACAGTTGAATTTTGTGATTGGTCAAACCATGTAAGTTTCAGAAGTCTGACATCATGATCTGCAGCTCCAGTAATGATATCCCCAAGCCCCACCCCTCTGACTGGATTTTCAAATTTAAGATGTGGGTGGAGTCAGCCTCCAAGTTCCTGGTTTGGTTACCCTTTAAAAACTTGTGTAGGGACACACGAGAGCTCTCAACGCGGAAACCCAAAACATTCAATCAGGGAAGTATCAACCATTTGAAAATTGATCACTAAAGAGACATTAATAATTGTGGTCGTGCGAGATTCATGTCATACTAAGCTTTTCATATATCGGAATAGAGCTGTGAAATAAAAAGCTGGAACAAGATTTACTAGGTTTGCACTTCTGACATTTTGCTAGTATCAGTAACACCGTATGGTAAAATGTGTTCTTGAATGCACATGACATGAAAGTAGAGACCGTTTTCAACTCGAAACTTGTATTTGACTCCTTATGTTTAGAACTGTCATTTTGAAAAATGTTACTGAACTGAGGGTAAAAGAAGCTTTTAAGTTTGACTTTTTTGTGGTGTGATATCTCATATGAGTGAATTCAGGAGTTGAAGATGACAGAAACAGTATTTTCTGACTGCTTGACCTTTCATAATTGAATTGCTGCTCACAAACTGCATAAACTAATTACACAGTTTTCATAACTTAATCCCTCACTTTCAAGCTGGTTGGCGATGTCACGCACGTATGCCGGCTCATAATAGAAACATCCACACTTCCACTCTGAATGATATATTTTGATTACGGTTACTGGCTTTGTCTGCGTTTTTGCATTTCCACACCTATACGGAGAAAGTAACAGATTTTCAGCTTGAGACGCGTTTGTTCCAGTGTACGCTCCAAAATGCCACAAGGCCACGGCTCAGAAAGCGTGACATGACAGCAGCCTTTGAAAACTGCCGTGTTTTGTTGATACAACATCAACGATGGAAAAACAGGGACACGAGTGCGTCTCTGCAGAGCAAACAGACCACAGACCTGAGTATTTGCAGCCCTTTTAATCAATATTTTTAACTATTTCGGTTCAACTCCTGAACCCTGTCCTTTTATCGTCGTTGTTTACGCAAATTGAATCTGTAGCTTTTCTGTGATTGTGCGTCTGTATCCTATTTCTGTAGACGGTAGATCTCTTTCACCATCACTCTGCTGTTGCACTATTCTGTTTCGCCACCGTGTTTCCGTACATCTAATCTGTGTCTTGTCAATCAGTAAGAATGCAACGGCTCTATAAACTTCACCACGCTCGGCTCTTCCTTTAACAGACATCCTCGGGGTGTTTTAAGCAGAATAAAGCGCGTTTGTAAAATGGTTGTGCTGAGGTGGAGAACGGGGATCGACAGCAATAGAAGAGTAAATCCTGGTATATTTGGCTTGAAATGATTCGACACATGGAGTGATGGTGAAGGACCCAAACGTAGGAGAAAAGACTTATTGGCGGAAACTTAAACATTTACTACATAAACAAACATGACAAAACCATGAGAGAACTAAATTGACTAAATGAAGACAGCTGTGGAGGATTAACTAAACATGGTGAGACTGACAGGGAAAACAGAACATGAGAAAACCTCAGCACAGAATCCTGACAGTACCCCTCCCCAAAAGGGCAGATTCCAGATGCCCAAACAGCTGAGAGGAGGGGACCGTACAGTAGCTATACAGTGCAATTGAATTACAAAAGAAGTTAGACACAAGAGCTGAAGCCAGGTCAGATCATTTTAGACGAGTTTGAAAGAGTTCTAGGGAGAGGCAACAGAAAAACTGAAGGTTTGTTTCCCAAATTTAGTTCAAAGACGGGGAACGTGCAGATGAGAACATCACAAGAATATATTGACTTCTTCTTTGAAGAAGAGAGCTAAGTCATCCATAAAACATATAAATCATCATATAAAACCAATTTAATCAGAAATGTAATTGCTCAGAAGACCTTCAATCTTATTGGCTCACTCAAGCCTCAGTTTCAAGCACCTGTGTGGTTGGTTGACCCATACAGATGCTGGGGTGTTCTGGCTTGTCCGGGACAATAGATGATTGTTGAGAGGTGTGTTTTAGAGTTCTCTTAAAGCTCATGCGGACACTTCAAGAGACGTCATAAAAATGGAACAAACCATTGCAGAGTTGTGGTAAGTGTATTGTTAAGTATGTCTACGTTAGTTGCATCCAATTATGGCGTACAGGTGGTGTTATTGTACGATGCCCTTATGCCACACTCTTATGGACATATGACATATTGCGTGCACACAGGATGTCCACACAAACTACACTAAAGTCTAATTTTCGTTTCTTACGGTCAGGCTGCATGCACTTACGTAAAAAGCACTAACAGGTTCCTTATGTAGTCCCCAGGATTTTGAGTGGATTTACCGTCGTCTCACCCATAGACATATCATCACTGGACAAATCAGGCTGTGACGTCACCCATAGAAAATGCCTTCCCACTGGCGCTCACAAAATAAAGCCAATTCCGTCAATGGCTTTTCCGCACTACGAACACCACCCAAACAACAGTGATTGATCTGAGTCATATTTTTAAAAGAACAACTGTCAATCATGAGTAACCATGTTCAAAATCCACACTCCTACCACTGAAACAAACTCGAGAGAAGCTGTCAAATATTTAAAGTGGGGCCAGCGGGCACCACATGCTTTTACAGAGGCATCTGATTGGTCAGTTAATAACTTGTGATAAGGAAAAAATATCTTTTGAAAACATAGGATTAGAAAGAAGATGTTAAGAAGAAGGTGTCAGAGCTAGAATTCTGATAAATAACTGAGTAATAACCGTCTTTTTCTTATTTGAAGTCTATAGGATTATTGAAGCCCCAGGAACTTCCTATTTGGAACAGAAGGGGAGAAGGGTTGAGCTGTCCAGTGTTTATACAGTCAGTGGTCTAACATGCTTCACCTTTACTCTTGTACTCTTGTTTGCTACAACCTGTCCCCCGCAGCATGCCCATAGAAAGAAATCTGAGCGAGAACATTTTCAAGCCACAGGCAAAAACACAATAAACATTTATTGAACATTAAAACTAAATTTTTAAAACTTTAAAATTGTAACTTAACATAATTATGAACTAGATATACATCATCCCCTGTGATAATGCTAGTGGGAATGCTGTAAGCTGAATTTGGCCGCTGAAGATGCTAGTGCTGATAGCTGAAGATGCTAAAATGGGTAGCTAAAAACGGTGAAGCTAACAGCTGAAAGCGCTGCAGCTAATAGGTGAAAACATTGAAGCTGACAGCTGAAAAGGTTGAAGCTAAAAGCTGAAAACATTGAAGCTGATAATTGAAAACGCTGAAGCTAACAGCCAGCTAAAAGGTAAGCTAAATGCTAAATCAGCCTAAAAAGTTAGTCAAAACAGCTAGCATGTATGTGAAAAAATAAGCTAAAATTAAAAATAGATTAAAAAATCTTAGTAAATGCCAAAATAGTCCAAAAAGCTAGCAGAATGCCAATTTTTTTAAACTTTAAAACTGTAACTTTTTAACATAATTATGAACAACAAAGAGGCAGGAATTTTATTGCAGAATAAATCAACTTAAACCTTGATTAACTTTCAATATTTTACTCTCTATAAAAATATATTTTGTCAAAATTAAGTTAGAAATGAGCTCAAGATAACATCGAGTTGTTAATAACAATGAAATAAAATGATCTGGAGGGCCGGATAGAATTACCTGGAGGGCCATATCCGGCCCCCGGGCCTGAACTTTGGCACATGGTCTAGAAGGCTGTGAGTTCAAATTCAGGCCAAGTCATACCAAAGACTCTAAAAAAGGCTCCCAAAGCCTCTCTGTTTGACACTCATCCTTCAGGGCAGTTAGACAACCAAATGGTTTCTGAGCGCAGCTGTGTCTGCAGCTCACCGCTCCCCCGGGGGATGGATCAAATGCAGAGGATAACTTTCACACACCTAGCAACATCAGCTAAAGGGACTTTCACTTAAAAAAAATGTATTTGTTTGTGTGTGGTCACATTTAAATATCTATAAATGCACGAACAAGAATGAAAAAAATTTAATAAAAAAGGCCTCATCCACAAACGTTTCTAGCTTCACAAAGGTTTGTTTGAAATGTGCCGAACAAGACAAACCAAAACGAAACCAGACACTCCCGACACCCAGGTTTCAGTGTGCGTCTGTGCTCTGGAAGCAGAGTGGATCCTCAGGTCAGGCTGAAGAAAAGAATCCAGCAGGACATCTGAGGGTGTTACAACCTCACACTGCCTGATGGGAAGGAACATAGACCGCATGCACCATTCAATCAAACCCTGTATTGTGAATTCTCCCGTCAGAGCTGTGGTGTGCTCGGTACAGGAGAAGCAAAAGTATAATGCCAACACTTGTTGACCTGTTCCAATCATTCAGTGAGCTATTTTAAGAGCGTTCCCGGTGGTCTATTAATTATAATTATTTTCTGCCAAAATCATAAAAGCTGTGTCGTTCTAGGACATCGCTTTAGCAGAGAAGCAGGAGTTCATTAGAAATACATCAGCAAACATGGAAGCAGAGTTTACATTTCTTCAGCTAGCTAACAGCCCCCAATATCCCCAACATCACTGGTGCATCAAAGAGGGCAAGCCATAGTGGATGCAGCTCAGACGAGGAAAACAAAGACGCACATGGATCTATTTGTTTAAAAGTGGATGCATCAGAAGGGAAAGCAGGGAGCTGGCCAAGAGGGATGGGTCAGAACTGTTTAATGGGTCCATTTAACCCCTTTACTGACTGCTCAACCAACACTTTTAGAAAACATACTTTTAAAAACATTGATTGTGAGGAGGGCTGCCTCAAATTATGATTTTAATAGTCAACTAATTGGCAATTGATCACTACTGACATCACACCACCTACCAGTACATTTGCTGCACTAAGACTATTTTATGTGACACTGGGTGTCTTATTTTGAAAGTACTTCATATAGACCAGTCAAAGGTTGAAAGCGTTGTCATATTTTGTATGCACCAATTATGTTTTATAGGGCACAAATTATTATTTTGTGGGGATAAATTAAATGTTTTGTATGAATAAATTTGTATTTTGGGGACAAAAAAAATAGCATTTTGTGGCATAAATTACTGTTTTGTGGGCACAAATACTTATTTTGAGGGCACAAGTTGTCAGATTTTTGGCACAAATTGGCATTTTCGATCCACAAATTACTGTTTTCTGAGCATTAATTAGTATTATGTGGACACAAATTAGTGTTTTATGGGCACAAATTGCTATTTTCTATCCACAAATTAGTATTTTGAGAGCATAAATTAGTATTGTGTGGACACAAATAAGTATTATGTTGGCATTAGTGTTTTGTTGTATTTTGTTGAAAGCATTAACCTTTTGTGAGCACCAATAATGTTTTTTAGGGAACAAATTATGTTGTGGGGACAAATTAAATGTTTTGTATGAATTAATTTGTATTTTGTGGGCAAAAAAATAGTATTTTGTGGCATAAATGACTGTTTTGAAGACAAAAAAGTATGTTGTGGGCACAAGTTGGCAATTCTTTTGCACAAATTGGTATTTTCTATCCACAAATGCGTGTTTTGTGGGCAGAATTTAGTACTTGTTGTAAATGTGTGTTTTTTGGGGAAAAAATAAGTATTTTACGAGCAAAAATTAGTATTTTGGGGGGAAAAGGTTACTTTATCTTTGTTTTCATGTTTCATTTCTGCTAAAAAAAAAAAAAAAAATAAAATAAAAAAAAGAAGAATGATATTAATCATAAGCGTAAAAGATTTTGTGGCTTCTACAAGTTATGGTCTTAAAGTTTTGAAGGTTGCAGATCTATGCAATCAGCAGCAGAATAAAAAACTTTGTTTTAAATTAATTTTGTCTAGATGGGTAGCTAAAAGGGTTAACAATGAAACGCTCAAAATATTGGACCGAACCAGACCAGACCGAACCGCTCAATGGAAGCAAGGCTTCAGAGCTCCTCATTGGTTGTGGGTCCATTGAAAATGGGAATGGAACGGTTGGGGCGGAGCCGCTATAGTCCCCCGTTGATTGGCAGAAAGTGACTATATTGAAAATCGCTCCTTTAAGCTAACAATTCCGACTTAGCCGCTCGCGATCTTCTATCAAACAACATTAAATTCCTGCTAAACACGATGTACCAGAAGTAAAGCAAGAAAAAGACGAGCTGCTGGATTACCTCTATTGTTTTGCTTTTCTAGTCGTCGCATTACAATGACACACTAGCGATCTGCACCATGAAAACAAACCAATCAGCAGAGCCAAGGTTTAGGCTAATTTACCAACTTTCTTTTGCTTGCTCCTCATAGGCAATGATTTTCTTAAATACTCAATTTTCTTTAGTCATGTTCAGAAAAACACCCTAAGAATTTGTTAAATTTTAGCATCAAAACTCAACTCAACATGTTTTTAGAAATAGAAAACCCCTCGCAGACTCGTGAGGGAGGGAAAAAAAAAGAATTGTGCAGCATCACTATCACAAAATTAGTTTCATCTCGTCCCCGATGTTCTTTTTTGTCATCTGCACTTCAACTGCAGAGGCCGGTGTAATTGCACGAATTTGGGACAGGTCAACACTGCAATATAGCAGCGGAGCAGCTGGAGCGGCTCTGGGATTCATAAAAGAGCTGCTCGTCAGCTGTGATCTTATGTGACAAAGACCTCATGAAGATCCATTGAGGTGCGTCCAGATTCTAACAGCCACGCTGTCTGAAAACATCAAGCTGGTTTAGGTTAAGCAGGAGGAGAGGGGACTAAACTGGATATTGATTTCTACAAACACCGACTGGTCCTGAGCAATACCTTTGAAATAATGAATGGCCAAAAAGGATCTTCATTAAAAACCCAGCTGCTTGATTAACCAAGTATGCCTTTGGTTAATAGATTAAAAGGCCTGAACTGGACTCTGGCTGATAATGATGGTGTTGCAGTAGATTGTTTTGAGGATAAGAGGTTGACCCCCAGTGGCTCGAAGGCTGAAGAAATAATGGGTTTGCCCACCCATTTGTTTTTAAAAGGTGGTAAATCTGTAGATTTTCTCTCCACAACACAACCTTGGATAGGAGGAGAAGCTCGTGTGACTCATCATTCTGCAGCATTCATCAGAAAAAGCCCAAAGAAGAGAGTGACACACATGTTATCATCCAGCTCTTTCCAGTATCGGCCCCTGCATCCTATGACTAAATGTTTACAGTCACGTAAGGAGGAAGTGTCAGCCTGTGGGGCTAACGTGATGCAAAATAAACTCAATTCTTTTCATTTTCCAGGCTTTTCCTCATTTTCCATCTATGAAAATATCTGTAAAATCAAACACAGTGATATCAAGAGTATAACTAAAACTCAAACGAATTTTCCTCAAAAATTTGCAAACAAAACAGCAGCAACATTTCCAAAAGTTCCTTTTTAATTTAGTAGTTGTTACAAAAATGCTCATGTAAAACCAGGAATTAATAAACTTAACGTTTTAAAATGAATGTTTAATGTCTGTCATTTCAATTAATTTTTCAATTAAATTAAATTCAATTTTATTTATATAACCCAATATCACAAAAACAATTGCCTCATGCTGATAATTTCACAGATACAGAAGGTCAGTCATAAAATATAAATGATAGCTAATCGCAAAACTAAACAACTAAATTAAACTGGGTATCCCTTCCCTCAGACCAGGGGTAGGCAATTGTTTTGACTCGTGGGCCACAAAGGGTTCTAAAATTTGGCATAAGGGCTGGACTTTTAGCAGATTGAAGGAGAGATTGGGTAATCAACCTCATAAACTAAAAAAATAATATGGAATTTAGAGAAAAAATGCTTTAATTTGGATTCAAATTCACATATATTAATTAAAAACAGAAAAAATTTGGGAGTTTTAATTTCTAAATTTTGATTTTTGTTCTCTTTTTGGTGATCCAATGGGTTGATGTTCTTCAGAGGAAAATGTGAACTCAAAGAAATGCTGCATTTATGTGGTGTAGGAATAATCCGAAAGATCACCATCTGACTCAGAAAGGAACACACACGAACGTCAGAGAAACAACACCATTCATGGGAAGAAACCAGAAATACAATGAAAATAAAACAATAATTAGAATTTTTGATTCAATGTATTTTAATTTGGAGGGCCACATTAAGTAGCTTAAGGGGCCGCATGTGGCCCCCGGGCCGTGGTTTGCCCACCCCTGCCTTAGACCCTCCTGGTAAGGAAAAACTCCTTAAAAAAAAGAAAAAAAAAAAAAAGGAAGATATTAATAATAGACTATCCTCAGTAAATTCTAAAACCAAAAATGCTCAGAACAAAAGTTTTACAGGCTTTGAATCTAAATGTTTTAATTAAAACTTGTAATCACAGAGCCTCAGGAAAAAGGAGAGTCACGTAATAAACAACACACGAATCAAATAATTGCATTAGTTTGGTAATAAAACAATAATTTCAAAACATTTAAATGAACACGGTTCAGATCGCTCCACGAAGCTGAGAGCAGAGAAGGTCCCTCCATAAAGCAGAGAGCGGCAGAGGTCGCTCCGCAAACCGAGAGCAGCGGGGGTCGCTCTGTGAAGCTGAGAGCAGAGGAGGGTAACCCGCGAAGCAGATAGTGGCGAACGTCGGCCCGCAAAGACGGGAACGACAGAGCTCACTCCACAATGTTGAGCTGAGAGCGGTGGGGATCGCGAGAAGGGCATGAACTAACTTAAACCCACCTTGCAAAGCTGGCTGACCGGCAGACAAAGAGCCTCTGTGGGATGGGGAGTGAGCCTGCTTGGGCCTCCTAAACTCTATGATTTTTTGTTTTATTTTCATAGTGACATTAATAAAAAAGACCCTTTAATTATCTCAAGCTAAACTCACTGTCAATCACAGATCCAGCCTGCCTTCCTAGCCCCGCCCCCTTTTTTGTATTTTTCAAATCTGGGCTGAGAGTGGAGCTGGCCTCCAACTGTCCTGTTTGGTTACCCTTTAAAGATAATATCTGCATTTTCATTGACTATGAATTTACGTAAATTGGAATTGCAATAAAAATTCAGTTAAAAGAAACATCATGATTTAAAAAAAAAAAAATCTAATTTTTCAGATAAAAGTTTATGCGCTTGGAGGAGGTCGTTTTTTAGGGCGTATTAAACTAGACATAATTTGAATGTATTGAATTTTCAAAACAGGAAAAAGGGTCCAACTGCTTTCTTGTTAGCTTGTCTGCTTTACGTTTATTTATTTTTTTTAACCACTAAATAGATAACACTTGCATGTCTGGCCCGCCCCTGCTGTGATGTCATCCAAATGCTCTCTTTGTTCTTTAATAGACTCAACTTAAAATAATACTTTTTTTCATGTTGCTGTGTTTTTGAATGACATAGCGTGAGTTTGTCTGTTTATACACTTAATTATAGTTCAGTGGAAAAAGTGTAACTGTGAAGTTGTGTTTTTTTTCAACATTTCAACAATTTTAATAAAGTTTTGCAAACACGTATTGGAAACACAGCTAATGATGACTAAAAAAGAAAAACAATTTAAAAAACTGGTATTACATTAGAGAAAGCAGAAACATAATTTCTAAAAGAACCTAAAACAAAAAAAAACATAAATTTAAATAAAAAGGAAATGTTTTGGGAAACAAAAAATAATTTCCAAGATCAAAATGTTAAAATGTGATGCAAAAAAAAGCAGTAATTGGACATAAATTTATGAATCATTCTTTCGTTTTTCAACTTAAAATCAAAATTGAAAAAATGAAAAATGATTAATTTTTCATTTTTGATTTTTAGTTGAGAAATGAAAGAATGAATGATGCACATCATTGATTGAAAGATGATGTCTATTCAATTTATTCTACAGAAATTTTCCTTTTAATTTTTAGAAATTAGTTTTTTAATGTTTTTTTAAATTATTATTTTCTTGGATTTTTTTCATTGTCGTGATCTTTGTTTTTGTATTGAGTGATCTGTTGACATTTGCACTTCAGGGCCACCGTAGAAACAAAAATGTGCGCTATTTTTATAACAAGCTTTTTAAACTCACTTAAATGGATTTAAACTACCACATTTCCAAATTGAATATTAGATTTAATTCTGATTATAGAAAATCCGGTCACCGTTTGAGCAGATACCAGAACTGTTGCCGTTAAACATCTGGTGAGCGTGCAGCACTCACACTTGAGACAGCGGGCCAATCACAACCACCAATCAACAGCTTGCTTTTAACATGCTGCGCCTGATGGCAACATCCTTTGGGCAATCAATGCTTGATTTGAGCAAATGTTATGGCTGTTTAAATACCATCGAACATTAGTATTCAATAGTCGCGCATCTTTAAAAAGATGTGAGAAATGGTCGGCGGGGAGGAGGGAGGAGAGCTGGCATGGTTTATGACTTGATGTTTGCTGAATCAATGAGACCAAAAAAAAAAAAAAAAAAAAAGTCTCTGAATGTCAGCGTTTACATCAGATCGGGGACTTAAATTCTGTCTGTGGCTACTGCCCGGGGGGGGGAATTGCATTTAAAAAGGTCAGCCTCCTCATACTGAATAACTAAATGTGTGGAAACAAATGGGGTTTTGACACAATCAGCAGTCTTCCGTGTTTTTTGATTTCCCATTCCCTGAAGCGAGGAATATCCAAAACATCCTCAAAAAGTCTCCTTTATTTGTAGCAATAATGCACCAAGCATACTGTCCAGCAGGGACAATGGTGCACAGAACACCTTTTTGGGGGCCATTTCAGCGATTTAATTCAATCAAGCAGGATTAGATAAATTCCAGGTTCAAATCCCTCATTTGTTCTTCCCGGTTGATGCCAGGATCCTTGTTGGGCTCAGATGGTGGGGATGCAGCTTCATAAGGAAACCTTGCTGCCGTATGGAGGGGTCTCTGACTGGGATTGGATTTACAAAATAAGAGCAGGTGGCTGTGCAGTAGCAGGTGGCATTTCTGTCAGACTGGAAGTAGATGGGGGGGGTCGTGCTGGCCGAGAGAGCCATTTCTCACCCAGAGCATCAAGCTGAGCTCGATTCTGCCGGAGCATCCCTCAAGCAAGTGGGACTTTCACCAAGTCTGGGAGGAAGTGGCCAGAGACATTTCTGCAGACACTTTGATCTCTGTGATTCTGTCAAGGATCCACTCCCATGAAAATCAAGTTGTTTTTTCTTTTTTTTTTTAAGTTTTGAAAGATAACAAATGTACCATATTTTGCGGAGTATAAATAGCACCGGAATATAAGTCGCAAGAGCAAAAAATGTCAAATCAAGAAGACGAAAACCATATAAAAGTCGCACTTTTAGCGTAACGTTTCAGAACAAATCCACCAAGCCCAGCTTAGCTAAATAAATAAATGAATGAATATGAGTCTTTTGATCTGTATAAGAAAATATCAAAGTTTCAGAGGAAAGCAATCAGATTCTCTTTCATATTTCTTTAGGACTTCTTCTGCCACCGTCTGTAGCAAATACTTTTGATACAGCGCCCTCTAGCGGTTGTTAGAGAAAACAACCGCTTAAAAACAACGGTGTTCACTGGGAAAATAACAAACATATAACCTTTTTGAAGTTAAAAAATAAAATAGACCCCTCAAATAAGTCGCTCCTGAGTATAAGTCGCACCCCCAGCTAAACTATGAAAAAAATTGCGACTTATACTCGGAAAATACAGTAATTACAAAAAAAAATGCATTTCTGAGTATTTCTCCTTTTAAAATCGCTGTTAATCAAACTGTCGCAAAGATGCTCTGTTTGAGTTAGTGAGCTGTGCCCAAGAGCACATGTGCAAGCTCCGTGATCTGCCCCGCCCAGCGTGCAGAGGCTCAGGTGCCACTTCTGTGCTGTAGAGGGCTACAATTCAATGAGACTGTTCAGCGGTATAAAAACATGAAAGTTCTAACAAGTGAGCAGCTAAACCCTGAGGAGATACAGTCACGTTTCTGTCACAGCACTCGCGCTCATCTGTCAAAAGAGACGTCGGCGTCTATTCGGGTCATGGAGCGGAACCCTCCTTAAATGTTGGAGAGAAGACGGTTGAAGCGATTTTGTTCGTCAATGGAAGTCTGTGGGATTTTCCTGTTTGGAACACCAGGAGGGAGGCATTGTTCAGTCCATATTTGTTAAAAACTCAATGTTAGCGAAAGATCACATTCTAAAAGCGTGTTCAAAAACCTGTGCTCAGCGGGTTCTTGAACGCACCACACAAGCCCGATGTTTACGTGAAAAATGTTAAGTGTGTAGTCCATAGTCTCAAAAAACAATAAAACAGATTAATGGGAATAAACTGGCATTTAAAAAAAAACATTTGTCAACCAAAGACCAGATTTCAAATGAAAATCAGAGCTAAGCTTTTAAGCTGGGCTTTTAAGACTCCATATCTAACAATGTGGTGAGTGTTTTTTGTCAAACGAGGGAAACAAGAGAATGAGTCCTCACAGTCATGTGGCGTTTTTCACATCCACTTTGGTTTGCAGACACCAGAGGAAGCTGGTGTCCGTAATGAAAAAGTGTGTGAGGCGAGCTGTAAGACGTGGGGTTGAGCGAACCCGTCTCCACAAGGATGGAATGAAGACGGAGCTGACACGATAAAGCAGGAGCAAAAGCAATGCGATCCGACGTCCAAACATGAAAACAAGGATGTCAGTTCAGAGATGAGAAGCTTCTACTGAGTAGAAAAATCTATAAAAACACTCTCTATCCAAAGCTTTTTATTTTCTTTCAAGAAGCAATCTTAGGAGCAGAGTTCTCAATTATTTGGTTTAATTTGTGAAACAGTTTATTTGTCAGGAGGCTGTGTAAACAAATGCAAAGCCCTCTTAACTGCACCATGTGTGCAGTGTCTTAAAAATCCTTCCATAAAGGTTGATCCGAGCTTCATGTTGGCGTGTTCCCCTCACTAATCTTCTGGCTAAGCTAATTTAATCTTTTACTGCTTTAAAAATGCACATGGAGGAAAAGGGGAGATGTGCTGCTAGATGGAAACAAATGATTAAAGTGTTTAGCACAACAGCATGAAAGCACTGAGGTAAGAAGAGAAGCTGTTTAAAATCTGCACTGCTGGAACAAAGACAGAAGCAGCTTCCTAAAGACTCAGAGGAAAGTGGTGTTTTTGACATGTTCTTGGAGCATTTTCTCAGGATGGAGGGCATATTTTAAGAAAATTGTGTTCAAAATTGCATTTCTGAGCATCTCAGATGAAAAAATGCCAATTAAAAAAGCTTAGTTGTTACATACAAACTATAGTTGGAAGGCCACAAGCTTGCTGCTAATACTCAGAAACAGTTTTAATCTTAATTTTCTTCATATGTATCCTCAGTCATGAGAAAAATGAATGTTGTAATTAACACAATTTTTATTGAAGTGGGTCTTTAACACTAAGGGGAGTTGTGAGAGCCTCAAGAGATCATGGGGATAAAGAAACTCCCAAAGCCTATAGGTGTTTTTATTTCCCCATCCTAAAACGTTCAAATATTCACTCTTGATTTCGCTTCACTATTAAGCCAAAACCTAAAAAAACCTAAAACACTGTCTTATGCTGTGAAGCTTAAATGTTTGAGGTTTTAAACTGTCATACCATGGTCCCAGTGAATATTCGTTTCTGGTTGGATATGGGGTCTGGATTAAAAAGTGCTAATTAACAGTGATAATGCACACATAAGTAGTAGTTATGGTCACATAACCCAAATGTTCTCATCACAGCACAGGCTTCTTTAAAACAAACTTTTGCTTCATCATGAAGACAAAAACAAGAAGTAAGAGGTAGTGCTGCCACAAATGATTATTTTAATAGTCGACTAATCACCGATACTTATCGGGTCATTCGCAAACTGGACGATAAAAACAAATATGAACCATCATTAGCTTTAAACTAACTAAAACTAGATATATAACATAAGCCGAGACAATGTTAATGTGAATGCTGTAACCTGAATTTGGCCACTGAAGATGCTAGCGCTAATAAATCAAGATGCTGAAATTGAGAGCTGAAATAGCTCAGGGTAATAGCTAGCTAAAATATTAGTTAAATACCAAATCAGCATAAAAACTGAAAAAAAAAACTTTGGTTAGTCAAAACAGCTCGCATGTACCTTAAAAAAAAGCTAAACTTCAAAATGGTCTAAAAGAACTTTTAAAAAAAAAGTCTAAATTAGCCTAAACAGCTAGCATGTAGCTGAAATAACTAAATTCCAAAATATTCTAAAAAACCTTAAAAAATGCCAAAATAGTCCAAAAAGCTAGCAGAGTGATATTATAACATTTAACTTTACTACACTCTGACTCCATATTATATAAAGTATTGACTAATCGACTATTAAATTAGTCGTCTACAATTCTAATAGTCGATTAGTCGACTAATCATGGCAGCCCTAGTAAGAGGTGAACTTTCCCTTTGAAACAATGCTTTACATAACCTATTGTGACAATCAGCAAATGTATATATACTGCTCACAAAAATTAAAAGGAACACTTTCTATTGGTCCTGGCATGAATTGAATTAAACCTGTCTGATCATTTTCTCATTGGTTAATCAGCTGAGGGCCTCGTTAATCAATTTCAGCTGTATTGGTGTTCATGAATTAACAACAGGTGCACTTCAGTGGCAACAATTAGAAAACCCTCCAAACAGGACTGGTGTTCCATGTGGAGGTCATTTCAAGTTTCTCCCTCGTGCTGATTTTGTCTTGTGTAATTCTCTCTACTGGCAGTATGAGGAGATTCCTTAACCCTACAGAAGTTGCACAGGTTGTCCAATTTCTCCAGGATGGAGCATCCACACGTGCTGCTGCAAGAAGGTTTAATGTGTCTCCCAGCACAATCTCCAGAACATGGAGGAGATTTCAGGAGACTGCTGGTTATTCTGGGAGAGCTGGACAGGAACGTAGAAGGTCCTCAACCCCTCAGCAGGACCCATACCTGCTCCTTTGTGCAAGGAGGAACAGGCTGAGCACTGCTCGTGCCCTACAGAATGACCTCCAGAGGGCCACTGGTGTGAATGTCTCTACCCAAACAATCAGGAACAGACTTCATGAAGGTGGTCTGAGGGCCAGATGTTGTTAGGAGCATGCCGCGACGTTGTCAAGCATGCATACAAGCTCGTGGGGGGCACACAAGATACTGAAAAGCATTTAGAGTTGCAGAAATTAAGTATTGGAGAAAATGGACTAGCCTGCCACATCTTCATTTCACTCTGATTTGATGGTGTCTACACAATTGAGCCTCTGTAGACTGAAAACTTTTATTTCCATTAAAAGACTTGGCATCCTTTTGTTCCTAAGACACTGCCCTGTTGTTATTTGTATAAATGTCCAACTTCATATCGAGATCACACATATATAAATGTTAAAATATGACAGAAGTTAACAGAGAAATAATGTTTTTATGTATGTATCTGATTGAACAGGAAGGAAGGTAGTGCTGTTAGGAATTATCCTAATATTTATTTTTTGAATGAAAATGAAAAAAATAAAATAAAATCATTTCTCCTCTTTCTGCACTCTTTCATCTATATATTTATTTTCAAGTTAAAATATTTCTATGTTTTTACTAATTGGTAACTCACATAAATCTATATTGTAGTAATTTACATTGTATCACTTACACCATGTTTCACTTCTTTTTAAATGTTATTTTGGTTAAGTAGTTACTTTGTAATGGGGAGTAAAAGGTCAGTCATGATGATTATTTTCTAAAGCCGCTTCGTCCCTTTGGGGTCATGGGGTAGCTGGAGCCTATCCTCGGCAGAGATGAGCTCATCTTCAGGTCGCCAGTCTGTCACAGGCCCAAACTATCACACTCTCACGTTAGTGATGTCTTTCTTTTTAAAGGAGTGCTGACGACTAAATGTTTCTAAAATTTGTGTTTTTACAAAATCAATTCACTAGTTATTTGTGGTTTATTAAATGACATAAGGATTTCTGAAAAACATTTGCTGTGTTACAGATTTTTTGGGAGTTTTGTCCAACATTTTGTAAAATAACATTCTCCCATTTGTTTATTTAATGCTTGTTTTTAAAGATTCTCTAGACAACTTGAAAGAGTTCTCTTCCTAGATCCGAACAGCAGCCGTATTTTACCTCTGCAATCTAGACGGTGACCCACCAAATTACTTTTTTTGCTGTTTGGACCAAGTGTGAACAGCACTCGAAATTTACAGCTTAGGCTGTAAATTTGGAGCTACGATTCAGTCCTTAAACTTACTGAAATGTCAGACCTTGCACTCTGTTGCCATGGAGTATAAATCACTTTTATTTTATACATTTGCTGGAAATTGTACACTATGTTTTAGCTCTTTTACATCTTTATGCAAGTTTTTTAAATTTATTTCAAAACTGTTTAAAAAAAAAAAATAGCCCAGGGGTGGGCATTAGCAATGGTAAACTAAAATGTGATGGGCCGCAATAATCCATGATAAAATAAAAAAAATTTGTAAAGATGAACCAACAGACAGATGAAAAAATAGACATAAAAAAAGATATATAATCTCTCAACAGAGCACAAATAAGTGTCCTGCTTGTACCTACCACAAGTCCGTTAAATAAAGAGGGTAATGTCATGAAGAACAGCCCCCCCAGCGCACCAAGGGGCCCCAGTCAAATAGCCCACCGATTCTCCAAGCAACCACCCTCCACCCCCATGGGTGGTCCAGGAGATAAGACAGGGTCCGCCTACCCCCGCCAAAGGGGAGAATGACCAAAAAACAAATACCTCGTTTCCACTGAGTGGTATGGACCAGAACCGTCCTTTTGGCCGGTTTAGAACGGTTGGGGCAATTCAAGTGAGCGTTTCCATTGTGCGTTGGGCCATTAAGGTGCATATGGGATGCAGACCGATGGGGTAGCTGCGCGTCAAAACGGTGCAACTACAGCAAAAGAGAAGCTGCATCAGATGACTCAGAGACAGACGGAAATTTATTTAATTTAATAAGATATAAGATATTTAATAAGTATATTATTCTGAATTAAAAGGAAAAAAAACTATGTTGAGCAATACTCCAATATTCTTCAATAAATGTTTTGCAAAGCATGATCAGAATGGCTTTGATGAGTATGGATCGATAACGGACATTCTTCGGCTGCGGGGGAGGGGTGAGAAGGATACTGGGGGGAGTTCGGGGGTTTTCCGTATTCATGGATTCAGTGCATCTCTAATCCCCAAACCCCGAAAATAAGGGGGGATACTGTCTGCAGAGAATTTCTTATCCTTTGCAAGAAGTGACAGACGAAAAGAGGACAAAACTTTTGGTTTGGATCTTGATCTCATAAAACCGTTCCTTGACGACAGAAGCTCCGCCCTAACAGGTCCACTCCGTTTCACTATAGACCTACAAACAATGATAAATGGTACCAATCGGTCCTGCTTAACAGGTCCATTTCGTAATAGAAACGCTCAAAAGTCCAGTCCGATCTGGACCGCTCAAGGTCCCTGAAGAGAGTTGTAAAGATGGCTCAACCAGGATCACCCGCTGTTGCAAGAGAATTCAACATAAAGACATTCACAGATATATGAACTAAAGTCCAGTCCCACAGGATTCAACGGCCATATCCAGGGTAAAGAATTGGGAAAAATCTGCCACATGTACTTACACGCGCCAACTTTTGGTCAAAATTGACAGATGCATGCATGTTCATGGAATAGCAGTGATACAGACGCCGGAGTCCACTCCACTGCCAGAGCACTGCTTAATTGCGTGTCCTCCCACAGGTAACACCAACAAGGGGTTCACACACTTCTTATGGCGCCAAGTTACCACTGCTGGATCGCATCTAATTGCAGCCGTTTCACTGCCCAATCACGGCTTAGCGCTGATGCAAAACTGCCACTCCACTGCCTAACCACAGAAAAGAACGGCTCGTCGACGGCTGTAGTGCAACAAAAAGCAGAAACCGCTGGTGAATTCTCACACTTGAACTCTGGATTTCAAGACAACAACTTATGCTGATTATCACAACCCAACAAAAATCAATTTGTCTGTGCTCAGCTGCTAAACAGACACTGTAAGCAGTGGAACAAACACAGACCGGCCAGGGAAACGGCCGTGATTCTGCCGTGCACGAACGCGAAATTTCAGCGTCCAAGTTCGTGTGCTGGCGTTCGCTCTACAGCCTGATCAAGCACTGGCACTGCTGTTGCAGTTTCATGGCCATTGCACAGCTGTACCGCTGGTACCACACACAGTCACCCGTGGTCTAAATTTTTGTGCAGTTCAAAAGTTGTTCTCGCATGTAACAGCAGCCAAATTTTTGACTGCGTGTATGCTATTCCGCTGCCGTTGCACTACCAGTCCACTGCCAACAGCGTCTATACCAATTTTTTCCGCGCTCCAGCCGCGATATGGTAGTGAAAGCCAGTGGGACCGGTCTTAACATGATGAAAGTGTGATTTTTCTCTGCATCTTAGAGGGATTTGACACCCCAAACTCTCAGCACACCCAGACTTACCCACGATAATCTACCTGCACCCCATACTGGCTAAATCCAGGCTTGTAACAAATATTACCATTTAAATCCACTGAGGCCAAATACTCCTGTGTACAGTAAGTGGTAATTACAATATGACTAAGCCAAGGATTGAACCTTAGGCGACGACTCACAAAAGAATGTGATCAACAAACCCTTTTGGCGAGATCCATAAATTAGCGTGAGTCACATTTTGTTCACAGCACACACACAAACACACACCGTCCCTGAAGAACTGATTGAAAACGAAGGGTTCACTTTGAAACTGTAAGAAAACACAAAGACTCTAAACCGCTCCCCTTTCATTTGGAAGTGCTCCAAGACACCGCAGCAACAGTTGTTATTTCTTACTTAGCTTGAGGGGAGCGAATGAGGTCAACACTCCTGTCATTAGCCCCTGTTAAAACCAGCCCCCCCCCCGGTGAGGACTTTGAGAAAGCACTCAGCAGCAGGGCAGATAATAAAGCATGGACAAGGCTATCATTTTTAATTTATATGCAGGCAGAGAGTGATCTGCTCCGGCTGACTCGACTAAGACGGGAGGGGGGGGGGAGACTTTGTCTGCAGAGTCTTCCCACGATCCACGGAGGAGAAACACATCTGCAACATGACGCACGGAGCGCATGCAGCAAAAGCCTCACAATTTCCTCTGCTTCCATTTAGAATCGGCGCGTCGACAGCAACACTGAGATGAAAGAACTCACACGGCTCCTGCGCTGTCTGGAGAGTACATCTATTGAACGTATATAGCCTTAAACCAATGATCAGGAAGAGCTGGTACACCTACAAAAAGCAGCAGTTTCCTAATAACGGCAAGTGCTCAAGTGTTAAGTGTAAAGAGTCTTCAAAAAAGGACTGTACCCCTGTGGTTGCCATGCAGAGACTCTTCATAGAGTATATCTGCAGATACAAGAGAAATGAGGAGACAAGGAGGGAAAGAAAGATGAAACGGAGAAGATGAAGCAGACATGGGGATTGAAAAAAAAATACAAGACACAGCCACTGCCTAAGCTTTTCTGGGCTCATAAATCATCCGTCTGCTGTTTTTATTAAATGCATAGAGGATACTGTAACTGCTGTTCCACTGTATTTTGCAATTACTGTGCCTATATGTGCGTGTAACCAGTAAACTAATCCCAAATGCGGAAAAAAACAAACTAAAAAACAAACTATAATCGAGATGTGAGAGCTCAATTAATGTTAAAGACGCACTTCAATAAAAATAGTGTTTTTAACATGTAGCAATTTTCTCATGAGGAAATATATAAAATAATTTAAGATTAAAAATGCATTTCTGAGTATTTCTTTATTGAAATCAAGTTGAAACAGCACCAGACAACACATTCTCATCCCAAAGTCATCACATATTGACGTTTGGTTAAAGGGTAACCAAAAAGAAGAAGTTGGAGGCTGACTCCACCCACAAATTTGAAAATCCAGTCAGAAGGGTGGGGCTTGGGGGCAGGACTCTTATTACTGGAACATTACTTTTTGACCAATCACAAAATGTAACTTTAATACCTCTATTCAACCTTTAGGGGGCAGAACACAGATGGTTTTTGACTACATTTTTAAGAATTTTATTTCAAATTTTCAAAAAATGAGGCAATAACCAACAGACAAAACCCCATTTATAAATATCAACAGCCAAAAAAAGTTGATTTAGGGTTTAGTAGCCCTTTAAGGACCCCGCCACGTCACTTTCTTGGGTGGCCCCAACTCGTGATTTTTTGACGTGCTGCCTGGTTGTAAAATCAAGGGTCTGTAACTGTCAGGATGGGGATTGGTCTGGTTCCCTAACCTGGCATCAGACATGGTACCTAGACCGGTAGCAAACGTGGTATTAGGCGCAAACCAGTACCAGTTTAGGGTACTTGTACTGGGTTAGGGTACTGGTGCGCTCCGCATCCCGATACTGGACCTGTTCCAGTTCCCGGTCTGGAGCACCCAGCACGTCCAACAACGACAGTTGGTGACACCTAAAATGTCAATTTTTGATGGAGAGGAGTCCTTAAAGTGTAACCAAACAGGGCAGTTGGAGGCCGACTCCATTCTCAGCCCAGATTTGAAAAAAGTGATGCAAGTTTCTCCACAGAATTTCTGCGGAGGTTGAGGATTTTCCGCCTCCCTCTTCTCCCGAGGCCGGCACTCATGGTCCAGAACCGAAATGTTTCGAGCCGCTGACTCAAGACCATTGATATAAATTACATTCACAAGCTCAGTTCTATAGATTCTTGCACATAGGCAAAATCAGTTAACATGACAGCGGTGTGTTACCTGTGTTCTTGCACTATTTACAGCTTAATTTTTAGAGATATTAAACTGTAAATATGCATCAACATTAATCATTTTCTAAGCTTTAATTCAAGGAATGTTTTGTGAAAATCAGCTAAAAAAATGAGGGAACTAGGACGATTTTTGTAGCTGATGCCTTCATGTATAAAACAGCTGCATTCTGTTGCTAACAATGGGCGGGGCTTTTATACTGGAGCTCAGAGCGTGATGACGTCAGACTTCTGGGATTTGCACCAGTTGACCAATACAAAATTCAACTGCAATGCCTTGTTTCAACCTGTAGACGGCAGCACACAGACGGTTTTTGACCAATTCTTCAGGAATTAAACAAGTTTATATTCATTTGTCAAAAATGTGGCAACTACCAACAGACAGAACTTTTAAAGTCCTATTTATAGAGGTCAACAGACAATAAAAGTTGATTTAGGGTTTGTTACCCTTTAAACAAAACATCTTGGGTCAGAAGTCTCCTTGCTCCACTACAATTCTGATGCATCCACTTACAGACAAGTAGATCCTTCATTTTCTTTGTCTGAGCTGCCAGATCTCTGATATTGCTAGTCTTCTTTTTTTAACCAAACTATTGTTAGCTTGGGCTTGTGAGGTGCTATAAGCTAGCTGGAGAGAATATAAACAAAGGGCTGATGGGAAATTAGTGGAGGCTAACTTCTGTGCCAATACAATTGAGGTAAATTTCTTCTTAAATCATGTCTGGAAAAAACCCACAGACTTTTTGATTTTGGCAAAAAACTGGATAATCATAATAAAAAAAAAACATTGGGAACAATTTTGCAATAGATATAGTTGGAATTTAGGACGTAGTTTTGAGAGTTTTTCTTCCCAAATAATAAGGATTCCAGGGAGTGGGAAAGTTGGAATCTGCAGTAGTTCTCTGTTAATCCGCAAAGGCAGAGATGGGACACAGGATGCTACAAGCGAGGCTGTGGAGCACAGGCGCTTTGAGATAAGCACAGTTACAGAAAATGCAAACTAGATGAGTCACCACTCCTCCTCACACGCATCAGACCAACATATTTCAGGTAAGGTCATCACAATTACAGACTAATGATGCTTTTCATGAATTCATTACTGATCTGGGGAACTTTGTTTCACTATTTCCAGCACTTTTGCCTTTCAATCAATGTCCTTCACGCAGCTCACTCTCTGCGAGCTTTATATCTCGTTTATCCGACCATTGTTGAAACCACTGCAAATATGATTGTGTAGATACAGGCGGTGTGCGATTACAATTATTTTCCAAATCATTCACAGAAGTGCAATCTCAGAGAACCCTGTACCATCACTTTTAGTGCTTTTCAAGCTGGTTTCTGCAGCAACATGATGCCCATTTGTGGCTGCCCTCCATTAAAATCTACAGGTGGTCTAGAGGCTTTTGACTGACTACAATCTGCAACAAAACAGTTTTCATTCCAACACTTCAACAAAAAAGAGAAATTATAAAAGAAGTTCAAAGTTGTGAGCTCATTTGATTAAAAAGCTAAAATAAAAAAAATGTGGCACTTTATAATTTATCCTCTGGCTCTAATAGTTGCCTGTATTTCACACAATTATGATTGTTACTAAAATGAAAGAGAAAAAAACATGTCAATTTATGTTTAACCTCATCAGATAGAAAGAGCAACAAAATCAAAATCACATTTTCTCTCTTGAAGAGGAAACTTTTAGAAAGGAAGGTTGTAAAGCACTTTATAAATGTATGCAATTTACCATTAATCATCATATGCTAAATTCAAATGTGCAAAAAAATACATTTTACAAAAACACTTCAAAGTTTTATATTCCATCAAGTTACATGTTTTAGGACTGCTTAATGCCTGTCCAAAAACATTTATGCATGTCGGAGAAGCTACTGCCAAAAGTTTTTAGCAAGATCGCTACATGTCTCATTTACAATGAATAAGACACGGATGATATTTAGAGATCAGATTTATTTTATTTAAAGAGCTCTACAAAAGCATCGGCAGTCACGTCTCAATGTCTGGGTTCATGAGATCATTCAGAGACTCTCCTGGTATGAAGAGTTTCACTCCTGCAGTTGAAGCTGACTCTGAATCACAACCTCTTTCTGCTGTTTCAGTGAAAAATAAAATAAGTATCAAATTATCGATTAAAATAAGGACAATATCATGATGAAAATGATCAGATCAATCCTCCATGTTGGATTTAGACTCCATCCATTGATGGAGCCACTGAACAGGTCATGTGTCCAAAGCAGATTCCCTATGGGTTAACAGGACGCATCATCCTCGCCAAAGTAAACATCTTTAAACTCTAAACACACAGAAGCACCTAAATCGCAGTACTGCCAGACCAGCGCACCCAATACTCAAATCAAACCACAAGACCTCTGATCGCATCTGTACATGGACATTGGACACCCCTAACGTTTGAATAGCGTACAGTGTGAACACAGCTTTAGTCACATGTACTCGTGTAAGGGGTTGACTTGTTAGGGTTTTTGAGTTGTCCTGGCCCGTGTCGGATCATAGAGAGGAGTGGCCGTATCTTATGGGGAACACGTGTCGTGTCTTGCACTTCTCAAGAGGATCCTATGGCCACCACGAGTGAAGTCATACAAATAGAATGCATTTGTCATGGTAAGTGTATTATTAAGTATTAGTAGGGATAATGACAGTTGTACGCCCTTATCTCACACTCCAGTTGTTAGTAAGGCATGAGTACTGGTTCCTTACTGACCCAGTGTGAATATCACTGACTGTATAACTACTGGACAGCACAACCCCTCCTCCCTCATGTTCCAAACAAAAGAAGTACCTGCTGGCTCCAAGAAGCCAAAATTCCATAGACTTATATTGAGAAATAAACAGCTATTACTCAGTTATTCCATTTGCCAGAATAGCAATTCTTGCTCTAATCCAGGGGTGACAGAAGTCAGTCCTCGAGGACCGGTGTCCTACTTGTTTTCCAACAAACCTGCCATTGAAGCCTCTTATTTGCCAACACATCTGATCCAGGTAATCACCAGCAGATAAGGCAGGGTTTCTGGAAAACCAGCAGGAGGCCGATCCTTTGACACCCAAGCTCTGATACATTTTTCTTAACATCTCTTTTATGTGACATTGTCTCTTTTTCATAAGTTATAAACTGACCAACCAGAGGCCTCAGTTAAAGTGATGCCCGCTGACCGTTTGATTCACAACTTCTACCGGGCCCGCTTTCAGTGGAAGCGGTGTGGACTTTGAGAAAACTGACTCATGTTTGGTGACTGTAGTTGCCCTAAAAACGTGACTCGGACCAATCATTGTCAAGTGGCTCTAAATGGCAGCATCATTAATCATTGATGGATTTGGCCAGATTTCGCCAGAGCAAAGTGGTTGTTGTTGTTCATTTTTCAATTTATACCATTTCAAAGTCGTCACAGCGGACTCTTTCGCACAGAGACCCAGTTAGGCGGCAGCATCAAAGATTTTGCCTAAGGACCTGATCTAGATGGAGATCAGTGGACATTGAACCCAAGTCTCCTGTGTGCCAGCCCTACACTTGGCCCACTGAGCCATCCAGCTAGATTTTGCTAAAATCTAGCTATTTTTCTTAATCGCACAGACCCAGGGGAAAGGAGGTTAAGGTTAGGATTATGGTTACGGTAAAACAAGCAAATGGTTCCTGAGTGCGGCTGTCTCTGCAGCTCACGGCTCCACCAGTGGATGGCTGAAATGTGGAGAACACATGCGTGAACAGCGTGACAGTTAATGGGACTTTAAGTTGAATTTTAATTGTATGTGCGGCCAACAAAAACATCCAGCCTTGGACACACTTAATGCAGCAATGAGATCTTGGTTGCACTTACTACTTGTGTTCAATATGAATTTCCATCACTTTCTTTGCTGGTCACACTTAAATACATGTGAGTAACATCAGCCAAAAATATATGTATGGTGAATACACACATCCAGGGTGTTCATGTGATATTTAAGTGCCTATAGCAGGGCTGCTCATTCCTGGTCCTCGAGATCTACCACCCTGACTGTTTTCCAGATCTCCAAGCCCAGCCAGCTGTTGATTGGCTCAGTCAGATGTCTCCACAATCTGATTGAAAGAACACACCTGGTCCAGGTAATCAGCAGCAAGCAGTACATGGAGAGCTGGAAAACAGGCAGGTTGGTAGATCTTGAGGACCAGGAATGAGCAGCCCTGGCCTATAGGATGTCCACACAAACTATACTCTGCTTGTCTAATACCCTTGTTTCTAAGAAACAGGCTAAACATACAAAGAACACACAAGGTCTTGTATTGTCACCTGAAAAGCACCAACAAGCTCCTTGCGTACGATTTTGGAAACATCTGTATCTCACTATATTTCACCCTTACCTACCTGGTCTCTTATTAGTTTTTGCCACGATCTTACGCCTGCAGCATGCCCATAGACAAAAAACATGATGACCTTGATGTTTTGTTTGGCCACCTCCAAACAGACAGACAGACGCCCACAGACAGCCCGTATCCACCCATAGGGGCAGTTGTGACTAAGGCTTAAAGCTTCAGTTCACGATTCCTACAAATTAATTTTCCTTAAAATATGAACGATAAAAATCATGTCCCAGGTGGAGTCATTATTTTCTGTCTCGTGGTTTTTATAGGTATAATGAGTCTGAAAAGACAGCACAGCTAGATGACAGTTTGCTCTCGTTGCACTTTTGTGGATCAACAACCAAAAGAAGAACATTTTCTACCATCAGTCAGATTTTGACCTTCAGCTAAAACAGATGAGCCAAAAAAAGAAAAAAACATAAATATAAACAGTACACACATTTTTGGATACTTAAGGCGGCATCAAACATCAAAGTAACCGGTTTGATCTGTCAGAACACATTGAAACATGTGAGTTAGTCATCGTCTGGATGCAAGCAGAGGTTGGTGGGAGGCACGAGATAACACGTCTGAATGGATCCGCATCGCCACCCATTTTAACTGAGGAATGCTGTTGCACCTGAAAAGATAGTTAAATGAGTCTGGTAATTGCATTGAACATGGAGGAATGCAATTTGTGATAGCAGTATAAGAGAATGTGTTACGCAATGGTGCCATGGCAACAGACTGGCCCAAGGAAGCAGGAGGCTTGTTTTCTTTTCATGACACTGAGAGGAGAAAAGCGTCGAGCAGAACCAAACACACAGGGAATCATTTCATAAACGGTTGAAAATTTCATAAGAATGGGTTATTACATTTAGTTAAATGACATGAAAGAGCATTTTAAATATTTGTTGCTTCATACACATGAATAGATTAATAAGGAAGTGCTAATGCTGTTATTTAATTTGTCTTGCCAATTTTATGAAAAAAAAATCTACAAATAAAGCTATAATTAATTATTAGTTTCCCAAAGAAAACTGACTAATCCTAAAAAAGAAGGAAATAATATTTTCTTTGAGAGAAAAGTTGTTGTTGTTCCCCTTGCTTAATAAACTGTTTTCTGTTTGACTTTATTCTTTTCAACTTTCTGTTCCAGAAGCAGAAAAAACACAGAATGAGTGGCAGCATGAGCTGGTGTGTTTCAGAAACATCCCAGAAGATGCATCCCACACTTTTGCTATATTGCTTGAGTTTAGGTTTGTTGTCCTGCTGCTGAACTACTCCATTTTCACAAATCGGATAAAACAGACAGGAAAGCCTCAGCTAAAGGAACATGTATGCATCATCTACCCGGGACTCTGCATTACAAAAAATGAAGGGAAATCAAGTGAAAGGGCAAGTTGACCATCCAAGTCAGTGATTTTTCAAGAGTAGGAATTTGTAGGGGTTTTATCTATTTTTAAAGTATCAGCAGTTTTCTTTCTTAATTATGATTATGTTTATGATTTTAGCAAAAACATTTAAAAACTATCATTTTTCGGCAGGAGTTGATTACAAGTTTGCCTCTGATTAATGGGAGAGGTTGTTGGTGCAGAGCTACTCTGTCCCCCTTCCCTCTCCATTGCTGAAAGCTCTCCGTTAGCTTGCAACCCCTCACACCCCCAACTTAACATTATCAGTCCAATAAAAATGGCCACCAGTGTCAGAGGTATCCAGCTCAGATCCAAGTGGCAGCACAGATGAGGAAAACAAAGACGTCCATGGATCTAGTCGTCTACAGGAGCAGGGAACAGTGGCCCTGCCAATTGTATTTGCAATGTCACAGTTACAATTTTTTTTTTTACTGCATTTTTTCATCTGCTCCTGATTCCCAACTATTTGCAAAAAAATACCCAGAAATTTTTTTTCAGCAATTTTCTTGATACATGTCCTCCATCACCAAATGCTACAAGAACCTGAAAAAAAAAACATTTGTTTTTATTGGTGTGGGTCCTCAGAGCTCCTGGAACGCAGGAGCGCTGCGAAGGGGTGTGCGTGCGGAATCCACTTCAATTCCTTCATCCTCCAGGTACTGCCCACATACTCTTGCCACGTGAGGCCGAATGGCCTTCACCATCCCCTGACTTAAACCCAATAGAACATCTCTGGGACATTATGTTTGGATCCATGAGGCGCCGCCAGGTTGCTCCTCAGACTGTACAACAGCTCAGGGATGCCCTCACACAGATCTGGGAGGAAATGCCACAAGACACCATTCGTCATCTCATTAGGAGCAACATTGTCAAGCATGCATACAAGCTCGTGGGGGGCACACAAGATACTGAAAAGCATTTTGAGTTACAGAAATGAAGTTTTGGAGAAAATGGACTAGCCTGCCACATCTTCATTTCTCTCTGATTTTATGGTGTCTACACAATTGAGCCTCTGTAGGATGAAAGCTTTTTATTTCCATTAATAGACTTGGCATCCTTTTGTTCCTAAGACACTGCCCTGTCGTTATTTGTATAGATATCCAACTTCATATTGAGATCTGATGTTATATATATATATACACACACTGGAACTGCTTCAAGTACCACTCCGTTCAAAAAGCAAACCATCTGGTGCTTCAGTCCGACAGTAATCACACATAAAAAGGATTTAAAAAAGATGTTATCTTCGACAGATCAGCAGAAAGTGCAAGTTTTATTTGTTAAATGCAGGATTAGCAAAAGGCCAACAATACCATGAAATGCTTGGGATGAGAAAAACTGTAAAACATTCAGGAGATACTCATAGTATGCTGTAGTACCATGCTAAAATACAGAAAAAATAAGTCAAAGTTCAAGAAAAAGGTAGACTCTAAATAGGGGTTTTGAGGCTTTTTATTGCACACATACCAGTAGAATTTACTTGCATAGTACATTCAGTAGTTCTCTTGTGTATTTTAAGGATCATAAGTAACTAAACTAACAGGTTTTTACTAAAGGTAGAAAATATATATTGTAAAGCTTTAAAATACAAGTCAATATGTACCTCATGGAAGAGGTTTTTTAAATCTTGAACTCTTCTTGTAGAAATATTTATCAGAACAAGAAGATTCTTCCCAAACTTTAGTACTAAGGGAAAAAGATCTTATAAAAAAAACATTTTTTTTCTCCTTTATTATTCCTCAACAAAAATGAAAACTATGTAATTTCAGAGAAACAAACTAAGGTAGAATAACTGTTCAATGCACTTGACAACCGTGCCCCCATATACAGTAATCTAGTGAGAGCAGAGATAAACAACAACCGCCCGTGAATGCAAATGAGAAAGGCACTGCAGACCGTTTCTAGAACACAACACAGGTCACAGCTGAAGTAATGACAGCAGTACTCATTCCAACAACAATTATGCGCCTGCGATTAGTGTTTCCATGAACTTCCACATTAGGAATTAAAGTAGCCGCTTGTTTTTAACCTTTGAGGGAAACCTGGTAGGAATTAATAACGGTTTGCATATGGAGGAGGCAGAGTCCGTTTCCAAAGTGACAAATTCATTTGTCTTGCCTCGTTGTGTTGCTGCACATTAATAAGAAAAGCACTCATGCAGACGCAAGGTGCAAAATGCTCCGAGTCCACGCCTCTCCAAGTGACTATAGGTTCTTGATTCGGAAATGCAAATCCATCTTCTGATCTGATGTTCAATTATAGTAAAGTATAAATACAAATTAACTGGATTAACCTTTGCCTGTGATATAAATGACTGTCCTTTACGAAATAACAACACGGGTCTAATGAAAAATAATTTACATTGTTGTACTTCACCTGCAGTTAAATGAAGCACAAACTCACAGCAGCAACAGACTCCAGCCAACTGAGTCATGAACTCCAGTCTGACTGACTGACAGTTTCACTGATTTCACTGCATTGTTCATCTGTACTACCAATTACAGTACGTGTAAAAAGTGCTATCCGCTTGAAAGTTTTTTTTTCCTTAAACACAATATTCAATACTCTGGAGCAAAACATGGGAGTCTGACTAGCAAGACTATTGCTGTGTTCACACTATGCACGATCCACATCCAACATCTGTTTTGGCGAATTTGATGCCAGAAGCTTGTCCAAACCTGAAGGTCTGACCGCATGTGGGAGGAGCTACTGTCAAAGTTTTCAGCCTCATCACTACATGGAAGCACTGACTGTATGTATCCAAGATCCGGTCAAATGCAAAGGAGACACAGATGATGTTGAGAGAACAGGTTCTCTACAAAAGTGTTTGTAAATACGCCTCCATGTTCGGGTTCATGAGATCATTCAGAGACTCTCCCAGTATGGTGAGATTCACCATCTACCCCAGGACCTCCGTCTGAATGACGGCCGCTTTCAGCGGTACTTCGGTCTCTCTGTGAACCAGTTTGCTGTCCTCCTTTTGTCCAAGGAAGGAAAAATAGAAAGAATGAAATCTAAAAAAAAAAAAAAATTTGAAAGTTTCTAATGCAGCTACGGTTCTATGAATCCTGGATGTCTGCCAGAGATCCCCGTCCCTCAGGTTCCTCGCATTCTCACAAGAAGTGTTTGGGGCCACGCTCCCGCTGACTTTATAGCCTCACGAGTCACCGGGCCGGCACAGGTGACGGGTGTTTTTAGAACTTCTCATGCACACAAAGTATCCTTCCGTGCTTGAAGCATCACCTCTGGCGGTCAGGAGGGATGAAATAGAACTTAAAGGAAAACAAACAGGTTGGTTTTGCAATCCATCCCACTGATTACATTATCAACATGTCACAGGGCAAAGCTGAGTCCCTGATTGGTTGACGCGTCGTGGAGCTCAAATAGCAACCTAGGACTTCTTATCCCACCTGTAGGTACATTGATTTAAACATTTAAAACTGAACACCACTGCCATGCTAAACGCATTCGGTGTGAACGCAGCTTAAGAAATAACTTGATGGAATCACCCTCTTTTCGATCCTGAAAAATCCCCCTGCAGTGTCGGCTAGAGACTGATCTTACTTTGCTCGGCTAATCCTGCAAGGACTCTATTGATATAATCGATTAATAGATCTGAGTCAATTAAAGCTTCATAGATCAATAATTGATCCATAAAAGTAGAGAATAATCAAATGCATAATTCTATAGTCTGCTAGCTTGATGCTAACATATAATGGGATTTCCCAAAGGGCAGCTAATGCTAATGCAGTCAACCTAAACATACATAACTGACTATCTTTATAAAGGAAATTTTTAGAACTCTTAAGGAAATATTTTTTAAAGTAACCATTTGCGATCTAAAGAAACGTTTTTTTGCTCATTCTTTCTTCTTCTGGAATAAGATGCAATGCACAGCGCCATCGCCACCTAGTGGCCAAACTGAAACGCCCACCAGGAGAGGCAGAACAATTGTTAGAACTTCTCCATTTGAGAATTCATCAAACACCGTATGCCATTAAAAATCTCATATAATTTCACTAATAAATTTAACAGTATGTGAACTGTCTCAGATTAACATAAATATCTTCAAAACATATAAAGATTATTAATATATTTTTAAACAAATCTATAAACCGTGTAAACTCAAAATTGAATTGAATGAATCAAAAGAATAGAAAAAAATTCCCGCAGTACTGAGAGTTTTTAGACAATGGGTTTTTAACAGCGCAGGACGAACCTAAATGGATACAGGATGTTAAATACCCAACTCTTTGTAGGCTGAATCTGTGCACAGAACAGATTCTGAGTCTTTGGAAGGCAGGATCCTTCCACTCAGTATTTCAAGTCACCCACTCGATTACACTTAAGGTCTCTTAGAGAGAGATCCATCCACTGTTTATCTGTTTTTGGACCTTAGCGCTGATCACAGTGATGTTCATAATTGCACTTGGCACCACGAGACCTCAGGTTGTGAGTCAATGATCTGTGCCCATATGTCTCGGACACTCCGGGGGAGATGAGCTGTTAACCGATTACTGCGTCGTGGCGACTTGGCGGGGCAGAGTGCGCAGAGCACCCAGGTGTTTAATGAGGACGTGCGAGGAGTTCCTGGCAGAAGGCCCAGATCAGGAAAACCTCACCTTTCATCTCGGACAGAGCCTCCCTAGTAAACCATCGAGTTAGGCTAAGGTTAAGACCTTTGTGGTTCATGTGGCGATACTACACGATGACTAGATGGTTAATAAAGATGAAGAAAACCTCAAGACAATCAATGTAACAAGCTTCACAAATACAGAAAACAAAAAAAAAAGTACTTACAAACAACTCATCATTTTTGCCTTAAGAGGTCTGCCAAGAGAAATTATAAAATGAACACAAGTGTTTCCAAAGGCAACTAACTCAAAGATTCTGTAATTACAAATGAACTTGAGAGACAAGCATGTACACCATGAAGCAGCCCCTCCGTCTGTCCAGCACTAAATAAAGACAACGTTCTGTTGATCACAGCCAGCATCTTCATGTTGCCAAATTGGCTAAAAGACTTTTCATGGGCAAGTGATCAACACCAGAGTTCATTTTTTATAGATTAGAATTGGAGTTTACTAATGACTGCCAAGAAATCACTTATTCAAACATTTCAAATATGAATTCTAACAAAAAGTAAATTCCTCAAAAAAAAAAAAAAAAAAAAACTGACATTCAGCTTGACCTGAAACAGAAAGATCAGACAACCTAAAATTGGACTTTAATGTGTCTTGTTACAGAAATCACAGGCCCAGCAGCTCACAGAACTGCACACTCAAACAGAAAATGCCCTTCATGTTCTTTAAAGACCCACTCCAATGGAAAATTGCATAATTAACATGTTCTTTTTGGCATTTCCCTCATGATAGACGACATATATATCTTATTTGAATTGCATTTCTGAGTATTTCTATTCATGATGTGGTGAATCAGGAGCGGATGGAAAAAATGCTGTTTAAAAAAAAGTAAAGACTTGATGCATACAAGCTTCCTGCTGCGCTCCAATTACGATGCACCTGCTTGCAGACATCATGATCCATGAACGTCTTTGTCCGAACTGGCATCTGGCTCAAAACTGTCTGGCTGGATAGCTCCAACATTTCTAAACATATTTTTTGCACCGCTAATGTTGGCTTGTAGCGTGAGGGGTTGTAAGCTAGTAGGAGAGAGTGTAAACAAAAGCCTCAGTTCCACTGAGTTTTTTTTTTTTTTGAGCATTTCCATTTTATAATGGATCTATTAAACAGTACTGAACTGTACCTCTTGGGGGCCCTAATTCTTCCAGAATCGGTAAAAAAGCTATTCAAACTCGTTCATCGAAGCAGAAAGTTCAAAAATCGATCAAAGAGCTTTCCTATGAGCGTGCACGCCTCTGTGTGTGTGTGGGAGTGTGTGTGTAGGTGCTTACACCGTCCGCGCATTCAAGTGCACACTTTCAATCAAGGTCAATGCAAACTTGCGCACCAGAATTCCTGGCCTTTGTGCACGGAGCTTGCGTTTCTATGCGAGTTTTTAAGCTGGGTCGCGAGCTCCACGCACTAATCGGGGACGCACAGAGTGTGCGCTGAATATTCAACCCGGTTCAAGGTGCTTACACACGGCCATGTGCAGTGCGTTCAAAAACACGCTCTACACGGGTTTATGGACGTCTGCTCAACAGGTGGTTTCCACACTGAAGGTATCATCAGGAAGACTCTTCTTCTATTGTATTTTTAATGTTCATTAGCCCTCCTACACCACTACAATAGGGAGAACTTCGGAGCAAAAAGTCAAAACATTCCAAATGTTGCTCCAGGCTTTTTTAGCTTTCACAACTCCGTTCCTTTAATGTCTGTCTGAGCGTCATATCAATCCAAACAGGCACAAATCTCAATGATTCATTTCTCTTTTGTGATCATATTTGGCCCTTCCGTGCTTTGAAGAGGACACCATCCATGTATGGCGTTAAATTTCCGCATAAGTCCCCATGAAGCGTATATTAAACTCCATCAACACAAGGAAAGCAGGACAGTCCCAACACCCGCTCCTATACCCCTGTACGCTGGTGAAACCTCTGAGTATTCTTACACTCGTAAAACTAGTTCCGCCCCCTCTTGGAGGACTTTGTGTGTGTGGAGCTTCTCGTGCTCGACAGTGTGAAACTCAACATTGAAGGAAGAAAGTGTACCTGAAAACATAGTAAATCTGGACAGCTCAACTTTCTATTTATGCTTCTATTTATGTAAAACCTTTTAGCAAGCCAAACAAGAAGTTTGCCAGATGATACAACATCAGTTGTATAAAAATATATTTACCAGTCTTGCCAGAATCTAAGAATTTACGACTGATCCACGCAGACAAAAGGTTAAGTGAAAAACTTGCCACTGTACATAAATCAATATCGTTTAAGCCTTCGGGGAGAAATTAATTACGCCTTCCAAGGAACGTATCTGGTAAAAAGCAATTGGTTATTTGTCTGTTGGCAGGATTGCTCTAAATGTTATAGATGGATTTGTATTAAGAGGTGGAGCAAACCCCGACGGAGGGGTGATTAAGTTTCAACATTGACCTGGATCTTGATTGTGGATTTTTGCACAGTATGCCTTCTCGCGCTGCTCTTTATGAGCCATTATGTAAAAGCTGAAGAAAAAAGAAGGAACAATGATAAGGTTATATAAATTTACAATTATGATCAAACGCTTTTATCAGTTCCTTGAAATCAGGAGCTGGTGGTGTTCACTGTCATCCTTAAAAGATCTCTTTTGCCACACATCTCTTTGCATACCAAAAATATCTCCGCCCAGACCTCTAACCGAGAGGAAGCTCTGTACAATTAATAAGAGGAGTTGGCCTGCTGCCCAGAAGATTATCATGCTAGCTGATGGATGATTTCTATGCTGCATCAATGTGTTGCCGGGTTTTTTTTTTTTTTTTTTCCCACAGCCAATATTACAAATGACTTCCTTGTTGAATTGCGGAGATGTTTGACTGATATGTGGACACCGTGCTACGCTAAACGGGAAAATATATGCACTTATGGCACAGCAATTCATACTAATTAATTACACTTGCCCTTTGATTTTCAATGCAGTGCTTCTGCAAGAACAATGCGGCGCGCATAGCTTTCCAGTGGTGGTTCAGGCTACGGTCACAATGTTCCCAGGGCTGCTGTAATTTACCTGCAGTGATGTAATGGTTTCTGGTGGGTGGCCATACTGCCTTTTGTGCGTGTGTGTGTTTATTTGTGCATGTGTGCAACCAGCCTGCCTCTAGTGTTTTATATCCCACCATGAAGCTTACAAGGTGTGTGACTTTTAATGAAAGAACTCATCCCAAAGACGAAACGTTGCCTCGAAGGCTCAACTTATGGAACAGAAGTGTCACATTAGTAGGCAACACCGTATGCGGCAAGAAAAATAACAAGGCTGGCTGCAACTTCACTCCACAAGATGAACAGTGAGGAATGCGGCTATTTTTGGGTAAAAAAAAAAAAAAAAAGAAAGAAAGTAAATCCCTGTGCTCGCAGGTGTGCATGCCTCCCACCACCTCCCACCCAACTGTTGTGAATTTCAGATGTTTGGCGGAAACTGTTGGATGGCTTCATTTTTACAGGAACATCTTTTCAAACCCTTGCATCAAATGTTGGCTTTTAGAAATGGTTATGCCTCACAGGAAATGCAGGTGAGAAAACCTGAAGGTTGGCGATTGTTTTGTGGACCCGTAGAGAAAAAAAACAGAAGGATCTGTAGGAGGTGCCTGCGTCTCACCTGCTCTACCTCACGTGTTGTTCACAACAATTGTTCTGTGGATCCTTACTTGGGTGGCAATCAGATTCGATTTGATTCACATTGAATCACGATTCTTAATTTTCAACATAATGTATTTTTGCAGTTATGTCTTTTTGATGTCCGTATTAAATTAAAACTGTATGCATTAAATCGCCGTTCTTTACATTTTTTTTATTAACTTTTATTTAACCAGGAAGTCTCACTGAGATTAAGGAATCTCTTTTACAAGGGAGTTCATTTGGAAATCAGTTACAGTTAGAAAATAAAAACATTTCATTTAAAAAAGGTTACAGATAAAATATTATATATTACTAAATTATATTTAGAACAGGAGATCACAATCAACAAAACTGATAAAAATACAAAGACTGGTGTGTGTCACTTTAAACAAGTTTGTCGTTTTGTCCACCTTTTGGTTACTTTCAGCTGTAAAGTTTTTTTTTTATTTCAAAGTTAATATTCAAAGTTCTGTAACTCTTTACTTTCTAAAGCATTGCATTTTGGTGCAAAGCCAGTATTAAAGTAGCTTTTTTTCTGCAGCAGAATCAGCTGATTTACAGTGATTACGTAATCCACTTCACTACCACTGGAATTGCATAAACTGTTGAAGAGTTACCAGAATCAGAAGATTCTAGTAACTTCCAATACACCCTTTAACTGCCCAAAAAAACTAGATTTTTTATAAAAATGTATTTTTTTCTGCTGCTTATTCCCTTGTTATGGGAACATCAAAGTTAAAAAAAAATAAATTAATTCTTAAAAATACATAGGGACTTTGTAAAGATAAAAGTAAAAAAACAAATTCTGGTTAGTAAACTTTTTTTTTTTTTACTTCATTTTTTTTTTACAAACATAATAGTCTAGTTAGTAACTGGTGCACACCAGATAGTAACTAGAATTTATGACTAGTTACTATCTTCAGTTACTATCCAGAATGACAATTAAAATGTTCTGGTTAGTAATTGTTGTGCACTAGATAGTAAAAGATGAAAAAGAATACCTAAAAATTGAAGTTGAAAAAAATGATAGTCACCAACTGGTGCACACCATAGAGGATCTGAAAACAATTATTTTTCTAAAAATTTAAGTTAAAAAAAAAGATAAAAAATCTTAAGTGATGTGCACCAGTCGCTCTCTGGCGCGCATCAGTTAGTAGCCATAATTTTTTTTTCTTTTGCTTCAATTTCATTTCTTTAATGTCCCTTAGGGGCTCCGCACCTTTGCAAGTAATACACACAGTCAATATTTCTAAAAGCATGTTTCCTAAATTTTCCCCACTATTTGGTCGAGCAGGCAGTTAAAGGGTTAAGATGCAGCCCTCTCCTCTTACGACCCTCCACTGATCTGGTGAACCCAAAAACCTAAACCAAAAATCTAAAAAAAGCCACATAGATGTTGCCTTATTTAGTCATTTTTAACCTACCTAAAAGCTACAAAGTCTCCAAACTATGAATTGAAGGATTGATTTATAAATAATCACTTTGAGGGCAGAGCGATTTAAAAGTGAGGATTTAAACTGGAGGTGATGGCGCTCTTGTCAGACCACTGATCTCACTGCAGCTCACGTTCTGCACCAACTTCATTTTCAGGTGACGGTTCCTGCACGCCGCTCACTGTAAATCCTATTAGACTACATCATCATAAATCTATCACCGCATAAGCTGACAGGTGGCTTGTTGGACAAAATATATCTATTTGGGGGCCAACATATATTTCTTCAGTGACTATGCTCTAAAGAGCATGCTTGATAAATTTGCTGTGATTGATGTTTTCCCATCAAAGCTGTAATTCCCGACATGTCTACTCCTTACTTGAGGAATCAGAACTTAAATTTACCTCTGACTCCTAACTGTTAAAAACTGCTCATTTCCCTGCAAAGACATCAAGGAAATTGTTTTTAACATTGGAGGTAAATGCCAAATTCTCTTTTTAAACAAACGGTACCTTATCTATTAAATGGAGAATTGTGTTTTCTTTCACTGTTTTTCCCTAATCGGACCCCACGAGTTTGTGCACTGCGTCTCACTCAGGAGTCTTTCTTCCTGTTCTGATTACATCGATGTCTTTATGTTCAGCTGCAGAGAAAGTCGCAGCAACAAAGCTCAGTCAAGATGCTGCGCTTTTATTTTCCCTAAAATCCAGGAAGGTTTAACGATGTAGATTTAAAGACTACTTTGTGCAACTCTGAAAATAGTTTTGAATCGTTAGCATGTTGCTACAATAGAAGCTAAACTCTAAATTAGCCTAAAGAAAACTCAGTAAATGTCAAATCAACCAATAAAGCTAGCTCGTTTCTTAAAAACTAGTTAAACTCCAAAATCACCTAAAATTCCTCAGTACACTAAATTAGCCAAAAACGTTAGCATGTTCATAAAATATTAGGTAAACTGCATTTTTTTTTAAATTACTATAAAAGATGAATACATTTAAAATGTAATGCAGCTGAAATAAGGAACTATTTTCCACAAAAGATAAAGTTTTAGTCTCACTGACTCAAATATAAATAAGTGCATTTTTTGGTGCTGAACGCTCACAACTTTGTTTAACTTTACTACACTCTTGACAACTAATCGTGGCAGCCTTAATGCCAAGCTGTCCTCAGTCCCCAGATCTCCATCGGTGTGAACACCTACAGAAGCTTTTCAGCCGACAGTCCTTCATGTAGACCTTTTATACACTTGTATAAATCAACGTCACTGCCGAGGACACGTCAAAATTCCTCAGCGGACTGACTCACAACCTTGAAGTTTTTACATCTTCTTTCACTCCTTAACACAATGAAATGATTCAGTTTTGTGGGGGTTTTTTTTTGTCCATCTGTTCATCCCTTTTTTCTATACCTACAATAGCCTGTTCAAAGCCAGTTGGCCTGGAGCAGATCTGCTGGCGTTTAGAGAACATGTGATGTTTACATAAACTTTCAACAATAAGTTGGGTAAAAACTCTGGCTATTTGGTCATGTGACATCATTATAAGCCACTAAACCACCTCATGCAGATTTCCTGCCTTAGTCGCATTTTAGCCTTAAACTTTTTATTAAGATATATTTTAGTGTAGCTATTGATGTACAAGTATTTTTCTTTCTGACAGTAACTATTATTTTTAAAGTTCTTTATAAAAGATATGTTCAGTCATCTATCTTGTAGTAGCAAAAAGTCAGAATTGGTGTGAATACCAAATGGTAAATAAACTAAAAGTATACCATTAAGGTTATTTTAAGTATATTTCATAAGCTTAAAGTAAACTAAAAGTATACCATTAAGGTTATTTTAAGTATACTTTTGTAAACCTAAGCTTACTTAAAATAAAATTGGAGTAAACTTAAAGTTTATTGCCAGTAAACTAGAAGTATACCAGAAAGTTTACTTTAAGTATACTTCTAAGTGTACCTTTTATAAACTAAAAGTTTGTCAATTTAGTACACAGTATACTTGATAGTAAACTTCCAGTATACTTTAAGTATACTTGGTATATACTTTTTTATACTTAAGTATACTTTAAAAAATATACTTGAAGTATACTTATTTTTGATATGGGTAGCTATTGGGCTAAAAGTGCATTTTCACGTATTAAGTGAGCCCAACATGAGATTTGAATAGTGAAGCTAAGTTTATACTTATATTTTGATAGTTTCTATTTTGGATGCACGTTTGTAGTGTTTTTATACTTTGTTATTCTAGACCAGGGGTCTGCAACCTGCGTCTCTAGAGCCACATGCTGGTCTTTTACCCCTCCATTGTGGCTCTGTGGTTAAAGAAAAATAAAATGTTTACATTTTAAAAAGTAAGGAAGTGAATCACAAGTTTAATTGCTAGATTTATCACAAAAAGAAAAACTATTTGAGGTCAGTAGTCACAGCCAGAACTTAGGCACTCTGTATTAGAAAGCAGATCTACTATTTGTGAACACATTAAAAGTTTTTAGGATCACCTTATGGTTTGAAAAAAACACAAGGGTCACTGAATTAGCTCTGATTTCCAAATTTCTCACTGAAATTCGTCACAGAAAGTTGTTTTTTTACAGTTGCCATTTACTGATCCTTTGTGACACGAGGTGTTTTTATTTTGAAAGGAAATTGTGAACCTTGGTCAAAGGTTAATAAAAGGCAAATATTTTTTTCATGTATTAATGTTTCATTTATACATTAAAAAAAACTGTTAATTTCCATTCATCATAAGAACAAAAACACAAATCAGCGTTCTATTTTTTTTTTTATGAATTTAGGTTTTGTGGCTCCCACTGGATCGTTGCCTGTGAGAAATTGACCCCAATGGCTTGTTAAGTGTTGAGAGTTGCAGACCCATGTTCTAGACACTTAAGTATTGACAAATATCTGCTATCAGTCACAGTTGCAGGAAAAAAAAAAAAAAAAAAAAAATCGGACTTTGCCAGAAAAAAGATATCGGCCGATCCCTGGTGGATGCTGCAGGTTTGCCCTTACACCTTACTAGTTGGTTAGTAAGGTTGAGTACTTGCACCACCGAGCATGCGCAAATTATGAACAAACAGGGTGTACACGCAATACAGAAGTACCTGGGATGAAAAACCAGGGACGACACACATTTACTTTACCCTCACTTGTTGTGTAAGTGTTCAGTATGACTTGTACTACAATCTTGATGTTTTTACCTTCTGTTCTCCAAAAAAGATTATACATTTTTTTGCCCTGCAATCCCCCATAAGGGCAGTTGTGAGTATGGCTCCAAATACGAAAACGACCATGGTGTTACTACACTCGGGACATCAACGAGTATCAGACAAATCTTGACACACACAAGTAACTTTCTTCTTAACATCCATTAGAGTATTTGCTTAAACTGTAAACAAAGGTTTTCAAAATATTTGAAACAATCTGAGCATTTTTTAAATTATTATTTAAAAGAGAATTCAGATGAAACTATTTCAATCAGT
The DNA here is from genome assembly GCA_003999625.1 of Oryzias javanicus. Lineage (NCBI taxonomy): Eukaryota > Metazoa > Chordata > Actinopteri > Beloniformes > Adrianichthyidae > Oryzias > Oryzias javanicus. Next base: position 31,826,946 of record CM012453.1, on the reverse strand, counting down.
CAGTTTGAACTGTTACTGTGATGTGTAAACAGTTGTCAGCGACTGAACTGCATGGCTTTTTTATAAATTCCTCTCTCGTCAGGCTGCTCCAAACTGAATCTACAAGTTTTTAATGCACCAGATTTTCTTTTTTTCACGAAAAGGCAAGATTAAACCATTCTAAAATGTATGCATACCAGTGTGTCAACAAAATCAGAGTCTGAGAAATAAAGTGTCTGGCTCCATATCAGTCACTTTTAAAGAAATAAATGAGCTATCAAATGCTGAACTTCTCAGCATAAAATCTTTTGTCAGCTCATTGTAGATCTATACTCTCCGTCGGCTCTTCTGTGACCACGTTTCAGCCCCCCGCCGTCATCGGGATGAGAGACGGATGTCAGCTTCAGCTACATGAGGATGATGAATGCTGATTTTTCTGGAAGAACTAGCAAGGCCACCAGAGATTTGTCATCATGAGCCGTCAAGATTTCAGAGAAAAGAACTTCATTCCTGCCCTCGGATAACAATTCAAAATCTTCATCAGGATCAGCTGTCTGTCATTCACTGAGGAACCATTTACAGTGTCCTCATGTGTCACAAAAGTTCCATAGATACCCTGTAAAGTCCCACTCGAACAATAGTTCATCCCACTGGTCCTTTAATAATTACAGAGCGACATGAGCTTATTGGAAATGCGACTCGGTGTTGTGGGCAGAACTGTTAACAGGGAAGTTAGCGCTAATTTTACTTTATTTGATCTTATTCTCAATTTGTTCTCCGTCTTATTGCGCTCTGCATTGCTGTTGGTGGACCACCAACAATTTTACTGTTACTGACGGTGACAATAAATCCTTTAGAATCTTTGAATCTTTAATAATTTCCCATCAACCCTTTGTTTACTCTCTCTCCTGCACATCGCACATCAAAAGTCCAAGCTAATATTAACATAGCAAAAACATGGCAAGCAGTATCGGAATACGCAGCTTTACAATTTTGAGCAAGATGGCAGCTGAAATGAGGAAATAAATATATTAATCATATTAATTATTGGGTATATCAGTTGAAAAAAAAAAAAGTGTAAAAATGTCAAATTTTCTCCAGATATTGTTCACAATCTAAGTTCAAAGCAGCTACCTCTGATAACGAGACATGAAAAGTCTCGTGTCCGATACATGCGTGAATGCAGTTTATAGTGTAACAACAGATTTGTCTGTAATTTTTAAAGATTTGTGTGTGTAGTGTAGGTATTGTGCAGATTGTAGTTTGCAGGGTATTTTTATTTCACAATTTTTGCACATATGAATACACAATTTCAAGTACACAAAGTTATGCAAAAATTGTATTGTATGAATTACAAATCAAGAGTTGTATACACATAAAAATCCAAAGTTACACCCAAATTAGGGTGAGTGTATTTTCTCTCCATAGGTTTTTATCTTTTTTCTTCCAAAACAATTTGAATTAAAAAAAATTACTCAAGAGCAGACTCAATCTTAAATTATTTTATATATGTGTCCTACATAAAAAAAGACAAAGATTCAGCACCTCATAAAGATCATAATATCAATCTTTTTCTAGATCAAAATGTGTTTTCTTTATTAAAAGAATATGTACTGATAAACATTTTCATTGAGGTTTAGGAAACGCGTTCAGTTGGAAAATTATCACAAAAGATGAAAACATATGTTAGTTAAGTGATGCAGCTGAGAGGATGCAATCCTCCATGGAGGTACAGATAACAACACACCTGTGGTAGATAAAGAGGATGAAGAGTCACATGAGTGATCACTTGGCGAGCTTTTAGCAGAAGTGACCATTCAGGAAGTCAGCTTGGCAGTAACGGAGAAGGAGATGCTGGACAATTTAGAAATGACGGTAATAACTCTCATTTTCTGATGATCTCTACTGGGGGAAACTGATAGTGATGCTGGAATATGAATGTGAAATATTTCCCCTCCAAAGCTGAGGAATGGGGAGAAAACTGTCTGGCTGCACTTTTCTGTTTCTTGATATTTTCTAAAATTAAAATTCTGCATTTGTAGTCCTCCAAAATACTTAATGTCTACTTTAACAGGTGTTTTTTTTTTTTTTTTTTTTTTTTTTAAGATTTAATCTTTTTTATGGCTTTTATATATGAAAAAAAAGCAACACCGAACTAACACCTTCTTTAAATCATAGTCTTAAATCAAAAAGAAAATAGTTTCATTCATCTCTAGAACCAGTACAACCCAAAATACCATAACTGTTGTTTTGAAACATTTTAAATTGCTTAAACTAAAGTTCATCTGGTGACACTAAGAAGCTCTGAAAACAAATAAAGAGGAACCAGATATTTTCCTAAAACTCGTAATTTAGGGCCGGTACCATCATTAAAGGGATTTAAGTGGTTATTGGCATTTGAAATTCAAAGTAGCACTTTATCTCTGCCCTTCCATCCGTCACAATGCAAAACATTTTGAAAGCTGTGTTTGCATTATAAACCACACTTAATGGATTCTCTCCGTTTAGTCAAGGTTAAAGCTCCTTTCAAAGTTTCCTTTCAAATCGTAAATCCTAGTGTGGCCGTCCAAAAAATATTAACCAAAAAAAAGACCCCAAAACATGGAGTAAGCAAAATTAAAGCATAACTGGATTAGCATAATCAAATATTTCTACAGTACATTAGATGTTTTTTTGAGGTAAATTCCTTGAATTAAAAAAAAAAAAAAAAAAAAAAAAAAAAAAAAATCAGATAAATAGGTTATCACAGTCCTGAAGAACATTTCTAACCACAAAAGCTATTTCATAAGGTTTTGCAGCATCTACTTCAGCCAATCATGATGTCAAAAATGAATAAAAGTGCCGTTTGGACTCAGGCTCATTTATATCTAACAATTTTTGTGCCACCACATTGCGAGCAAAAGTTAGTTAAGACCAAAATGTCCAGATTGCAAACAAAATGTAAAGTTTTAAGAATAAAAAGTCATAATTTGCAAATGAAATATTATTAATTGCTTTCAAAAATATATATTTTTTGTTTTTTCCAAAAATGTTTTTGCATTTGCAACGTTTTCAGATGCCTTTTGTCTCTCAAATAAAAAAAAATAAAAAAACACTATCTCTACACAACTATATTTTTAAAACTGAACATTTTGGGTAAATCTGAATTCACCTTTTCCCTACCTCTCCAGTTGTAGGGACATTTGAAGGTGTAGAAGTGTTCGAAAACGTTTTTTCAAGGGCTAACTCTTGCTGCAAAGGGATTCAGAGCCCTCCCGCTATAGGGCGACACGGAACACCAGGAGAAATGCATTTCTACAGGTGGGTTTGCTATGAAGCACAGAAGTTTAAGTTTAAATGTATTTAATTTCTATAGCGTCTTTAAATGACCTCGGTCAAAGAAGATGCTGTACTTTAAAAGCTCAAAGAAAAATAAAAACAACAGCAAAAGTATTAAAAAGAATTAAAGATTAATAGTACACTTACAGATAAAAAGGTGACATAAAAGCATTAAAAGTCTCATGTTGTGTCAAATGCCTGCCAATGAAAGTAGGTTTACATATAAATGTAAATAATAACTTTTTATTTTGGCACGACTCTTTAAAGTTATAAAACTAATATTGTTCTGCATCTCCTAGCTCCGCACTAGCGTAACTGATCGCAACTAGTGATGATGTCATCGAGTCTCCAGATATTAAAGACACTGGCTATGTCCGAATTCCCACCCTAATCCCCAACTACTAAAAACTTTATAGTGGGAGAGTAAATAGTTCCTGGATTTTAAAAGCATTACAGACATCTTTGTTCACTACTTTTTGTTTGTTTTTCTAAACGGCGAATATGACATCAACAAAGTCACAAAGTGAAAATCGACTTAATACGTACATTCGACGACGTCTATAAATCCACTGTCTTCTGGTGTTAAAAATATGGAAGGTTTATTTAAAAAAAATTACATTTAAACACGTTTTTCTCGTTAAAATGTTCCAACCGCAGTGCATTGTGGTCTTTATTCGCTAATCTTGTAAGCATCGATGCACACAAGTTTTACAAAAGTTTCTGGAAAATTTCCAGTGCACTAAACTTTGGAATTGCCGATTCAGACTCGGACAGAATTAAAAATGGTCAATATATAGGGGACTATACAGGGAAGGAATCAGACATAACTCTCCGCTTGGAGGGCGAAATGTAGGGGTTGGTAGAAGCCGTAGGGTAGAGGAAGAATTTGGATTTGGCCTTAATATCGAAACATTTTTTTATTCGCAATGTGGTGGCACAAATATTACTCCATACATTTAAACCACAACCTAACTGAATATTTGCTCAACAGGAAGACCACGAGCAGCAATGACAAAAATGTCCTTTTTCTGTTCAGCTCATTTAAAATGCTTAGCTAGCAGCACAACAGCAATTAGCTTCCCATGAATGATTTTTGTTTATCAAGACACTCCTGAGTGCTGCTTTGAAACAAGCATGAAAGCTAAATTAAGCCACTTCCTATTTGCAATTTTTGCATCACAAATTAACAAGACACGAATGAACTGAAATCCAATATAGTATCTTATAACTACAAACCTTTTCTGCGACTCAAAAATCAAACAATCATGAAAGATTAAAGGGAGTTTGGTGAATCAAAATAAACCATTTTTTAAGCAAGTACACTATATTAGGACTCTGTTCTTTAACAAAATAGAGTTATTATACCATGAAAAGAGAGGTATTTAATCTAAAATACTTGAAGCCCAATTACAGAGTATTTACATTTACAAAGAACCGAATAAGGAAAGTTAAGACAGCATTTGTGTAAGCAGGACCGTTTGGAGGCAAATTATTTTGAGAGCTGTACAATTCTTGGGAGCATTCAGATCTTTAAAGGGAACATTAAATCAGATAGTTAAAAGCTATTTAGTCTTAACTTTTAAACCTTAAGTATTCAAGTGTGTCTGTGGGGACCGGGTCTTTATGGTTTATGCACACAACACGAGCGAGTTGGTTTTATTTCACACATGAAATCGTTTCTCTGCTTTACCTCACCATAAATTATACTGTGTTCAAGTGTCTCTATATTGTTAGCAGTCATTGATCAGCCCCATTATTACTTAATGAAGTGAACCTGCATTGATTATCTCATCAGGATTAAATGTTCTGCCGGGATCCGTTAAGGTATGGCCTTTCTATTGATCGGAATTGATACGATTTGCTAATTATTCAGATCTAGGAAACTTTCCACATGGCACCAACAATTCATACCAAACCACGCTGGAGCGTGACGGTTTCTCCTTATCCAGCGCTAACATTGCCCAGTATGAGTCAGGTTTTACACAACCCATACAGTAGATGGCGCTTTTTTTCCTTGATCTATCATTCACTACCATGGAAAACAGGATGGAAGTTCATGCAGGGGACAAAAAAAAAAAGTAAGTTTTACTTTTGCAAACACAGCAACAACTGTCATCTGCATAGATTTCTATCCTAGTATAATAAGCATTCTCCCAAGATCCATACCAGACCAAAGTCAACGGACAGCCATGGTACAGTTTGCTTAAAGACCCACTTCAATGAAAATAGTGGGTTTTTTGTGTTTTTAACATGTTCTTGTAGAATTTTTCTCATAAAAAAGGGAGGAGTGTATTATATATAGGGCGGTGGTTTTATTTAATTATTGGAGAAATCTGTGCAGTATGTTGTTCTTTATTCAGATCTTGGTGAAGGTTGTCTCAGCGAGCAATGCAGTTTCAAGAAGCTAGAGTTTGTGATGGAGCTGCAGAGGGCGGGGCCAAAGTCTCTTTACTCTGCTACAATTCTGATGCATCCACTTTTAGACAAATACATCCATTAACATCTTTATTTTCCGCGTCTGAGCTACCATCGGGCTCAAAACTGTACGGCTGAATATTATTTTTTTGCTTGTTTGTTTTATGCTATGCTAACATTAGCTTGAACGTGTAAGGTGCTATCAGCTAGCGGGAGAGTGTGTAAAAGTGCTAACTTCCAATCCAACAGTCCCACCCACATGTCAAAAGATGAATTTCTAATGAGCTTCTGCTGCTCTGCAGAAAACCTTTTGATTCTGGCTAAAACTGCATAATCATAATTAAAAGACCATTGGGAATAGATAAAAATATAATTATCCCAAGCACACAACAGAAAGCTATACAAACCATACTTTTGAAGGCCAACCATTCTCCTTAGTTTGAATAGGTCCTGAGTGGTGACATCATCTATTGAAAATGACTTACTTTTGGCTCCAACCAGATGAGGTCAATTTACTCGCCATTGTTCCCATATGCAGCCATGTTGAAACCAGACAATTTCAATAAGCAGTGATTGATCTGAGTCACCGTTTCTATGGTAACCACAATCAGTAGTGAGCTTGTTGAAAGTCCACACCGCTACCACCTGAAAGCAGGTGAAACTTTTCAAACTTGGGGGGCGACGAGCATCACATACTTTTGCATAGGCACCTGATTGCTCAGTTTTGTAACTTGAACTACAGAAAAAATATAAAATTAATTTGTGGCATGTCAAAAGGGATCAAGAGTGGCTATTCTGATAGATCAAATATGATAGGTGATCATTTCTCTATAGAAGTCTGGGATTTTGGCTCCTTGGAGCCAGCTGGTGCTTCTTCTGGGGGAGGGGCTAAACAGTCCCCTCCCCCACAGGAAGTCAACGTCATTTTTAAAATTTAAATCAATTGGAATGTTCTTGACTGACTTGGATTATAAATATCAGGATTGAGATAATAATAATAATAGTTAAAGTAATTAATAAAAAAAATAAAGCTACAGGTAATATTTTTACCTTTTGCGTCGTGGTTTGAGTTAATTTGCTGTGAACTGGAACTTATAATATTAACTGGATACTTCGGAACAACACCGAAAAACTTTTCATCTTTACTTCTAACATTTATCTGGCATTGGAACCAGAACAACTGCAGTCACAACTATCAACATCATCCAAGAGATGCTCTAGCAAAACCACAACAACAAAACACCAAGACACCCTGAGATTTCTCATCCTCCTCCCCAGGTGCAGAGTCTTTCCATCACAGCAGAGAGCACCTTGGCAGTATGTTGGAGGTAATATTATGGCTTTGGCTGTGATGGACTTCATTCGAGCTGTGATTGAATTGTTTTGTATGCGAGCACAGGAAGGATTTATTCAACCTTTTTAAGCATCTTTTTAAGAAATACGACTCAATTTATTAAAAGGAAAAAAAAAAAGGTCAATTAAAACACTGTATGAATGCAAAGCCAAAATACAAACACTGATGAACCTCAAGATTATAAAAAAAACAAGAGTAAAAGTGCATTTTTTATAACTGTATTCTGGCCTGACCGTGAAAGTTTCTCTTAAAGATGCATCGATTTGTACACAGCTCACAAAACGTGTTCCCTCTTCATCATACCAAGATGTGCCGAGAGATCACTGAGTGAATTCTGACAGCAGTTCTGCTGAAAAATCGACTTTCATCACAAGTTTGATGCCAGACTTGCAGTCAACATTTCTGCAGATATAAAACAACACCGGAGACACTTTTTGGGGAATTTGCAAATGTGTTAAAACACCAGCTGCGGTTAAAATAAGCATGGAAATGAGGATAAACATCTGCTTTGAATGAAAACTACATCCAAGCTCATCTGAACCCGAAATAAAACAAGAGACTCTCAGCAGACGTGTGAAGTTACTACTCACTGTGGTGAAATTCATGGCGTAGCAATCCTCTCCTCGAAAGGTGCATTGTAGCAACATGTCATTGATGTCATGTCCCGTCCGGTTGTAGAAATCGTCATGTTGAAAAGTTTGGGTTTAAAGTTGTTGAAGTTTGCCTTGTCCTTTAGTGCAGCCAGAACTTCCGGCTCGGCTAAGTGAGGGTTGGCTATTTGGTGGTCGTTATTGAGGAGGGCCAAGAGCTCCCCGACGTGATAGAGGTCATTTCGGGTGATTTTGGAGAAGCGGAATTCATTAAGGTTACAGAAAGTGACTGCTGGGAAAGTCAGGTTCGTCGCCGCCACTTCATCTAGTTTGGTGACGTGAGGATATTCTAGATAATAAACCACCCGATCCATGCAGACCAGCATCAGTAAACTTAATGATCCCAGGAATGACAGAGTCCAGAGGAATCGACGAAATGTCATGTGCCCATAGGCAAATATGTGACTCATGCCATGGAGGGTAGATATATTGGCAAAAGCTTGCAGATTGGAGGGCCTGGCACTCTCAATGCTTTCCTCAGAGCTTCCTTTCATGACTGTAGAGGGATGCTCAGTACCGTCTTCTCAAGAACTTCAAGTTGGAGGCTTTGCTTAGCAACAAGAACAGCGGAGTCAACCAACAGTGACGCTTTGGCAAACTGACTTGTTTTCCCCGAAAGAAGTAGTAATGTTGTACTGAATGGCTACTTTAAGATGGTTGTCAATCTCTGTGACAGTTTTCGTTTTATCGCAGATTTCATGCCGTTGGTCTGCAGCTTGCACAGGAGTCCCTGGTCTCCCTCCTTCTCTTTTAGTCTGCCGTTCTATTATCTCCAAAGCTGTCTCTCAGCTCAGCTGTCCTTTGTGGACGCGCACCAAACACAATGACAGAAACACCCACTTGTATCTGAGCAAAAAGCCTTCGGTCCCAAACTCATTTAATCACACAGTTGAAAAGAAAAACAGAAGGAACTCAAGAAAAACAGCAAATTTAAAGGAAAAAAAAAAAGGCGAGAGATGACAGGGAGGGGGGCTGCAATGAAAAGGGCTAGCATTTAGAAAGAGGTGCTAAGCCTCCAGCAGTCAATGGGACCATTCCTCCTCCAATCTGAGAGAATGCCTCTACATCGCCGTGATAATGGGATGCAACGGTTTTGTGAATGAAGGTAATAAAGAGAGAAGCGGCTCACTGGTCCCTCGCTGCTACCTTCCCTTTTTCTCTCGTCTCTCTTTAGCGCTTTTCTTCCGAGAAATGAAAATGAGGGGGGGGTCAGAGACCTCCGACCAGCGCACCACTGTGCTTGACAACCGGCGTTCACAAGATTCCACACGTTCCACTTCCTTTTTTGCACAGATCCTCAGTTAACGGAGAAGACCACCTCTTGATGCTTCATGACCACCCCCACCAGCGCCACCCCAAAAAGCGCTTCGAGACCCCCGAGCTTTAGTCCCGTTAACATACAGATTTATATTCTGCCGTGCGAGAAACCTCTCGCTCTCTCTCCTCCTGTCGCTCTCTCCCACCACTCCCCCACTTCTTGCTCTCTCAGCCTCCCTCTCTCTCTCCCCCTCTTTAGTAGTCAGGATCCATCCCACTGCTGAGCGGCTGCTTTTCTTCTGAGTCTGTTCTCACAGACGACTCTCTCAATCTGGACACAATCTTCACCCTTTTCATTATTCCTTTTCTCTTCTTCAGCAGTTCCTCTGCTTACCGTCGAACAATGCCGCAGCTTGCTCCTTCAATGCACAAACATAAACATGATATAATAGAGGCTTAGTGCCGTTCAATATCCGTTTGTCATATTTTTGGAGCATAGCGAGTTATCAGAACAGGTCAAAAACACTGATCTCAAAATGCACTTTATCAGGCACACCTGCTAGTTAAAGTAAATCTCTCAGCCAATCATATGGCAGCAACTCAATACATTTAGGCATGTGGTCTAGACAACCAAACTGAGCATCAGAAGGGGGAAGAAAGTTGTGTTACCATTTCTAGGGTTTACAGAGAATGGGCAGGATAAGAGAAAATATCCGGTGAGCATCAGTTCTGAGAGCAGAAATGCCTCGTTGATGCAAGAGGTCAGAGAAGAATGGCCAGACTGGTTCCAGTTAATAGAAAGTTCTCTCACAGTTCTCTCCACGGCTTCATGGCAGGTGTTAGGTGTTCCCGGGGATGGCTGGGCGCTCTCCTCCTTTGTACATTCCATCGTCATCCACCTCAGCAAAACAAACACTCACCTGATCACAGGTGTCATTTACCTTTCCACCAATAGTATGCGTGACAGAATAAAAGGCTTTATTTGTATCGGTTTGTATGAATAAGTGGGTGAGCTGCGGCTGCAGTTGTATTTTGACTATTTTCTAGGGGTGTGCCAAAATATCGACATTGAGATATATCGCGATATTTAGTTCTGCGATTGATTCTCGATGGGTTCTCACCAAGTATCGATATTATATTTTCATTTGAAGAGGCTGTTGCGTCTGAGTTGCATGACGGAACTATTGCGTAGCGGGGCGCGCGAACGTCGGACACATTATGACGACGCACGCACTTCATTCAGGAAAAAGCACCGGCGAGACACAGGCTCGGTAGCGCGTGTGAAAATCATGCCTACCTCTGTGCAATTATCATCCATCTGTTGAAGAGGCAGCCGGTAAGAAGTGAGTTTGTCTGGGCGCTAGAATGACCACGATCGCTTATTTCCTGTCTGATCGGTGCGCCGTGGGAACTGGGCGCGTGCTTCGTAGTTGTTTGTGTATACTTCAGGTACCGGTCGGAATTTTCGCTTTCATGCACTTTGATGTTTAACCTGCTGGTGTACTGCGTTACTTTGGTAAATTTATGGTGTAAGGTTTTCAAATGAACGCAATTACTTTTTGCTGATGTTAATTTAAAGTCATTCTTAAATAAAAAAATGCAGATCTGATGTATGAAGTTAAAAAAAAAAATGTAATTAAAATAAAGTACATGAATTTATGGTAAAATGGGGAAGTTGCTAGTTAATTGAAGCACTTTAAATTATATAAATTATTATAGATTAAAGTTGTTTATTGCTAATTTGTAATAGAATTCGAATTTGTAAATATTTCTTGCCATTATTATGTGTGTTTTAAGGTTTTTACCTGTTGACTATTGACTGACCAAATGGAAAATAGATAAAGATTGGAGAAATAATCTCAAGTGACAGTCTGAGTAGATCAGTCTTCAATTTTGAATGCTCAGCCCTTTTTATAAATGTTGGAAAAGTGCACAAAAAAATTAGGTAACACTTGACTAGGCTGTAAAACGTTATATTCATCATCCTTTGGTGTGACGTTCCTTTGGAGGTAGATAGCTGTCACCAATTTGAATCATTTAATTTTTGTTCTGTTGCTAACAGTAATTCTGTGGCATATTTACTATTGTCAACATTGAATTTTACAAATAATTCCAATTCAATTGATGTCAAAGTTATAGTATTAGTGATTTTAAGCAACGTTAAATAAAAGTGTCTATAATTTGTTGCACATAAGACATAAGTTGTTTATTATGATTGTGTTTAGGCTAAAAAAAATAAAATGGGGATACATTTACCCCCCAAAAAGTGTTCTTCATATATTATTAGTTATTAGAGAGGATTTTTACCAAATATGGTAGTATCGCGATATTATCGATATCGTGAGCCATGTATCGCGTATCGTAAGGTACCTAGTGATTCCCAGCCCTACTAGTTTATATGTAAAAACTATAGCTGATCATGGTTCCAATGTCATACCCTATTGGAGTATTATCACTGACCATGTCCATCCCTTTAGGAACACAGTGTACCATCTTCTGATGCCACTTCCAGCATGATAAGACACCATGTCATAAAGCTGGAATCATCTCAGACTGGTTTCTTGAACATGACCCACTGGACTCGAATGACCTCCATAGTCAAACCCAATAGAACACCTTTGGGATATGGTGCAATGGGAGATTGGCGTCATGGATGTGCAGCCGACAAACATGAAGCAACTGTGATGCCATCATGTCTATATGGACCAAACTCTGAGGAATGTTCCCTGTACCTTGTTGAATCTCTCCCACCAAGGAATAAAGCAGTTCTTTAGGCAAAAGGGAGGTCCAGCCCTAATAAAGTGTCCAGTGAGTGTAGTATACATATTTTTATATGCAAATACAATAAATTGCACCCTTTACTCTGTTCATCTCTAACTCTACAGCTCACATCATTAAGATTTTAAGGAGTACTGAAAGTGTTCACAGAAAAACATCTGAAATAAACACTGTTTGATGCCGGTCTAAAAATACAAATGTGAAGTTTTTTTTAGGCGTTTCTGTTTTTGGATATTAGTAGATTCTGTAACATACTAGGGTATTTCTAGCCTTTTTATTTTACCATGATGTGGAAAGTTTCCTCCTTTTTTACTTCAAAATCTAATACCCGAGGCATTTTGCTCCGTGATGCTCTGTGGCTATAAACCTCTTAATATGGGGTGTTTATGACTAAAGGAGAAGCTTGATTCTCAGTAGAGCTGACGATTACATTGGGGTCAAAAGTTCGCCACATCTTTGTGAGAAACCTTTTGATTTCTCCAAGGGACAAACAAGATTATCACTCACTGGCAACCCGGGGAATGACTTATTAACGTAATAATAGCTGAACTGCCAAGGAGATGACCACAACCTTTGAGGATGTAATCAATATTCTGGCCTCACTAACCAAGCGTGTGAAAGTGCAATAAACCTCACCTACAATAATACAGACCTTAAACTAACCATTACATAGAAAAAAACTCATAAAACTGTTTTAAGAGAGAAAAATAAACTAAAATCTTAAAATAAAAATGATGTCAGATTAACACGCCAAAACACCTTTTTTAGTCTTTCATTCAAATATAAAATGGTTTTCCTCCTTTTATCAAGATGGCAGGTCTCCTTTCATCCCGAGCCTGTACAGACAAAATGAATGCACTTTAGCTGCAAACTCTGACATCTCCCCCTAAATTAGAATGACTAAGATGTTTGAATTTAATGGCAGCAAGTGATTAACTAAAAGCTTGCTACTCTCTCCTGGTTTAAAAGAAAAAAAGATACATTTCATGTGAGCTCTTTTGTATTCAGAGTCGCGACTGATGAGGAATAATGACTCTGGAAAAAAAATACAGTGATGGATAAAGCTGCGCCAAGTTTCCCCAATGAAGACTTTACCTGTTTTTTACTGTCTTTATCTACAAAATAACAGAGTTTTCGTAAGACACGCCTGCATAAATGTAGGATGTCATGTAAGCATGCAATAACCTTGCAACCTTCCCCTGGAAGGAGTTTGCAGCAAGGCACTATGATCTGAGATCAAACAACTATACAGCCCCACGTACGGTGGCCTTGAAGTGTAACGAATAATGCAATTCAAAAACCATAAAGCAATTAAACAATTAAAATAAAACAAATAGAAAACATAACACTCCAAGCAAAATTCCAGAAAAGATCGCCAGTTAAATTAGTCTTTTTTGACCAGAGAACAAGATTTTTCTATCAAAATGCAGGAGGGGGCGGGGTTTCCAATCAATTGAGAGTAAATAAAAGACAAACCTCTGCTTTGACCTTGTTTTTCCTCTATTATTTTTTACGTCAAAGCTGTCCTTGAGGGCTTGTCTTGCTGATTTTTCATACTTAAAAGTTTTAAGAAGCACCAACAGCAACAACACTGCGCACACCCCCCATCTTGGACAGCCGTAGCGTCCGGTAAGTAGGGGCGCCACACCGGGCAGAGTTACGGATTGCGTCAAACTTTTGAGTTATTTTATCCATTCATCTTCTTGACTGCTTTGTCCCTTTTGGGGTCTAACCTGACCACTGAAGCGTGAAGGCAGTGTACACTCTGGACAGGTCGCCAGTCTGTCGCAGGGCATCAGTCACACTCTCACTTTCACATCTAGGGACAATTCAGAGAACACAATTAACCTATGAAGCATGTTTTTGGACAGTGGGAGGAAGCTGGAGTCCCCGGTGAAAACCCACGCATGCACGGGGAGAACATGCAAGCTCCACACAGAAAGGTCACCAGTTGGTGGTTTCAGATCCCCTAGTCGGTGAGGCAAGAGCACTAACCACTGCGCCACCAAGCAGCCCCATTTTATTTATGTTTTTAGCTATCACTTTTTTGTAATTCTATATATTTATTTCTCTTTAAAAAAAATATTAAATGAGTCTCATCTTATATCATCTTACATTATCACTAATATAAACGCCTAATCATTGGGATTTGGCGCCCCCTCCAACAGATGGCGCTCTAGGCAGCCGCCTAGGTCACCTAAGCACAGGGCCTGCCCTGCGAACACATAAGCCTCGTTTCCACTGAGCAGTCCGATACAGTCCGACTCGATCAGGTATTTTCAGCATCGGCGGTATTCGCCTGCAATCTTCTTTCTAAAAACATTAAACTCTTATTCTACACGATATAGAAAAGTAAAGCAAGAAAAAGACAAGCTGCTGGATGACCTCCAATGTTGTTGCTTTCCTAGTCGTCACATTACAATGACTCAATGACACGCTAGCGGTCTACACCACGCATGGGCCGTGAAAACAAACCGATCAGTGGAAGCGAAGTTTAATTGAGTTAAAACACTCACCAGAATTAACTGGTCCGTCCAGTACTACTCCTTACTGTACCAGACTTCTGAGTGGAAACGAGGCTATATGATACCTACACTGGTAAGAGTAGGAAATATGGGATATCACTGATTGGATGATGTTTAAGAAAGCAGAAGAATGTTTTACCCAAACTGTAGTAAAGACTTAATTGATCAATCACCAAACGTTTTCAGTGCGTGGCTCGAAGTTTCAAGGGCCTGTATCATGCAGAATCAACTTTTTGAGCTTTTAAGTGTATTATAATGTTAATTACTCAAGAATAAACACCCCGAAAGAAGTACGTTGCTCCATTCCCGCTTCCCTGAGCATTCGTCAAAAACCCTGCTCTCTGAAAAATGCTGCCACAAAATATTATTTTAGAAGTCGACAATTCAGATTATTTTTTCAGATAAGTTGACTAATCAGGTCATGCGCAAACGGGATATAAAACACATCTTTCAGTTTCAGTTTATTCATTCATTGTTTCAAGCATGGTCAGTTACAGCTTATTTCAACCGACATAGACAAATCATATATGTAAATAACCAAAATTAATTTATCCTCAGATTCAAAGAGTGTACTTCCAGGTACCTCTTTGATATCTTTCTTTTCTTTATAAGAACTCAATGGTCAATGCTTGAAACGGGAAGGGAAGAAGCAAAGCTTATTTAATCCCTTCCCCTCTATCATCTACATAACTGACAGCATGGTTGCTATATTTTCATTTTCCTAGATATAGTACCTAATACTAACTTTATCAAATTATATATTTATATCAGTAATCACAATAACCCTTATCAATAATAATACATCAATACAGTTCCTATAAGACCACTCAACCAACGCTTTCAGATCTCACCTCAGTGCACCATCCACAATCCAACACTATGTCCATCCACCCTTGTGACCATTATTCACCTCCACCTCTATTCTGGGACAATAACATTTCTTTGTATATTTTTTTAAACATATGGATATTAGAGCATTGTTTGAGGTCCTCACTTAACATATGCCACAGTTTGATGCCACACACTGATATGCAGAAATATTTCCGGTTAGTTCTTGCGAATTGTATTTTAAATTTTATATCCTCTTAAACTGTACCCTTTTTTATTTTCAAAGAATAGTTTTTGAATGTTATTTGGTAGTGAATTTCTATCTGCCTTGAATATAAATTGTGCTGTCTGAAATTTTACCAAATCAAATAATTTCAAAAGTCTAGATTGGAGGAATAAATCGTTTGTATGATCCAGGTATTTAGCTCCATGGATAATTCTTATTGCACGTTTTTGACTGAAATTTAAAGTTGTAATGCTGTTTATAATTATTGCCCCAAATCTCAATACCATACGTCAAATATGGTAAGATCAGAGAACAAAAATAGATATCTGCTTTTATAATCTAATATGTATTTTACTTTATTTAAAATAAAAATACTTTTTGACACTTTGTTCTGCGTGTTTCTGATGTGTGGCTTCCAACTTAACTTATTGTCAATTATGAGTCCCAGAAATTTATATTCAGTTATACTTTCAATAGTCACATTATTCAGTTTGATCATTAGTTCTGTATTGTTTTTATAGTGACCGAATAGCATCACCTTCGTTTTACTTAAATTTAATGATAGTTTATTGTGATTCATCCAGATATTCAACTGTTTTAGTTCTTTATTTACTACATTAATAAGGTCATTATAGTTGTCTGCTGAGTAAAATATGTTTGTTCATCTGCAAATAATTCAAATTAATAGTTTGGATACATTGAAGATGTCATTGATGTAATATAATAATAAAGTCAGAATTGATATAGTTTGGATAGATGTGAAATTGCATTGATATAGAAATAATAAATATAAAGAGTCAGAATTGATCCTTGTGGGACCACAAACCAACAGCTCTTAGTATCCGACACAATTTCCCCTAGGCTTCACAAATTGTGTCTTTCCAACAAGTAAGATTTAATCCAGTTTAGAAGCTGACAACCTCAGCATCTAAGTTTTTTTTTTTAATAAATGAATAATGGTGTGTAATTCATGCTTTGTCTTTTATCAACAAAAACATGCAATTGCACACTTCTTTAGTATCCTTTCCCAGTAGTCTCTGTAATGCTTCCACTGCATTATCAGTCATGCAATTTGCCACTGTCCGTTTCTTCCAAGATCTCAATAACTGCATTGATCTCCAAAACCATATTGCTTACATTTATAATTTTATGTTTCTCAAGAAATTCTAATAACTTTAAATGAAAAATTTTTCTAAGATTTTGGAAAATTGAGGGAGTAGTGAAACAGGTCTATAATTGGTAAATTCGTGTCTATTTCCATTTTTTATAAATTGGAATGACTTTTGCATTTTTCATTTTACTTGGAAATGTCCCGGTTTGTAGTGATACATTTCATATATATGTTAATGGTTTGGAAATGTAATTAATGACTTTTTTAACTATTATCATGTCTATGTCATGGCAGTCCGTTGAGTTTTTATTTTTAAATCTATTTACAATTGTAATCAACTCATTTTCGTTAACTGGAGATAGAAAGATTGTGTTTGGATTATTTGTAACTAATGTACTTTCATTTATCTTTTCCTTGCATATCGGAATTTTTGCTGCCAAATTCTGGTCCCACATTAACTAAAAAATTATTGAATTGTTTTTGTTAAATCACTCAAGTTATAATTTCGAACCTTCTTCATCCATAAAGTAATTTGGATATACATTTTCTTTTATCCCTTCCTTAGTTAGGTTTTTAAAAATTGCCAAATTTTCCTAGTATTTACATTTGTTTTTATTCAGTAAATTATTATAATAATCCTTTTTACTGCTTCGTATTATGTGGGTTAATTTATTCTTATACACCTTGTACTCTAACTCGGCTTCATTAGTTCTTTGTTTTATGAAGAGTTTATATAGTTTGTTTTTTCTTTATACATGCTTTTTGCAGACCTTCGGTTAGCCAGGGACATTTGGCAAATTTGTTTTTAATTAATTGAATTGGACAATTTTTGTTATATAATAGATTGAATATTTCCAAAAACAGCTATAAGCAGTGCTCACATCTTTACTTCGATATACAGAATCCCATTCTTCTTTCACTAAATCATTAATAAATGAAGACATGGTTCTATCGTTTCGTAATCTTTTATATCTTGGTTTTTCTGGTTCATTACTTGTCCTCAAATTGAGATGGAATATTATAAAAAATTGGCAAATGGTCAGTTAGGTCACATGTCAATAGTCCACTTGTGTGAATACCCTTGATGGTGTTAGTGAAAATATTATCTATCAGTGTAGCACTATGAGCTGTAATCCTACTTGGTCTAGTTATTGTGGGAAATATACTCATAGTGTACATGGTGTTCACGAAATCATCTGTATCTTTGTGGTTGCTGGGATTTATCAAATCTATATTGTAATCACCACAAATGAAAAGGTTTTTGTTGTTAATTGAAGGAAAACATTTTCTCAAACCACTCATTAAACAGCTCCATTTTAGAGCCTGGCGTTCTATAAATACAACTGATGATAACATTTTTCCCTCTTGGATTCTGAATTTCAATTGATAGACATTCTAACAACCCTTCTTCTACCATAGTCATTTTATCAATTATTGCAAACTGTATATTTTTTTGTATATATATTTGCAACTCCACCTCCTGTTTTGTTGGTTCTATTCACATAGACAAAATCATAATTGTCCAGCTCAAAATCAGTTCCTTTATCCTCCTTGAGCCAAGTCTCAGATATGGTTATGATACTAAATGAATATTTGATGTCCTGTAAAAAATCCTTAATAGCTTCAAAGTTGGTATACATGCTTCTGCTGTTGAAATGGATGATTGACAATTCCCCTTGTGGATTAATATCCTTATTGAAGTCTTCTGGTGAATAGTATCTGCAGTTTATGTTGAGCCTGGAGAAAAAGTTGTTGTCCGGGTCAGTTTCCGAGTTTTCTTCTTCATTGTTATTGACAATATTGAATTCATAACCTGAGATTCTTTGATGAGGATTCTGATTAATATTGATATTGGAGCTGATGGGATAGGTTTTTCAGTCATAAATATAGGGATTGAATGAATGCTCGCCTCTTTAGCGAGATGTTAGTTGAATTTCTCCAACTCATCCAGACTTCTTATCATCAAGATCTTGGCTTCCTCTGGTGATCCATTAAGTTTAAAAAAATTTTACAATTTGATACCCAGGTATTCTGAATCTTGTTGAGTTTTTTCAGTTGTCTTGCTTTTTTTGCAATTTCAGCATTTCTTTTGATCAAGTTATCATTCATGTACACATTTGTTCCCTTAAGTTTTTTTTTTCCTTGTTAGTAAAGCTTGTTTGTGTTTGCGATTCACAAACCTCAGGATAACCGGTGGGATATCATTCTCCCTTCTTCTAGGAAGGGGGTGACAGGCCTCGATGTTACTGACATCCAGGGTAATCCCCTTGGTTTGCAGAAACGCTTCCACTTGTTGCTCCCGCCGAATTCCCCTCCAATTCACCGTCTTCTCCTCCGCTGTCTGCGCTGACTGCTCTCGCGTATGACCGGGGCTTGATCTTTAAGCCTGTGATCACAACGTCATTGCTTCTGGCGTGTTGCTCCAAATCATCCACTCTTTTCTTGAGATCTGTAATTTCTTTGTCTTTAGCAGCGTTTAGAGCTCGCAGCTGTTTTAACTTCCTCCAACACCTCCAGCAGCCCCATCAGCTGCGTCTGCTGCGTCTTTACCACCATCACACGTCCTCAGCCAGAAACTCGATGGATCTTTTTAACTCGTCAATTTCTTCCGTCGCTGGGCTTTTTTTTGGCGCCATGGCGAGTCACTCGCACACTGCGACTTTTGACAAGTCAAAACACCGCTCCAACCAGGATAGCTTCACGGCTATCCTTCCGTCTCGAAGCAGCTGTCGGCTTGGGACGCGACGCTCTTCCACGTAATCCAGGAGCCTTAAAACTTATCCCGCGCTCCTTTAAGTCCGATTTGTATCAAAGTCAAAATATCAAAAGTGGATACTTCCAATAGATAAAGAGAAGGCTGATAAACCAGAAAGTTTATCGAGTTTGACAAGTAGGTTCTGACGGAATGCGCAACCATGCACCGGAACCGGATCCACTCATCTTCGATCAATGAATGGAAAGTGCTCAACAATGCTCAAAAATGCTTAACAATCATTAGCTTTAAACTAGCTAAAAACTAGATATATATCATTATCTGCAATAATGCTAGTGTGAATTCTGTAAGCTGAAGATTTTAGTTCTGAAACCTCAAGATACTTAAATTGATAACTAAAAACGCTCAAGTTAATAGCTGAAGCAATAGCTGAAAACGCTAAAGCTATATATAGCAAAGTGCCAAATTAGTCTAAAAAACAATTCTAAATTAGGCAAAACCTGCTAGCATGCAGTTGAAGTATTAGCTAAACTCCAAAATACCCTAAAAGCAAAAAATCCTACATTAACCAAAACAGCTAGCATGTAGCTGAAATATTAGCGAAACTCCAAAAATGCTTAAAAGGAAAACTCAATTAGCCAAAATAGCTAGCATTGAGATGAAATGTTAGCTAAACTTTAAATTAGACTAAATAAATTGAAAAAAGCTTAACATAGCCAAAATAGCTAGCATTTTTCCTAAATACTAGCTAAACTCCAAAATATCCATAAAAAACTGAAAAAAATAACCAAAATTAGCCAAAATAGCTAGCATGCAGCTAAAATATTAACTAAACTCCAAATGACCCTAACAAACCTTAATATATGCCAAAATAGTCAAAGAAGCTAGCAGAATGCTATTATAACTTTCCCCTTTTACTACACTCTGACTCCATATAATATAAAGTAATGTGTATCTAATCGACTGATACTTATACTGATAGACTATTAAATTAGTTTGACAATTTTAGTCGTCGATTAGTCGACTAATCGTGTGACCCTCATCTGAGCACCAAACCCTCACAAGCCCAAGAACGACTGTATCCCTCTGTTTACATGTATGAACGTGGAGATCCGCCTTCAGGCTAACACACACTACCACTTTCTCTTTGGCGCTATGAAAAATGCTTAAATTTTAAATGATTAATATGCACATCCATTTTTACAAAAGTCTGGAGGTTTGTTTACGTGGGGACAACATGCAGACACGCTGAGGCCGACTCTGATAACGTCATGAAATGGAGGAGGATAAGTCGGTCCCTGAGAAGCTGCGTTTCCACAACACATATACACAAAGCTTTATTGAAATTCTGCAAATGTTGAAAAAAACAACAATATTGCCATAACACTGTTTCCATTAAATCATAATTATGTGAATCACTAGCACTCATCTATCAAAGGAGACGTCGGCGTCTTATTCAGGCCGTGGAGCAGCAAGTTAGGTGGGAGCGGCTACAGATAGAGATTTTGTGAAGTCTAGGATTACAGAGGAGCTGTGGATCCAACAATTCCGTTTGACGCTCAACTTTTGATGAGCTGTGGACCTATTATGGCGCCTGCTGTGCAGTGGTGCAGTCAATGTTGGTCACGTGACTCATTTAATTAGAAAAAAAGTGTTTCAGTTACCTGAAATGTGTCAATTTCAATTTTCCTCAAAGCTATCTCCTCCAATCACAAAAAAATGTTCTGACAAATGCGAGTTTTTTCAAATTTGGTGTCTCCATTTGGTGATTTCATTATCGCCAATCTACTTTGAACAGTTCATAGTCAATGGAAATGTAGCTAGTGATCGCGGCGTCTTACTTTCAGGTAGGGAAAGCAGCTTGCAAAAATAACCCATAGTTCATAGAAAATGTATTCTATAAGCAGGCCTGCACAATAGATTGCAAATTTATAGTCATCGCAGTGTTAGCATGTGGAATACACGTATGAAAAAAGACTGCTTAAATTATGATAAAGTTTACACATGCAAAAAAGCAGCTTGGCATATTTTACAAATTAAATAGATCCCCTTTCATATTTGACCAATCAGATGGGTCCTCTGATATCTTAGATACTTTCCTCCAATGTAGACGTGGGTCATTGGAGTATCTTAACTTATCGTAACTTAAGTTCTGTTGAATTTATTGAAATAAAACTGATGCAGGTAAATGATGTATAAGCAACCTTGGCCAAAGCAAACATTTAATCATATTTAAACATATAAAGATCACTCCGAAAGACTTAATAGTATAGCATGACGACATGAAGATATTGGCCTTTTAAGGAAATGTCGTGTCTGACTTTTTTGTTAAATAACCAGCAGCAAGTCTAGAATTTTGGGAAATTTCCATTGCACTCGATTTTAGAATTGTGGATTTAGACAGCACTAAAAATGGCAAACGCACTATGTTAGTGATGTCCTATCATACCTACATTTCCTTTGGAAACACTATATATTTGGATTTTGTTTTCTGAATTTTATTTTTTTTTAATTAGTTTTTTTTTCCTTTTTGGGGTTACATTTTAGCTTCTGAGATTTTGTTTTATTTTCTAAAAGGCTATGTGCTTATTTTATGAATTGTTTTACTGTTTTTTTTGTCATTGTGGTCTTTAATGCAGTTTTGCAAAAAAAAAAAAAAAAAAAAGCTCAAACTACGTCCTCCAAGGAGCCAATTCCCTCCCTGAAACAGAAATGAAGTATGGATTCATCTAAGTGATTATAGTACTTTACAAGAATAAAGCGACAAGGAACAACACTTGTAGTCGATATGCACCTGCATGAAAAAGATTAAGTGGACATTGGATTTGAGCGCTACCTGAGCGGAAACATAAGTATTACAAGTTTGGTATTTTTCCCCAGCATTATCGAGGAAAAAAAAACAGAAAGTATGAGCCAGCACACTGCAGCGTCAGTATTTTCAAAGAGATTAGCAGCTGTCTGCTGTGATTTATATATGGGATTTCCCAACGGCTCTTTCTATGAGAACACGTGGACTGCCTGAGGCCATCAGAGCAGCAAAAGGACCCTCTGGAGAACAGGAGGAAGCAGCATCAATAACAGAAGACAGAGGAGATGATGGACTTCCTTCCAGAGGAGACGGCAAAGTCGGCATGCTAAAGCAGCTTAAGTAGAGTGGTCTGTAAAGAGTCATCTGAGGGTAGAGAAGAAAACGACTCGTTCCTGCCCAATTTAACACAATTCTACAGTTAAAATAAGTGCAATGTATTCTTATTAAATATTGTCAGACCAATGAAGTTCAGCTGATAAGTAGCTAACAATTCAACATAAATTATGAATGCTTGTCTGAAATTTAAGATTGTTCTGGCTAACATGAGACTGAATCATGTTCTAAAATCCTAATTGTGGACTTTCAGTCATTTGATTCTAAAGGGTCATGCTTTAAGATCATATATGACCTTTGGCACACTAAAGAACAAATTAGGAAATATTAGTTGATAAGTCATTTCCGGCTTTCGCATTTAGAAGCTAAAAGCTAAACGCTGTTTGACACAATTTTACGTAAATAATAGAACGCAACCATACCGATTTCAAGAGAAAAATGTACAATATTTATTTAATAAAGTCTCGTTGAACTGTGTTTTCATTTCATCTCTTAGATTTTTTACAATATAAATACAAATTAGAATAATCCCCCAATTTTTTTTTAATATTGACCCTTCATTTGAGCAGACGGGTTCTATTTTGACTGATGTTTGCACTTCAAGTGCGATCGAGCATAAAAGGTGACAGAAATTCCAGTTGTCCACATTTAAGACCTTCAGCACCATCGCCCTTATACATTTTAATGGCTTCCAAGGATAAATTTACTTATTTTACAGGATATTTTAGTGTATAATTGTAAAAACAGGACCGGTTTGGTTCAGTGCAAATGTGAGCAAGAGCAGCTATAGAGTACGTAGTTTCAGCTTTCAAAATAAAAGCGGCCAACTGAAGAAAAAAAAAAAAAAAAATCTCCGGTTGAACACAATTTATAACATTACATTGGCAAAATTTTCAATTCATTTGATCATTTTTTACCTTTATTTTCCTGGAGATCAGACAGTTATAAACAAAAGTAAAGAAGAGCGTCGATGGAACCAGCTAGCAGCTCACTGACTGCAGTAGAAAACATTACAAAAGTAATAAGTTTAACTTTAATGTCAGAAACAATGGAATTATCCGACTTTTTCTCTGTTTACAATTATTATATGAGCACAGAAATTTAGTCAACTTTTAACTGGTGAGAAAAGATCTTCTACAGCTCCACGTCTCATAGCTAAAGCTCATGCTAGTGTTAGCATTAGCACAGATTAAAAGAATAAAATCATAATTATCTTCACAATCAAACAAGCAACATTCAGTGAAGTACTCGTAACCTTCGTCTGACTATGACCGGTTGTCGGAGAGAAATAATCTACGACTGGTTTAATATCATCCACAGGAGAAGCAGCTGCTGCCTTCAGCAGACAGGATTACTGACATTTGTACTCTGATTTATGAACGACCCAAGAGGAGGAAAACCAATACAATCAGATAGTACATTTATAAAATAAGTACGTACAAGTTTCGGTTACAATTGTTTAGGTTACCATTTATTGTTTAAGTAAAATTGCTTTAAACAGCTTTGCCGTTCTAAACGATACAAACCGCAAACGACTCGTCACAAGAACAAAAGTTTATTTCAGACATGGGCAAACTCCGGCCCGCGGGCCAGATCCGGCCCGCCTCCCAGATTTCCTGCTGAACAATATCAAAAAGGCAGGATTTTTTTTTCCCATCTGGCCAAACAGATCAAGACCCAGGTATAACATGTTTTTAATTCTCCCTTCACTCCATCTATACCCCCAAAAATCTCTTAAATAGAACACAATATTCACCTTTGACCTTCTTTTTGCACCCAAGTAGAATGTCAGTGAGCACGCGGAACATTTTGGTCATGCGCGCTCGCGGGGACTCTGGTTCTGTTGATAGACCAAACTTTTGATAATTGTGGGCGGAGACAGAGGGCTGCACTGGTCTCCAGCTGCAGCAGAAAAAGAATTTCATCACCACTGGATGAGAGCTCAGAGCTGCAGGACGCTGCCGCACAGCTGCTCAGTTTTGCATCAGGAGCTGCAGACTTCTTAGTCTCAGGGATTCTGACGGAGCAGCAGTGGGTTTAGGTTCTGGTCGTTCGGGCCGTTGCCCGGCGCGGCAATTTAAAGAAAAAATGCCCGCTACAATTTTCAATGACACCAGCAAATGAGCGCCCCCTGCAGCTTTAAACGCTCTTGTCGACTGAGAGGGCGCCAAAAGATGTGTGAAGAAAAGGGGAGGGGTCATTTCAACTGTGGGTCTCTGCCAAAATGAAGTGGACGAATGGGAGAGGAGGCGGAATCTCCTATATGAAATTATTTTAAAAGTCAGTCATAACGTGACATTATGTAAAACTGATATATAAAATGTATGCATTTTTTTTTTTTCATGTTTGTGTGAAATGGCCAAATAAAAATGGAGAATACAAAACGTGTTGAGGTGGGAATTGGTTTAATCAAGCCTTTGGCGGGGAGGTTTGCCAAAACGCCAGAAAGATTGACAAAAAAAAGGTCAAAAGCATCAAAAGTTTGCCCATCCTGTTTAGTAAACAAACCAATCAGAAATGAAAGTAAAAACATGACAAAATTAGTCAGTATTGAGGTCATTATTACTTGTAACTATAGAAATATATTTACTGACTGATCCTCTCCATCTTCAGATTTAAGCTTCAGGTGGGCAAACATGTCCAAAGGGGCGTGGCTATTTTATTTTTTTTAAATCAATGGACACTCCTAGTTTTAGTTTGTTTCTGTTTTTTTTAAATTAGCTCTTAAAGTTTGATATTTAAAAGTTCTAATAATTAAAAAACTGGCAGATAATATTTGAAACATGAAGTGAAACCTACAGTATGCATTCAGATGGAATTCTTTCAATCTTTACTACCAAACAACCTCATCAAGCATTAGCCTGGATTTCAAATATGTGGAGAGTGTTGTTGGCAGAACGCTCACCCCTCATCACCTCCAAATGATATCAGACGTTAACAAATGTGCTATAATAACTACAGGTCAGCAAGAAATTCCAGTGACAAGAAAACCATTCTGATATCACGCAGCGCTGAAAGAAGTAATTACAGTGAGCAGTTCTGCGTGATGGGCAGGTTACAGAGACCTCAGCAAACATCTCCCCCTGATCCCTGCGTTAATGGAACTGACATTTAACAGTAAAATATAACATGGAGTTAAAAACTCAAGTGCAGAGTTTAAAACATTGATTGACAGCTCCATTCTTCTAAAGGCAAAATTAAGCAAAAATTATAATTAAACGCTTAAATATGACACATTTAGGATAGGCTCCAGCAACCTTATCCCTCTAATTAGTAGGGGTTTTAATAATAAATTAACATAAGGATTTTTTTTAATTCATACAAAATAAAAAAGGTACTTTAAAATGTTGTGCTTAGTAAAAAATTATTACTACTTTAGTTGAAATAGCTGTTTTTCACAAAATTCAAAATAACGCAGTAATTACATTTTCAAATCTTCAATGGTTTTTCTATAGTTTAGTTAAACTACCTTTAAAGTAGCTGATAAGTAAAAACAAACCAAGTGATATTTGAACGAAATAAAAAAACATGTTAATGTCCTATTTGTAGCAATTAAAAAGTTCATATTTATACTTTGAAATACGTTCAATTTTAAATGCTAATGGAGAAAGTTATCCAACAAATCAAATATAGAAAATTTTTCTTTCGATGCAGAACGGTTTAAAATAATGACAGAATTAAATAAAGCAACTAAAGATGCTGAATGAAGTTAATAGAGAAACATTAGATGCAGCAGCACGAGGTTTGCATGCAGATGAGCTGAAAACCAACTTTAACCCTTCCGTTCTCCTTAGCTTGTTTACATTAAAAGTGGGGTCATCTGGACACCACAGGACAGTGCGCTGAACTTTTTTTTTTCCACTGATTTCGGAGTTTCACTAATGTCCATGACAGACGTAAAATCCTGTCCACCTTCGTCCACATTTGTCATGGAAGAAATCGCATAACAATATGTGGTTGGAGCCATCTGGACCCCAAGGAGAGCGGAAGGGTTAAAAACATGAAAAGCAAATAATCAAGAAACTTTAAAAAAGAAAATAATTTTTTGTGACCAGAGAAAAGTTCTTATTTTCCATCTTTTTAAGCTCAGGTTTCAGTATCGCGTCAAAATATTCTCTGAATTTTAAGTGTGTAAAACAAAAGTTCCTCTTAATCAATCAATAGTGAGTTCCTGTGTACCCTGTGGGAAATATGTTGCAAACATTGAAGACATTTGAAATCTGCACACAGTGGAGCTCTCGTCTCAAAACAGGTGAGAACAAAAATACTGACTGGACGAAAAATAAATACTACACTGATTAAAAACAATGACTATAAAACTATCAAGTACAAATAACAATGACTCGTCCCCGAGGTTTGGTGTTCATTTCATACTGGTTGAAGCAATTTGTAAATCTAAATCTTCACTTTTTGTGTACTAAATCAGCTGAATGCTTTGTATTTTTCTTTTATTGATTGATTGATTTGTTAAAAGGGCCAGACAAAATAAGTTTCTCTTCTTTCTGTCCTTTTCATTTTTTTTCTTTTATTTCCATCATGTTCAAGTTTACAACTCAAGTTTATATTGTATATTTTTTCCTATTAATGAATAATACACCTTCATATACCTGCTTTTTAAATAAAAAAAACTACATTTAAAAAAATCTACTTTTAAAAAGTCTTTACAAGCAACATAAATCAATTGATTCCACAGAATGAAGTAAAAGTCTGTCGTCTAAATGTATGACAGAGAGTCTCTCTAATATATAAGATCTAAATAGAACTGTAACTATAGAAACGTTTAGAGCTGCAAAGGCTGATCAAAAAGATAAAACGCTGCAAACACAATAAGATCATCCGACCAGCAGGGGGAGTAAACCTCTCAGCTGTCGTGTCTAACTCCACCTCTGAGCTGCATCAGGAACATCTTCATCCACCAAAATAAGGAAAACTTTTAATTGAGGTGGTTTGGCTCTAAGTATCAAAATGATAGGTCTTCATGTAATCTTTAAAGAAGCAAATTGATATTCACCATCTAATATTTTACAATTTGGAGGGTCAAGATGTATGTCATCTAAATAAAAAAAAAAGCATATTTTTAATTACTGACCAAACAATATTTCACATTATTTCCAAATTACCTATAAAAAAATAAAGTTTGAATTGTTTTCTCATATATCATTATATTGTTTTGGATGTTATACAGATCAACCAACATGCATTTTTTTCTATGTAAAAAGCATCATTCCTCTTCCTGTGCAGTCACCGTTGCTCTATTATGCCACCTAGTGGAGATGCAACAAAAATCTTTCCTCAACAAATTTTCTTCAAGTTTATGCTGTCAGAGAGCAAAAAAGACAGGAAACCGTTTCATTTGGATTCCATTTAAATGAAACCATTACATTTTTTTAGATCATGTAAACAAAAGGAGAGACTCAAACAAAATCTTCAGTTAACATTTTTATAGGTAAAACTGAAATGACCTTTGACTTATTTTGGTATTTCTACTTTCCTCACCAGCTTTTTGTCCCAGTTTTATTATTTTTTTTTAACTAATAATAAAAGAGAAAAAATTATTTTTATGGATTAAAACAGAATTACATCAAAGAATGAAATAAATCCTAAAACGGTGCGAGTTTGCCATCCAGTGGTCACCATCACCATGTGCACTCCTGGTCTGCATTTTTAAACAGATCAAGAAATATTTCAGAATAAAAGCCCAATTATTTTCATTAAAGCTTCCTAATGAAAAACTTTATTAAACAGTCAAAAAAGGAAAATATTTCAAAATGATTAAAAGAAGCAAAAAAAATAATAATTAAGCTAATAGAAGGAATATTTACTTCTAGGTTTTGAAGCAGGTGAGTGACAGAGTTCCGGTTTCACCGCTCCGCAGGTTAATCCCATTGGTGGAGATAACATACGTTTCCGGGAGGTATGGACGTCACAACTGACCTTTCGTAGGAGCAGCTCCTCATCTCCACCGTGGCGGTCCGCTCTGAGAAGAGCTTCTCTGCATCCCGTCTCCTCCTCGGACCAACAGTTCAGTCCTCTGTTCACCCAGTCTCTGAAAGGGGTAACTAATCACAAACTAATGCATTAGGACAGTAATGGATTACTGCAATAAATAGAGTATAAACCATTACTGATGAATTCTGAGGGTTTTTTACTTGGGGTGTAACTGGAATAAAACATATTGATAATCCTTTTTAATGTTTTATTTTCCCTGCAGTTCTGATGTAAAGCTGTAGGTGGCGCACAATAAATATGTTGACTTTTTTTTTTTTTGTGTAGAAAATTATTATACTTATTTTGGAAGATTCTGTTGTTTTTCTGATCATTCCAACACCCCATGAACGCAGCATTTCTTTCCCAGAGAAACATAAACCCATCAGTGCATTTGACACTAAAATGAAAACAAAAGTCACAATTTGGAAATGAAAAAAATCCAGAATGGGCATTAATTTTCAATCATAACACGTTTTCATCCAGATTCTGTATCATTCATCCTCTTAATCCACACATCTGATCTTGGTCTGGCCCTTTTGGCCAAATTTTGGAACCTCTATGTGCCACAAGACAAAAAGTTAGGCTGATTCGATAACAACCGGCTTCAGACAGATCGATCTGGTTGGATAAATCAATCGATTGCTCCGCCCTTACTCACCACAGATCCAGTAACGTGTGTTTTCTAACAGACATTTAATTGTAGGAAAGATTATGAGGCGTTTGAGAACCATGAACCTCTAACATGATCGATGCACATTTTGATACATGGCCTACAAATTAATACATAATGTAAAAATATATATATATATATTTTGTGGTGATTTGACAATCTAGATATGAATTATTCATGAAAATGCCATTTAACTGATTATTTTAACAAAAACTTTTTTTTTCTCCCACTTTTTGATCAACAACAACAAAATTTCTTTGACATAACAGCCTCAATATATTCTTTTTTTTTGTCTTTTAGAGTCTTTGGTTCTTTTTGGTAAAAAAAAAAAAAAAAAAGTATGTATCCAGACATCATTTCAAGTGCTGAAAAAAAAGGTTGTCATGTGTTTAGAATAATAATTATTAGGAGCAAACTTGTGAGTTACAATTTTTTTTTAATCATATATACATTTAATTTTTTAAAAAAAAGTGAAAACAACAGGAAAAAAACTAAAAATTTGCCAGAAAGTGAAGATTTTATATCTTTGAACCAACATCATCTTGTTCATATGTGAGGTTTTCAACTGACATCTTTGTTTTACTATGTATTTTAAATTAGTAACCTAAACTTTTTAGTTGCCTTTTATTTTTTTATGGGTTTTCTCTTCACAGAAATGCTTGTTTTGTTGCTGTTGAACACTAGAAAAATCAACGGTTTATTAAGCTCTCTGGTAAATTTCTCAAAGCACTTGAGGATAGGCCTCACCATGGAAGCTGGAGGATGACCTACAGCTGACTCCAGGGGAGCGAGAGACTGGTGACGTGCAGAGGTGAAGCTTTAGGTTTAAGCAGAATCTAAATCCAGGTCTAACAGATGCAGCAGAGGTCTCAACAATGATCCATCCAAAGAGGAAATCATCCCATCCATAATCTAAAACAGACCAGTGAGAAGATCCTTAAGATGATCTGACAGAGACTGAATGAACACAGGCTGAACGTATCTCACAGGTGTATCTGATGATTACCTCAACCAGAACCAGCTGATGAGGAGGAGCAGGGAATGAACCACATGACACTTGTGGTTAATCTAACCTGCTTTTATAAGGTTGTGTCATTTTGTTTCTGTTTTTCTGTCTCAAGTTCTCTGTTTGAATTTTGTTTTGCTTTTTTTTTTAAATGCTTTGTACAGACTGATTGATTGTTGCTCCTCCGATTGATTCTTTCTGTGCTTTCATTTTCCCAAAAGTAAAAAAAAATGTGGTCATCATTATTAGGCCACTCGCTATATAAAATGAGAAATACTTTGCAGTACATTTGACTCTTCAGGTGTTGGTCACTCTGTGGACATTATAAAGAAAATTACTTCAAAGTAATGCAGGATTTAAGTAATGGATTAGGATTTGATGAATTTAATATTGTTAGAGATGGGATTACATATGAACAATAATAACAAGTCATATATTACAGTCTCTGGAAGGATCGTTTTTTCTGATTACATAGTAGAACTCCTGTTTTAGTCTGTTCATTTCAGCTTACTTTTATTTTGAAGTTCTGCGCTCGTCTTCCGTTTCCGTTACTGGGTTTGTATCATAAATTGGAGAGACTTTTTTAAGAATACAACGAATAGAGATAAGATGTGACCGAGGCGACCGTCTTGATTGCATTAAAAGTGAGTCACAGGCGGATGTTTGGAAGAGAGAATCCGGAAGTTTTCCAAAATAAAACATTGCTCAGAGTCAAAAATTACATTAAACAGAATTCTGTGGCCCGGTACTGATTAACCCAAAAGCCAATGGCGGCCTGGGGGTTAGGGACCCCTGCTGTAAATTAACAAATATTAAATTAGTCCATGAAAATGCACATTTATTTGTATGAGTTCCTTCAGGGAAAAATCAAAAAGTCTGGTATAGTCTGACCCTATTTCATTTTCTCTTTTATATATCAAACTGCAATTAAATGCAGATTAAAATGTTAAATGCTTATTTAAAAAGTTTATTTCAAAATGCTAAAATTAACCACAAAGTTATTTAAGTAGGCTAAGAGAAATTAGTATCACCTCGATTTATGCCTGTGTAATTCTTGATCTGTGTGTGACTTTGGATTTGTGCGTGCCTGCATCTTGATTTGTAAATTATACAATACATGATGAGCATAAGTTCAAAAATTATGACATTTAAAAAAATACAATTCACACGTGCACAATCAGCCCTAGGCTCATTTAAAATAAAAGAGGGGTCATCTGGACCCCACAAGACTTTTTTTTTAATGCTTGTCGATCTTTACTGGTGTCTAATGACAGACACGAAGTCTTGTCAACCTTCATCCTGGAAGGGTTCATCCCTCAATGTAAGGGTGGGGTCACCTGGACCCCATAAAAGAGCACGATTCGTCCGTGAGTGATGCGTTTAAATACTACTAGAATGCTCGTTCATCAGCCATTTTCAACTTACATTGTAAATAATGTCTAAGTAAAAAAGTCTAAATAAACGTTTTTGAAACATTTATCTCTTTAAAAAAAAAAATGTCTCCCAGAACTGATCGCTTTTAAAATGCATCACTTAAGGACGAATTTGTGAGACGTGATGTCTCATGACAACTTCGTGCATAACTGATGTTTTGTTGTTGCAGAAGAAGACATTTGTGCGTCATGTTGAAAGATTTGCATTTGTAATTTGTTTCAAGCTGTTGTGTAAATTGTATTTGTTTTTAATTTTGTAATTTTTTATTTATGCACAAAATGTATTATATGAGATACAAATCAAGAATTATGCACGTACAAAACCAAAGTTATGCACAAATCCTAAATTACGCACGTACAAATCAAGAATACACACGTATAAATCCTATTATACACGCACAACTCGGAGTCGGTCTATTTTCTCTCCTTACAAACGGTTTAGTAAAAAGAAAGATTTGATCAAATTACTGGATTAGCATTTCCAAATCATATTTTAATCTGAAAAAATCTTAATCTGAAACCCTCAGATGATATATTTAAAAATATGAATCAGCCTGTGTGGATTTCTACTGTGTTTGAGCATGTTCAATATATGTAAAAACTTACAAAACGTAAAGCATTTTCATGCTACTTTAGCTTTAGCAATACATTTAAATAAATATTCAAATTCTCCATCAACCTTTAAAGAATATTGAGAAAGTGAGACAAATATAAAAAAACCTGATACTGTAATTTATTTTTAATTTTTTTCCACTCTGTTCTCACTTTTCAAAGCTTTCCAACAACAACCTGTTACGTACAGTTTCACTACATAAATACTTTAAGGCTCTTGTGGCTCTTTTATCCCTTCATTGTGACTTTCTTGTGAGTTCTTAAGAAAAATGCTAATGATTTTTATAAATAATCAATTTGTTATTTCAGTTTTGCCTTTTCAGTTTAGATATTTTGTTGAAATGTTCTTTTTATTGTATCGTGATTTAAATAAAAGTCTCTGCAATTGTTATATTTTGGTAAATTACTCTAAAGCGGTTAAACTTTTAAACAAATGCAGTTTAAAAAAGTTAAAAAAAATATTTAGGATTATGTTTTTTGTGCCTCACATCTGGAAAAAAAAGTTCTGTTCATTTTTAATGTTTTGAGTATTTTTTTTTAATATTGTGCGATCTATAGAGAAACAATGGAGAAGAATGATGGTGGTGCACCAAAATCCTAATGACTGTCTTGCCTTTTATTTTGAAATTACTCAGCTGCACGATCTTAATTGGTGTATTTATTTTGAAGGTGAAAAAATAAAGATATATAGACTCTATTGTTATTCAATACTGTGATATTTCATATCTGCATTTTGAAAATGATTTTTAATTATTACAAAAAATAAATATAGTTTATTTTTCTAAGCGATAACATGAGACTTTCCGGCTCTCGATGGATTTTGATCAGAGTAAAAAAACATTATGATACTTTAACAAACTACCACATCCTGTCCTCCAGTTTTTCAATGTTACTGTCTGGCTGTCGTTTCACTGTCCCGGAACACAACATCTTTTATCCCTAGTGCTGTAAAGCTTTTAAATCAGAGTGGCTACACTCAACCTTAGGGTAGAACTTGTCTCATTATTACTTTTTAATTAATTTTACACTAACTATTTAACTTACCGTTTTATGCACCGTTTTGTGTTCCATCTATCTATCTATCTATCTATCTATCTATCTATCTATCTATCTATCTATCTATCTATCTATCTATCTATCTATCTATCTATCTATCTATCTATCTATCTATCTATCTATCTATCTATCTATCTATCTCCTGCTTTAAGGAAACCATGTGTTTTACTCATTTGAAAAAACTATAAGGTAAAATATTATCTATATAATATTATATATTTATAAATTTTTCTGTAAATGTAAGGCATCAAAGCCACAAACTGTATTAATTAAATTTAATTTCTACTTTAACTTATTTTTTTCCTTTAAAATTGATTCCAATTATTCAGTTGTCTTTTCAAACATTTTTAGACTAACAGAAATAATAATTGCGGTGGAGAATTTTAATCAGATTTGAATAACACCAGCTACTTTACATCCGTCTGGTCGTTGCCGCGGCGTCATCGTCCAGGTTTACTGTTGTAACGCAGCTGTGAGCGGCTCAAGCACTGACTGTTATTGTTGCAGATGTTTCCTGGG
Source organism: Oryzias javanicus (assembly GCA_003999625.1). Classification (NCBI taxonomy): domain Eukaryota; kingdom Metazoa; phylum Chordata; class Actinopteri; order Beloniformes; family Adrianichthyidae; genus Oryzias; species Oryzias javanicus. The sequence goes on along the minus strand of CM012453.1, from coordinate 31,793,366 downwards.
ATTCCTGGTAATGATACAAATTCCACAGATATTATTATGAGGGCGATCTCGTCGCTGATGGCAGTGACTTTGCTCATGATTATCGTGGCCATTTAGGTCTCGCACCCTTCCCCATATCCCCTCTCATGCCCGTGCCCAGTGGTAGTCATTGCTGTCTGCTTTAGGCAGACTGCTATGAACGCATTATGAATGGGTGCATTAGTGAGTGATGCAGAGCCTGGGATGGCTTGCCTTGTTTTCATGTGAGAGTGCATCATTAGAAAATGTTCCACTTGGCAGGGAAGCGCGTATTAACGGCAACTGCAATGAAATGAGGTTGTGATAGATGGTCAAAGTTATAAAGGACTATTAGTGTGAAATATGAACCTCTCAATTGTCTTGATGAAGCAGAGTGCTATTTGCGTGCAGTGATCAGCGCATTGAGAGGCAATTGGAATCTGCAAAGGCCGATACCATGCATTATATGTGGTGGGCTGAAAGAAAGCAAAAAAAAAAAGTAATCTTGCTCCCACTGAGGAGTTTGGAGTTGTTCAATCCAAATGTCTATAAATTCATTTGTTTCTTTGCCAACATCTCAAGAATTGTGATGAGTTCTGAAGCAAATCTCTGACGGGACGCCCAGTCTGGACCCAATTGTGTAGCCTCACGGCTGTAAGTGTAAAACAATAATATTTGTTGAATTTTAGACACTATAATTGCATTATACAATTAACAAATCCTCATTTAACCAAAATCTAAAAAAAGAGACATTTTTAATATCTTCAAGCAAGAAGTTTTGTTCAACAAAACTCTCATTTTGCAGTTAGAACGACTAATGACTGAGAATAATTTAAGGAAACGCATCATTTTGGACTCATACGAGTTGATATCCGACACAGAGAATTCAAAGACGAAAATTCAAATGAATGGAATGACGATTTATCAATGAATGAAAGTGCAGAAGTTCATATCATGTCAAATACTACAATTCAAATGGATTAATTCACTACAGCCCTGCAACTAAGCAAATATAATAACAACATACTTGGTTTTAAATTAAAATGTGGATCTAAAGATACGTTTATACACTGCATGTGTGAGTGGGAGACATCTGCTGTCTCGTTATCACAAAAAACAAGCCTTTTCAAAAATGCTATAAACACAAGAACAGAAAAAAAGAGTCATGCATCATAGTGTAACCATGTAGACCGGCTGATGAAACTGACAACAACCGCAGGGTCACCGATTCTTTATGACTGAGAACACGAGTTAGTCCACAAATAAATAAATCAATCAGTTCTTTTCATGTCTGACGTTTTCTCTGACAAACTGCTTTGTTTTGCTGCGGATTGAACAAAAATGAATAAAACGGAAATTCTTGGTTATCTCGTGATTACGACATCTAGTATCTCGTTACCACGAGAAAAAAAAAAAAGTAAGGTAAGCCGTTCACTGCTTTTGTTCAAAACAGCTAATGCTGAGTCCTAAACTGTGTCTGAATTCCATCCCTAACTACTAAAAAACTACATAGTACGCTGGTTTTTAAAGGCAATTCAGACACGATACTCAGTACTTTACTTTTGTTTTTCTAAAATCATAAAATCGAATAATAACGTCTTTAATTTATGACTCCACTGTGTTCTGATGGTGAAAATGTTTATTCAAATATTGCATTTAAAGACGTTTTTTTGTTCGAAATTGTTCACCGGTAATGCATTGTGGTCTATATCCGCTAATCTAGTGGCCATCAAAGTAAGCTAGTGTTTTGTAAAGACTTCTGGGAAATTTAGAGTGCACTCGATTTGGAATTAGTAGATTTGGAAAGCACTAGTAAACGGCGAACGCACTATAGAGTGCACTAAATAGTGATTGGGGGGAATTCGGACACAACCCTAGTTTTTTCTGTTGGGTTTGTATCCTGTGAATATAAATGATAAAACAAACTGGAAATCAAATATCAACTACATAAAAACCAAGATAGCAAAAACAATAGCAATGTTATATAAGCTTAAATGGTCATTCGACAAAAATCATTATCCCTCATATATAACTCATTGATTGTTCCATATCTGACATATTGCATAGAAATCTGGGGAAGCGCGAACAAGAAATCGATAAATTCCATATTTGTGTTACAGAAACGATCAATAAGAATCATCACTGGGAGTAATTATCTGGATCCATCTACACGACTGTTTATAAAGCTGAAAACTTCCCTCTCCCCGGCCACTTCCTCCAGCTCCTCTGGGAGGACCCCGAGGCGTTCCCAGGCCAGCCGAGAGACGTAGTCTCTCCAGCGTGTCCTGGGTCTTCCCCGGGGCCTCCGCCCAGGGGGACATTCCCGGAACACCTCTCCAGGGAGGCGTCCAGGAGGGATCTGGACCAGATACCCGAGCAACCTCAACTGGCTCCTCTCGATGCGGAGGTGAAGCGGCTCTACTCCGAGCTCTCTCCGGTGACTGAGCTCCTCACCCTATCTCTAAGGGAGCGCCCAGCCACCCTCCGGAGAAAACTCATTTCAGCCGCTTGTAGTCGGGATCTCGTTCTTTCAGTCACGACCCAAAGCTCATGACCATAGGTGAGTACTGGAACGAAGATTGACCGGTAAATTGAGAGCTTTGCTTTCTAGCTCAGCTCTCTTTTCACCACAACGGACCGGTACAGCGACCACAAAATGGCGGACGCCGTTTCAATCCGCCTGTCGATCTCATGCTCCGATCTTCCCTCACTCGTGAACAAGACCCCAAGATATTTAAACTCCTCCCCCCACCCAGAGAGGACAAACTACCTTTCTCCGGTCGAGAACCATGGCCTCAGACTTAGCGGTGCTGACTCTCATCCCAGCCGCTTCACACTCAACTGCAAACCGCTCCAATGCATGCTGGAGGTCCTGGCTCGATGGAGCCAACAGAACAACATCATCTGCAAAGAGCAGAGAGAAATCCTGTGGTCCCCAAACCAGATCCCCTCCGGCCCCTGGCTCTGCCTAGAAATTCTGTCCATGAAGACTATGAACAGAACCGGTGATAAAGGACAGACAACGAGCACCGAGAGGTCTAGCTTACTGCCGGCCATGCGAACCAAGCTCCTGCTCTGGTGGTACAGAGACCGGACAGCCCTCAGTAAGGCTCCCCGGACCCCATACTATAACCTAAAAGGGCAATACATTTTCAAAAAAAAACAATTTAGAACAAAAATGAAGGAGAAAAGTGTTTTTGGTGCTGGGTATTAGATTATGCAATAATCTTGAAAAATCAATAGTTCAATTGCTACATTTTAAAAAATTACTAAAAAAAAACAGATGCTTACGTTATATGAATCATAAGGCCATTGGGAACAGGTAAAATTAAAATAAACAAATAAATAAAAAAAATCTGAGGTACTTGCTTAATTTGGTTTATTGTATGTTACTTATTCAAATATTATTATTACTGTTGTTGTTTTTTTTTTCTCACTGTTTGTTTCTTTTTATTTTTTTTACTTGTCTACTTTTGTTGCTCATTGGCAGCCAGCTGACATAATATTGTAAAAGACAAAGAGATAGATCTGATTGAAAGGATCGATTGATTGATTTGGTTGAAGGAGGCAGATCAAATAAGTTTTTTTCTTTCAAGAGTATTATGAAAGTCTTGAGTTCTATGAAAATAAAAATAAAATAAACTAAACTAAACTAAATGAAGAAAAACTGAATGAATTGTTCTTAGTCTACTGGCTTCTAAAAAAAGTTATTTCACAAGCTTGGAACAATATTAACAGACCTAAGGCGATGCAGTGGTTTAAACAAATGTTATCCTGCATCCTTTCACGAGAATAACTTCTATCCATGAAGCTAAACAGTGTCTATTTGAGGAAATTCTGGACATTTTATGATCTTTCAGACCAGAAGTCTTTTAATTTTTAAAGGGTCTTTCATAGTTATTAAGCCGAAGCTGCAGCAGTCTCTAGTTGACTTCTGTTCTTGTTGATCCTTTCTCCTGACACGTTGTCTGTATATGCTGTTTCAATGCCACTGCTGTATTTTCTTTTAAAAAGCAGTATAAATAATCTATTTAAAATTGCTTTTTCATAATTCCATTCTCATATTCTCTGTTTTACGGTGAAGCACTTTGCGATTTTTATCTTGAAAGGTGCTATTTAAATTAAGATTTTGTATTAATATTCGAAAATAGTTTTTTATTTTGTGGCTTAATGTGTATTGTTCTTAGTATTTTTCTGGTTTTACATTTGCTGGTCCTTCTTGCCAGGTCATCATTGTAAATAAGAATTTGTTCTCAATTGATCCTTTTGGTAAAATAAAGGTTAAATTTTTAAAAATAAATAGAGGGGTTTGCAACCTTTAACGCTAAAGGAGGCCTTTGGGTCAGGTTCTTACCAGTGAAAGTCCCACCTGATTGTTTTAGAAAAACACACTGTTGTGGCCATTCTTTTACATAATGTGACTTTTTAAATATTTACAAGTATTGAATTCTATTCAATACATTGTAATTTTATTATTTATTTTTTTACTTTGGACAGCACCACATACAAGTTCCTTTCAAAATAAAAGATAAAATAAGATCTTCCTGCTGCAGCAGATCACTTGAATTAAAAAATAGATCAGATTATATTATTTTAGTAGATTAGATTAAAAAAATGTTTATTTCAAGCAATCAAAGCAAGAACACAAAGCTATGTCAGACATAAGATAACTATCAAATTATAGATCGTAAGTGGGAGAAAACGAACTTATATAATCACGCTCTGGCTTTACCTTATCATTTTCTTTACATGAATTATTAAAATCAGGTTTATAACTTGAAATGTTTACCTTACCAACACAGATTCAGATAATTAAAAATCCTTAATTAAAATTAAATTAAACGTGGCATTTTCTATCGTTATGGCATCATCTTCTTGTATTTTCAGTTTCAGTTTATTCATTCATTGTTTCAAGCATGCTCAGTTACAGCATATTTCCACCGACATAGACAAATAATATATGTAATTAACCAAAATTAAGTCATCCTCAGATTCAAAGAGTGTACTTCCAGGTACCTCTTTGATATCTTTCTTTTCTTTATAAGAACTAAATAGTCAATGCTTGAAATGGGAAGGGAAGGAGCAAAACTTATTTAATCCCTTCCCCTCTATAATCGACATAATTGACAACATGGTTGCTATATTTTCATTTATCTAAATATAGTACCTCTACAGTTCGAATGTGGAAAACTTTGATTTCCGAAACAATTACATTAGAAAGATTAAGATATTACTTAAGCGGAAAAATTAATGCTTTCAAAAAATGGGAAAAAATGTGGGATTGTTTGAAAACTTAATGATAATTGTGAAATATTACAGGTTGGACTAGCAATTTTAATATCTGTATGCCTTTCATGTTCTTTTTGACCTAAGTGCTGTGTTTTAACTGCGAGGATCTGGTTTTGTTGGATATCCCGTGCTGTTTGTTTGTTCACTTTCTTAACTTTATGTTTTATATGTAAAACTGCAATAAAAAAAAGATTAAAAAATATATATATATAGTACCTAATACTAACTTTTTCCAATTATATATTTATGTCAGTAATCACAATAACCCTTATCAATAATAATGCATCAATACCAATACAGTTCCTATAAGACTACTCAACCAACGCTTTCAGATCTCACCTCAGTGCACCATCCACAATCCAACACTATGTCCATCCACCCTTGTGACCATTATTCACCTCCACCTCTATACTGGGACAATAACATTTCTTTGTATATTTTTTTTAAACATATGGATATTAGAGCATTGTTTGAGGTCCTCACTTAACATATGCCACAGTTTGATGCCACACACTGATACGCAGAAATATTTCCTGTTAGTTCTTGCAAATTGTATTTTAAATTTTTTGTATCCTCTTAAACTGTACCCTTTTTTATTTTCAAAGAATAGTTTTTGAATGTTATTTGCTAATGAATTTCTATCTGCCTTGAATATAAATTTTCAGTTATTAACATGACATCATTGGTGTATAATCCATTTTTATGATTCTAGCTTATGCAAATGAATGTTAAATGTTACTACTGTAATAAAATTGTACCTTTTTCAATTGTTTTTGCGTTGTGTTTATGTTGCATAAAATGTCATGCAGTGCAGCTTTTGTTTTGTAAGAGAAATACAAATGTGTTTGTTGTCATTTCCTTAATAAAAAGCTGTGGAGAAAAACTAATAAGTTATGTTCACTTGAAATAGATTTTTTTTTTTAAAAAAAGCTCAATTGTAAATTCAAAGTAGCAGAAATGAGGCATCAAGCTTGCCATACAGTGAATTAGGCCCCTTGATTACTTCTCAACGTGTGTCCATAGTGATCTGTCGCCTCATTCAGCAGCAGAACACAAACTTCCAAACCGGTTTCCTTCCAGGCAAAAGCTGAATTGTAAAAAATCAAGCGTCAAAGGCTATCGAAGCAATCATCAGTCATTAGAGAAAGAAACACCTGATTGATAATTAAGGGCTCCGCTGCTGTAATAACACTTCTCTGAACTTAAACTCTCTTTAGTTGCTCTGACTCCATCTTAAACTAACAGCAGACCCAATTGCAAACCCATTAGCATTTAACATTACTGTAATTACTGTGTACATTTCATTATTTTCTCAGTGTATTAAATGGCTGCTCCGTGTTGGTGGGAGGGCTATAGTTTAATCTCTTTATCTATTACAGTGAGCCGCGGTTCTCAAAATAGCATTAAGGGCTTCATAATCAGAGGGAACTAATTGCCTATGATTGCATAAATGAAGTGCCTCTCCTTCATCAGGTCTGTTACTGATGTCCAGCTCTGGGGACGCCAAGGTAGTTGACCACGATACGGAGAGGGTTGTGGAGAACGCCACTGGATGGTAATGGGAGGAAGCCAAAGATCTAATATGTCCATGGGGGGCTGTGAGGGCAGGGGGTGCTGCCGCTGCTTTTTCCTGTCATCAGAGTTGCCTCCGCCTCACAGAGAGGAAAAAAAAAAAACAAAAAAAAAAAAAGGCGAATGCCCACCATTTGAGAAATGAATTTATCGAAGTGGCAGTCTTTTTTTCCCCATTAGTAAGTGTTTAGATCAGCGTTTTAAATAATTGCGTTACCAGGAATGATATTTAAAATACATTTGGGAGTCAATGAGGCGGGAAAGTGCCTACATGTTTTGCTGATGACACCCGGGCCATTTGGAAGACATCAAAGTAGAGAGGAGGTAGCCCAGATGCATATTATAAACTCATTATGTATATCATTTAAAAGGATGTACTCCAGCCGCAAAAACAATATTCCTAGTCTCTCTCTAGTAATGTGTGTTTTGAAAGTTGAAACTCTAACTCGCTTTCTGTTTAATGTGGCATCTATTACTAAACTGTAACATGAAATAAATGGCCTTGATTTCCATACCAGAACAGTCATTAAGGTATAGCCGGCATGCAGCTATGCTTCTGTGTCTTCAGATGTAAAATAGGAAAAGGATTTCTTCACTGCTAAGACTTTTTTTTCTCCACCTGTGGCACCAACCTTTCGGTGGCGCTTCCTCACGGAGGAGCGCTGCGTTTGACCGTTAGATGAATTCAAGTGAAACTAAAGGACTTTAAAGTCTCACTCCCATCATCTTTTGAGCTTTTTTCCAAAACCAAAATAATCACGATTATGCCGTTTTTAGGCTATTTTTTTTTCCATTCTGTCGCTTTATAAAGTCAGTTTCTGTAGATTTCATTAGAAATTTGCAGGACAGGGTAAGCCTGCCCTCATTTCCCATCATCTCTTTGTTAACACTCTTTCCCACTAGCCTACAGCTCGAATAACAAAGAACAAAGTTTGTGCCAACCGCTAGTCAGTTATCCATGTCTGAGTTTAGGGCAGGACAGGTATGTGTGGAGTAAGCCTCAGTTGATATCCCATAATCCCTTTGTTTACACTATCTCCCTCCATCTTACAGCCCTGTGTCGTTTTCTAGAACAAAGTTTGTGCCGACCGGTAGCAGTTCCACAGTAATTCATCTCTGAGTTGTGGGCTGGGTCGGTTGGTGCGGGAGTAAGCTTCAATCAATGTCCCATCATCCCTTTGTTTACACTCTCTCCAGCTAGCCTACAGCCTGTCACGAAACAAAGCTAACATTACCAGCGCAACAAAAATGGAAAACAATTCCTGAGCTATTGTGTTGTACAGTTTGGAGTCAGATGCCAGCTTGTACAAGAAAGACGTTAACAGATCTATTTGTCTCCAAGTGGAAGAATCAGGGCAGGGAGCATGGAGACTTTGGCCCCGCCCATTTCAGTTACTGAGTCACAAACGAGACCTGTTTCGAACTGCATTTTTGAGCTGCTGCTGATTCACATCGACTTAAATAAATATATGATCTATTTATGTTCTCCATCATGAGATAAATGCTACTAGAACATTTTAAAACTTTTTCAAAGCGTTGCTAGTGGTCTTTCAATTATAATTGTGACTTTTTTTAGGCAAAATTTTCTTTAAAATTATTCTGTAGAGTTCATCAGAAATTTGCCAGGTAGGACTGTTAATTTCCCATCATCCCTTTGTTTACTATTTGTCCCGCTAGCTTACAGCTCCGAGTCATTTTCTAGAACAAAGTTTGTGCCGACCTGTAATAGTTCATCAGTAATTCTCCTCTGAGTTGTGGGCTAAATAGGTTTGTGCAGAAGTAAGTTTCCATTGATATCCCATCATCCATTTGTTTACACTCTCTCCAGCTAGCCTATAGCCCATCACAATCCCAAGCTAACATTATAAGCGGAGAAACAAAAATGGTGAGCAACTTTGAAGCTATTCTGTTGTAGGGAGACTTTGGTCCCGCCCATTTCAGTTGCTGCATTTCTGTTGGGTTGTACTTACATTTAACAAAAACTTGTTTTGAGGGATTTTAACTTCTTTTTCTTTAATCTTCTTGCTTGACGTCGTGTACAGCTCGGTATCAAGAAACTGGAGCCAAGTCCCAGATGAAGGTTGTGAGGAGCTGAGATGATGCAGATGCTTGAAGAAACCGGCGCCACGAACTGGATGATAGAGAATCTGACATTAGTGATAGTAAAAACCCTGTCTGTAGATGTCCTTTTCCTCTACCCTTCAGAGCTACGGATCTAACTAGGGAAAAAAAACAAGGCCCGGACAGAGAACTTCAGAGCGAAGAGGAGACGGCCACACACTCTCTATCCGTAATCCCATCATCCCTTTGTTTAGACTCTCCCCCACTATCTTACAGCCCTCACCCCCACATAAAATGACCAGTGGAAAAATAAATAAATAAATAAGCAGCATTAGAACCAAATTCCAGCTCCGATGAGGAAAACCATGTTTTTAATCTGCCTAACAATTTGAAAAAAGAATTACTCATAAATGTAATTTTAATCTTAATTTTTCAAATATATGTCCTCCATCACGAAGAAAATCCTAGAAGAACATGTTAAAAACACAAGTTTCATTAAAGAGGGTCTTTAAAAAACTAAAAAGGTCATTCCGACCCTTCCTTTGTGTCGGTAAATTGACATTTAATTTAAATTTTACAGCCTTTGTGTAAAAATATCTAACTCTAGAAAAATGACCATCCGTGAATCAGAAGACGTTTGTCTGGAGCGTTAGCTTATGAGGCTTAATTATGTGCCGTCCCTCAGCCATCAGAGCCCCACTCGTGGGGCAGAGTGACACAGCGGTTGCCAGTCATTCAGCCTAATGTTCTGATGCAGGGGGCCATGTGGATGCAGAAAATCCATTAGGGCTCTTAGGAAAAACTACAGAGCAGAAAAATACATTTTGCAAAATACTTACTGGGGCTTAAAAATGTCTGTTTGTTCGTTTCAGCACAGATACAGAAATGTTTTTAAATTTAAAATAAAAGTTGAGCTTTACTTACAACTTAAATGTGGTCTTTTGATTGAAGAGTTGATGAAAGGGTCGTCTCGACTAGTGGTCCCCAAACTACGGCCCGCGGGCCAGATCCGGCCCTCCTCCACATTTGGCCCGGCCCCCAAACACTATCAACCTGGCAAATCAAGACCCATATAGAAAGTGACTTTTTATTCCACCCTTCTGCAGTCTGAACTATGACAGGAGAAGATATAATATTTATTGGTTAAATTGTGATTCACTTTGTTTTTATTTATATTAATTTTCTTCTGTACGTTTTTTGACATCCATAACTCTTAACTCTTTCAGCTATAACATATTCTGCTTTTTCAACGCTAGTTTTTTTCAAAAGTGTTGGCAGTTACTACGAATTTCTAGGCTATTTTGGGGTCTAGCTAATATTTTAGCCTAAGGCAAGCTGTTCTTGCTAATTTAGGTTTTTTTTTTTTTCTTAGGCTAATTTGTAGTTTAGCTAAAATTGTTAGCTTTATACTTCCTGTTTTGGTTAAATTAGACACTTTTCCAGTTTTTTCAGCCATATTTCAGCTACATGCTAGCAGTTTTTGGCTAATTTAAAATTCTAAAAGTCTTTAAAAAAAAAACTTTACACCATTAATTATTACTTTAGGAAATTTAACCTCTGATGCAAATCAAATAATGTAAATACTTTTTAACAAACCTATTTAAAAATAAAATTCTGTTCCTTTCTGCATAAACATAAGATAAATTCTTATATTAGAGTTCATTCAACCATGACTCAGCATTAGCTTAGCATTACAGTGCCACCTACTGGGCAAAATAAAAATGTGCTGACAGCGTAAAATTAAGTGAAAACACAACTAAAAAATCGCCAAAAACACAAAATATTACAAACCTTGTTCCCTTATCAACCAGGTGCTATGGGATATGGTAAGTTTTAGGGTTTTTTTTACATTTAGATTTGTTTGTAACCGTTTTCGCAGAAAGCCCTCACGTTCGCTTGACTGACGACTTCCGGTTTGAATTCCTTCAAAATAAAAGCCACAACCGCTTATTACAACAAAAAAAAAAAAAGGGAGAATTACAAAATAAAATGTGATGGGCTGAATCTAGAAGTCATTTACACCAGTAAAATTATACTTAAATAACCTATGGTCAACGTGTTATCTGGTTTTGCTTCGTTTATTTTTCTCAGTTGGAAAAGATGTCTCAAACAACTGTAGCCTAATCATTCAGTCACGGAGGCCAATGGATTTCAAACAAAATGGACTGAATACTTTACATCTATTGAAGCACTGCTGACAGTAAACTCAAGAGGGAGCTATAGAAAAAAATTTAAACACCCAGTCTGAATACAAATGTGCACATCAGTGAAAACTTAAACTAAATGAAACTTACTGTGAAAATACAAATTTTGTTTACCTCACTTCCTCTCCTGAAACTCTGCATCAATTGGCCTTCACCGAGCCTACAATATCAGGATTCAAATCCTGCGTAACAATACATTTCACAATGTTATTCAAGTGGGCAAAATAAAATAAAAAAAAAGTCCAAAATTCTTTTCCTGCATTGAGTGCTTTTCCTTTGCTTCTCTTAATGGCATAATTGCAAATTGCTGTCATTTTTTTTCCAGAACCTTTAATTTTTTTCAAGTTTTTAAATGTTTGCAAGTATAGTTTGCAATTTATTAACAGCAACTTACCTTGTTGAAATGAATACAATATCCAGTACAAAAAAGCTAAAACTAGGCCTGAGGAGGCCTAAATTTGCATTTTAAATATGCAAAAGTATTTAGATAAAGACATAGTAAATAGCAGTTTGTAATACATTTTAAATTTTCAATGTTTTAGGTTTTAGATTTGCTCCGAAGCAACAAAAAGGTGAAACAAGATGTTTGAATGTTGGATCCGTAGATTGAACTATAACAGAAAGAGCAGCACTTTATTTCTGCAGACGAACGAAACAGCTGCAGGCAGCTGAGAAGTTTGAGCGTTTGCACGTGAGGACCTAAAAATACCTCAACTTGTCACACTGTGGGAAAGGTCTCATACCAAATATCAAAACAACTTTGAGCCCTGAACTTCTGAGCAACCTGTGAGCACAAGGAGGACGACACCAAAGAATTCAGCAGCCAAATCAAAGAAGGTTCCTGACGGGCTCCACCACTTCTCTCTTTTCTCATGTCCCGAGGAACATTTGTCTTCACATCCACGGCCCTGCGCTCTCTGGAGCTGGACAAGATGAGCTGGAGAGAAGCAAGTACAAAAGACAGCTCGCCTCCCATCGCCTCAGCGCGTATATGCAGAGGAAAGAGTCTGTGAGCAGGACGTCCTGGAGGAGCGGCGTTGCCCAGCGTCCTCTTTTATGCCAAGATGTGGTGATCCAAAATGCCGTCTACACAGGAAACCTAGAAGCTCTGCAGCGACTTTTTCCAAGAGGATCCACAGCTAATTTGGTCATTGAACCTCAAGGGGGGGACATGCGCTGGGTGGCACGGGGGGAAGGTAAGACAAAAAATGTGTCTGCTAGGGATTGGTATTGATTGTTATTTCCAGAAACGAGTCGACCGATTTCGATTTTTTGCTATTCTTTTGATTTTTCAATTTCATTCAATTCAATTACACATTCATAAACATTTGTTTAGAAATATATTAATAGTCTACTATATAATTTGAAAATGTTTATATTATATTCATAGGTTAATTGGTTTCTCTAAATGCCACTAGGTATGAATGTGAGAGTGACTGTGTGTGTGTGATTGTAGCCCTGCGACAGAATGGCGACCTGTCCAGGGTAAACCCTGCCTTCGCCCATCAGCAGCCTGGGATAGGCTCCGGCCCCCCCGCGACCCGGAAAGGGACAAAGCGGCTAAGGAAAATGAATATATCTATATTAATCCGATTAAGTTTACATATTAGAATTAGATATTACACATGTATTAGTGAAATATTGAGATTATTAATATAATACAGTGTTACATGGATTCTCAAAAGGAGAAGTTCTGACACAAATGTTCAGATCATTAACTTTGTAAGCAGTTCTGCTTCTTCTGGAGAGAGTTTCAGTTTGGCCACTAGGTGGCAATCGTGCTACAGCATTACACCTTATTCAAGAAAAAGACGACAGTTTGAGGGGAGAAAAAAACTATATTTTGGACCACAAATTGTCTCTTTTAAAAATATTTAGTAAAAAGAGTTTGAAAATTTCATTATTAGTCAGATTCTTTTTTTAGTCAGCAATGTATTTTTAGGCTGACCGAGCGTTAGCATTAGCTATCCTATGGGGAATTCCATTAAACTTTATAACTTTATAAAGCAATAATTAGAGCCAAAATTAAAATTATTAGTGGATTTCAGCCAACACACTTACAGTCACCTCCTCTCCCAGTCACGTGAGCTTTAAGCAACACTCATTTATCCAGTATAGTATAGTATAGTATAGTGTAGTGCATTGTAGTATAGTATAAAGTATAGAACAGCACGGTACGATACAGTGCAGTGTAGTATAGTATAGTATAGTATAGTATAGTATAGTATAGTATAGTATAGTATAGTATAGTATAGTATAATAGTATAGTATAGTATAGTATAGTATAGTATAGTATAGTATAGTATAGTATAGTATAGTATAGTATAGTATAGTATTGTATGGCATGGCATGGCATGGCATGGCATCGTATGGCATGTTATGGCATAGCATAGCATAGAATTTTATAGTATAGTATGTCCAGACACTCAAAGACTTTTCTATAGTATAGTATGGTACTCTACAGTATAGTGTAGTGCAGTGCAATAAAGTATAGTATAGTATAGTATAGTATAGTATAGTATAGTATAGTATAGTATAGTATAGTATAGTATAGTATAGTATAGTATAGTATAGTATAGTACAGTACAGTACAGTACAGTACAGTACAGTACAGTACAGTACAGTACAGTACAGTACAGTACAGTACAGTATAGTATAGTATAGTATAGTATAGTGTTGTCCTCTATAGTATAGCATAGCATAGCATAGTATAGTATAGTATAGTATAGTATAGTATAGTATAGTATAGTATAGTATAGTATAGTATAGTATAGTATAGTATAGGATAGGATAGGATAGGATAGTATCGAATTTCCAGACACACAAATACATTTCTGTGGTTTAGCGCTCTAATATTTTTTGAAGATGTAAGTGATTTCTACTGGTTTGACTTGGTTGTTTTGTTGTTTGATTGTTGTTAATTTTTATGTTTCATTATGTTTGGATTAAAGTTCTATTTCTGATAAAAATAAATATATATTTTTTGCAGGTTCTTAAAAAAATACATTTGGGTCAAAATTGACCTCAAGAGAATCTTATTATTTTTATTATTTTTTTCCATGTTTATTGAAATCTTGAGCCATACTTATTTTTGTGAAGTTGTAACTAAGATTGCTGTTCTTAATCTGTCCTGCCTGGATAAATAAAGGTTAAATACAATAAATAAATAACATTTTAAAAGGCCCAGAGATACATAGAAAAACTAATAGAACCCTTTTCTTGGACAAGAAAGCCGAACAAGATAACCAAGAGATGACAAAAAAATTAAATAATAGGTTATTTTCAAGCTGATTTAAGACATGGGTCAAAACCTGGATGGTTACAGAAAGCTAACACAAGATGAAGGTTAATGAATTGAATCGAATTTCTTCGAGAAAAAAAAAACATCTTGCAAAGACTTCAGTGGACTAAAAAAAGACCGGACAGTATTGCCCAGTCATCGGCTCCCGGGCTCATCCAAAGTGTCACACGACCCCTTCCTGAAAAAGCCCCGTCTGCACAAACAGCCCACAGAAGTGGTCGTCCACGAGGAGAGTCACAACTACAAACAAAAAGAAGGAAACTATCGGTTCAGCCGGAGCATGGCTTACGTGGGAACTAAAGTGAAGTGGCACAAGCCAAAGAGATACCGTGACGATGTGATCGCCACAGCCAAGGCCACGGGCTGCGTCCTGCAGTTCTGGAACTCTCTGCTGGTGGGCGATGAGCTGACTCTTCTTAGCATTGTGGACGACGACGAGTACTGTTACCTCATCGATGCTATTTATGACACCAGCAATATAGAGGAATGGAAAAACTTTCGGTTCAACTACAGAGGCCTCAGTAGGTTTTGTTGTTACTCCTATATTTCTTAGACAAGCTGCAACATGCAATCTAAAGATCAACTCTGATGAAAATTGTGTTTTTTTGGTGTTCTTAGCGTGTTCTCGAGGCATTTGCACTGAGGCATTGCGCCTTCTGTTGACAGGACTGTGGTCACTCACTTATGAGCAGGAGTTGACGACGCCGCTTCACATTACCGCCAGTAGAGGCTTTGCAGACTGCTTGGATCTCCTGCTGCAGCGAGGAGCGAACGTGGACCTGGCGCCCGGCGGAGTCACGGCCCTGCACGAGTCCTGCGAAAACTGTCAGCCAGAGTGCACCAAGCTGTTGCTGGCTTACGGCGCCAACCCCAGCGCCGTCTCTGAGGATGGGCTTATGCCTTTGCATGTTTGCACAGCTCCTGAATCTCTGGAGTGAGTATCAGAGAAAGGCTGGCCAATTCTGGTCCTCGAGAGCCACAAACGTGCCTGATTTCCTGGACTGTTTCATGGCTGATGACCTAAATCAGGTGTGTTTAGTCAATCAGGAGGTAAAATCAGCTGGGTCCACTGATCAGGGGCTGGGCCTGCACCTGGTTACAGTATTAAAGGAAGAGTTGTGGCTCTTGAGGATCAGCGTTGATCAGCCCAAAAATGTACTAAAAAGATTCCAGATACCTGATGTTTTGTATCCTTTATGCTAGTGATGCTACATACACATTTGGTATTTGAAGCACGTTCAAGAAGATGCTAAACATGGGTTCTTGAATGCACTTAGCGTACGGTGTTCACACTAGACTGATACCCAATACTAGCATACTGTCCTAGTATCCTACTATATACTGTATATAGTACTCATATGCCGGTTTTGGCCACTAGATGGCGCAGCGGCAAGAGCTGGAGACTTCACAGTCGGAAGTTACTTGGTTCGATCCCCGCTCTGGTATAATCGCCATTTAATGAATTTATCCCTTTGGGATATGAATAAAGTTTAATTTGACACTAGCGCTTATACGTGCAGTCGGAAGAGGTTTAGCACGAAATGTTGAACCGGAACAAATCTTGCTCAGGCTTTGTTCTATCACAGCTCTATTCCGATACGTGAAAGACTTGGGTCAAATTCGAATTCCTCGCCTGTCCCTACTGCTTCCCCCTACATTTAGCCCCCCGAGTGGGGAGTTATGGAAAAATAGTGTCTTCAATTTCCCCTTGATTTGCCTGTCATTGACGTTAGCATGTAGCTGCCAAAGCTCAAAAAGTACACAACAATGTCAGTTTTATAACTTCAAGAGGTAATTTTAAAACAAAAATGTAATAATTGCATTTAATTGTGAACTTGAAAGCACACCCACGTGAAGAAATCCGGGAAAGCAATAAAAAAGGCCCTACGGGTTACCCTTTAAAAGAAAAAACATTTCAGACACTCCTACCCCAATTCAAAGGGTTGGGAGAAATCATAGTGGTCAACAAGTTCTCACTCTCAACTTATATCATATTGACGTTTAGTCAAGGGCCGCATCACTTTTTGACAAATTGGGTGTCTCCAACTCGTCATTTTTTGGCGTGCTGGCTGGTTGTAAAATCCAGGGTCAGCAACCCTCAGTATGGGACACAGTGCCCAATGCGGACTTATCTTTGGGATGTGGCCTGGTCCTCGAGATGTAGCTGGAACTGGTGCCCTAACCCAGTACTGGTATCCTAACCCAACCCCGAATGAAGTACCAGACCCTGTACTGGACCCGTACCGGTGCCAGATGCGGTACCAGTGAACTGGTACCAGGTTAGGGTTAGGGTATTGGTACTGGGTTAGGGTACCAGTGGGCTCCATGTCACGATACTGGACCAGTTTCAGTTTGCGGCCCAGCTGCTGGAGACCCGGGATTTAATGGGAACAGCCAGTATGTCACAAAATGACGAGTTGGGGACAAAAAGTGGTGCAGTGGGGTCCTTGACCAAAGGTCAATATGTTGAGAGTGAGAAGGTGTTGTAGAGGCAGGGGAAGAATTTGGATTTGGCCAAAGTGTCAAATAATTCTGGTTGGGCACAAACCGAAACTACTAATTTCTCTTTCATGATCACTTTTCAAATGGTTGGTACTTCCATGAATTACAAAGAACGTCACTGCTAAAGCCCAGTCCCTGATGGGTCAAACTTGAATTGGTTTGACTTTTGATATTCGTTGTGTTTGGGTGTTCAACGGACTTAAAAACTTGAAGAAGGGATGAGTAAACGTGAAAGTTTTGAAGTCCAATTACACGTGTTCACTTAGACTTTTCATTGGAAGTCCTTGCAAAGTTGGTGTGAAAATACCAAGAAATTTGAAGTTTTGTAATCTGCGATAAAAAAAGATCTTCAAATTTAAACACAACAGTTAGGGTTAATTCTATGACTCCATCTCTGAAATGCTCTTCCATTGTTCTGGTTGCAGATGTGCCAAACATCTCCTGGAGTACGGAGCTTCGATCACCGGTCACAGTCTGGAGGAAAACGACACCCCCTTACACGTAGCAGCCAGACACGGCCTACCCGACCATGTTGACCTCTACCTGAGCTACGGAGCCGCTTTAGACGATCGAAACGACGAGGGCTTCACGCCCATGAACTCCGCCTGCTCTCAACCTCAGGAACCACAGGACCTGGAACGCTACTTTACGGTGTGCCAGAAGCTGCTGGAGGCGGGAGCAAGCATCCACATCATGGACCAGGACAAACACACCCCCCTGCACATGGCCTGCAAGAATGTCAATCCAGAAATCGTGGATCTGCTGCTCGCTAAGGGTGCCTGTGTGAACGACATGGACTACGGCGGGGAGGCTCCCATGCATCACGTCCTGAAGGTGGTGTGTTACAAAGCGTCCCATCAGCCGGAGAGGGTCGTCCGCGCTCTTTTGAACTACGGCTCAATCAGGGTGTGGCCTGGCGCTCTACCTACGGTGCAAATCCTATCCCATATTATCTCCAAATAAACCTTACTCATGCATTTGATGTTGGTCTGCACGAATAGATCTAGACCAGAGGTCTGCAACCTGAGGCTCCAGATCCACACGTGACTCTTTTATCTCTCCATTGTGGCTCCTCGGCCAAACATAAAATAAGTCATAGAGATTGCTGACTCAGTCGTGTCGACCACCTGAGTCAGGAGCTTCCTGCTAATGGCTGCGTAACCAAAACTACCTAAAGAAAACAAATAAAGTCCACAAACTAAGACTACCAAGGTCCAATCCCAAACTAAAATAACAAAACCCAGTAGTGTAAGACTGCTGAGGACAAAGAGGGGAAAAAGAGCAAAATAAATAAACAAATAAAAGAAAAAGAAAATAGTATTTTTTTTTAAAAAAAAGGATTACTTAATTAGCCTTTATTTTGTAAAAGCTCAGTAAGAATTCACACACTAGTGGTTCTCCTGCTCCTTTCCGTACGTTTTTCAGCACCCAAAAACTCAATCACACTTTAAGCAATCTTGGTATCAGCTCATTCAGGACATTACTTCTTGTATTTTTGGTATTCATAAACTTTATAGTTCTTAAAATATTGAACTAAATATGTTCATTAGGAAATAAATGAAAAGTTTTCAAACTTCAAAATGTTAAGTAGATAACAACAAACCTTTGAATCTATTCATGGGCTATGTTTTCATCTTTTATTGTAATTTAAAAAAAATAGGAGTTTAGCTAATATTTTAGCAACATGCTTTTTGGCTTATATGTTATCTTATATTATTAAATATTATTTTAGGCTATTTTTGAGTTTAGCTAGTATTTAAGCAACAAGCTAGCTTTTTTGAACAATTTGCCATCTGCCAAGGATTTTTTATGCTAATTTAGAGTTTAGGTAATATTTTAGCAACAAGCTAACATTTTTGGCTAATATGTTCTCTCATGTTGTTTTAGGCTAATTTGGAGTTTAGCTAGTATTTAAGCAACAAGCTAGCTTTTTTGATAATTTGCCAAATGCCAAGGATTTTTGTGCTAATTTAGAGTTTAGCTAATGTTTTAGCAACATGCTAACATTTTTGGCTAATATGTTATCTTATGTTGTTTTAGGATATTTTGGAGTTTAGCTAGTATTTAGCTTTTTTTGATCATTTCCATTTGCCAAGGATTTTTTATGCTAATTTAGAGTTTAGCTAATTTTTTAGCAACAGGCTAACATTTTTGGCTATGTTATCAACTGGGGTTTTTATAGGTAATTTAGAGTTTAGCTAATATTTTAGCAACAGGCTAATGTTTTGACGTTTACGGAGGAATTTTAGGTAGTTTAGCTATTTAAGCAATAAGCTAGCTTTGTTGGATAATTTGCCATGCACTGAGGGTGAAAGCGCTATATTATACGCCTAATCTGCTGAGGTTTCTATAATTGGAGTTCAATTCAAGCAACACACTAAATATTTTTTCAAAATCTGAATGTATTAGGGATTTTTGAACAATTTTACCACACATTTTTTCCTGAAATTTAGCTCAACTTCAGTTCTTTAAAGATATTTCCTGTCTTTTTGCAAATTTGACATTTTACAAAAGGCTTTTGCATTTTCTGCAAATCCCTTCAGCAATTAAAGTAAATTGCGTCACATTTTCAGCAAAAACCTTCAGCACCTTCAGTGACAACTTTTAGCAAAAAGCATTCCCATTAGCATTATCACAGATAATACAACTTTTTTTAGTTTAATTTAGATTGCCTTGATTGATAAATTGATGGCTGAGGTGCACATAGAAGATAAACTATGTAGGTTTTTACATCCCTGTTAACCTGAAGACGTCTTGTTTGTTCAGCTCTACCTCCAGAATGAACAGATTTTACATCCAAAGCAAAACTTTAGTATTTTTTTTTATCTTTTATGAGTTAAAAGCAGATGATCCCGTTTGGCACAGAGCATCTTTTATCTTGAAAACGAGTTATTTGAGCTTCTATCAAACCTAAAAAAAATCACATTTTGACTGATGCTAGGTTCTTTTTATATTTTTGCTTTTGTTTCTGACAAAAAATAAACATAATTCATATTATTTAAAAAAAAAGAAGTTCGTGAAGCAAATCCAACCTTCTTGAAGGCTAAAGTAAGACTGTGCCGCTCCTCCTAGATGAATGAGCCCTGAAAACGAGGGCTCTTTAACTGTTAAAGGTTACCGACCCCTGACCTACATCAACACTACATGTTCATCAATTCATTCCCCTGAATATAAATCCCAAAACACCCGTTTTCTTTACAGACTTTCTAACTTTATATCCAAATCATTAGTATTTCATGACACAACATGAAGTGTTGCACTCTCTGCAGGAAACAGACTACAACTATCAGTGAACCAACATGCACTAGACAAAATGCCTGGTTCCTAATTAGGCGAGTGTTAATAGGAGATTAATTAGCACTAATTGCATAATTTCCAGTTAAACCCCTGGGGAGAAGACCAATCTGCTCATTTCACAAGTGTTTAATTACTTTATTTCTTCAGTTCTGAAGTCACAAGCTCACTTATGAGCAGAAATTATTGTATGAAACTGATTGCTCTGAAATGAAATGCATCTTCCAGGTTCTGAAACACTGCTCTGCATCTCCTCGCACCATCGAGGTTCTCCTGAACGCCTACAGTCGCCTCAAAGTCACCGACGCCTGGCGGGAGGCCGTGTCTGCAGAGGTTTTTGAGGCAAGTCGATTGCCTGAATAATCCAGTTTGAGCGTTGTGGTTTTAGTGATAAGATGAATTATAACATATTTGGAAGATACATGGCAGATAAGATGATTTCAGATAGAACTTGTTTAAATAGTTCTGGCTTTAATCCTTTTTTGTATTTAAAAATATGTAATTAAAGCAAAATTTGTGCATATTTAATTGCATGATATGATTTTGAGACCTATTAAAAATATATTTTTATCTTCTTACACTTGTTGTAATGAAAAAATTTAAATATCACTCCAAAAGACAAAAAAAATTATCTTTTTAAAATAAATTTGGAATTTTTCATCTAAAAACCTGATAAATTCATGTTTTGTTTGTGTTCAACTCCACAGAAACACAAAGACTTTTACGAGTCTGTCTTCTCCCTGGCAATGAGGCCTCGTTCTCTGCAGCATTTGGCGCGCTGCCGGGTCAGAACCTTCCTGGAGGGGCGGCTCCACAAAGTGGTGCCAAACCTGGATCTGCCCACTTTCATCAAAAACTATTTACTCCTGGATTACAGAGGATACGTCCACTAAACGCAGCAGTTTGGAGAAGATCACGCTCCCTGTTGCAATTCAATTTTGACAATAGCTGATACAGATTATTTTAATGCTACTTTTTTTTTTTTTTTTTTGGTTGTTGTCTTTTTTCAATTCAATTTAACAGTTTTGTGCCACAAGAGGGAGCTATAGACAAGAAATGCAAAAAGTAAAAGGATTTGATTTTTGTTTCAAAGTTCTTTTCATTATGATTTTAAGTTGCCTTTTGTAATTTTAAAGTGTTTATTGTTTTTGTTTGTGTTGTGTGTGTGTGTGAATTATAAAACCATGATTGGATAAATAATGAGATGATTTTAGACGGAAATTGTTAAAATACTTTCAAAATAAAATCCTTATATTTTTGTTTGCTTAAAAATATTTAATTAACGCATTAATAATTATGAGACTAATTAAAAATAATTGAATATAATTAGAATTTAGATAGAATGTTTAAAATTGAATTTTAATTGATCTTTTTTAAGGGGGAAACAGACAATATTATAAAGAAATCCAGTTTCATGAACCAAAAAGGAATTTAAATAAAATCTGGAACTTTATTTCAATAAATTTTCCTAAAAATGTCTCTAATATTGAAATGAAGTGACAACAAATGCTTGTTTCTAAGGACAAAACTGAACAAGAAACGAATTAAGGAGCAGAATCTGCTGCTGCAGCTCGAGTCACTTGCAATTATAAGAATTAGCCTGGCCTGGTCCTCCACAGCCAATCAGAGTCGGTGGTGATATGTTTATGTCCTCTTGCAATCAGCCGACCAGTTGGAGGGCCCGGGCACGCGGGACTCAATAGGGCTAATCATCATCAGTTCCCATTTCCATTTAAAAGGTGAGATGATCTGATGATCCACTCAAAGAAAAAAAAAAAAGACTGTTCTTCTTTATTCTCCGCGTGGATCTTTGATCAAAGGCGAATTATTACGCGCAAATAAAGGGAAATGATGGCGTTGTTTGGTCTATAAACGCCGCGGGAGAGGTGATGAGGTAAGTTTTCCACTCACATCCTTTTCCTACAGTTTCCCTGAGTTCTTTCAAAGTGGGAAAGTCGCTCCCGCTCCACTGGAGTGTCCCAGCTGACCCCGCGTAAACGCTTCTAATCTGAATCTAATCCGACTCTCTCCAGGGAACAATTGTTGCGGCACTTCTTTTTCTGAAGCCCCGGCGCTTTGTTTTTAGCCGTGGTGAAAAGGAGAGGCGAGCCGGGAAACATCTGCCTCTCCTCCCTCTTGACTCTTGATGCCCATCGGCCCCAATAGTCCAACAAAAGCGCTCGTTGTTTTACGCTGTCCCTTAAATCCAGAGTAATTACTTATCATCAATCAAAATTAATAATAGCTGATTGGGTTGGTGTGGTCAACGATTATAGAAGGGGAAGGGCTGGAGTCTCTCACACCGTCATGCAGTCAATGGAGAACCTGGAAGGAGGAGAGGGGAGGGGGGGGGCTCCACTGGGAAACCACCGCCTCTCAGGACGGCCAAAAAGTCATAGGCTGAATAAGGAAATGAAGCGTAATTTGAGGAAGATGGATGAGCCCCCAGGGAAACACCCCCTTTTCATTCCCCTTGTATTGCCGATGATAACCAATGCGCGCTCGCCGTCTCCTCCTCCGCGCGCACACACGGCGCGGCGGAGAGGGGCGGAGTGAGGAGGCGCGCGGAGGGGAGAGGTAGATAGATAGATAGATGGAGAGTGTGTTTATGTCTCAGAGTGTGACAAAAAGGTAGCGCTTGGGCAACAAAGCGCCCGACTGACTGTGGATAGGCAGTGCGCGCACAGGGATGACAGCACTCCGGAGGATCTACTTTCCATCCAACTGAAAGTTTGGCCCGGCGCGCAGAGAGGACAGTCAAGTTTCCTTCCGAATATTGTTTTTTTCCTGCAGATATGCAGAGACCAGGCGGGCAGGGGACCGCGTTCTCCATCGACTCCCTGATTGGGACCCCTCAGCCCAGGCCGGGACACCTGCTCTACACGGGCTACCCCATGTTCATGCCCTACAGGCCGCTGGTCATCCCGCAGGCTTTGTCCCACTCGCCGCTGTCATCCGGCATCCCTCCGCTCGCGCCGCTGGCCTCCTTCGCGGGGCGGCTCACCAACACGTTCTGTGCCAGCCTGGGACAGGGGGTGCCGTCCATGGTGGCGCTCACCACCACCATGCCGAGCTTCTCGGACCCGCCGGACAGTTTCTACCCGCCGCAGGAGCTGCCCGGCCCGCGTTTGAGCGCGGCTGACCCCGGCGCGCGCAGGCAGGAGAGTCCGCACACCGACGAGCTGCACAGCCGCGACAAGGCGCAGGAGCTGCTCAACTTTTCGGAAACTTTCCAAACTATATCGGGTAAGGACCATTACGCACGATCGCTGCGCCATGGAGCCGTTACGCACAGATTTGACAAAGTTATATTTGATCAAACTATTTCTAATTTATAAGAAAATGTAAATTATTCTACATTAATTTTAATATTTTTTTAATAAAATGTGGGGAAATTACAAAAAAGTCATCATAAAACATCGGATTTATGTTTTTTTTTCCACATTTCAGGTGAAACCAAACTGTACAGTTCAGATGAGGAGAAGCTGGATCTAAAATCTGCAGACACGGCGTGCAGCGACCGGGAGGACAGCTCCGCAGACAGCGAGAACGAGAGCTTCTCCGACGGGAACAACTGCGGGCCGCTGGGCTCCCAGAAGGGCAAACTAAAAAGCAGCTCCCAGGAGGCGCTGCCCACCGGCAGCTCGGCGGGGAAGAGCCGCCGGAGACGAACAGCGTTCACCAGCGAGCAGCTGCTCGAGCTGGAGAAGGAGTTTCACTGTAAAAAGTACCTGTCCCTCACCGAGCGCTCGCAGATCGCGCACGCGCTCAAGCTGAGCGAGGTGCAGGTGAAGATCTGGTTTCAGAACCGCAGGGCCAAGTGGAAACGGATCAAAGCCGGCAACGTCAACAACCGCTCGGGAGAGCCGGTGAGGAACCCCAAAATCGTGGTGCCCATCCCCGTGCACGTCAACAGGTTCGCAGTGAGGAGTCAGCACCAACAGATAGAGCAGGGGACCAGACCGTGAACGCGCAGACTATGGACACAAACCCAGACTCTGATCTGCTGAACGCATGACGCACAAAACGGAGGATTCACATGTTTGGTCTGAAAGGTGAGAATTTGCTCACGAACAGAGAAATAATTTGGCAATATCTTCTTTCTTTTCTTTTCTTTTAATTTATTGTCATGTAAATATATAAATAGAAATAAGGAGAAGTTATGAGATGTGGATGTAAATATTTTTTAAGTATTTATGTAGGGCCGACACGTTCTGTTGTGCATGTTCTGATTTGGTGACAAAAAAAAAAAAACATTTTTATTTCTTTTTGTGTTTCGTACAATTTGTTGAGCCTCGTTTGCATGTAACTGGAGACGTTTTGTTTGTGGGAAACACCTTCCAGAGATATTTGTTAAAGAGGAAAAAAAATGTGAAGGAAATAAAGACCAAACAAGGGACAATTGTAAATTATAATTGACCTAATAAATCACTTTATATGAAAAGCTGGATTGAATCCTTATTATTTGGAATTTTACTTTGAAAATCTTAATTTCCTTTTCAAATACAAAACTCAATTTTCCTCAAACGTTTTTAAATGTAAATATTTTAATTGATTGAGGGCAAACTAAAAGTTTTACTGATCCTTAAATGTTTTTATCTTTAATTTTCTTTTAGCCTCAGAGCGTTTTTTTTTTTTTTTTTTTTTTTAATGGCTGCAGTGATTGATTCCTCTTTATAGGAGGCCATGTACTCTCAAGTGGACTGATGGGTCCTCATTAGGCAACACACTGTAATTAACTTCACGACAGGCCTCCAAACGGGAGCATCATTTATTGGTTGCTAAATTTATTTGGAAAAATAATTTTAAAAAAAAAGAAAAATGAGGTTAAATCAGAAATGAAGACACTTTTTTTGTTTTTGTTGAATCAAATTTCTAAAATTTCAAATAAAAAATGAGAATATTGTAATAATAATAGTAAAAACTACAAATATTTAAAGCCAAATTTACAAAATAATGTTAAAATATAAACAATTTTTGTACTGAATAAAGAGAATTTCTAATGTAAAATATATTTGATTTTAAAAAATAAAAAAAATAAATGAATAAAGGAAAGTACGACACATGGATGAGGAGAAGAAGGACGGATATTTGGTGAAAAGCTTCATTTCCGTGGCGGCTCCATCCTCTCTGATCTGTTTCCAAAGAGTCTCATGTTGGAATAATTTTGCTTCACAGACAAAAGAAATGAAATCTTCGTACTTTTACTGAACTTTAAAGTCCAGCTTTTTTTTTTTTTTCTTCTTTTTTTCATATCAAAACAACATTTTATCCCTAAAATTCCTGGTCGTTGTGGACGCTCCGTCAGGTTTCTCATCAGTTTGACCTCCGACCTTCACCTTCCGTGACCCCACAAGAAATAAAGTTGATTTCAGACATGAAGACTGTGACACTCGGACGGGGATTCCAGGAGTGATGGTTTCGTGAAGCGGCGGTGGGCAGTTTTATTACCAGACAAGAGCTGACTAATATGGGCGGTCAACTTCACGACGTTGTGCTAATATGTAAAAGCTATTTCCGTGTCCGATGATGATGATGAGGAGGAGGAGGAGGAGGAGGAGGAGCTGCGGCCATTAAAAAACATGAGATAATCAGACAACTTTTAGCTTTAATCTATCCTTTCTGTAAATCCAAAAAGACTTTTCCGCCATTCCTATCGGCTGATTGGAAGCCTGACTTGTTGGGAAGGGGGGGGGGTCCGGACAGTACAGTGATGTATGGGCAGATGCATCAAATCGCACAAGATAAACAAGCGATGAGTTTCATCAGGGCCATCATAGCTTTAATTTGGCTGCCTAATGAGTCAGATCTAGTGGCGGAGATAAGAGTTGTCAGAGGCCCGGCTCTAATGAATTTCTTGCCACTTGTAATCAAGGTTGCCTGTCTGAGGGGGGATGATTAATGGAACCCTGGAGGATTCCCTCGGCCCTCAGCCTTCATTACAGCTAATGCATTCTCAGGCAAATTAACGGCGAAATGCAGGCAAAAGCCAACGGGGAAGAAGAGGGAGGTGGGGAAAAAAATGGGAATGGAGCGTTAATGGGAGACAAAGAAGTGCGAGGAGGCGGAGCACGGAGAAACCGTCAGGTGGGAGGACGGAGTTCAGAAGAGGAACCGACACCGAAGCGCGGCTCGGACGTGACAAAACCCAAAAATTGATAAATGGATGCTGCAGCCTCCCAGACTGACGGAGAGGAGGGCACGTAATTACTGCTCCAAAGGTCAAAGGGGAGCAACAGTCTCCAGATTGAGACGGGCAGCAACCGACGTGCAAGATAAACCACCTCGATGCAACACTTAAGCCATTAGCCGGCTTGTGGCGAAGCAGCTTCCAGGTGTTATGGAAATATGGACTTAATGTGTGCAAATATGGTCTTGTCAGGTCTCTGCAGTCCCCATCCATCAGCCTCAGACCCACCTCTGCAATCTTGAAGGCAATTTGTCTGTGAGGAGGTGGGCGGCGGAGAGCCCTCCACACCGTTTAGCAGGCCCCGACCAAATATCAAAACACACAGCAGTGCAGACACGCGTACCTGTCTCCACACAACAAACACAAGTGGCCGGGCTCTGTCAGAGCACATCCATTACAACGCTTTCGTTTCACTGCCTTCCTGATAGGGAAATAATGCAGCAGCTTCATTTAGCATTTGCACATCAGGAGGACTGTCAAGACTATCTATAATAATCAAAGGTTGAACTTCAGTCAAACTCACAAGAAATATCACAACACTTTATAATAAGATAGCCTTCATTAATGTTAGCTAACACATATTTAAACATTATTTAACCATTAAATAATTTGTAATGAGTAGGACCGGGAATTGATTAAAAATTAAACTAATTAATCGCAAACTTGTAAAAAATGAATTGTGATACATTTTACAATATTTTCCAACCTGTAAATAATCACAATAATAAATCATGCACAAAATTGTCCATTTAAACTAGGTCTAAGCAATGATCAAGAAAAGTAACTGATTAATCGCAAACTGGTGAAAAATTAATCGCGATTAATCGCTTTTTTTTTTTTTTTTTTTACAGTATTTGCCGACCTGTAAATAATCACAATAATAAATCATGCACAAAATTGTCCATTTAAAACTAGGGCTAGGCAACGATTAAGAAAAGCAACTAATTAATCGCAAACTGGTGAAAAAGTAATCGCGATTAACCGCTTTTTTTTTTTTTTTTTTTTACAGTATTTGCCGACCTCTTGTTATCTGTAAATAATCCCAATATAAAATCACACACAAAACACGTACATTTAAAACTATGGCCTGTAACTGAGTATAAAATAAAAGGAATTAATTGCAAACTGGTAAAAAGTTAATCTCGATTTTTGACAATATTTGCCGACCACCTATAATCTACAAATAATCACAATATGAAATCACATTTAAGAATAGGGTTGGGAATTGATAAAAACAAAAAACAAAAAATAAACGAAATAATCGCAAACTTGGTGAAAAATTAATCGCATTTTGTTTTTTGTTTAGTTTTTTTTACAGTTTTGCCAACCACCTATTAACTGCAAATAATCGCAATAGAAAATCATGCACAAAATTGTAAATTTAAAACTAGAGCTGAGAACAAAAAAAAAAAAAACCAAATTAATCGCAAACTGGTAAAAAAAAAAAAAAAAAAAAAGATTAGTAAATCATCACAATAAAGTTTTTTGAACAGTATTTGCCGACCCTCTGTTATCTGCAAATAATCATAACATGAAATCACACACAAACATGTACATTTAAAATTAGGGCCGGTAACTGATTAAAAAAATAAAGGAATTAATTACAAACTTATAAAATATTTATTGCGATTTTTAACAATATTTGCCGATCACCTATAATCTGCAAATAATCACAGTATGAAATCACATTTAGGAATAGGGCCGGGAACCGACAAAAAAAAAAAACAAAAAAAAACAAAAAAAATCGCAAACTTTTAAAAAATTTATTAATTTTTTTTTTTTACAGTTATTGCAGCCCACCAAATAACCAAAGAACCACAATATGAAATCATGCACAAAATTGTAAATTTAAAACTAGAGCTGAGAACCAATACAAATTTTTTTAAATTAATCGCAAACTAGTAAAAAAAAAAACATTTACAAATAATCGCGATACGTTTTTTGTACCATAGTTTCCGACCACGTATTATCTCCAAATATTCACAATATGAAATCAAGCACCAAAACTGTTCATTTAAGATGTTTATTTTTAATGAATGTGTTCAATTGATTAGAAAATGAATCCGATTAATCACACTGTTGGGTTAAGATTAATCGTAGTTTTACTAAATACATTTTATACAACAGAAACAAGACCGGAGAGAAAATACAATTCTTTATTTTTAGTGTCTTAAATGTTTAAATATATCAAGTGTTAACCCAGAAGCGTAAATTATTTTTACAACGCATCAACAGAAAGATGAGCAAAACTTTTATGTCAGCAGTTTTACTCCAAGAAAACAAAAAAAGAAACATTTTCTTCATTATTCTTCTGAACAAAAACAAGCGGTAAAAGGTGAACTTTCTCTCTGAACTAATGCTTTATTGAACCCATCGTGACGATCAGCATTTATATCGTTTGCTGCAGTCGAGGTCGTCACGGCAACACGACAACGCTAAAAACCGCTAAACCGAAAAATATAGCAAGAATAAAGCTAATAAATATGAACGCGTCAATTCTTTTTAATTTAGTGTGTGTATAATCTAATTCAACATTACTTAATGCATTACAAAGCATTAATTAAAGTAATTGTTTAGCATTATGTATGCAATAAAGTTATTTGATAAATTTACAAAAACATCCAAGCTGCTAAATGTCTGTTGTCGCTTATTCGAGACAAACTTTTATGTCTAAAATTACTTTTCATAACTGGAAATAAATTCAGGCTTTAAAGGGTTAAGTAATCATGGGGCGGCTGTGGGAAGTGGTCGACCTCTGATCAGAAGATCGCAGGTTCGATTCCCGCATCGGGAAGTGTGAACCCCACACCAGCTCTGGTGGTTATAAGAGGAGTGGGACTGTAAAGCGCCTCCAGGCCTTCAAGGAAAAGTGCTGCACTGTACAAGTATACGTCTTTTACCATTTACTGTAGTAAATGTAGTAATTAGGAGGCAATAATCAAATCAAACTGTATTTGTTGAGCACTTTTCCAACAAAAGGAGCTAAAAAAAAAACCTTAAATAACTCTTAATAAATGCAGATTAATTAACATTTATGACTGTATTCTGTGATTTCCTCCAGTGAGGAAGTCGGATCGTTTATCTTTAGAGCTTCAAAGCGTCACTCTGAGCGTGCGTTGTGGCAGGAAGAGGCCAAACCAAAGAGCAACCATCTGATAAACAAAGAGAGAGGAAGCCAATGAAGATACACGGAGAGCAGATTAGCAGGAAATCAGGATCGGATTAGAGAAGGCTCGACTCCCCTAAACACTGAGATCTTTGGGTTTCCCCTGACGGTGTCAGACTCCTGACACTAAGCTCGCCTCCTTATCTTAATCCTCTTTCAGGAACTGTTGGGGGTCCTGGAGGCAGGAAGTGGGGAGGCGGGGTCACTTACCTCCACAGAGGCCGATGGCGATGGCGGGACGCGCCAAAGAGGAATATCAAAGAGTCGGGGAGGTTACATGTTTTATTTGAATGTGTTCATTAATGGGTCAGCCAAGCGTACAACATTTTGCTTCGTTTCAGAACAAAAAAAAAGGAAATACAATAAGAAAATTAACAAAAAAAAAAAGATATTTACAAACTGCTTTATAAATATGTCAAATGTACATCAATATACACAATTCCCAAAGAAAAAAAACTCAACTAAATCAATAAAGGGATCCACTTCTGCTAGTTTCTCTATGGAGTTCAGATAAAAGCTAATATATGTAAATAATATTTACATTTAATGTTTTTTGGCAAAACAAGCATCTTTTGAGTGTGTTTCGTTTCTCTTCCTATTTCCTAAAAATATGTAAATAAAAAGAATGAAGCAATGGCTGTACATTAAAAAATCTTCTGTTATTTCACCGGAAAAGGAAAATATAAACGCAGTGAAATAAGTCGGTCAAGTAATGTTCAGAAATAAGGCCAGTATCACAGTACAGTACGAGTTAGAACATCGAGTTGCTTTTAGGAAGGATTACACATTTTATTCCTACGTGGAAGTGACTCAAAAGACGATAAATGGAAGTTTAGAAAAGAAATATTTTTAAAAATCACCCGTAATCTTCTTTTTTTTACCTGTAAACACAAATATTTCCGAATATTTTATGTCAAATTTGCAACTTTTCTGTTTTTAAGTGAACTTTGCACATCCTGAATGTGTAAGCGCTCCTTCCTGCAGACTGATTTAACAAAATAAAATAAAATGCATGAAAATAGTTGGAAAATTTTGCAGAGATTGACGATTCTAGAGGTTGAATTATGCATAGACTGCATTAGGAACAAAATAACGAGCTTGTTTTTGTAATTTAACAATTAATTAATCCATATGTACCACGAGTCTGCAACCTTCAAACCTTAAAGAGCCAATGGAGTTGATTTGTCATCGACCACAACAACCCAGGAGGAGCCACAGAGTCTGATTTTATTTATGTTGTAGTTACTATTATGATAAATGTAAATAAACTGTTGGTTTATTGGCATAAATAAAAGCTAAAAATGAAGATAAAAATCGTTTTTTTTTTGGTCTAATATAAATTTTTGTAAAAGTTTTGACAGAATTTCAAAATAAAAGCCCACAAACGATCTCAAAACAGCAAATTAGTCGTAAGTACTGAAATGTCAGCAGTGATTGAAAATTATTTTAGAGTTTGTGGCACATCTCAAATAGAAATTCACAATTCAAAAAGCTAAATTAAGTCACTTTATTGAACAATAGAATCCAAGAATTTGTTAAAAAAAAAAAAAACTTTTATAATCTGGTCGTCATAAGTAGGAATTCTGGTGCAGACTCACCTCCAAATAATTTTACTTTGCTATAGGGGTGTAACGGATCTGTATGGATCACTAGCCAGTTAACCTGAAGCTTCCGCCGCATGTGGGAGGAGCCTCTGTCAAAAACTTTTCTGGAACTCGTCGTGGAGGACTTATTTATTTTGAAGAGCTGAATAAAAGCGTCGGTGGATGTATCCACGTCAGGATTCAGGAGATCTCGCGGTACGGCAAGCCAAAAGGATCAAAAATGGCCAGGACAAGCAGGCGTGACAGTGCCTCACCTGCACGGATTATAATAATTATAAGACGCTACTTTTTTGGGGAGGTTTTGAGCCATGCGGCTTATACAAAGGTGTGGCTAGTCTGTGGATTTTGTCCACCACTAGGGGCGCTCTAACCGATATTAGAATCAAAAATAAGATAAATATCAATGCAAAGAAGACTAGCCAACGCTGCTTTTTCTTGAGCAGATAGAACACGCACGACAAATGACTAAATATTTTCAAATCCTCGCACCTTCATCGTAGAAATCACATGAAGAAGTCCGTTCGATGCAAGTTTTAAGTTCAATTTCATCGAGCGTGCTATCCAGGAAGGAAACCAAACTGCTACACGCAAGACTTAGCATCAACGGTGAGAAGAGAAAAATACGGTATTTTAAATATATAATGTTCCTACAGTTAGTTTCAATACTACAATTAAAACCAAAAAGATATGAAGATCAATTTTAAAATTTTTTTATTTAAGATTTTTTTGGACATTGGAAGTTGGGGGGGTGGGGGGTTCCATATTCATCATTAAATTTTAGTAGATTTGGTCTTTAGACGTGTAAATGTAATCAGAAACTATATGCTTTTACGTATTTGGTTTGAAGTACTTTATAAATGTTTTCTCAAATATAAGTTCTAAAACTTCACAAAAAAAGTCATTTTAGGCTTTTATATTCTTTTTTTTTTACTTTTACTTTTTACTGATTTGAACCGTTCCCCTTAAACCATGAGACGATCCAAACCGTAAGTTTTGTGATCCGTTATACCCCATATGTTGCTACTTATTATTAACTTAAAGCTACTTTTTTCAAAATTAAAACCTTTTTATTTTTCTTTAACCAAAGAGCCAGAATGAAGGGGTAAAAGAGCCAGAATGACGGGGTAAATGTGGCTCTGGATCCTCAGGTTGCAGACCCCTGCTCTATATCTATGTGGTTTTTTTTTGTCATGTTTTAAAACCATTTCAAATTCTTTTTTAGGAATTCTTTCAGTTTGACGTCTTGAAACTATGATATTTACTGTTTAATTAAAGTAAAATAAAATATTGTTTCAAAATAAGGACTCCACATAAAGTATCAGTTTTCTCTGTAACATAAAAATCTTTGTTTTCTGGGAAAAAAAAAAAATCCTAAACCTTATTCTTCATATACTATAAAGAAACAGATCTGTAGAACATTATTTATATATATATGAAAAAACTAATTTAATCCCTTATATTGTCAGTCATATATCTCTTAACACACTCTTAGGCTGATAGCTTTTTAGAACTGGACGGTCTTAAAAAAACTCTAAAAGTAAGTTCAAATTATTCCGATAAGAAATTAAAAGAAAAACAACTTTTTTTTTACACAAATCTGTACAATTAAACACAAATATGCTCCGAAAGCGTCACTGCAGTCTTCAACCGGTGTCCTTCATCAACAGAATAAATGCACTGTACAGGTCCGGACGCACACAAGAGTACCACCGATGTATTTCACAGCAACAAAAGGAAGATATGATCTTTCAGAATGCATATTTTGAAGATCCGGAAATTTCTGTCAAACAATTATCAACACAATCTGAAAATGATTCCAACAAAGGCGTCATAATGGCAGAATTTCAGGGTTTCAATCAATTCTTTGTATTCGAATGAGATCTGATTGAAGAGGCACGCTTACAAAACTATGTGGCCTAATGGCCATACACCATCGTGCCCCTTAATTCCTTCACAGTCGTGGACACTTTTACTGAAGGATCGTGAAAAAAAAGAAATGATTCTCTTTCACCCAAAAGGAATTTTGCAATCAGCTCCTTTATGACGATCCAAATCCATTTCCCTGTGAATTGAGTATCTAAATCATTTGGCCTCTTTAACCATAATTGCTTTGCCTTTGTATATGAATAGCATGTCAAAAGGTTGATAGCTGGGTTGAAAACATGCATCATTACGAGAGCTGCAACCGCCACTGTTATCGTGAGGAATGTGCTTCTCCTCACATCAGTGTTTTGTCACTTCTGCCGCTATTCTTTACAGTTCTGCGCAATGAAGCTTAGGCCGGGGGAATCTGACAGAAGTTTCTCGCTCATTATGCACTCCGATGGCGTCGCAGAGGGGAAGACGTCGCAGGAAATGTTCCAGCATTAAGGAAATGCTTTCTCGTGGGGTAGTTATGAACGCCGGAGAGAGTCGTTTGTTTGGTTGACGCTGAGGACACAGAAAAGCTGATCGCTTCAGACCCATCACTCAACCCAGAAAAATGAACAATTAAATGAAAATAAAAAGTCCAAACCTTAAATTTACATAATATTGCAGCTTAATCCATCCCTTGTGGCGGTACTGACACAGTGAAAGTCCTGGATGAGACTGGGTTGGGCGCCGCGGCGTCTACATGATGCTGATGCTGCGGTTCAGCTCGCACTGGGCGTTGTTGTTGTTGATGTTGGGGTTGCGGCGGCTCATGTTGGGCGTCAGGTTGCCGGAGTCGTTGGGACAGCCGTGTTGGAGGAGGATGTCGGCGCACTCTTGGCTTCCGGCGCGCCGGGCGTACGACAGGGGCGTCTGGCCACGAGCGTCCCGGCTCTTCACGTCCACGCCGTACTGAAAAAAAGGCCAAAGAGAGAGTTTCATATTCAACTCTCCTGAATCGTCTCTATGAATGGATTTTATCCCCTTCCCCCCAAAAAAACTGAGCATAGAGAAAGTGCATTTCCTGTAATAATGCTAGAGTGAAAGCTTTTAGCTGAAGCACCTTACTGTAATTACTGAATAATTTGAAATGCATAAAATGTATAAATACTAGGGTGTGAAAGTTGACGCCCATGATTAATAGAACATAATTAATTTGTTAATATATATTTACAACCTCAGGGGTCCTGCTGTGCAGCTGTGAGATCAGCGTAATAAACCTGTCTTTTTTTATATTCTGTGATTGAGATTTAAAAAAAAAAGTAAGAGATAATACAGCTGTTTATTTGTAGTTTTTGGACAAAAGCTATCTTTTATTTTGATAAATAAGGGGGAGAACAAAGTCCATCTGCCTGCTATGGGGGGCGGGGCCAAATGGAGCTGTCTGCCATGAGAAACCCATCAAGGAAACAGACATTATTGTATTTTGGGATGAGGACCGACATTAATTAACAAGCACCGGCGTCTAAAAATTGCGGAAACTCTGTGGTTCTCGGCGAAAGTCCCGCCCACCGGCGTCACAGGAGCCGAGCAGTTCAGAATGGAAAGACACGCCCCCACCTGTTTAGATTCTAGTAGAGTCGACCTGAATCCAGCTGGATTCAACTTATCCCCACAAAAAATTGATGTATTATTTTTCACAAACACAATAAAGACATTTTTTTGAGAAAAAAAAAATTCCATAAAACAGTTAAAAAGTAGAGAAATAGACAGCAGTGAGAAATTCTTATCTTTATCTGGATTTTTTTTTTTTTTTCAAAAACATGTTGATTTTGTTGACAATTTTTATTGATGTTTTTATAAAATTACTCCAAAAACCTTCATTGTTTGCTGTAAAAACTGTTTCTTAAACATTTTTAAATTAATCCAATTTTTCCAAATGGACTTCTCCGTTTTTCCATGATTTTATGTTTAGTGTGTGAATATAACATGGAAGAATGACTAAATAAAGGCAGTGTCACACAGGAGAGGTTGTGCTGATTAAAATGATGCCAAATAAGCGTGTAGTCTTCAAAAATACAGAAAATTCTAAAGTAGAAAAAAACTAAGTTTTAGACCATCAAAAGGTTAAAAATAAATGTTCTAGATGTAAAATTTTCCATGTGATTTAATATTATGAATATTTTCAGACAAAAAAGTGGCTGGCAAATACTGTAACTAAAAGAAAAAACAAGTTGATTAATCACGATTAATTTTTTCTAGATTTGCGATTAATTAGTACATTTTTAATCGATTCCTGGCCCTAAAAAATACCAAAAGTACAAACATGAATGTCCTGAATATGTTGATACCAAACTGCAAAAACTGCGTACAATTTCAATAAACCATAAAATTAATTAATGCTAAAAGTAAAATTAACATTTTGATAACAATAATGCATAAGCTTTAAAGTGCACAGAATTTGAAGAATTTCTCATTTCTATGGGGCTAAAAATCCCATAAATTTTAAAAATCGCAAAACATATAAATACCAAAAGTACACAAAGTTTTTGAAGCATTTTCAAAAAGTCTGATCAATTACGTAAAATGTTTCTTTAAAAAGTGTAATATATCAATACCAAAAATACAAGCAGGAATGTCCTGAACAAGATGAAAGTTTTGATACCAAGTGTGATGGAGTTTCAGGTGCTGAAAAACATTTGGAAAGGAGAATCACTATAGTGTGAAAGCTTGACAGCATTCATACTATATATATATATATATTATATATATATATATATATGCTTTTTTTCCCTTTATTCTTGAAGCACCTATTCGAGCATCATTCAGACTCCAGAACCGTTTAGATGCTCGATTTAGTAATGTTGGAGATAAATAACGCTCTATTTTATGAAGAGAAAATAGATTCACCCTGATTTGAGTCATTCTTGATTTGTGCGTGCGTAATTCAAAGTTCGTAGTTCAAAGTGGCTGATAAGAAAACCCTGATGACCCAGCATTAAAGCAGTATTTAAACGCATCATTTACGCATGAATCTTTTCTTTCTCTGACATGTGAAAAGAGTTTCACATCAGATTTGTGTATTTTGTTGTGTAATTTTATAAAGATTTATGCACAATTTAGTTTCAAGATGCATGTGTAAATTGTGTTTGGTATATTTTTGAATTTCATAATTTTTGTACAAAATATATTGTATTAAAAAATCAAGAGTTATGCACGCACAAATCTGAAGTTACACACAAATCAGGGTGAGTCTATTTTGTCTCCATATTATTTCTTCAATCGTACGTTTAGACTCCAGAATCACATCTGGCTCTTCTAACCCTCCGTTGTGGCTCTTTGATTAAAGATAAATGCAAAACTTTTAGTGTAAAAAAAGTCACTGTAAAGTAAAGTTTAAAAAAGTAAAGTAACTTATCACTCCGCAAACATCCAAACTCCAGTTTAAAGTTTAAAAATCAAAAACTAAAAATTCTGACAAATTCCAGTGATTCGTGGTTAAAAAACATCAATTAATTATTTCTGTTTTGACTTTAGAAAAGTTAGATTTAAAGTTCAAAAGTATATGTATTTTTTTCATTGCTGAATTTACACGATCTATCTCCAGATTTGCTCCATCGACACAGGAAGTCTTTTATTTTGAAAGGAAGTGTTGTAAACTTGTGTTTAAAGGTATAAACTGTTTCATATTTGGAGGAGAAAATGTATTTTCTTTTAAGGTTTGTTTTATTTATGCCAGATAACCCCTTTGTATTTATATGTCTCATAAAAATAATAATATAAATACTAAGTCTTGTTTTTTTAAAGGATGTGCGGCTTTAACTGGTCAGTGAGAAATCGACCCAAATGGATTTTTGGGGGTTTAAAGGTTGCAGAATCCTGGTTTAGGACCACATTCATTCATTTTTCATTTTTTCTTAAACTAAAAAATATTTTTTCGTGGAAATCAGACAATATTGACTGTTCCCTTTAAAATTTACCAAAAAAAAAAAAAAAAAAAGCACCATGAATTAATTTACTTGGATAAAAGCCACTTGTATATGAGATACAGTTGTGATCATAAAAAAAAAATACATTTTACCCTTCTATTACAATAAAATACTTTTATATTTTTAAGCTTTACTCTTAAAAAAAAAGTTTAAAAAATTGTTCTGGTACAGTATTGGGATATATCACGATATATATCGTATTGTGAGACCGATACGTATCGCCAGACTCTTAACAATACACACCTAGTTTATCAGGTAGATCAGCTGATTCATTCACTTTTTCAGAAACTAAAGCTAAATATTAGTGGAATTTCAGTGCATTTCCTGAAAGCTCCTTGCAGACTCACCCAGATGAGCAGCTGCGCGATGACCACATTGGCCATGGCGCACGAGAGGTGAAGTGCGGTGCGTCCGTCTCCATCCCCGTAGGTCTCATTAACCTCTTCCTTGGTGCCGTGGGCCAGCAGCAACACCACCAACCTCAGGTCATCCTCCACCACCGCCCGAAGCAGCTGCTGCCCCAGAGGAACGTCTGACTGGGGCAGCCCCACCAGGAACAGCTTCTGCTCGTACTTGGCTCTGATCCACCGCTCCTTCTCCTCTCTGGAGAGAATCCACAGAGCGGACAGAGGTCAGGAAATGTGCCGGAGTCATTTCACGTGGAAGGATTTAGTTTTCTAAAGACAAAAGAATCGGTAATTGGACTTAAAGCACAGTGACATTTCTAAATAATTAGGGCGCCTTCTCTATCACAGTGGGAAATAGATAGGCTGCAGAGATGAGAGAATGCCAAAGGGTGTGACACTTTGGGCAAAATTCCAGTTTCTAGTGATTATGACGGTTAAAGCGCGGACAGCTCTCTAAAGGTTACACATGGCGAACAGCATGTCTGCCAGGGACAATACAGGAAGGCGGGGGACGTGTTTTTATCAGGACTGTCGGCTGTCAGTCTAAACTGGTGGATCCCCTCCACAAAAGAGGCAGTGTGTCTCCGAGCCCCAGCCTCCCTCGGGGTGCCCGGACCCCGAGTCAGATCGATGGGCTGAATGGCAGCCAGAAAGGGACGGAGGGATGTGGGGCTCCGCCACGCCAGCCCGCGGCAGAGAATGGACGTCTATCGTCGGGCAGAACTCTATCTATTGCTCCTCATCTTGACCCTTTCTCTGCCTACATACAAACTGCAAAAATCCGAAAAAAAAAAATCAATATTGATACATAAATGAGTGAAAACACTAACCCAGTGACCCCGTCAGCTGGCGAGATAAGAGCAGCAGAAAGAAGCTGTTGTTGTGGGTTTGTGGATGAGTGACAGACAAGAGAAGGTTTGTACGGATAAGTTAAAGCCAAGGCTGGCCGGACTGACAAGGCCCCCGCGGGACTCCTTATCAACGGGCCAAAGCCGGGCAGCATGTACAACCTGACACTCCAGCTCAATCCAATTGTGGTCCGCCAAAATAAAACCTCAAGCCGTCTCATTTATGACCAAATTAACCTTTAGGAACAGCAGCAAAAGTCAGTTTAGACAGTTTAAGCAAATTGGTCATACGTGACTATGAAAAAACATGGATACTAAATCAAGATGGCCGCCGGCTGCTTGTATCCTCCTTCAATCCAACTAAAATCTTACAGAACTAAAAACATCTTCCATTTAAATCACTTCATGCTGTAAGGATTTATTTCATTTGCGGAATCTGGACAATCTTGAGAGATTTTCTAGGGTCTTGTTGAAAGTAGGGCTGCCACGATTATTTGACTAATCAACAACTAATCGACTATTAAAATAGTCGACAACTAATTTGATAGTCGAAGCGTTGTTTTTTGTCTGTTTTTTCCTTGTTTTGATCTCAAAATTAGGTGTGCGCTTTCTAATGCAGGGTCTGCCATTTTCTTTGTTACACACAGTTGTGCTAAGTCGGTCAGCGGCAGTGATGTCACAGAAAGTTGAGGGTTGACGAAGCATGTAGTGACTTGAGTTTGATCATGCTGAACATAGAGCTTCGTCTAGCTAAGCTAACATTGGCGCTACCGCAGCTAGCTTTGTCGCGGCAGTTTCTGAGCGGGTGTACATTGATCGTGTGCGGATGTTTGGAGATAAACTAGAAGATCTGCTGCAGATCCGTGTCTACAGTTCGTCTCTGTCGGCATATTGAACATGTCATAATCTTCGCTCTTCTAACCAAACGCTACGAGGACGGCACGGATTTACCGCTCGTCCAAGGCTTCATTCATATTCCGCGCCGCGATCACGTAGTTTGTTTTGACGAACGGATTATGAAACGTTCACCACACAGACAGAGGCTTTGTGTCAGTACGGATCTGCCGCAGAGTTATTGAACGATTTGAAAACTGAGTCCCAAAAGGGACGTAGTGAAGGAAAGTGAAGTCCAGAGCTAAGATGACAAGTGCAGCATTACATTAGCTGCTTTAAGCTACAATTAAATGTAACTTAAAGTCATAAAACAGCAATTAATGGGTTCTCCTGTAAACTGAAAAATATGAAGTAGTTTGGGTCTGTGCTTGTGCAGTGGATGAAGGTAGTGAAAGAATGATAGTACTGTACATTATAACGTCCCCTGCTTTTCT
This sequence comes from Oryzias javanicus, assembly GCA_003999625.1. NCBI lineage: Eukaryota > Metazoa > Chordata > Actinopteri > Beloniformes > Adrianichthyidae > Oryzias > Oryzias javanicus. The sequence goes on along the minus strand of CM012453.1, from coordinate 31,753,763 downwards.
CCTTTAAAAAAAACATTTCCCCACCTTTAAGATACAAAGTCTTAAAGCTCTCTGTTTATCTGAGTTTTTTCATGTATAGGAATATCCTGAGTTCAAAGATGTCATGGGCCCAGAGTGTTTCTATCTGTGAAAACATTCATACATGTTTTATTAAATACATGTTTAAAGTTTTAAAAAAGAATTTCAAGCTTTAATTAAATTTTCTGTTGTTGATTCAGATCACCTCATCCGATTGAAGACTTGTTTCAATGCCAGACACAAATGAAGGAGAAAAGCTACATTATTCATTAAAAGATTAATACATTATTTTGTTTAATTTTAGCTAATGATGGTTTAAATTAATGTTTTACATCCAGTCGGCAAACGAACGATTAGTCGACTAATCGAAAAAAATAGGCGGAGATTAGTCGACTATTGAAATAATCGTTTGTGGCAGCTCTAGTTGAAAGTAGGGATGTCCTGATCAAGTTTTTTTGGGCCAAATCTGATTTCGAGTCATTCAGTTTTGTGTATCTGCCGATACCGAGTCCCGATCCGATACTTTTGTAACAAATTTAAAACATAAACAAAATGAATAAACAGATTTGTGTTGTCCTTTATTTTAATTTCATTAACCTTCTTTTATCATTAAAAGCTTAAATAGAACACTTCTGTGAAGTAGCTTTAATAAACAAGTAAAAATAGAATAAACTAGGAAAGAATATGTAATTTCTTGTTATATACGTGATAATAAGTCACATGAAAAAGTTTAGTGACTTTAGCTTTAAAATCTTTAGAGCTATTGAACATTTTTAACCAAATGTGATTCCTGTCTTCATTTAAAATTCTTAAAAATGACTTTGTTTATCATGAATTTGATGACGAGTGTTCATAACTAGATCATACCATTAGAAACAGTTATTAGTTTTCTTGGGGCTTTATTTTTAAGATTAAGTGATTCTTTTTTTTTAAGCACTTAAGACATCACATTTTCAGTTTTATTTCAACAGTAGTTAATTTTCTTAACTTTTATTTCTCTGTCAGATAAATAAAACAGGCATATTAAAGGACAGCTCGGGTCCTACTTAGCTTAGCACAGTTAGCAGCTACTCTCCAGCCGTCTGCCTGCAGAACGAAGAACTTAACATTAAAAATAAACAAAAAACTCTGTTTTTGTCTTTATAGGTTGTTGTTTACGTCAAGACAAACCAAAAGACACTTGCAGTCAATTTAAAGCACATTTATAAGCGTTATTGATCCCGGAGGTTGGAATCTGTTACCACACGGCTAGCTTAACTGATTTGTTTACGTTAGCCTCCGGTTTAAACTGCTGCCAGATTCTGCTTCATCAACCACGATTTCCGAATGATCGGGACGTCCCTTGTTGAAAGTGAGGCCTACTGGAGGCTCTTGATCACAAAAATAGCTAAAACGTAGCAAAAGACATGTAAGAAGTAAAACAATCCCTAAACTTTATATCAGGAGAAAGGAAAAGTGAGAAAAGTTTTGGTCTTTTATGTGAAATTTTTCACGGATAAATCACAAATTTAAAGAGTAACTGAACCCTAAATCAACTTTCTTTGTCTGTTGACATCTATAAATGGGGCTTTAAAAGTTCTGTCATTGCCAAATTTTTGATAAATTAAAATAAACTTGTTTACTTCTCGAAAATATAGTACACAACCGCCTGAGTGCTGCCCCCTACAGGTTGAATCGAGGTATTACAGTTGAATTTCGAGATTTGTCAAACCTCGTAAATCATGACATGATCTCCAGTAATGATAACGTCTGGTTCACACTGGACGCGGTAGTGCCGCAAAACGGCGTGGAACGGGGCCTGCTTCCATTCGGCGCCCTTGTTAACCTATGGTGTGGTTCATCCGAGACGCGGAGCGCCGAGTCCTCCAGGAAGGATCACGCCGCGCGGCAGATCATTTTGGCGTCTGATCTATTTTGTACGCGAGCAATCTGCGTCAATCTTGGCAGGAAGTTACATCAACATACATAAGAAAATCTGGTTAATTTTTAAAATATAACCAATTTTTCGCAATAAAACACAGCGATTGAAAAATGCGATCTTGTTTTTGTGTACAAACAGACTGCAGAGTTGAAAATAAACATAGAATCGAACCGCGCACACATGCACGAAACAGACGGACACACACGCACAAACACGTGTGCGCACACCCATGTCAACGTAGTGGCCTGACTCCGGAGTGGGGGTGGGGCTGGGTTTTGGATGTAAAAGAACGAGAGGCAGAGAGCAGTTCTTCTTAGCAGAAACATGGAGTCATTTTTTAGGTTTTCCATTTACCCATGATGACAAAAACTTAAAAAGCTCTAGCAGGAGCGCCCGTCGACCGCCGCGGAAAGATGCACGTCTGATGTGAACGGCAAAGCAGTACGGACTCCGCGCGCACTCCACTCCGCGTCCAGTGTGAACAAGGCGTAACAGTCCTGTTTCCCCAGCTCCACCCCTCTGACTGGATTTTCAAATTTCAGATGTAGGCGGAGTCAGCCTTCCCTATTTGGTTACCCTTTAATACGGAGAGAAAATTAACTTGTCTGATTTGTGTGTGCGTAATTCTTGATTTGTAACTCATATAATACATTTTGTACTTTTTTCACATTCACATGTTTAAAAATAAAAAAATAAATACACACACACAAAATTAAATTGCAACTTAAAACTAACTATACAAAAATATTTAAAAATACACACAATTTTCTAATTTTCACAATTTGCTGCTAGAATGCTGGGTCATCAGAGTTTTCAGCTGCTTTAAAGCTTAGATTTTGAATAATATCTGGTGAAAACTAGACTTTTTCCACTTTCTTACAGATATAAGGAATAAATAATAAAAAAAAGTCAGCAGCGCCCTCGCCATTAAAGCTCCTCCACGACCAGGTGGCGTGGAGGGGACCAGGTGTGGTCCCCCTCAACACCCAGAGAGCGGAGCAAGACGTACAACTGATCGACTTTAGTGTTTTAAAAACACACATTTAGACTTTCTCATATTAATTATCAGGGCATTTCTATTTAAGAGAGCTGGAACATGTCAGGTTTTCAATAGATAATGTTCACAATCTAAGTTGGCGGATAAGAAAACTGATGACCCAGCATTCTAGCAGAGCGACGGGTCATTAGAAATTCACGTCTTGAGTTTTGGGCAGGACTGTTGGTGCAGAGCAACACCGCCCCCTTTTCATATAATCCATAAGTGAGTGCTCTTCCACTGGCTTACAGCTCCTTATACCCCCTACCTAACATTACTGGTGCAACATAAACGGCGAATGAAATTAATCTAAGAACAAGAAATCATTTTAAAATCAAAAAGCTAAAGGTACGGTAAAATTGCGTTTGAAAAAGAATAATGCTTGGAGATTGGACATGTTTGGATCAGTAAAAAAGAGAACAATTGGATGTTTCTGTTCATCAAAATCTTCAAAGCAATAGAAAATACAAATATAAAACTAATTTCTAAGGCATATATTTCCTACCTGTGATAAATTTATTTTTTACTTTAGTTGCAATTATAATTTGTATAACTTTTATAATTTAAGTCCAGTATTTAAGTATTATATTTATGAAGCAAATAAAGAAACTGGCTTGTAAGTAAGTAAGTAAGTCTCACTGTAAGTGAGAAAATTAAAACCTCAAAAACAACATCCAGCAGCAACAAATGGGGACTCTCTCACCATGAATCCCCTGCATTTAACTGCTATTTATACCATAGCAGGCAAGTGTCAGGACTACAAGCTCACCACAGACTGCAACCATTTTCAGACTCATATGTCAGCTGCCAGCCTCACTTCACAGAGCAGTCCGTCTTGTAGCGAGGATCATGGCAACCGCCTTAACTACGGGGAGCGATGGGGGCCAGTTTCTATCTGCACCCTGAGCGGGGATTTGATTGACTTCAGAAAGCGCTAAGGCCTGTAAAGTAACTTTACCCGAGAGCATTAGAGCTGCTGAGCTGATAAGCATTTCTGTTCTGACCTCAAAGTGGAGTAGAACGTCCCCATTGCCCTGAGGGCCGGATCCGGCCCTCCAGATCATTTTATTCTATTGTTATTAATGACCCGATGCTATCTTGCGCTTATTTCAAACTTGTATAATTTTGACAAAATATTTTTTATGGAGCGTAAAATATAGAAGGTTATATAATGTTTAAGTTGATTTATTCTGGAATAATATTCTTGCCTTTTTATTATTCAAAATTATGTAAAAGAATTACGGTTTTTATGTTTTAAAAATTGGAATTCTGCTAGCTTTTTCGACTATTTCGGCATTTATTACGATTTTTATAGGCTATTTTGAATTTTGCTAGTATTTCCGATACATGCTAGCTCTTTTGGTTAATTTAGCCTTTTTTTTTTAGAGTGTTTGGAGATTAGATAATATCTCAGCTACATGCTAGCTCTTTTGGCTAATTTTTGATTTTTTTAGGCTATTTTGAAGTTTGCTAATATTTCAGATACATAGCTGTTCTGGTTATTTTGACTTTTTTTTCTTTTTTGGAGATTAGCTAATATTTCAGCCACTTGCTAGCTCTTTTGGGTAATTTAACCTTTTTTTTTAGAGTGTTTGGAGATTAGCTAATATCTCAGTTACATGGTAGCTGTTTTGGCTAATTTTGGATTTTTTCAGTTTTTAGGCTATTTTGAAGTGTAGCTATTTTTTGCAGCTACATGCTAGCTGTTTTGGCTAATTTTGACTTTTTAGGCTGTTTGGAGATTAGCTAATATTTTAGGTACACACTAGCTGTTTTGGCTAATTTAGCATTTTTTTAGGGTGGTTTGGAGATTAGCTAATATTTCAGCGACATGCTAGCTGTTTTGGCTAAATTTGGCTTTTTTCAGTTTTTAGGCTATTTTGAAGTTCAAAAAAAAAAAAATATATATATATTATATATATATATATATATATATATATATATATATATATATTATATATATATATATATATATTTTTTTTTTTTTAACTTGTCCTGTCCAACAGCTGAGCAAACAGATACGGGCTGAGAGCCTTTTGTGTTGGACAGATTTTAATGTTCCAACCGGGGTTTATAAAGTATAAACCGCGATTTCAGCTATTAACTTTAGCATTTATAGCAATCAATTTTAGTATCTTCAAAGGAAAAATTCAGCTTACAGCATTCACACTAGCACTATCACGGGTAATGGTATACATCTTGTTTATAATTATGTTAAAAAGATACATTTTTTAAGTTTTAAAAAGTAAATTTTAGTCTGTTCAATAGATGTTTATTCTAACCTAAGGTCTATTTTGGATTTTGGCCCCTTGTGCGATTGAGTTTGACACCCTTGCCATAAGGAGACCTTTTCTTCAGGAAAAAGCGAACAACAATGCAGCACTAATAGCTGGCAATTGCAGTTGTTCTGAGTTTTATGGCGTCAAACCTCCATCAATCTGTACTTGGTCATTATGTGCGGACAAGCCTGTTAGCAAATCAATTGGCCTGCAAACTGCGCAGAACAGGAAGGGGTCGTCCTGTCCTCTCCGCCGCTGTTTGAAAAGCTGGTTTCTGGGTTCCGGAAATGGTCTGAAAACGCCTCGAAAAAAAAAAGTTGTCAGCTTTTACAAAAACAGGACAGAAAGAATGAGTGAGAGCTGCTGCCAAAACTCCAGAAAAACTCGAATGAGAATCCGTAGAGCCCAGTGAATTGATATGAGCTAAATGAGGCAGAAAGTTGGCACCAAGATGTGAAACAAAAAGGCTGAGGAGAGCCATTAAGAGGACGTCAACATCTCAGAAAGAAGCCCCGAGGACACTCACGCTTTGCTACAAAATTGGCCCTAAAGACCTGCAGGAAAAGGCCTCTTTTCACTGCTGATGCTGAGCTTTACATTCAACAAATTAACTTTCTTTTCACCAAAAAAAAAGAAGGCAAAGCAGCTGAGCAGAGGTTTAAAAAATAAAAAAAAATCTCCAGCTGCTGCCACTTGAAAGGCTGAGTGTGAAAGGAAGTGAAACGGTAATCCCGCCTCTGTGTTTTGTTTGAAACAGAAAAACAATCCAAACAGAGGAAGGGTTTAAAAAGTCGGGAGGGGAAACCGAGACCCTTGAAAAGGACACTTCCTCACCACAGCAGGAAGAAAAATAAAATCAGCAGATTTAGCATGTCAAAGCGCTGGGACAGAGGTGGAGGGGAGGTGAAGAGGCAGAAGAGAAGGGAGTTTTCACCGCAAAAAGCAATGAAAATGCATGTTTTTGATGTCAAGATGGAGGATTTGTATAAAGAAAATGAAGCTTAAAATTGTATTTCTGAGTATTTAATTAGTTGGACTGCAATTAATCAAGAGAAGAGATAAAAATGCAGCTGGAAAAAGCTTCTAGCAGTTGACGTAGAAGCTACAATCAATAATTGTGGCGTCTTTTAGTAAAACTTCTTAATGTAAAATAAATGTCTTAGAGCAGGGGTGTCAAATTCAATCGTATAGAGGATCCAAAACACACCTGAGGTCGCGGGCCGAACAGAATAAGCATTTATCAAACACTCTAGAAACAAATTTTTTAACTTTAAAAAACATAACTTTGTAATTAACATGGCTGAGAAAATAAAAGGCAGGAATATTTTTCCATCTTAAACCTAAAACTTTTAATATTTTACCCTTCATATAAATGTACTTTGTCACAATTATGCAAGTTAGAAATAAGATCAAGATAATAGCTATAAAATATTAATAACAATAAAATAAAATGATCTGGAGGGCCGGATAGAATTATCCAGTGACTTTGACACGTGAAACTTAAGTGTGTAAAATGAGCTTAAGGATATTTTTGGGGAGGTGTCAAATTTTCGCATGAAGATCTTCATGGACCGAACTTCCTCCAAAATCCTGATTCTTCTCCTTCCAGTTCACCAAATATTCTTTCAGCTCATTCTCCATGTTTCTTGACGTTGCTGGATCAATCCATTCAATCCATTGGTTTCTCAGAGCAGAAAATAATGAAAGCTAACATCCAAATGCTCTTTCATTCATTTACAATCCTTTCCAACTGCGGTCAAATGAGCCGCGGTTCGTATTTCCGTGGCCACATCAAGAAGCTCCGTGGAGATTTTCCAGCGTTCTCAGTCCTGCTACCGTAAGTATTGGATAAAACTCACACGAAAAATCCAGTGACGGCTGATTTGACCACAGAAATGTGAACGGCGGCTCATTTGACTGCAGTCAATGTGAAGATAGCATCTTCTCTTCTCCAGAACCTGAACTAGACACGCTAGCCGGACCAGATGAGGGTTTAGTGCATGAGAAAGAAGATCATTCATTCAAACAGTCTGTCCAAGACAGTTTGATTGACAGCGACTTAAAGGAGAAATACTCAGAAATGCAAAAACAAAATGATTTCTTATGACATTTGTTCTTTCATAACAAAAATGCTACAAATATATGTTAAAAACTCAAATAAACAGGATTTTAATCAGAGGGGGGACTGTAACAAAACTCCACGGTTGCTAGCATACGCTGCTCATAAACACACCGCTCCCCACCCAGACTTCAGCACATACTTGCTCTAAATTTCTCTGTTGCTCCGGGGACGGGGCGGGGGGGATCGGTTCCCTATAAAAGTCCCTGCAGTTCCTTCTGACCAAAACTTTTGGTTTAACTCGCCTAAAAATCACTGTCTTTGACATCAAAATTGGTCTTAAGGTGGAAAGAAGATCCCTGTCTGGAGGTGGTGTTCCCTTTCATTGTCCCCGCGGAGAGCCTGCAGAGATAAAAGCGGCTCCAACAGTAGAGAAAGGCCTCTTTTATAATTCTATTAGAGCTCCGTCCCCGCAGTTCTCCGCTGAGCAATGGATGCTGACCCTGACTTAATTAAGTGGCAAATGGCAGAATGATTCTCCTAAACCCGGCCCACAGAGTCAAGAACACATGACTGCATTCACATAAAAGGGACAAACAAGGATAATTAGTCAAGCCTGAAAGACAAAGCCAAACAGGAATTTATAGAAACCGAGGAGGAGGGGGCGGGGCTTGCGCTGGACGAGCCACAGAATGACCAATCTGAGTGCCTGCCATAAATGTGCATTGGTCCGTAGGAAGCGGAGGATGTCCGTCCCACCACTCGTCCATCTTTCAACCATCAAAGCTGGCCCCGCCCACTCCTCCCGGCGCATCCATATTCACTGGCTACATCAAATAGATGCACTGAAGAGGAGAAATAATGCCGGCTGGGGTCGGAGGGGGTCCCGGGGTTTGGCTAGTGAGAACAGACTTCACAGTGGGGGGTGGGCGACTTGAATGCGGCTGATTCCCATGCAGCCGGCAGCTTCACTTCCACAAACTCCAGGGAGGGCAGAAGAGCAGAGAGTGAGGGGGGGGGACAGCGGCAGGACGACAGACTGAAAGGAGAATGGCGGAGAAAGAAGGAGAAAGGGGGCCCCCGAAGAATCAAAGGTTGCCAAGGGCAAGAAAGTAAAACAGTAAACTCCAGTGTGGATCTCCAAGAATAAAAGACAAACATGTTTCCGCGTTTGCCACTTTTCGGTCGTCCAGAGCGAGGACAGACGAGGCTGCTGACGGCGAGAGAGAGGCTGCTCGCGGAGCATCTGGGTGCTGTTGGGAGGCAGAGGGATGAGCTGAATATATTGTGACATTAATGAGGTTGTCAGCCTCCTCATGATGGAGTGTCTGTGTTTGTGTGCCAGCAAGACTAACACCCTTAAACGCTCATGCGGTTAACCCCTGCTGAACCCTTTCCCAGGATACAAAGCTAAGGGGACGATTACACATGGCCCGCTGAAGCGTGCGGCCCACTCCAGCCTCACCCAAAAGCAAATCTGGGAAATATGAAGCAGATAACTAATCGGTCACCTCTTTCCTAATGATTTCCTAACCGTGCTGACACTTAACCGTATGAGCGTTTGAAATTAGCGCAAGAAAGTGAAAGCGTGTCATAGCGGAGCAATTAGGGAGTCCTGCCCCACATAGGGCTAATTACTGACCTGTGGGTTCCATTTAGAGAGAAGTGGAGTGAGGACGGCGTCTGACCAGCCTTCCATTTGCTGTAATTAATTACTCTCTTCAGAGAGTTGCGCCGCTACTAATCTGTGAGTAGAAGGGCTTCCTTTTGGGGATTCGTGTGAAGGGCGGAGCTTCCGTTTCGCCGGAGCAGAGTGGGTTAAAACCGGTTCGGAGAGGTTAGCGCCGTGATTCATTTTTATTACCGCGCGGCCCCTGCAGGCGGCAGGAGCGGCAAATTATTTCTGAAACAAAGTGGAGGGCTCTCATCAGAGCTATTACCCGCTTGTGGCCGAGGGCGGCACAAAGACTACAGAGGGTGACAGCGAGAGGGCCCCCCGTCAGTGAGGGATAGCCTTCCACATCCGTCCACGCTCCGGGACATCCTCCCAAAAATGGGAGCTGCTGTTTGTGCATGCGGGTGCTTTAGGAAGATGAGGCGGGGACGCCGGCCACTGGACCTCTGCTGCAGGATCCCGTATAACAACACCAACATGCAAATCAATTAGAAGTTCTGTGTGAAACACGAAGACGCCGTAGTGATAATTAAAAGAAAAATGCTGAAAAGAGCAGCCAGAGTGTCAGTCTGCAGATGAACTGCAAAATACTCGCAAGGATTTAAAACCTTTATTTGTTTTAATAGAAATTTTAGGCAGCTTTGAAGTTGAGTTTCTCTTAAAATCAGCACATTTGAGGCGATAACAAAACTGGAGTTTGGACTTAAAAACTCAAATTTTACTGTATTTTTTGTTCAGTTTTTAATTATGTTCTTTAAAATTTCAATAAAGTCAGACTGGAATTTACTGACATTCTTTTGGAAAGAAAAATTCAGATTTAAGTTGTAAAAATAAGGTCTAGTTTTAGATCAGGGGTGTCAAACTCAATCGCACAGGGGGCCAAAATCCAAAACACACCTTAGGCCGAACAGGATAAACATTTACTGAACACGTTCAAAAAACATATTTAATATTTTTTTACATAAATATAGGGATATGATTCCAGAATAAATCAACTTAAACCTTAAATAACTTTCAATACTTTGCTCTCCATTATAATACATTCTGTTAAATTATACAAGTTAGATATAAAATAAATTTTAAAAGAAAAAATCCTTAAATTTTTTTTACTTGTATGTCATTTTATATAAAAAAATAAACTCACATGTCACAGACACATTGGGGCTGCTGTCAGATCTGGCAGCGCAAGGAATTGTGGGATATCGTTCCCTTTGCCTGTCTGGTGGTTTGAGGTTTAGAAGTGGATTTTTTAAAGTGTTTTTTTGTCTTTTACTCTATTACGCTGGAGTTGCTACAATATGTTAGCAAGATAACATCGGGCGGTTAATAAAAATAATAATAACAATAAAATAATTAAAATAAAATAATCTGGAGGGCCAGATTTAATTACCCCAAGAGTCCTGATCCTTCCGTTTCATCTGAATTCAGACCGACGTCAACCTGACGTTTGTGTTTCAGACCAAAGCTTGTAAACTAACCATGTCATTAAAGATCACTTCAGTGATTGGCCAGGGATTACGAGGGAGGGGCAACACAACAGGAGAAAGAACAGTCATATTTTTGACTAAAACAAGTAGAATGAGTCTTGGTAAGAATGATCTAAATTGGACTCTAAAATTGGAAACAATATGTCTTAAAAAACATTTATGCTCAAATAAGAGTTTTATATCTTTAAAGTTGGTATATTTTACACACTTTCCCCCTAAAAAATTGCATTTTAAGCAGCAGTCCAACAATCTTTCATGCTAAACTCTAAGTATCCTAAAGTGAGACTGAAATTACACATTTCAAGATAAATTTCTCTCAATTTAAATGCAAAATATATTTAAAAAAAGTTTCCATTTCATAAAACCAATTATATATTTCCTGAAACAATCAAAAGGTATATTTCTACTTTAACATATTATGTGCAAAAAAAAAATTCATTAGAGATATTAATTTTTTCAAGATCAAACAAGATTTTTACCGTCTTAAAACAATCGTTCCATATTTCTGAGCCGTTGGGTCCGATTTATCTTATTATGAAGTGTAATGAAATATTTCAACTAGGTAAAAATATTTGTTGAGATGTTTTTCTGTACGTTTTCCAATCCATGTTGGGATAGTTCACTTATTCAGACTTCATCGACCAATTTAAACGTCAGGTTGAACACTTTTTGCTGCTCATTTGGTACGGTGGAGGCGTGCTGCAAGATGGTTACTGAGGAGGCGACGGCTAAGAAGACACGCCGATAAGTGATATAGATTGTTGGGAAAACAGTGCGTGTCATGTTAAAAGTTCTTTAAATGAGCCCGCATTCATCCAAACACACATTTCAATGAGTTGCTGTGTCTCATCGTTGCTCCTCTGCTGTTTATATCCCATAATTCCCGGCTATGGTGGCAGTTTTTGTTCAGTTGTTCCACTCCGAGCATGGAGCCTAATCAGACTGAATAATCTCAGAGCAGATTTTTGAGATTTTTTTTAAAAATTGATCAACTTGCACTAAAATCTCATTGTGTTCATATTTTGTTATAAATTAATTATTTCCACTTATTACACTATTTTTTTCATCACAGTAATAAAAAAAACTACAATTAGGTTATTAAAAAACTGAAGGAAAAAAATATTTTATCTAAGAAAAAACTTATTATTGAGCTGCATAACATTCAATTTAATTTGTTTTATTTATGGATTTAACCTTTATTGAACCAGGTATGCTATTAAGAACATGTTCTTATTTACAATAACGACCAACGAGTGGAGAAATATAAAGATAAATAAAAGAACATCACAATATATACAACTTTTTACATCAAGATCCAGGAATCCAGGAATCCAGGAAAACAAATAAGTTAAATAGCTTTTTAGCTAAAATGAGCAGGATTCAGTCTCTATAAATTAAAAGGTTTTTAAAAGCTGAGATTGATTGAAAAGTTTTAATACTAAGTATATTAGCGCAACAGCTTTTTGAATGCTTGTGGATCTCCTGATTTCTTGATTTTGATTTTCTTATTATAAAATTTCTTGTTAAGTAAATATGGATTGATCATTTTACGAATTTATAGTGATTTTTTCTTAACATTAATGTCCTTTTCCTACTTCCAAGCTAAGTTTTGGCACAACTTCTGGTTTCACTTTTTAAATTTTATAGCGATTAAAATACATTAGGAGCTTTAAAATGTGTCTGATTTATAAATAAAAAGACAATTTAACATATTTAAACCGATTTAAAGGAGAATTTTTTTTTTTGCACCAAACAGATGATCAGGAGTCGCAGCGGCTCATCCACATCCAAACAAATCAGCCCATTACCACGCCTGCAATCACTCTGATGTACGCCAGTAATTTCATTCCAGGCCGGATCTCTGCACAACAAATCTGTGCATTGTGTGTTTTTTTATTTGGATCCGGAACATCATAAGCAAAGCCAGCCTCGTGGATGAATGCCTTTTAACTTAAATCTCAAAAATGCAAAGAGGTAAAACTAGTCTTGCGGGAGACGTTTCATCAGAAGCCCGGTTGATATTCAGGTAGTTACTGAGTCGTTTAGATTAGGTGTCACTAATATTTAGCTGGAGTCAGCAGCCATCCGCTGCCTGACTGGGTGCCATCAGAAAAGCTGCTTTATGCCACCGCTGTGACAGAATTAAAATCACTTCTATATAAAGTTAAGAGAAACAAGCTCAGAGACGTGAAGTCTTACATTTAATCTCACCAGAAGGAAAATGATTAGCATCTCTACACCCAACCAGAAGTGATTGTTTAAGGATTGGTTATTCTGCAAGATGTATTGTTGGACAGAGAGAGCTAATGGAGCTGTGGCCGCAGGACACGATTGGATTTTGAAGACAGTGAGGAACCTCGCTGCCGGAGGCGACGCGGGAAATCAACATCAATAATCTTTCATCAAGTCCACGGCGGAGGACATAAGCAAAGATCCAACTCGATAAACAACTGTAGGCCCTCATTGGGGTCTGTTGTGACCGCGGAGCAAAGCATTGATTCAGGAGGTGAGACTATGAGCAGCTGTTAGCTGTTAGGAAACGATAAATGAGACGGCACTTTCAGAGAACAGCTTCTGCGGTCTCAGCCACTGAACACCAACACCTCGCCGCCGCAGCTTAAACAGTCAAGAAACTTACACTGTAAACAGAACGTGTATGGAGCTGAATTGGGGCCAATATATTACTTGAAGCCTAAATCAAACAAATATTGATGTTTGGTAAAAAAAAAAAAAAAAAAAAGAAAATGTCAAAAACCTTTTGCTATTCTAATATATACTTAATTATTTTCAGCTTAAAATGCTCAATTTTTTTGGTTTCAAACTAAAAATTTTTATTTCAAACCTTTTTTCTCAGTTTCAAAACTTTTGGCCCCGTTGTGGCGCGTTGGGCCATGGCTAACACCAAGAACCAATCAAAATCAATGAGGGCGGTAACTTCAGTCCCGGTGCATTCACTGACTCCAAGAAATGTTAGAACTATGGTCAGAAAATGGCTGTATTGGCCATAAATATTTGAAACCCAAATAAAATATTTTGAAAAATATATTGGTGTTCGGCCAAAAAAAAACCCTAAAATGTCAGAAACTTTTTGCTGTTCTAAAATAAATGTAATTATTTTCAGCTTCAAATGTTCTGGGTTTTTTTGGTTTCAAACTTATAATTCCAATTTCAAAACTTTTTTTGTTTCAAATCTTTCCTTTCACTTTTAAATCTTTTTTTCGTTTTCAAATCTTAATCTTGAGTCTCAAAAAACAAAAAACTAATGTTTGCTTGTTTCACTTTAAAGGTAAAGTACGTTCCATTTCTTCCCCTTTGAATATTTTGAATACTCCACTTAACTTCTTTCAAAGTCTTCAGAAAGTCAAACTGAAGCAAGTATAAAACATTTATGAATTACTATTACACTTATTTTTTTTGTCACTTTAATTAAAATAAAATACAATGAGGTTCATAAAAAAAAAAAAATGACCTAACTCTCTCTCTCTATCTATCTATCCATCTAAAATGCATCACAAATGTCTTTTATAGTGAATAAAAGCAATTTCCTAGCACAAAAAACATTCCACCTCAGAAATGGTCTAAATAACATCAACCATTTCATAAGTATGTATTGCACGGATACTGTGTGATTTTTTTGTTTTACAAGATTTACATTTAAATTACACCCAAAAAAAAACGTTTAAAATGTGTGATGACGTGACATAAATGATGTGGTCGAACCTGTAAATGCGCTGTTTATTTATTTCTTCTTTAAAAACATCTTTACAATGAAAAGAGCCAGCGAGCTGTGCAGGAGTCTAGTGCCCCCAGCTAGAGCCCGCAGAGCGTCTTTGCTGTGACAGACAGAGTGATGACCCGGCCCCGTGTGATGGATATGTGACAGGGAGGTTTGGAACCCGGGGGCACGGCTCTCGGGGCAAGGTTTAACCATCATGGTGCACTTAATTACCTGCACCGCCACACAACGGGTCATTAGTCAGGCTGGAATGTTTGGGGTCTTCGACTGTCACCGAGAGGTGAAAAAAAAAACATCTTCCTGCGAGATTTGGGAAGTTCCAAGACAAAAAAAAAAAAAGGGGGGGTACTTGGTGAAGGAAAAAATTTGAATTAGACCTGAATCATTAGGACCGAATATGCTTTATGTCTATGGGGTCATATCAGGATCAGCTTAAAGTGAACGAAAAAATAGAGTGAAATCTTGAAAAAAATGTGAATACAAGACACTGTAACTGAAAAAACTGAAAATTTGAAAAAAATTTTTTTTGCAAATTTGAAAAGGATTTTTTTGCAAATTTGAAAAGGATTTTTTTGAAAATTTGAAAAAAACATTTTTTGCAAATTTGAAAAGGAAATTTTTTGAAAATGTGAAAAAACATTTTTTGAAAATTTAAAAAACTTATTTTAAAAATTTTAAAAGGAAATTTTTTGAAAATTTGAAAAAACATTTTTGCAAATTTGAAAAGGAAATTTTTTGAAAATTTGAAAAAACATTTTTTGAAAATTTAAAAAACTTATTTTGAAAATTTGAAAAGGAAATTTTTTGAAAATTTGAAAAAAACATTTTTTGAAAATTTAAAAAACAAAAAAAACCCTGAAAACTTGAAATAAATCCTGAAAATGTGAAAAAAATTTTGGGAAAATTAAAAAAAATGTATGCTTCTTCACCTTCTTTTTTGTTTTCAGTTTCAATTCTAATTTTCGAGTTTTTACTGCTTAGCTGAGCCAATTTTTTTTGTTTAATTTTCAGGTTTTTTTTCAGTTCCAATGTCTATTTTTCAAGTTTTCAACCTCTTTTTCTTTCACTTTAATCTGATCCTGATTTGACCCCATATCTGTGTTTCAGTCATGAAATATTTTCTTGATTAGCGCTTACATGCCAAGTGACAACTCAGACAAGTCCGAGCATTTATCAGGTAAGTGTAAAGTGATGTGACGCGGGCCCCGCCCTTCATAAACTACTGCTGTCAAGCAGACAGAAGGACAAACTGAGACGAGACGATGTGCTGTGGGAGTCTGAGTACAGGATGAAGTGACGCTCAGACATAAAGTGCTGCGTTTTTGCCTCAGTAGGCTGACATTTATGGACCCCCGGTGCTTCTTATGGAGCGTTGTGGTGTGAACTGCCTCTGCTGAGATGTGGGTGGCTAATAAATGGCAGTTAATGGAGAGGAGACGTTGCTATCTTCTCTTTCTATAATCTCCCGGCGCTTCATTAGGCAGCACCTTTATTTGCAAACGTGAGCTAACCTGGTGCTGTCGCTTCCCGGCTTGGCGTATCCCTCCAGAGCCCCCTCCCACACGCTGTTGGCCATGGCGTTCCCGATGGCGGTCATCACCATGCTGAGCTCCACCGGCCAGCTGTCCAGGTCCAGGGAGCGCACGCGGGACAGGTGAGTGCCCAGGTTCCGGTGGATGCCGGAGCACTCGATGCACATCAGAGCGCCCAGATTCAAACTGGCCCAGTCAGGATCTGTTTGACAGAGAGCGAAAAAGCATCATAAATAATGCATAAATGGTCATTTTGGTAAAAGATTTGAATATTTCTACTAATCTTGTTTGTGTTAAGTGAGAAAAAAGACCCTAAACATTTGCCTTAAATTGTTTAAAATCAATTTAAAGTCCCACTCTGATCATCTTTTCATCTATTTTAAAACTATTCCCAGTGGGTTTTTTTTTTCATTATTATAACAATTTTTAACCAAAATTGAATCATTTTGAGGACATAGTTTCTGCAGCCTGTCAGGGAGTCACTAAAAATTTGCCCCTGTGTTTTGTAGGCGGAGCAACCCCACCCCCACCTGGCGTTCTGTTTATGCGATCTCCTGCTAGCTTACAGCCCCAAAAACTCCCAACCAAACATTAGCTGCGCAACAAAAATGGCGAGCAATATTGGAGATATCCAGCCGTAGAGTTTTGAGTTCAGACGAGGAAAACGAAGACGTTCACGGATCGAGTCGTCTGAAAAAATGGAGCGGGAATGTTTCGTCTGTTCCTGATTCACAAGGATTTGAATAAGAAAATACTCAGAAAAGCAACTTTATGATTCATTTTTTTGTTCATGTGTTTCCACCAACATAAAGCACATGTTAAATACACCAAAAATCAGAGATTTTGTTAAAAAAAATGTATATATATACATATATTTAGAGGTTACAAACTCAGTGTCTCTTCTGTTTTTAAACATTTTTAACTTAACTTTTAAAAAGAAAGAGAAATACATTTTTGACCAAAAATGATAAATATCTCCAACTGTAGTTATTTACTTAATTTTTTTTTTTGATCATGTAATGACATTCAAGTGTAATATAGAAGAAATGTAAGGACGCACATTGAATACATTCCTCTAGAAAGTAATTTTCTTTAAAAAGTCTGGTTTGTGGAGCTTGTAATCGACAAAATCACCAAAATTAGTCGATTTTCTGCACATTTCAAACAAAGCCTGAACGCCTCAAAGCTGCTGACCGGTCAGTCAAATCCGTCTATATTACTGGAGACTCAGAAGCAACAATGAATAAGATAAGACGAGATGCCTCAATGTCAAGAAGAATAAGAAGGATTTAAACTCTAATTAATAGTGTTAAATTAATGTGTTAATCATGATTATTTAATTACAGATGAATTAGCACGTTATTATTGTTTTAATCATGTTAATCTCATGTGTAATCTAGTGTTCTCAACGATTTACTTCTTATTTATCTGAAACCGCATCTTACATTACTCTCAGTGGGTGCTGGTCTTGGTGTAACTGCGTGTACTGTGTTGTTTTGTAGTTCTTAACAGAATTTACCTGAAATAAATCCATAACCCCACAACTACTATGTATTAAGTCCGACGAGGCGTTCCTTATCATAAATTAATGGGGTACATGACTGGGTGTTCACATGGGATGGTAAACTGTCCAAAAAGGTCAGCATGTATATTATAGTATTAATAAGTAGTTTGTTTTGAATATTTTTTATATTGCTCAGAAAAAGTTTTCTTTGTTAAATTAGAGCCTGATGTTTAGCTCTTGTTTTTTTCCTAATTTAAAAGTTGAAAACTGTTATATTAGGAAGACTTCATAAAGACACTATTTTTTAGTTATATTTGGATCTTTTATTGCACCAGAAATTTAAATGGAAATACCTCAAGTGAAGCCTTTCACAATTATTAGGTTTAATTAAAGGTCATAACTAATTAATCACATTAAAATTAATAACAGCTACATCTCATTGTTAAACAGTTTCTCTTCCGAATTAAAAAACAAAAGGGGAAAAACTGTAAATTGGACCGCATTCAATATGTAACAAAATGTTTTATTTGTCATTTTAAATAAAGTTTTAAGAGAAACTATTTTAGTAAAACTGATACAAAAACTGAATTTCTTTTGGTGACCCTTCCCTAAAGGTCGTGTCACACCTGCACTACGTTCATTCTATGCATTCTCCATGTATGTAATTTCAGTCTTTTGTAATACACGCGTGATACGCATAATTCTTAAGTGTTCCTTGATGTCTGTTGAAGGGTATCCACAGACGGGTCATTCAGCAAATTTGGTTTTGAGTTGTTCCAAATTGTTGGTCAGTTGAGAGTTGTGCAGTTTTTTTTATATCTAACGTAGTTTATATGTCACTCTAAATATTTTTGCAATTTTGCGTGATTTTTACGAGTCATTCTGTAGGGCACGAGCAGTGCTCAACCTGTTGAATCACTGGGTACCTCACAATTCGATACGATACGTGATACATGGCTCACGATATCGATAATATCGCGATACTGCGATATTTGGTAAAAATCCTCTCTAATAACTAATATTATATAGAAGAACACTTTTTTGGGGGGAAATATGTCCTCATTTTATTTTTTTATTTTAAACACAATCATAATAAACAACTTATGTCTTATTTTGTGCAACAAATTATAGACACTTTTGTTTAATGTTGCTCAAAATCACTAATACTATAATTAATTGAATTGGAATTATTTTGAAAATTTGATGTTAACAATAGCAAACATGATCAGCAGTGCCACAGAAATACTGTTAGCAAGCCTCTGTCAAGTGTTTCCTAATTTTTTTGTGTACTTTTCCCACATTTGAAAAGGGCTAAGCATTCAAAATTAAAGGCTGATTTACTCAGACTGACACTTGAGATTATTTCTCCAATCTTTATCTATTTTCCATTTGGTCAGTCAGCAGTTAACAGGTAAAAACCCTAAAACACATAACAATGGCAATAAATATTTAAAAATTCGAATTCTATTACAAATTAGCAATAAACAACTTTAATCTATAATAATTTTAAGTGCTTCAATTAACTAGAAACTTCCCTATTTTAGCATAAATTCATGTACTTTATTTTAATTACATTTTTTTTAACTTCATACATCAAATCCTGCATTTTTTAATTTAAGAATGACTTTAAATTAACATCAGCAAAAAGTAATTACTTTCATTTGAAAACCTTACACCATAAATTTACCAGAGTTACACCGTACACCAGCAGGTTAAACATCAAAGTGCATGAAAGCGAAAATTCCGACAGTACCTGAAGTATACACAAGCAACTACGAAGCACGCGCCTCGTTCCCACAGCGCGCCGATCAAACAGGAAATAAGCGATGGCGGTCATTCTAGCGCCCAGACAAACTCACTTCTTACCGGCTGCCTCTTCAACAGATGGATGATAATTGCACAGAGGTAGGCATGATTTTCTCACGCGATACTGAGCCTGTATCTCGCCGGTGTTTTTCCTGATTGAGTGCGTGCGTCGGCAAAATAAGTTCGACGCAGCGCGCTGAGCTGCGTGAAAGTTCCGCCATGCGACTCTTCAAATGAAAATATAATATCAATACTTGGTGAGAATCAATCGCAGGACTAAATATCGCGATATATCGCAATATCGATATTTTGGCACACCCCTATTAGACACTATTCTTTGTGTATCCCTCCGTTTGGAGGGCTAAATGAAGGGGAAGGGAGAAGAGCAGAATTCGGATTGGGTCAAAGAGAATGGCGGACTCAGCATTAGAAGCTCACACCGTAGTTTTGAGATAAAAACAACGAAAAAAACAAACAAAAAATGACAGCTAGTAAATTAATAGTCGGGACAGGTCGTGGCAGCCCTAGTTTGAAGGTTTGCAGGGATTTCGAGGCGTACTCACTGGGTGCATCACAGTCCACACAGAAGCTGTTCCCCCTCACGTTCCTTATGGACTGTATGGCCACCGCATCACTTTGGCTTCCTAACCGAGACTGTGAGAAATAAAAATCAGTGTTTCAGTAAAACAAGGCAAACACTTCCAGAAAACCTGTAAGGAGGAGGAGGAGGAGGAGGAGGAAGACTGAAAATCTGAATATGAAAATGAAGCTGTGTCTCCCCAACACCAGACGTGCTTTAGCTCTGAAATCTGTCAGTTCTAATAAGAGGACCCCCCCCACACCGCGGTGCACCTGTCTGACAACCTCCCGCATGTGACAGCTTGAAGTGGGTGAGCGGGAGCGGAGAGGGGGAGGGGGGTAATACATTTTGTAGGTTGAATGGAAATGAAGCAGCAGATCTGAAGACGGCTCCTCCCACATCGCCTCCGCCTGCTGATCTACTGTACCTTGTTCTTGATGACCTCACAGGACTGCAGGCTGGCGAAGATCTGACTCTCGATCAGCTGGACCCACAGCTCCCGCTCCTCGTACGTCGACGCCTCAAAGTTCCACGTCTGACCCGTCAGAGAGACGATGACGAACTCGAAGGAGTCTTCTTGCTCTGCAAAAACACAAAAAAACGATTTAGAAAGGCGCGCAGCGCGGACAATTAAACAAATAAATGAAAGGCAAATTTAAACGAGGCACAAACGTCGTCTTCCCATTGGTTGTGTTTAACGAGATTATATGAAAATGTCACCTGACGTTTTGGATGAAGAGGCCTGACACGACATATGTTCCAACACATGCTGCAATGCCTCTGCGGTTCAGAAGCCATTCATTAAGCGCTTACAGTACAACATGGCGACGCGGAAAGCCTCTGATCTGTGCACACGCTTCAGCTCATTGCCAAATGATTTGTAATTACCTAATTATGTCTATGCAAATAGTCATCTCATTTGCATAAACCGTGTTTGGAGGACTGCAGACAAACAGACACAAAAGATCGTCTTCCTCTGAGAAACATTTCTGCTTTTTTATTCCTGATTAATTCATCAAACGCCGAATAAAGACGAGTTTTATGTTGAAATGATGCGATTGAGATCATATTTAAGTTAAAAAATGATTGCTTAATCACATTGTGATTGTTGGACAGATTATCCAGTGACTGTTTTTTTTTTGTTAAGAATCGATAGATCGTCCTTGCTGCGAGAGTCGGCCGTGTGCTGTTAAATGACAGATGTGCGTGGGGTGGGGGGTGGGGGGTGGGGGCCGCCTCTCGTGTTTTCTGCGGCGCAGGGCCGTGTCTTCAGGGAGAAAGCAATAATCCAATTAGCTCGACACCCACTTCAATTATCTGATTTAGTTGGGAAATCGACTGCAGGTCACAAAGAATCAATAAAGACTTGGAAAGCTCTTCATTTAGGCTTACAGTGAAAAGTGACATTTAAAGCAGCAGAATTTGACAAAACTTGCAACTTTGTGTGACAAAGGAGGAAAAACACACACAAAAAAGTAGGATTAATTACGGTACGCATAATCGAATTTGCTTTATCCTCGTCCAATACACCTTTAGGTATTAATGCATTTGATTAGAATTTGCAAGAGTTGTTTTTTGTGCTCTCATCATTTAGAAAAAAAAAAAAACCAGAACAAAGCTAATTATTCTGTTGACTGCCCAGGCAATAAATTGGAGGCATTAAAACACTTTCATTATGGAGATTAAAAAAGCAATGGATTAATGGTTTCTTAAACTGATGAGTGTCCATGGGAAAACGGCTCCCGCTCCCCATGCGAAGAAATTCATGTCTGGATCATGTCGAACACAAATACAGCAGGACGATTGTTATTTTTTATTTTCATCACTGTTCTATGTCTTCTACAGCTGTCGTTCCTTTTTTTGGGCCACAGATCAGTTTGATGTCAAATAATATTCTTGCAGACGGTCAGTAGAGGTCAAATTTTGATTATTTTTAAGCTCCAGGTTTCGGGAAAATCTATTTTTCAAAACAATCTGAAAAAATCTGTAGAAAATAAAGAAAGTTGAAGCTGTTTCTGATACATAAAAGTGTCATAAAAGCACCATCTTTAATAGAAGTCCATTTAACACGGATGACTCAATCGTGGCACAGATTATCTTTCTACGACGGAGTATTAGGGCCACCGAAAAAAAAAAAAAAGTAATATTACAAGTTTTTTTCTCGTAGATATACGACTTTAAATCTCGTAAATTTATGAGTTTTAATCTCGTAGATTTATGACTTTTTTTTCGTAATGTATTAAAATCGAGGGGAGTCTACATTCAGTGAGATTTAATGCCGTGACTGAAGCACCAACCAAACTGTGAAAAAGCGTCTTAGATTTCATCAGGTAAACTGAAATGTTTAAAATATTTCAAATATTTGGAAGTTCCTTTATTTGATTTACAGTTTATTAATGTTTATTCGTTGATGCTGCTTGCAGGATCTCTGCAGATCCGTTTATGAAGCGGTCCATATCCTCCAGCTGTCCACTTCACGTCATTTCTTTCCTCTACGACAGACCAGATCTCCTCCAACTCTGTGATGCTTCCGTCTGAAGAGGACTAGTTTTTGGAATTTCAATGTCAATGTTCTTGTGCTAACGTTGTCATTTCTCATGTTGTTGTTTTGTGTCGAGACGGGACGTTTCATTTGGGGAAGGAGGCGTCTGGAGCTCTGTTTTACGTTCTCTTTTGGTTTCTGAGCATGACAGAGACATGACGTAAGGTGGAGAAAGGAAATGAAAGATGTAATAAAGTGACGATCCTGATGAACGTGTATCTCTGAGCTCTTTATTTTACATATGAAACTCCGCACTGTTGTGTATTGAAGTTAGCTGTTTATGAACTGTATTACCCAGAAGGCCAAGCGACTGGTCACATGTTCGGTGCACGGCAAGTGGTAAGCTAGCAGATGAGCGCTAGTCATGCACAGTGTAGCAGTATGAAGAGACTGTTAATAAAAAGTCTGTTTAACACAATAATAGCGCCTCTTTTGCTTACTTGAAGATACGCAAGACAACACACGCACTACCGAACCGGAAATAATTTGATTTTGAATCGCCAAAAGGTTCAGAATTTCTTTGCTTTAAACACCGATCTGGACATAATCTACACCAGATTCTCCACGTCTTTCATCTTCAAGCACGGCTCTGATAAACAGACAACTTTGGTTCTTTTCTCATTAAATTACGACTTTTAATCTCGTAGATTTACATGTTTTTTCTCATAAATTTACGACTTTAAAAGTTGTAAATTTAACCTATGACTTTTAAAGTCATAAATATACGACTTTATTCTCATAATTTAGCAGTTAAGACTTTTTTCTCGTAAATTTACGAGATTTAAAGTCGTAATTTAAAAAATATTTTTTCTTCATAAAGTGACCCTAATACTCCGTCGTATCTTTCAATGCGATCCCCACACCTTTTTTTTTGGTTTCTACTGTCTTTATTTTATTTGTTACAACTTTATACACAAATATAGACTTGTAGTTTAGCAATTATCCTCATTGCTATTTTTTATTTAATTTTTTAATGTATTATTATTTTTTTGTTTCCTTTAAACAATAACTATAGTTATTGTTTAATAGTCTGGAATTGTGGACCATTTCAAACATTGTCTTAACTCCGTATTTAAAGACATTTATTTACATTCCTTATTTTATTCCATTCATGAAGACAGCATTACATTAACATATTCGGTACACGTTGAAGGTCCACATATCTTCATGACAGGAAAGGAGCAGTAAGAAGAATAACATTCTTATTTAATTGCTAAAAAAAAAAAAAAAAACATAAAGCAAAAAAAAAAACAAAAAACAAAACAATCCTAGAATGGCTTTTAGCGCCTGTCCCCACATACTAATTACACATTACTTATTCCTCAATTTTCGTCTTTACAAATATTTTTTTAAATAATATTTTGTCAGTACAACCTTTCAAAACGTCTTGTTGAGCATTCCAAACTTTTCCCTCAACAAAAGAAAAACATGACTGCTTTAAGGCAGTGCGAGCGACTGGAAACTTAAAATCATATTTCCTCCTGTGATTAAATAAATCATTTTTGCAGACTCTCCGGCATCTCTCTATTAAAAAAAAAACTCAATTAAAAATGGAAAAAAAAAAAAAGATTATCTTTCAATGCAAAAAGATGAATCGTATTTCTCTTTACGACTGCCGCCACATACTGTTTCCCAAATGCCACCGTACTGCAACATCTATGAAAGTTTTTGAGTAAATCGGGAGGCGGCAGGGGTATTTTTACACGCCTCGCCAAAAATGTGGAGGTTTTAGGGAAAACGTCAAATTTTACAGCGATCGGACGATTTTTTTGACATTGGTCAGTGGCTGTTCGGGCACATAGGGGGGGTAGTAGGGCTGCCACAAACGATTATTTTAATAGTCGACTAATCACCGATTATTTTTTCCGATTAGTCGACTAATCGGGTCATGCGCAAACTGGATGTAAAGACGCTGAAGTTGATAACCAGCTGAAATATTAATTAAATGCCAAATTAGCCTAAAAAATAAAAAGAGCCAAAGTTGACTAAAATAGCTAGCATACTGCTGAAATATTAGCTAAACTCAAAATTAGCCTAAAAAAAACAGAAAATCCTAAATTAACCAAATAGCTATTGTCGCTGAAATATTAGTAAACTTAAAAATAGCTTAAAAACTGAAAAAAGAAACCTTAAGTTAGCAAAACAGCTAGCATGTAGATTAAATATTAGCTAAACTCCATAAAAGGCCAAAATTATTAACTGCCAAAATAGTCCAAAAGTGGCAGAATGCTATTATAACTTTTAACTTTACTACACTCTGACTTCATAAATATAAAGTACCGACTAATCGACTATTAAATTAGTTGTCGACTATTTTAATAGTCGATTAGTCATCGATTAGTCGACTAATCGTGGCAGCCCTAGGGGGTAGCAGCACAATAATTGACCCAAAATCACCTGATGATCTCAGACCGTCATCCTTCCTCCGTGTAACCGTCCCACCACCACCGCTCCATGCAGTTTCGTAGGAGCTGGCACTCCATGAAGTGAGGACAAGATTATACTTAAAATCTGTTTTAGCCAGTATTAAGTGATCCAAAAATTGGTCCGATCCAAGAACTTTCTGTGAACTCGATGCGTTTGGCCCTCAGACGAGTCGTAGCTCCGCCTTCTTATGGACAATAATGAGGTTGTAAAACGGGACATATGTCGCGTTAGAGAGTGGCACGCCAAGAAATAATCACCATGTGATGTTAACATAAACACTGTCACCCTTAACACATCTACAAGAGCCTGAGATCAACTACAACCAATTAAGACATAAATGAACAGCTCGACACCGATCCTTACATATGAGAAGCGGCAGATATGATTCTCTTGAAGGCGGTACAATAAAAAGGGAAATTACAGCCTAATGTCTGCAGAGCCTCAATAAAAAAAAAAAGGCAGATAAGGATACGCATGTCTGTCCAGCATTTACATGGATCATAAAACAGTTTGGAATCCTCCTGTTTACACGCTTTTATTTACTACTTGATGGTTTCTTGCAGCAAGACAACAGCAAGTACTTAATTACACTGCATTAGGTACTTGTGCTTAAGCTTTTTCATTTTTTTATGTTGCTCCTTTTGGCAAAACATTGCAGAATAATGTTTTTTCCTTAATTGCCTTTAAATCTTTCTGCAAGAAATGGAAAAATTAAGATTTAAAGAAGTCAAATAAAGCAAAAAATAAGATTGAAAATATTTCAAAAGTGTTTTGTTTGTTTTTAAACATTTATATCGTTATGATGAATGTGCAGTAGAAATACACATGATTTTCTGGGGCAAACCTGAATTATTAGTTATTCTGACATATTTTGACCTTAAATGGTGTCATTAAGCAAATACATTTACTTCCAGATTGATTAGGACTCAAATGCAAACTGGAAAATGAATTTTTGCTCCAGTTTCATTCAGCAAATCAGAACGCAAAGAGCCTAAAATTAAGGTTAATAAAGTGAATAAGATATATGTATGTTAAAATCTTTCAAATAAAAGGCATTTCTCTGGTGTGATATCCTCAATTTGGCTAAATAATGACTAACAAATTCAGAAAACATCCAAATGTTTGAGTTTATAGGCAAGTTTATTGGAGTTAGGGTCAAAACATTGACATGTTAGTTTATGTCCTTTTTACAATATAGCTATTTAGGTTCAGTTTTCCTGATGAAATTAATATTTACAGTATTTAAACATTTTTAAATGTGATTTTTTGTTGATTTTAATAATATTAAAGGGGAGATGTCACACTGGGCTGAGGGTTTCTGTCAAATACTGACTTGATTTCATTTCCAAACACATTTTGTTTGGCTTGTTTGTTAGTTTATTTGTTCATTATTGATATGAACCAAAAGTAATCAGTCCCTTTAGACAGGAAAGACACATAAAAAAGCAAAGCTAAACAACATTTGAATATTTATACATTTAATAAACAGTGTCCTGTTACGCAGGACCCCCCCAAAAAAAGAACAAAAATGGTTTAAACTTCAACAAACGATTCTAACTTCATCTGACATATAAAAAGGGAAAAATTTAATTTAGTTCAGTTTCAATTATACAACCCAATATCACAATACAGTTAAAAGAATAGCTATAAAGAGATAGCTATCAAAAATGTGTGTCATTATTTTTTCCTCATCAGAGATATAATAGAGAAAAAAAAAGTTTCTGCTGTTTTATTGTCTTAATTTGAAAATTTTAACTAAACAAAGGTTTAACATTTATTACTAAATGATAAATCCTCAGATTAAAAATCAACAGGAAAATCGACTTTTTTAAACATAACTAAAAAATACAGAAAGTTCCACTCTAACAATATTTTTTTCTGTGATAAAATTATTCTCAGTGATCTTCTAATCATGATTATGCATTTTTTTTAGCCAAAATCAAAAAAGCCTTGTTGTTTTTCAAGACATATTTTCTGCGCAGCGCAAACAGTGCTGAGCGATATGATGATATAAATTGTGCGGGTGATAGAACAGTGTATGTCGAGCCATTTCTCTTATATCGTTTTTGTGCAAAAATGATGTGATATATATCGTTATAGTGATTTTAAATCATTTATATAGGGATATCCAAATGTTTCCATATAAGCTAAGCGGTATTGGCTCATTAGAAATGCAGTTTTGATTGGTGAGCGGGACCATAAGCTTAGAGCCTCAAGCTAACATTAGCGCCAGCAAAAATATTGGCAAGCATTATTGGATCGATCCAGTCGTACAATTTTGAGCCAGAATCACAATTCACTACAGCACCAGTGTTGAACAATCGTCATGTCTGGAACATCAAAGTGTGAGCAGGTCAGGGTGCACGTAGGGGGAGGGGACACTTTGACACGCCCATTTCAGTCTGAGAATTTTCAAGCATCCAGTTTTCTAATCCAACGTGATTTTTTTTATTGTTTCAAACACAAAATGAAAATAAAATAAGAATTTGAAAAATACAAATAAGAATTTAAAAGTACAAAAATACAAAATAAGCATAAGTATCTAAAAATACAAATATAATAATTGAGAAAATACAAATAAAATACAAATATACGTATAAGTAAAGCAAACAATGTGCAGGTACCGGTCGGAATTTTCACTTTCATGCACTTTGATGTTTAACCTGCTGGTGTAAATTTATGGTGTAAGGTTTTCACATGAAAGTAATTACTTTTTGCTAATGTTAACTAAAATCATTTTTAAATTAAAAAAAAAAAAAAAAAAGCGCATTTGATGTCATTTGATTTGATTTGAACTTAAAAAAAAAATTTAATTAAAATAAAGTACATGAATTCATGATAAAATAGGGAAGTTGCAAGTTAATTGAAGCACTTTAAATTATATAAATTATTATAGATTAAAGCTGTTTATTGCTAATTTTAATAGAATTCAAATTTGTAAATATTTCTTGCCATTAATATGTGTTTTTGGGTTTTTATCTATTGACTATTGACTGACCAAATGGAAGATAGATAAAGATTGGAGAAATAATCTCAAGTGACAGTCTGAGTAAATCAGTCTTCAATTTTGAATGCTTAGCCCTTTTCAAATGTTGGAAAAGTGCATAAAAAAATTATATAACACTTGACAGAGGCTGTAAAACGTTATATTCATCATCCTTTGGAGGTAGATAGCTGTAACCAATTTGAATTATTTAATTTTTGTTCTGTTGCTAACAGTAATTCTGTGGCACTGCTGATCATATTTACTATTGTTAACATTGAATTTTACAGATAATTATGATTCAGTTGATATCAAAGTTACAGTATTAGTGATTTTAAGCAACGTTAAACAAAAGTGTCTATAATTTGTTGCACAAAATAAGACATAAGTTGTTTATTATGATTGTGTTTAAGCTAAAAAAAATAAAACGGGGATATATTCACCCCCAAAAAAGTGTTCTTCTATATAATATTAGTTATTAGAGAGGATTTTTATCAAATATCGCAGTATCGCGATATTATCAATATCCTGAGCCATGTATTGTGTATCGTATCGTATCGTGAGGTACCCAGTGATTCTTTCAAAAAAAAAAACTGAAAATTCTTTCATTAAGTTTCGTAAAACTACAGAAATGTTTCGAAACACAGATTCATTTTATTGGAGTGGGTTTTTAATGTAAAATATGCTTTGGTTTCCTGAATCATGAATTTATGACCTAAAATTGCTAATCAGGCAAAAAAAAAAAACATATAGAATGGGTAAAATGGCTCAACTCTAAAAATAAACCGCAACTTTTGCTCAATCAGATTATAAAATCCTGCTACATGAGCGGCATACGTCTAATCAGGTCTAAATCTGTTTCTCAGGAGCGAACAGCTGGCAGTTAAGTCATCGTTTGACCTGAAAATCACGCCGGAGCCTGACCTGAGGACGGTGATTGCTCTTCGCGGTGCAGGTGCACTGCACAAGACCTGTGGACCAGATTAGCACCTCGGGGGAGGTTTCGCTGTAGAGCCCAGCTGTGCCGTCTATAAGTTAGTCTCCGACATAGCTTTTACTCTGCGGAATCCGCGGGAGAGCGACGTGAAGAATCCGCAAACAGCTGTTCGACTCGACGGAAAAGCTGTCCTCCTCGCGCGTGGGACGGTCACGCGTCCCGTACGTGCGTCGAGGCAGTCACTTAAAGAAGTGCTCGCCGCTCCCGTGAATTAACGAGCAGTTGGGAAGAACAGGCCAAGGCGGCGCCATCTGTAAATGTCACAGGCACTGCTTGCTCATTTTACACATCATTAAAGCCAATATTCCTAACCTGTATCAGAGCAATCAGGAGCAGGCCATTACTGCGACAGGGGCCCCGGGGGAACCACGACCAAACTCAGAGAGAAAAGAGCAGTGAGGAAGAAGAGCGCACTCTATCTATTTGACACCCCCCCCCTCTCTCTCTCTGCACTTAAACAAGCACACCTTCCAACAACCAACAAACACATGAAATCAGCAGCAGTGCCACTTCCCTAATAGCTAGTTCATTTAACAGCAGCGCAGAATGAAAACAGGCCAATTATACAAGTATCTGTGGGCAGTGTGTATAGAGCCCAAATGAGAATCTTGTTATTCCTCTCCCTCCATACTGTGGTGCTCAGAAAGCTAAGCCATTACACGAGCGGAGGCTCCAGGGACAGCTTTCGGAAATGAGAGCAAGTCTGGGAGTGACAAAACAAAGTATTGAGATAAACACCCACCATTAGCACAGGCAGTTAAACCTCCATTTTCTAATCCTCAGCTGGACTCCAGAGGATATTAACACTTAGTTTACTAAGGTGCAGGACAATAGGATTCTGGATTAGTCTGGATTGTCTATGTAAACGAAGCATTATCGCTAATCGTTTAATTATGGGTTTTTTTTCACTGATTTAACTCTGGACAGCAATAAAAATGTATTTAAAGAAAGTGTAGATGTGCATATTAAGTATTTATTTGTTTGTTTTTACTCCAGAAGAAAAAAAATCTGTGAAAGTTCCGGTTTGATGTATTTATCATGAAGGTTAAAAGTGTTTGTTCTGGTCTACAATTCTTCCTGTTTTTTAATCCAGTTTTCCTTTATCGACTATGATGATGAATCACACATGGGTCAAAGAATAAAGAGAAAAACAAAGTCCTATCTCGGATTTTATTTTGAAGGAATTTGGCCCATGTTTCCTTCCAACAAAACTGTCATGGAAGTTTTTGAAGCAATCATTGGTTGGTTTAGTGTGGTTCAGGCACTGACTGTATATGAGAACAGGTGGCTCCTCCCCCTTTGGAGTTCAAAAGAGGAAGAACTGAAATTCCATAGACTTCAATAGAGAAATAAACAGCTATTACTCAGTCATTCTATTTCAATTCTTTTCTCGCTCTACTTCCTTTTTATTTTTTTTTTTAACTTGTTCTTGATAATCCTTGTTTTTTTTAATGATATTTTTTCTGTAGTTAAACAAGTTATAAACTGGCCAATCAGTTGCCTCAGTAAACATTAGGGCTGGGTATCGATTATAAGAGCCTGGAACGGTTCGATTTGGATATTTTTTTCGATTCTTTCGATCCTTCAATTCAATTTTGAGTTTATACATTCATATTTAGAAATACATTAACAATCTACTATGTTTTGAATATATTTATATTAATCTGATACAGTTCACACACTGTAAAATGTCTTGTTAATATCATACAGTGTTACGTGGTTTCTCTACAGGAGAAGTTCAAGCAAAAATGTTCAGATCATTAACATTGTAAACATTGTTCTGCCTCTCCTGAAGGGCGTTTCAGTTCGGCCACTAGGTGGCGATCGCGCTTTACCATTTCACCTTATTTTAGAAGAAAGTAGGTGCAAAAAAATATGTTTTAGATCACAAACGGTTACTTTAAAAAATATTTCCTTAAAAGAGTTTAGAAAATTCAAGCCTGGAGTTTATATCTCATACAACATTAGCATCAAGCTAACAGACTTTAGCTTTGTGTGCTCTATATTTTCTATATTTATGAATCTGTAAACTAAAATATATTATTATTATTAGTTATTTGATTTTATTAACCCAGCTGAAGTGAAAGTAGATTGTTTTTTTAAACATTTGTTGCATAAAAATGTCTTATTAGGTGCTTTTATCTTAATATAAATCCAAAACAACAATTTTAACATGAAATAACTAAGCACAAAATAAAAGAGTTATAATTTCAAAACAAGATTTATATTCCACACATTATATTCTTTGAGTATTACACTCTTAAAATGAGATCAAAAGGGGTTTTTGGCTAATTAGTTTTTTTTATCTTGGTAAGATAAACTTTTTTTGCAATGAAACAGAATGTTCAGCTTTTAAAGCAAAAACTTTCAAAATGTTCTTGCCTGTGATTGGCTCTTAGGTGGCACAAACATAAAAATAAACTCAGAGTTGTTAGGGCAAAATCAAAAGATCCAGAGAGAAGCCGATGCATCTAAAAATATTTGAGCTGGAAACACAAAAATATATTTTAAAAACAAAGAAACATTAAAAAAAACAAACATTAAAGATTTTAGTTACTATTTTAAAAGTTTTGTTTTCAAAAGTCAACATTTTGTTTGTAATTTAGAATATTTTGATCTCAAAATTGTAACTTTTATTCTAAAATATCACCTCATTACAAATGCGTTTGATGACAGTAGGAATGAACTTTGGAGTAAAAAGAAAATATAAATGTAATATTTAAGACACATTTATCTTAAAATGTGTTATTCTAGTATTATTTTAGGATAATTACTCTCTAGAAAAAAGAATAGTTGGACTGTTTTACTGCTGACTCTTACTCTATTTTACTCTATTTTTTTAGCAATAAAGACTTATTTTAAGAAATTTTTCCAATGACCAGAAAAATATATGTAAATGTGAGTGTTTATTGCAAAGTTCAAGATTTAAATAGTTTTAAAGACCTACTCCAATGAAAACTTTGTTTTTATCATGTTTTGCAGCCTCAAAAATTAAAACTACATCTCTGAATATTTATTGGTATTTCTTTTTTAATGTTACTTAACTAAATAAAAAATGAACGATTCGGAGCACACGGACACTTAAACTTGTGGTTCTTTAAGCAGCTAGACTTTTATTTAACTTCTATATCTTATTCAAACTCACTGTCATCTAACTTTATCTTATCCTCATACCGTTGGACAGTCGTGCAATACATTTCACTGCATATTATATCACGTTTTTAATGTGTATGTGACAAATAAAATTTGAATTTGAATTCCAACCGTGCTGAATCATCACAATCTGTCATTAACACTTTTGAAATGACGAAAATTCTACACTTAACTAAACTCATTTAGTTCAAAAATGTAAAAAAAGGACTTTAAGACATCTGAAAGCACTACAAAAGTAACACCCCTGGGTTCATGTGTGCAGAGTGTTCTATTTTCTGTACAAAAATGTATGCAGTTTGTGTATAAACAGCTATTTATGTCATTGATAATACATCCATAAAGATTTGTTGTTTCTTTTGACGCTTATTATTTTTTCCGTTTTATTCTCTTTTATCTCCATCTTCTCTCTGACTCAGGTTTTCCTGATCTTCCTGTTTTTAATTGTTTGAGAATTTAAAACACTAATAATAAAATGGGGAATGTAGAAATATACACCTGGTTCTCCAAACAGATTGTAAAAATAAAAATGTGTCTCAGCCTCTGTTTTTTAGCTGCAAGGCAGAAAAAAGAAAGAAGTATTGTAAAGAAGTGTCTTTCTATAAACTTAAGTTCTGTAGTTTTTCATCATCTCTTGTTGTCTGCCTAATTTCTGTGACCTTTGCAGGAACAACCAGCACCTTTCATATAAACCGGAGACTCTCATTACAATCTCCCTCCATTGTGTCACCCGTGTTTTGTTGCTCAAGCCAAACGCCCCCCAATAATAAGAGGCTGAAACACTTTCTTTAAAAGAGAAATACATTAATGATGCTCCCCGACAGTCTGCATTAATCAGAAGGGGCTCCCCCTGAACACAAGTCTTTATCGGCCATCGATTTTCCAGTGGGTTTATAGCGGGCGACACACGGCGAGCGCTCGTCGCCGGGCGGCTGCTGGGAAGCACATTACGGGGCTGTCACTTGTCTCGACATGCATCCTGTATCATTCTTTAAGCACATGAGAAGTTCATTACGGCACACGGCTCAGACGGTGCATAAGATATTAGGGGGGGGTATTCTGTGGAAGTTAGAACAAAGACGCTAAAATGGGATTCAACCTTCTATCTATTGACAAATGAGAAGGAAATACGGGGGGCGGGGGGGGCACCTTAATATTTATTTGTCTTCATGAACTCAAAAAAAGTTTCAATGGAACTTAAGGTTTTTCCTGAACACGCCCTTGACTGTATCTGAGATCTGGACCGAGTAAGTGTGATGTCACCCATGAAACGACTTACTTTGGCTCCAGCAGAATCAAAATGATAAATATATGTACATAGAGCTTTACTACTTTCCTTCATGGTCCAAAGCGCTTTACAGTCACATTCACACACTCCGCAGTGTTCGGCTCCGCTGCCGAACACGGACGCCAACCTATGACGAGCAATGTGGGGTTCAGTTTGGCCACTTCGGCAGGCAAGGCGGGAATCGATCCTGCGATCGGCCGCTCTACCTCAGCACCATGGAAATGGAGCCGATTTAGTTGCTATTTTTTAGCGATAAAGATGGCGCCATGTTGGAGCCAGAACACGCCAGTGGGCATTGATTTGTCTGAACTGGTTTGAGTGACTGTTCATGGCAACAATTTATTTCACCAATCAGGATTAAGTTTGTTGAAAGTCCACACCCATGTTCAGCGTGGGAGGGTGGATATTGGGAATCTCAGGGTAACTCACGATACGATGCGATTCACGATACATGGCTCACGATACCGATAGCATCTCAAAGTGATAAACATCGCAATAATACATTTATTACCTTGGTAATCTATGATATATAACTATTTTTAAAACAAATTTATGTTTTTATTTTTCTCAAATATTTTCATTTAACACCCTTTCCAACATTAAAATAAAAATACCAATAAATACTAACGTGTCTTTACAATAATTACATACATTTTAAGGTGACTAATAAAAAAAACTTCAGTTAAGAACCAAAATACAGACTATATCAAAGAACCTTCTCACTTCAAAGAGTAATAAATGTGGAAATAAAGATTCATAATGCTGCATTTCAGTTAATTTTATGTCATATAATTGATTATTATTGAGGCACAATATGAACTTTCAGCCTGTTAGTTTTATAATATTGTTTTGGGTTTTATTCCATATTCATTCACCCTCCTTTTATTAAAATTTCTTGCATTTTTCTTTGATAATCAACACTTCTATCACATGATCTATGAGTGTCCCACTAGTACACACCTGTTGGATCAGAAATAACACTAAACATCTCATTTGGACGGTCAGACGCTCCGCACCTGATTCTAGCGCGGCGTTTGGACAGGTTACTGCTACTGCTGCTCTTTCTATTCCTATTTTTTTAAGATATATTTTTCTTTATTGCCAGTTTTTTCTTTATTGCCAGTTATTCAAATTATAAACAGGTGCCTTAATTATTCGGAGAAACCACTATGGTAGGGTTGCAATCGGTTTCAATATGGCGATAGACGTATCAGGAAGTGCCGGCGAAGGCTCTAGCCTGATCTCCCGAGGACCAGAGGTAATGCATTTCCTGTGGTGGACGGCAACACCTTGATATGTCCAGTAATATATATATATATATATATATATATATATACATACATACATACATACATATATATACTGTCAATGCGTCATCAAAAGAAAATGGTTCATTATACCATTTCGTTGTCCTTTTTTTGCGCTACAGATGCCGCCTTGCACTGAAACAGCATCAGGAGGCAGTAATTGGTTAAAATTGTTCTGAGTTTTTGTTTCTATGGCAACCACCCTCAACAATCCGGAGTGAGCTTGTTGGGAGGCCACACCCCTACGAGTTAAAAGCGTGAGAATCTTTCATTGAAACGTTTCAACTTTCATGCGAGGCATTTGATTGGCCAGTTTATTACTTGAATAATTTGCGCCACAGAAAAAGATATTTAAAAAATGAGAATCGTAGCTAATGGAAGCTAACGTATCAAGCAAAGAATCCTCAGTGAAGCGTTCATTGCACATCCCATCACCAGGAAAGAGTTTGTTGGATTCAATGTCAATTGTAGTCAAACACTGTTGTCCAACTTCCATGTCCACTGGAAAGTTGTCAGTAGATTTTTGATAACCGAAGTTAATACACCTGCGAGCCATGCTAAAGCTAGCACGATAACAACTGTTACAGATTCAAAAATGAGCAAGGCTTTATTACTGGAGCCCCAGAGCATGATGAAATGAAACTTCTGAAATGCGGTGGGACTCACACCATGACTAATCACAAAATTCAACTGCAATACCTCGTTTCAACCTGTAGGGGCGCACAGACAGTTCTAAACTAGAATTTCAATGGTGGAAAAATATCAAAAATATTGCAAAGACCAACAGACAACAGTTTTAAAGCCTCATTTACAGAGGTCAAAAGTTCCTTTAGGGTTTGGTTACCCTTTAATCTATTGAAGTCTATAGGAATTTAAATTCTTGGGACCAGCGAGGGGTCACTCAGTCCAGTTCTCATATACAGTCAATGAAATACCGGTACTCTCTAGTTTTATTTTATAACTTAATACATCTCAAGAGGTATACTGGAGTCTTGTTGCACATTTCTAATAGATGTCATAACAACAGTTTTTTTTTATTTATTTATTCTAACATGAAATGTCTCATGTTGACTGTAAAAATTTCTAGTTCCTAAGTTTCTTCAAGTTAAATTTAAGACTTTTTTTTAGACTTTTATAAGTTAATGGATGTCAAAAATTAAGACCAATTTTTGAGTGAATTTCTAAGTTTGAACTTTGAAGATTCTTAAATATATTTTTAAATCTTCAATATTATTTTAGATTTGGTGGGAAACAGTAGAACGTGGTTTACAAACAGATGCTTTTAAAGATTTTATTCATGATATCTGATCTAAACTGATTAAAAGTTCCATTTGCGCTAAAACTCAATTTTATTCATTTGCAGCTTCTCATCTTGTTAGTGGTGTGTGCCATTATTCTTCATCGCGCTTCTTTTTCTTTTTTTTTTTAAACCTGCGGTGGACATTCAACAAATTCTTTTATAGTGATCGGCTGTTTATTTATATAATTTCGTCAAAAATAATCTGGATTGAAATTTTATTATTGACAGAAAAAAATGTGGAATGGAGAAGTTTCACAGAGCTGTTATTAAGGCTCAGAAACCTAAATTCAAGTCTTTTTTAAGGCGTTTTAAGGTATTATTTCCAAATTTATAAATCTCAAGTACATTCTTACCTCAATATCCTGATGTTGTTTTGATTTATGATGCTTCCCAACTAATAAAATTCAATTTCCTCCAGTAAAGCGTTCTTCTGATTGCCCCGCGAACGAGATAAACTGACAGCAATTTATTTAAGGATCCCACCTCTACTCTATTTTCCCTTTTCTTCTCCTCCCTCCTGTTCTTTTTTTTTTTACCAGGAGACTCACAGCCCAGCCTTGGGTGAATCCAATGTTTAAGGGATGCGTCTGTATTCCGGAGCGTTCAGCAGAACAGACAAGCTGATGCTAATGGAAAATCTGGCAGAGCACAATGAGACAGACAGAAAACAATGTGCGTGTTTTACGATACGAGCAACGCGGAATCGGCCTCCCACAGTCCGACTTCCTCTTCAGGAAGTCCAGGAGTAAACAGATATGAAATATTCATTTATGAGCTTTGAAGATGTTTGACAATGCCAGCTGTCACTCAGCGAAAGTCTTTCCATGCAACTTTCATTCTGCCAGGAGTTGCACATTAAGAACTTAAGTAATGTCAAATAAAACTCCCGTACAGATGCTGTGAGTTGCAGGCTGCGTCTGTACATACTTAGGGGCTGTCGCTCAACATAAATTTCCCAAATATAAATGATCCAGAATGGTAGAGTACGAAACACAGCAGGACTGAAGCCGATATTACCACATACTGTTCTAACAGTGGAAGGATACCACTTATCTCACTCCACTTATCTGTGAGACGCCGCTCCACAATGTGGTCAACAGACCCATTCCGGCGGCAAAGAGAAGCTGTCAGAGACCATGATAAAAAAGTATAATGATTATAAATGCTGAGCCCCATTTAGGAGGCGTCACTCGCATTGTTGTTGTAATCCAGTGTATCAATCTTGTTGATTGATCATCGCGCTCTGGTGACATGGGTTTTATGGCCTCTGAAATGCGTCTCAGTGTTTTCACAATGCCGTCCAATTAGGGGGCTCCATTCATCATTGGGCTGAGGAATCATTATTAATTGGGTGGAGAGCTGAGTGCCACTCCCCTGCTGAGGAGGGCCGCCGCCCCCCCGTTCACACTACAGTCAAATAAATGGGAGATTTAAGGGTAAAAATGTAACTGAATATCAAAACGACTGTGTGTTTGGGTCACTGGTTGGTTTGAAGGGTCTGCACGCCCCCAACAGAGCACGGTAAAGGCGGTACCTTCGTAGCCTGAAGAGGCGCCGTCCGGCTTTGTGATGCCCGTGCTCTTTTTCCGCCGGTGTTTCTTCCGGTTGGCGTGCGGCGAAGGTGGGGGCTCAAGTTTGGGGCTCGTTGCGCTGCCAACGTTGGAACCGGCTGGATCGCTCGTCCCATTGGCTAAAAAAATAGAATCGAAACGTTAAAATGATTCCTAAAAATATGCACTTTTTTTTGCAGATAAAAGACGATTTCCTTTTTTTTTTGTTTCTTTTTAGCCAAAAAAACGATCATAATAAAATCAGCCTTTTTTATACTCTAGGAGAGGGGGGTCAAACTCATTATCACTAAACTCGTCTGATCTCAAGTGGGCCGGACCAAAAACACAACAGCAAAATAACCTTTGATCAACTTCTTATCTGTAGCTTTTTTTTTTCAGTTGGGAACAACCTTGTGGCCTAATCACAAATGTTTAAATTCTTAGGAAGCATTCACATTATAGTGATTCTCCTGCTCCTTTCATAAAAACTCAATCACACTTTCAGCAATCTTTGTGTCAAAACGTTCAGCTTGTTCAGGACATTACTCCTTGTATTTTTGGTATTCATAAGCTCTATAGGTTTTAGAAATATTGAGGAAAGTAAGCCATGGGAAATAAATGAGAAACTTTTCAAATTTTAAGTGTATTAGCAACAAGCATTTAATGAGCTATGGTTTAATCTATTATGGCAACTTTAAAAAAAAAAAAAAATTTGAAGTTTGTTAAATATTTTAGCAACATGCTAACGTTTTTGGCTAATTTGTTATCAACTGGGGTTTTTTAGGCTACTTTAGAGATTCACTTCTATTTTAGCAACATGCTAACGTTTTTGGCTAATTTGTTATCTACTGGGGTTTTTTAGACTAATTTAGGGTTTAACTTCTTTTTTAGCAACACGTTAACGTTTTTGGCTAACTTGTTATCTACTAATGTTTTTTAGGCTACTTTAGAGTTTACTTCTATTTAAGCTACATGCTACCGTTTTTGGCTAATTTGTTATCTACTGGGGTTTTTTAGACTAATTTAGAGTTTAGCTTCTATTTTACCAACATGCTATCGCTTTTGGCTAATTTGTTATCAACTGGGGTTTTTTAGGCTACTTTAGAGATTCACTTCTATTTTAGCAACATGCTAACGTTTTTGGCTAATTTGTTATCTACTGGGGTTTTTTAGACTAATTTAGGGTTTAACTTCTTTTTTTAGCAACACGTTAACGTTTTTGGCTAACTTGTTATCTACTAACGTTTTTTAGGCTACTTTAGAGTTTAGGTTCTATTTAAGCTACATGCTACCGTTTTTGGCTAATTTGTTATCTACTGGGGTTTTTTAGACTAATTTAGAGTTTAGCTTCTATTTTACCAACATGCTATCGCTTTTGGCTAATTTGTTATCTACTGGGTATTTTTTTAAAGCTACTTTAGGGTTTAGATTGAATTTTAGTAACAACAGTAACAACGTTTTAAGCTAATTTAGTTTACTAGGGAATTTTAGGCTATTTTGGGGTTTAGCTATATTAAGCAACAAGCTAGCTTTTTTTTTTTTTTTTTTTTTTTTTTTTTGCTAATTTGGCATCTGCAAAAGCTTTTGGGTCTAATTTGGAGTTTAGCTCACATTTAAGAAACAAACTAAACATTTTCTTCTTTTAAGTGGTAAGTATAAGGGATTTTTAAACAATTTTAAATTTAGATCAATTTCAGCTGTCTTTCATAGCTATTTAATGAATTTCCAGTCATTTAGCAAATTTAACATTTTTTCACATAGCCTTTGCATTTTCATCATATCCCATCAGCAATTAAAGAACACCCCCCACCCCCCAGCAAAAAGCTTAAGCATCTTCAGCGACTACTTTCAAAGCCTTCACACGAGCATTCGTGCCGGTAATGCAACTTTTCTATTGATTACTATTATTAGGGCTTTCATTAATATTGTATTTTTGACCAAAAAACTTTGGTAATTGTGGTGTCACACCTGATCATTTTTATTGCAATTTAACAGTGGGAAGGCTAGCTCAGAACCCAACTGCATCTATTCAGATGTGACACGCACTTTCAAAGAAATGTGGTTTTATTTCTTGATCTCGTTACGCCGTATTTCTTTTCCTTTGCTTCCCCTAGTGGCAGAATTACACATAGTGCCCATTTCTTTAAATAATCATAATTCGCCACAGGAATGGGCAAGAAACTTGCTTTTTTTCTCTCAACATCCTTATATTTGTTTTTCTTCATAACTGGGCCGGATGCGACCCAAAAGCCGTATGTTTTACACCCCTGCTCTAGGGTATCCTGATGCCATCGTAAAAAGTCTGAGGGATAATCTGAAGTTGGCCCAAGCTTTTCATTAAAAACATTTTTAACTCTCTGATTTAGGAACTCTAAAAGTTACTTTCAGATGGAGAAGTAGGGTTTTATCCAGATCAAAATCCAACATACGGCAGATGTTTTTAAACAATCTTTGTTTATGAAGACATTTTCCTTCCAAACCTGCATTATTATGCAGTTTCTCTGATAGATTGTTTACTTAATAATAATTAAATAATTAACAATAATTTACATATAGTTTTACACATGCGTGTTTAGAATACTTACTGTTTAACTTTTTAGATTATATAAAAAGATCTTATTTGACAGGAACCTAAGTATATGTATCAACTATATGCTATAGGACTTTACTCAATACTTTGATAATAAAGTCAATATTAAGAGTCTGAAAATGTTTAAATTTGGTCTGAACTCTTTCTTTGTTTAGCAATGTGTTTCCAAATGGGAATCATTGTCTTTGATTTTCATTTTTTTTTACTTTTAATGATTTTTGTGATTTTGCTTATGTTTTATGAATTGATTTTTGTTTCCTTTTTGTAATTTTGTATATCGCACATAACTTTGAATTACTCTGGGTATGACGTTAAAGTATCTGAAATTTCCCCTTTTCAACACTTCTGATACAACATAAATAAATGACTTTTACTAACAGTAAAAAACAGTGTTTGATCTAGAAATGAATGATAATAAATGAAAATGATTAAATATTGAAAGAAGAAATATGGAGATAAATACATCAAAATCTATGAATTGATGTTTCTGAATCACTATAAGACTGTATAGTTTCATACTATCAGAATTTTCCTGAACACTACTTTTGTTTGACTGTTTTTTATTACTTCTAACTTTGGATCTTTTGAATTTATACGTTGATATTTTTTCTTTAAGGGTTTGGTATTTATCATTTATTAATCAAACTTCTCTTGATAACTTAACTTCCATAATTTTACAAGCTGTAGTTTAAAGATCAAAGGATCTAAAGGATCTATATATTTAAGTGATCTATTTCCCTCGAGGATCTAAAGATCTAAAGATCCTCTAGGAAAAAGCCTTTTAATTAGTTGGAATAAAGAAAATGTAAAATAACGCTTGTTTACAGTATAAAAATAACGCAATCAAGCTTAGAAAATTTTTGAGAAATTAGAAAACTTGAAAAACAAGGTTGAAAGAAAAAAAGGTTAAATCAAATAAATAAACAAAAAACTACAGTATACAGTAATATTAATTAAAAATTTAAAAAAAGAACCAAACATGTTTAAAGAAGGCTAAAATATTTCATAATTGTATTTTTGGTCATATGTGATAATATTTTTTATTTTTGACTTTTAATGGCATTCCCATCGGAAATTTTGCTTAAGGGGATGATCATACCAGATGAAGTGAATATATATCCTTAATAATGAACTATTTTGCATAAAAAACAATAAATGAAGGTAGAATTGTTGCCTCTGCTGAGTCAGCAGCTGTGAAATGAAAACGTTTAACTTTATTATTAATTTTTTTTTAGGATTCCCTTTTCCCACTGATTAAAAAGGAAGAGCTTCATTTTTAATAAATAACTAAAAATTTAATTTCTAAACTTAAATTATTATGGTAAAACAACAGGAGAAACGGTAAATTTTAAACAGTCCTTAAAATGAAAATTCTCTCACTTACAAAATAATAATTTTAAAAATATTTTTATATCGATGAAGATGTTAATTACAGTAAATATTAACATGTTTAAATTGAGAAAAAAAAATAAAATTCACAGAAAATAAATTTGACAAGAATGTGATGTTTTATTTTGTAAAAAAAACTTTAGCTGTAACTTCTATATTTCAACTTGACTGTTTATGCAAAGAGAAATGAGCAATTACGCACTTACGGATGGCAAATGGCTTTGAATATTAACAACATTTGACATTAAAACTTCACGGATAGTAGACTTCACGTAGTAATAATGCGCCTGCAGTGGTAAAAGTTAGAAAATGGTTAAAAAAAAAAAAAGCTTTAAATGGTGTGAAGGACAGCTTTTGGGCTATCAGTGGACAAATGGTTACCTACGCTGGCCTGCGGCAAAGCTCTCTATATTACTGTCTGGGAGTGACAGGGGGCTAAGAGCCGGCTTTGTTTCTTGTAAGTGATTTTATAAATGTGATATTAACCTGTGCTACCGTTGGGCAAAAGAACAGGAGGGATGGGAGGATAGGAGGGGGTTGTCAGCTTCCCATCTTTCTGATTTCCTGACATTTGACATCACTTTCCCTTCTTTTCCCCTCTGGATGCCATTAAGAAGCCTGAGGGAGGCAGGGAGGGAGGGCCAGTAGATGGGCCCCATATTGCTCTCCTCTTACCACCCTGTGTGGTGCTGGCAGCCTCCTCCATTGTCTCCCATCAAAAGCTCATTGTAGTGTGGCAAACTCCATTCATTTCCCCGTGCACTGTCCCAGCCCCAGGGGTGGAGTGCAGGAGGACAAGGGGCTCAGGGATTATTGCTGTTGTTGTTGCCAGTTGCACATGCTATAATGTGCGGCAATGTGCCATTAGCCTGTGTACAACATTAGGCCTAATTCGGTCATTACCTTTAGGGAGATGGGGCTGTCTTGGAGGAGTAAGATGAGCTCGGCGGGGGGCTGAAGATGCTTACATGGGAGGGAGCGCGGGGCTCTGCTGCACTGCTTAAGTGTGGGGAAAAAAATAAATAAAGGGGGACAGCACCTGAGACGTCTAAAAAATCTTAAGACTAAGAAACGTGTTTGATCCTGACAAAACGGATCATTTTAAAGATGTGAAGATAATTAATGTTCACATTAGGAGCGGAAGACGGATGTTTGCGCAGCAGCGCATACATGCAGCTCCCTGAATGGCAGCGTGCAGCCACACATGTAGCAGCTCCTGGTCGAGGCGTCTGTTTCAATTTCCCTGTTCCCTTACAACAGCCCCCCTGAGACGAGTCATTAGCTGGCTCAGACAGCTGGGGGCACAGGGGTCCTCCGCGCACCCCCCCCCCCCTCCCTTTCTGATTCCTCCTCCCTCTCCATACCAGCGTCTGTCCCGCAAGCTCGGCTCCGTATGGCGGGCGGAGGACCGGCGCTCCGACCTGCCTCCGACGTGACAGCCAGCATTTGTTTAATGTCGCTTGGGGTTAAAGGGGAGGGCTGCCCCTCGGGGGCCCCAACCGTGTCCTAAACACCTCTAATTATCAATTTCTGCCCTTAATGTTGTGGAACATGACACCGGGCCTGTTCTCGCCGCACCTGAAACATTTATGGGGGAAGAGCTCTGCTTGCGCCGAAAACTGGAATCGATCCGGATCTTTTCTTTCCTGCGTTTCCTTAACTGGCGGTTGAGTTAAATTTGTTGGCGTGAGATTATGAAAGTGAATCAGGATAGAAATCACTGTGGCATTATTAGCTAGCTGTTAGTGAGGATGAGGGCCATCAGGAACAAGCTGGGTAATGAGGCACACCGCGGATCATGAGACTCTTTACCACTCAGCCGCGATCACCTGGGCAGCTGAATAGGTATGAGCCTAACCTGTGATTACAGGCGATGGCGTTCCCGCCGCCGAGATGAAACCTGCTTCAGCTACGGAGGCGGCGGGTGAGACAAAGAGGGCGCCGCCGACAGCTTCCTGCCTTTACCAGAGCCACACGGAGAGTAAATGGAAATGAAAGAAGGGGGTGAGGGAGCGTGCAGCAGGGGGTGAGGGTGAACGGGTGGTGGTGGTGGGGGGATTTCATTGTTATTCAAGAGGCTCAGAGTAAGGAGCGCCATGATTCCGCCAGGCCCCTTGACACGGCAGCCCTGCCTGTCCTCAATCAAAGCCAACGGCTGCAATTAATGGCAAAAATTAGAAACAATCACCGCCTCCCCCTTATTATCCTCAATTAGAGTGTACTAATCAAGGCCTGATCGCGCTCCGCTGCTCTCTCCAAACTAAATGTCAAACTTCATTACGGCCTGGCGTAGAAATCAAACACCCCACACGCCATCACCCTCGCATCAGGAGACTGACGTATAAAACACGGTGCCAAGGTAAAGGCTATCTGTGCATTAAGCACTCGTGTTCATGCGAGAGGAAATGTCAGCAATATAGACGGAAAATCAGAGCAAACTTTCTGAGAAAAAACGTTTCAAAATATCAAAATCTATACGGTTTTCTGTCCGACTTAAATATACTATTTATCAAACTTTATTTAAACTTCCTACTAGCTGTAATCCTAATTTGCTAAAATTACATCAAATAATGATTTATTTGTAAATTTTTACTTTTATTTTTTTCAATTAAATGGTTTCAAATTTAGTTTTAAGCAATCAAATGTCTACTAAAACACAGTTTCCCTTTTTACAACTCAATTACATACAAATAATGATTAAAGGGCAACAAATTCAAAACAAAAAAATATTTGCTCTAAATTGCTAGTTAACTAATATTTTTTAAAATAACTGATTGAGGTCCGATGTTTAAGAAACAATAAAAAGGATTTCCTGTTGATGTAAAAGATTGTTTCTTATTGATTGTATTTATTTGGTTTGTAAAATTGATCAGCATGGATTTGTAGAGTATTGAAGGATATGCATTCATTACGATGTTTCTCCCTGTTCTCTTTTTGTTTGGTTATTCTGTACATTTTTTGTAAATCATGTAAATGGCAAAGTAAACCAATAAACTTAAACCTAATGCGTTTGAGGCGACGTTTTCCCTCCAGTTTATGTTTCTGAGGCAACGTTCTATGGCGTTAAATTCACGCCAAAAGACGCTTATAATCAAACTCCACGAGTGCCATGAATGTTCCATGGGCTCAGGACAGTCTCTTCTACTCCTTCGCGCTCGTGAAACCTCTTCTGGGAGTATTCTTATGCTTCTATGACCTCTCCTGCTCGCCTGTGAAAATATTCTTCCGCTCCTAAAGCTAGTTCCACCCCTCGTGCGCGCCTATGTGAAACTCAACATTGAAGGAAAA
Organism: Oryzias javanicus; assembly: GCA_003999625.1. Taxonomy (NCBI): domain Eukaryota; kingdom Metazoa; phylum Chordata; class Actinopteri; order Beloniformes; family Adrianichthyidae; genus Oryzias; species Oryzias javanicus. The sequence continues at coordinate 31,709,319 of CM012453.1, read as the reverse complement.
AAAAAACAAAAACTGCGAGTGCGTAGGACTATAGGAGCGCTCGTGGCAGCAGAATTGTGCCTGTGAAATGTTCATAGCACTCATGGAGTTTGATATACACTCGTGGGGGACTTTTGGCGTAAATTTAACACCATAGTTTCCCTTCTGTGCATGGTATGGAGACAAAGTTAAATTTCCGCCAAAACTCTCCCATAGGGGCATATCAAAACTTCATTGTTATCTTTTTCGTTTATTTTACTTTGAAAAATGAATGGTACACAGATCAGGTTATGTCATCAGTATTGCCCTAGCAACGGTACAGGGGCGGAGCCAATAGAAAAGTGGTTAATTACATACAGGTTTCTGGGTTTTTTTTAGGTTTTTACACAAATTTGGGCAGGAGTTGTTATGTGCACACAAGAATGCCTCCAAGAGCAGTTAGGAGTGGTTCCACCAGCACATAGGACTAGAGTATCACTCATGGAGGCAATATTTTGCCTGTTTTAACGTTCATTAGCGCATTTGATACTTTTGGTGCAAATTTTACACTTTCGCTTTCCCTCCTGTTTATGTTTTTGGGTCGACGTTTTCCCTCTTCGACAACGACTTCACTTCCTGTCATCAGCAGTTCTATCACATTAGTAAGATAACTGAGCTTTAATCCAGCTTCAGAGATTAAGGTGCACGAAGGCGAGCGTGATCAGAACAGGTAACTGATGCCTTAAGGATGGCTCCTCTTATGACTGCGAGCGATACAAAAATTGAGCCGGGATTTAATCAAAAAGCCGCGCTCAATATTCAAGAGATGCCTCTACCTCTGCTTTTGCCTTTGCTCAGTGGGTTTACAAATGAGCGCATTCTTTAAATAATATGGAAATTGTTACCTGGCTAAAATGCATTCATTCTCTTGCCAGCCATCAATCTGCAGTTTTTTGCATCACACTTTATGTTATAACCTGCAACCTTCACCAAGGATAATGGAGTGATTGGTCTTGGTTGGAGTCAATTCAAATGACAAAACATAGGCAGTCTTTACTTTGGAACTCCCTCTATTGATTACTGAAGACACATTAGGATGAAATATAAAAGGGTTGACTTTCAATCAATTTCATGCTTTCTGATAGTCCAGTCGCTTTTTTTACACCACGGATGCATTAATTCAGGCTCTGAAGGAAGGAAATGGATTTTCAGACAAAAGTTGTGCTTTAACTGTCGGCACTGACTATGCACTGATTACAGACACTTCTCTTCTTACAACATAATCTATCATTTAACACATTGCTGCTATTGTTTTTCAGCTCATTTGGTTCATTCGAGCTCATTTGTGGTTACCTTAAGAGTAGCATGAAAATAATTGAAGAAAACGGAAGAATGGAGAATTGTGAATCTGATTTAGTTGAAGACTGGATGCTGGTTAATGAGCTATGATAATATTGAGGGCTTTTGAATGTAGGAAATATGAACGGGGTAAATTTTGCCCTTCTAATTTCCGCGCCGTCTCTATGCATTTTTTTGCTTCCAAAGAAGCGTGATACCGCAAAACAAGCGCTTTGTGGAAAAAAAGTTGACACACATACACACACACACAACACACTAGAGCTCATTTATTTGAGGACCCCACGAATCTAAGTAATTCTGCTTTGGGCATGCTGCTGATGGGAGACGGGGGTAGGGGGTGATGGAAGTGCCCGCGTCCAGGCAGAATTGATCGTTCGGCATCTCCAAATGAGAGGCATGCTTGTCTGCGGAACCACGAGGGCCGTGCAGTTGGACTCCAGCAGCGCTCGTAAAGTGCGCTCTTTAAACTGCCGGGGCCCCTGGGAGCCCATGGGGAGGGGGGGTGCCGCCGCCGTGCTAATGAGAACTACCAGAGTGCAAACATGCATGGAAATGACTGTTATTCTGTTGATGTGCATTTAAGTGCTTTTTTACTGCCAACCACAAAGAGAGGGAAATAACTGGTGATGAATGGTACCCCTGAAAAGCATTCATTTTCCTCTTCGAAAGAAAGGAGAGGAAAACAGCGTGGAAGGAGGAGGAGGAGGGGGGGTTGAGAGTAAGATGGAAGGTAGAGACAGGACGGGCTGGGGGGAGCGGGGGGATGCAGACGTGCCGAATACATCATGTTACTTCGCTCAAGTACAGTGACGAGACGGCAGTAAGTGGAGATGCATCAGCGGCGAAAAGTTAACCTTCGCTGTTCCAACATGCTGCCTCCATCAAGGAGCCAAAAAGGTCAGAGCGATCAAAGCGCTGATCACCTAATCATGAAAATGAGGCGTGTTTAAAAAAAAAAAAAAAAAAAAAATACGGAGCTCAATCACAGTTTCTGTTTGTTTTGATTCTCACTTTTTGAGGCAAGAACTTTCCTTTGAAACACTTACTGGCGCCGCTGCTCGTACTGGTGTTGATGGCTTCGTTCCACTGGTCAGCGCTGGACACGGAGAAGGAGCGCTGGTGCATGCCGTCCTTGCTGCCGCTCAACGCCGAGCCGCCTGTCTGCAGGGAGCTGCTGCTGTTGGAGTGTGAAGCACCTGAGGAGGGAGTGACACCATTTTAAACTATTTTTTTTCTGCCACATTTGTTTTAGTCACCGTAAATCAGTCGGGATAACGACGAAACCGCGCCAAGAATTCTTTTTTTTTTTTTTTTTGTGCAGGCATCTCCATCAGACACACAAAACTCTTCTCCCTCCGCCCTCTGTCTCTAATTAGCCCTTAATTAACAAGATACACTCTGAACGCTAATTGTCTCGCCTCATCTCTCTGACTGCCACATCGATCTCCACTGGCGTCAGCAGGCGTTCTCCCCCTAACTTCCAATCAGGCGAGCCGCGGACGCCTGGCTCTCTTTACTAATTCATTGGCTAGGCTGCGCCATGAGGGGTCCTTCCCTCCTGTTCTTGAACAGTTGCTAGCACACATCCACTCCGAAACTCAAATGCACTGAGAGTCATGTGACTGAAACACTCAAAAAACACTATATATATATATATATTTTTTTACTTAGAAAAAAAAGGATGAATGGATGAATGAAAAAGGATGAATGTATATATATATATATATATATATATATATATATATTTTTTTTTTTTTTTTTCAAAAAATCTTTTTAAAAGGGGTTTTATTTAAAAATAACAATTTTTTAATTAAAAAACAAAGAAGTCACTCTCAGTCTGACTCTAAAAGGTTTTGTTTTGGAAAACAAGACATTTCTCTGATTTTCTCAGCGATGCGTTCTCCTCTTACAGGTAGAACACATCAAGGCCTTTTATTCAATAATTACGAGAGAATAGCAGTTTCTGATTGAGGTAACAATAACAGAAAATATAGTGTGCTTGGCGTGTAAAATAAACTAAGCGGCACGGGCGCTTGTTAGGATAATGTGTCCTACTCATTATCTAGAGTAATAAGTGTATCAAATTCACATAATCATGTCTAATTAGTATCAGTAATTATCTTGTTGGGCCCAGGAATATTAATCTTCGTGTCCCAGAGGGGAGGAGGCAGAATCGCAGCAAGAACAGGAGAAAGAGCGAGGGAATCACGCTGAGGAGCAGAGACTAAATTAGCATGCTGAAATCAGAGCGGAGGAGGAGGAGGAGGAGAAGGAGGGAGCTTCAGAGGAACTGGAATAAAAATGAAAAACTTTCTTTTTTTTTATTTATTTGTTTAAAGTGACAGATGAATAATACATACATACATTGAGCGGATGACTTCTGTTAAAATAAATTACAATCTGATTGAGTTTAAGACAAAACCGTCCATTAAAAAGATTCATGATCAACAAAATATTTTCGACAGAGAAGTTTGAGCTCTCGCTGTTAAATCTGGATCCTCCTTAAAGTTAAAAATAAATGGATGACAACAAGACAACTTTTACAGATACTTAGAATTCCAAAAAAGCACATCTAATTGTCAAATTGGATGCTAATGATTAATGAATTATACATGCATCCATTAGTCCCAGGAGACCACTCTTGCATAAAGGGGAAGATAATGTAATTACAGTGCAGAAATAATCAGCTTGTGGCATTAAACGACAACTGCACTCGCAGCTCCAGCCAGGCCGACTGCAGAGCACCTTCCGCTTTTGGTGATGGACTGACATCAGCAAGCATCAAACTCTGGATCTGATGTCATACTTTAATGGTTTTATACACTGTGATGTTAAAGCGGTATAACAACCACAAAAATCAATAATAATACCAACAACTTTCTTTTTTTTTTTCTTAAAATCTGTGTTTAATTAGATAGATTTCACACAGTGTGTTGGAAATAAGACTTTTTGTAGTTAAAGGTATACACCTTTATTATTTAATATTAAACTATTGAAAAAAAGGTAAAATCTACTTTTTTGGCAACTTATATTTTTGTTGTATCTGCTTAAATTTGACATGAAGCAAACAAAATCAAATATACTAACATATATAATAGAAACTAATTCTAATTATTTTTCAATTATATATCACATATGTTGATGATGTGATGCTTTTGATCAAGTTTTCCATCTATACTGAAAATCCTCAATTGTGCATCTTAATATTTGGTGTAATTTTATATATATATATATATATATATATATAATATATATATATATATATAAACATATGATGCAAAATACCATGTTATTCAATGAATAAACTCTTCAAAGTACAAACGCTGACTACTGACTGTACTGGCATGTGTATAAAGAGATAAGAAAAGCCATATATTGTTTTCTGTAGGCTATTCAGGGCTGGGATGTTAAGTGGAGGCGATGGATTAGTGGGGAGCTGCTCTGCCTTGCTTCTCATTTCTCTTTAGGCCGGACCGTCAGTGGGCTGATGAGCCGTGAAAAGGCCTGACCCCTCCGTGGAGTTGTTGCCATTATGTACAAGTAGTGAGATAATGAAGCATTCATGCTAATGTGGGCTGGGCAACACATCATTTGCGGCTGTGTAATCCACGACTGCCATCAAGAGCAATACCCACATGTCCCCTCTACCACTCATGCTGCCGCCGCGCCGCTGCCATCCCATCAAGTCACTTAAAGCATTTGTTGTCACACTTCGGCTTTAATAGTCGAACTTCTCAAACAAAATGCGGCACGCTAAACTAGCGGTTTTACCCTTGTGTGTCGCAGGGCAACGAATAACTTTACTTCAATGCCATTAGAAGTAGTGTAGTAAAAGAACAACAGGCAGTTTTTTGCTCAGCGGAACTAAAGGCCGACACAAACTGCGGTATGGGGTTAAATTAGAATCATGCTATCTTATATAGCTCAAGGGTTTATATATATATATATATATAATATATATATATAAATTATATATATGTATATATATACATGTGTATATATACACATGTGTGTATATACACATGTGTGTATGTATATGCACACATGTATATATATATATATATATATATATATATATATACATATATATATATATATATATATATATATATATATATATATATACACACCATATATAATATACATAATATATATATACATGTTGTATTATATATTATGCCACATGTATGTATATACATGTGTATATATATATATATATATATATATTATATATATATATATATATATATATATATATATATATATTATATATACATAACACTTTTAAGAAATACTGAAACTTAGATTTAAGAATCCTATAAAGCTGGAACTTGCCAAATAAAAAATGTTTGTAAAATTCGCGGTTTTAAATTGTCAACATTTTTCTCCTTCTTTGCTTTGATACCTTAATTTATAGTTTTAATCTTGACTTTTCATTTTCATAGTTGAAACCAAAGCGCCTATGACATCACCCATGAAATGTCTTACCTGCAGTTTTAACGAAATTAAGTCAAGTCAATCGCCATTTTTTCCACGGTACGGACATTTGTAAGCAGTGATTCGTCCGAGCCGGTCTGAGTCATCATTTCTATGGCAACTAGTCCAGGAGTGAGCTTGTTGGAAAGCCACACCCCTTCCACTGAAAGCTGACTCGGAAAAATCAAACGGTTGGAACATTCGAGGCGGGCACCACATGCTTTTACTGAAGCATCTGATTGGCCAGTTTATCATTTGAATAACTTGCAATTAAAAAACTACATATTGGATAAAAGTTAGGGTTAGCAAGAATATGTTCAAGTAAAGTAATAGCTGTTTATTTTTCTATAGAAGTCTACGGGATTTTGACTTTCTGGGACCCGCGGTTACCCGCGGAGGGGATAATGTGTCCAGTTCTAACAGTTGAGACTAATTTTATGTGGGGGTGGGGGTTTAACCCCTTTTGCTATCAGGGACATGGTTGACATTTGGTGACAGAAGTTATGGTGATGTCATTTCCGCACAAAAACCGCGTGTTGCTGGAGCTCTTTGCTAGAGTACTGTCTGCACTGTAACACAAGCAGCACCAACAACAAACGCGGTTCTGGAGTGGAAATTAAATCAAAATAACCTCTGCCACAATGTCAACCACGTCCCAGCAGCCAATGGGCTGAAAGCCCTACCCCCAAATAAGAATAGTTTTAACCATTGACTGCACATGAGGACTAAATTACCCCTCCCCCCTCACTTTCCAAACAGGAAGTACCTGCTGAAGCCAAAATCCCGTATACTTAAATACATAAATAAATAGCTATTCGTCACAATCTGTAGCTCTGATACGTTTTTTAAACATGTTCTTGATAATCCTCATTTTCTTTCTTTCGTGCAAGTTATAAACTGACCAATCAGATGCCTCTATAAACGTAGGTGGAACATGATAAAGGTTCGACATTTAAAACGTTTCATTGAGTCTGTTTTCAACTAGAAGAGGTGTGGACTTCCCACAAGCTCACTCTTGATTGGTGAAAGTGGTGGTCGTAGAAACGTCGCGTCTGCAAAACTTGGACCAATCACCTCTTATCGACGTGTGGATCCAACATGGCGGCGTCCATATTGGTAAAAAAAATAACTAAATAAAAATTTAAAAATGGTGACTAAAGGAACTTAATTTAGTTGGAGCTGCAAGTAAACCATTTTCATTAGATGATGTCACACTCAATCAGTCCAGTTCTCATATACAGTCAAAAGTCTTAACTAAAACTGTAAATTAACCACATAAAGCAAAGAAAAAACAAAAGTAGATTTTTTAAATTGGTTTTAAGTTTATTTAAAGTTTTAAAAGTTTGATTTAAATTTGATTTTTTATTTCATAGATTTTTTTTTAGAATGCCCTTTTTCCAACTTTAAAACTGCTTTAAATTGACTTTTTTTTTTAAACAGTGTGTATTTTTCGAAATTACAATCTAGTTTTTCAACACCTTAAGCTGATTTGAGCCCATATTGCTGATTAAAATCAGAATTCCCCGCTCCTTTTTAGGCAGAGTGAACGTCCCATTCCCCCACAGGATTGATTAGAAGTGACTGGGCCCATTAATACTTTGATACAGTGTATCTGTCGGCAGTGACACGGTGGGACGCGTGTTAACAGGGAGAACCATATTTTAAATGGTTCCACTCGGCAGCCAGCGAAGGAATTAAACCTAAAGTCGGGGGCGCATGCGTCCTCACATTTACTCAGTGTCTCCTCAACCTGTCCGCTTTATCTTCCCATCTCCCCCCGTCCAGTCCGCCCCTCCTGCTCTCCGTCACTATCCCTCTTCTCCCAGTGATTATAAAGGTCTTTAGATCTAAGGAATGAATGAATTATCAAAGGCAAAGACAAGGCTTTTGATTTAGATGCTGTGAATGAAAAATTACCCCTTTGTTCCCTTCATCAATTGCATGTCTAATGAAATCAAAATCTCGATCGTATAATCAGAAGAGGGTCCTCCACCCGAGGAGAGACTTGATGTGATTTGTAACCTTTCTTTTCCTGAGTGGAGATTAAGGCAAATCTCCTTCACATTGTTCCCAGATGCAGATACGAACGCCGCCAGAAAATCGTAGGAATATGCTACGGAGGTCTTTTCTGGAAAACAATTATACTTTCAGTTAAATAAAATTCAAAATAATAAAATATAAAGGAAAACTACAAAGTGATGGTTTCACTGAATGTCTCAATTACTCTTATTGACCCAAACATTTAAAAACTCACTTGTGATTTTGGTATTTTTAACATGTTCTCGTTACATTTTGTCATAATGGAGGACATATATGAAGAAAATAAGATGAAATTTATTTTGCTGAGAATTTCCTAATTCAATTTACTATTAATTAGGAGCAAATGAGAAAATACTGTTGGAAAAAGTGCTGATTTGTGACAAAGAAAATACGCAGGGAAGGCTACAAGCTGTCAACTCAGTTTAAACAGAGAGCTCTAAGCTATGGGGAGGGGAACGGGGGCGGGGGTGGTCTGTGAAATAGGTTTCAGCCCCCAACTGAGAAGCAAATTTCTTAAAACGCGATCAAATTTCCTAGACACCTGCAAAAATGTGTTCATATCATAAGCTTGTCGCTGCAGACGCGTGTGGGAGGAGCTACTGCAAGATCTTTTCAACCCGATCGATACATGGAGAGGTGTCTGTGTATATCACATTTCCAATACATGGAAGACACAGAGATCAGATTTAATAATTTGAAAAAGTTCATTTTTGTGATGGTCAGAGTTTTTTTTTTTTTCCTTTTAAAACTGGAACCAAATTACCATATTTTCTGGAGTATAAGTCAGAGTTTTTTTCACAGTTTAGGTGCGACTTATATTTAGGAGCGACTTATACGTTTTTTTCAGACTTAAAAAGGGTTACATATTTATTATTTTACCAGTAAACACCCGTTGTCCTTTAGCAGTTGTTTTCTCTAACCACCACTATAGAGGGCGCTGCATCTTAGTATAAGTATACTGACAGTGACAGAAGAAGAACTGTCGTCCAAAACAAACATGTTTTCCTCTTAAATGTTATTATTTTATAGAGATCAAAAGATTCTTGTATTTATTTAACTACGCTGGGATTGGTGGATTTGTTCTGAAACGTCAGACTTATACTCCAGACTTACTTATATATGGTTTTCTCCTTCTTTATAAGACATTTTTTTGCTCTTGTGACTTATACTCTGGAAAATATGATATTAATTTCATGGTAATTTTACTGTAGCCTATAAAGCCCCGTCTCATTGTTTACATACCATTCCAAAATGGCGTCGCTCTTTACGTATCTTGGCTAACAGGCTACCATGCCATCTCTAGCAATATATATCATTGCATCTGCCCACCAGCTCGCTTCCTCTGTGCCGGTGCTCTATGTAGCTCTGTGGTTCCTACAAACTGTCCAGAGTCCAACAGTAGTCAGGACAGTAACACCCTTCCTCCAAATAAGGGTTTTAGTGGGTTAAAAAGAATAGATGGATGGAAGTTCAGAAGAAGAATTATCAGATCGATCCATCGTATTGGATGTCTACTGAACCCGACCCGGTGATCCAGTCATGGAAAACGTTGTGCTCAAAATTCAGTTGCTGATTGGTTGATGCAAAGCGCAAAAATCCAAATAATATTTGAACTCTGGCTGCGCTGCGGCACGTTCCGCCGTTCAAATTGCTCTGATGCTAAACCGCCGTGCTACAAAACCTCAGATTATGTCTGTACAACTGACTTAACATTAAAACTGGTGTGAACGCAGCTTAATGAACAACTGCCGCTCTGCAGTAACTATATCCTAGGAAAAAAAATGTTATTTTTTTTTATATATATCTTAACTAAAAACAGCCTAATTATAATAAAAAAGATCACTGGGAACGCTTTTAATTGGATTGTGTTTCTGTAGTGCACTTTAATAGATCCTTTGACCCTGATTGGTCCATCCAAAATACAAAGCCTAAACTCGGTTATTTAGCTTTTGCCTGAATAAAAACATGTTCCCCCTTCACCAGAGTTGTTCTTTCTAATCCCGACTCCAGAATGAAATCCCGACTGCATTATCAGCGTCCGCTAATGTGGCTCATGAAGCCGCATTACCTCCGACCAAACTAGCTTTAGTCGCTGCGTCCCTAAAATCCAGACAATTTTATTTATCATAATTGAAGTAAAATCACACCTCAGACTGAAAACGGAAGCTTTGATTCCCTGTTCAGTAATAAGGACATTTCCAATTTGTCTTGGGTGATCATTAAGTCTTCACTATGGAAAGCACATGGAAGCTCATTTGCATGAATGAAACCTACAGAAAGTAGATAATTGACCTGTTGGGAGCCATTTCATTGATTAATTACATTTTTTACAGGAATAAAAACTAATTGTTCTAATAAAAGAATCACAGACAAATATATCTATATGTCAGAGACAGGAACAATATGCACCAATTTGTAGAGTTTCTTCCCAATTCATCAATAAACCTGAACCTCACCATCATCTGGTTTTAGCTTAGAGAAATATATTAAAGAAGTTCATTTAGAAGCATACCTGTTTTTATTAATTTATTGGTACTAAATCTGGTCGTCCTTTTGTCATAAAAAAGCTCTCTTCACAAACCATAAATCTAAGGATACTTCAGACCAATCAGGATTAGACAATAAACCATTGACTTTTAGAGAAACTTCCCATAAACTTCTGCTTCAGTTGGACTCCATATGCCCTTATTTACAGAAGAAAAGCAATCTAGACATTTGAAGTGTTTCCACAAAGCTGCTGTAATGAGGCGTGTTTGTGACGCAAAGCTGAAGTAGTAAAAGCCTCGAAAGGCGCCCTGAGAACTGACTTTTTACTGGAATGTTTGAATGGGGGACAAAAATAAGCAATCTGAACTAAAAGATTGAAATCTTGATTGTAAGTGATGTTTAGTAGAAGAGTCATGATGCAGTAAAACATGATTCAGGACTTTATCAAACAGAGAATGAAAAGTATGAAATGTTAGAACAACCTTACTGACATCTCTTATTTCCTTTGTCCTCATGTTAATCAACATAGTTTCACATAGACATAAAGTCATTGCTATCGAGTATCTGAAATCAAAAGTTTCTGTTCTGAATGATACTAGAAGTGAAGTGTGAAGAGGTTTGAAACTAGGGCTGCCACAAATTATTATTTTAATAGTCGACTAATCATCGATTATTTTTTCCGATTAGTCGACTTCCGATCTGTTCATGGCCAAAGTGGATGTAAAGATGCTGAAGTTGATAACCAGCTAAAATATTAGTTAAATGCCAAATTAGCTAAAAAATAAAAAGAGCCAAAGTTAACCAAAATAGCTATCATGCTGCTGAAATGTTAGCTAAACTCCAAATTAGCCTTAAAAAAACAGAAGAATCCTAAATTAGCCAAAACAGCTAGCATATAGCTGAAATATAAGTTAAACTCAAAAGTTGCCTAAAAAACGTAAAAAAGCTAAAGTTAGCCGAAATAGCTAGCATGCTGCTGAAATATTAGCTAAACTCCAAAAATAGCCTAAAAAAACCTTAATAAATGCCAAAATATTCCAAAAAGCTAGCAGAAGGCTATTATAACTTTCAACTTTACTACAATCCGACTTCATACAATGTAAAGTAACAACTAATCGACTATTAAATTAGTTGTCGATTATTTTAATAGTCGATTAGTCGTCGATTAGTCGACTAATCGTGGCAGCCCTATTTGAAACCAAACATTAAAACAATTGACTCTATATAGAGAACTGGACTGAATGACTCCTCCTCCCCTTTTAGGGTTCTAAACAGGAAGTACCTTTAGTTACAAAAAAGCTAAAATCCAGTAACTTCTGTCAAGAAACACTCAGTTATTCTATCTGCCAGAATAACCATTCTTGCTATGAAACCTTTTTCATTTTAATCTTTTCTTTCATGATGTTTTTTCCATATTCAAGTTATAAACTGACCAATCAAGAAAGATTCTCAAGAGCCAAAGAAACAGTTAGACAACTCCAACCAATCACCGTCGACTGTCTGAAAATGGCGCCCATAACGCGAAAAAATGGCGACTAAGTTGGCTTCATGTCTTTTTTTTAATCTGTTTTTCAATCTATAACTATTGTTCACAAATATAAAACAAGAGTCAAACTCTTTACTAGAATAAATGTTTTATTTGAACTCGTCGTTTATCGCTCTCAGTGTCTCTGTACGTAGCATGCGCCCGTCGCTGTTGTGACATCATCAATGTGTGACTTTGTCATTCATAACAGAATTAATCCAAAAACAGTGTAACGCCACAACCATTATCTATTAGGTAAGGGATATATCCAGACGAGGTGTTTGTCAACATCATATAAGTACATCAACATAATATACATTATTTTATTAATAGGAACTTTGTGGTAAATATTGTTTAGATTGATCAGGAAAGTGTTTTTACCATTTTATGAGTTAGATTAGAACAATCTAGACCTGGTGATGTTTTTTTTTTTTTGGTTTGTTTTTTCTTCATAATTGTTTAAGTTTGAAAATATTCCCCTTTATGGTGGAAAAGTAAAAGTTGGAAATCTGTTTTAGTAAGAAAAACTTCATAAAAACACTTTTTTAGCTGTATTTTGATCTTTTATGCAACAAATTTAAATAAAAAATACCTCAAAAGGAAATTTTGCAACAATTATTAGGTTAAATTAAAACATATAAATTAGAGATCATGACTAATCAATCACACAAAACAATAAATCGCATGGCAGCACAAGTTAAAACCAAATTGTTTACTGCAGCATTGAACTGAATCATGAGGAAAGTGAATTGTTGCATCCCGACTGCAGACCAGTATGTTTATGTTGTTAAACACGAGAAAGTTTTATCATTTGTACTTTTAAAAGCTTAGTCAAAGGCAAATGAAGGGGTCTTCTTTAGTAATACTTGATTTTAATTAAAAATAATCTTTTTGGTCATTTTGTAAAATTTTAAAATTTATATTGAACTGAAACAAAACTGAGTTCCAAAAAGGAACAAGAATTGTTGCATCCTGACGTAAAGCTAGCACTTCCTGAGTCTCCACACTACACGTCCCATCTGCCCCTGCTGTCACTCTCAGAAGGCCCACAGCTGTTTTCATCTGTAATCACTCCCAGCAGTAGTGAGTCGAAGTCTTGTTTGTGCCACTCTGCCTGCATCCCCGAGCGTTCTCATCCTGACCTGATCTTCTGTTTCGACTTCGACTCTGATTGTTTGCCGCCTGCCCCGACCCTGGCCTTCATGCTCGTGTCTGACCTCTGCCTGCCTGACCCTGATTTAACTATGTGGACTTTTAGCTCAACTTCATTCCGGTTCCCCTCTCTGTGACAAATTCCTTCAAAACCAACATTAAACTTCTGTTTAGCATTAGAAACATATTTGTGTCTCTGTTACAACTGTTTTTTTTCATGATTTGGAAATTATTTCAAAATATACCGAGAGAATCCATTGATTAATTTAAAAATAATGCTAATTGCTCTCGTGTTTTTTTTATTTAATAAATTAGATGAATTCAAATAAAAGTCCTACAATTGTTAAATCCAATTATACCAAACTATATTTAATTACCAAATTGTTCTTTAGATTGGACTTCTCAAAATTTAATCAATTTGTGTTGAATTGGAAATCCAACAGAAACATTTCAGGGTCGATGCTCAGCCGTCGTCTCTGCAGAAACAGATGTTTGATTGTTGCTTCCTTCATTCTTTTCATCATTTCCCGTTCTGGATGCTCTTCAGCTGAACCCATGGGGAGGATCGAGTGGTTCTAAGCACAATCAAGTGACGTTGTTTGAATTTTAAAAGCCGTAAAGGGCTGCTGGGATTGGTACCTGCGCTCCCGATGCCCAGCTGCAGGGCGCTGCGGTCCTTGGTCAGTCCGTTGGTTTTGGGGCTTGTGGTGGGGGCCACGGTGGCCACCGCTCGGGGGGGTCGTTTTCCAGGTACCTTGACAGTCGTTCTCAGCAAGTCGATCTCTTTTCCGTGAACGTTCTGCATGTAGTCCTGTGGAAAAAAATGAAAAAATGAAAGTTCCGGCGTCCGGGATTTCACTGGCCAGTACCTCAATTTAGACTTGATTACACACAGCGGACCAAAAGGAATCAAAGAAGAAAAACAAATTAAAAGACTATCCGGTTTCCATCCGCATTAGTCACAAACCGTCTTCCTCTGAGGATATGTGATCGTGGAGAGATTATTGTAAAGCTATTATACATCACCTGTGCCCACACCGGCTCCCCAAATAGCAAGATGTTAGGCTTAATGAATGCAAACTGTCTCATTCTCTTTCAATTTGCCCATTTGATTTGGTCGGAATCCACTCCCGCCTAAATGTGGGAAGCCAAGGTGAAAATCATTGGGCTCAGCAGAAAAAAAGACCCAGAAAGAGGCGAGCTCGGCCTCCGCTGTCCCCCCACCGGCTCCTCTGCTTTATTACCGTATCATAAAGCACTCATTTCTTTCCCAAGCCTCCTCGCTAATTACCCAGTGAGCGCTCTCATTTCATTTTATTGCTGGAATTAACAGCCAGATCGAAGCATGCAAAGCTATTAAGATGTGTGATTAAGCCACATTCAATTAGTTTCTACAAACAATTTAATTGATGTAGCAGATAGAATTAACAGAAGGTGATTGTGTGGATGGCTTGGCTGACTGCGAAATTAAAGGTTTCCCTCTTCCGCTCTCTGGTTGCCTCCCTCCTTTTCCTTTCGTGCTCCTCGTCTGCTCAAAATGAGCTGCTGCTAATGTAACTGGGAGCTTTACTTCACGATAACAGAGTTCCAGATTGCCCCCATGACCTGTGATGGCTGCAGTGATCAGGAGACGGTCAATTACATTCTGTAAACCAGGGGTGTCAGACAAAATCCAATACACACCATAGGTCACGAACATTTATGGAACTCTCTAAAACTACAGTCTGAAAACTTTAAAAACGTAACTTTTTAACATAATTATGAACTAGATATTAATACACTAGCATTACCTGCAATAGTGAATGCTGTAAGCTCAATTTACGGCTAGTGCTGATAGCTGAAGATGCTGAAATTAATAGGTAAAAACACCGAAGCTGATAGCCAGCTAAAATATTAGCTAAACGTCAAATTAGCCTATAAAACGGAAAAAAATTGGTTACTCAAAACAGCTAGTATAGCTGAAAAATAGCTAATTGCCAAGATAGCCTTAAAAACTGAAAGAAGCTCAAATTAAGCATAACAGCTAGCGTGTAGCTGAAAAAATAGCTAATTTTCAAAATAGCTAATTTTCAAAATAGTGTAAAAACCTGGCAAAAAAGTCTAAATTAGCCAAAACAACTAGCGTGTAGCTGTAAAAAAAAATGCTAATCTTCAAGATAGCCTAAAAAACTGAATAAAGCCTAAACTAGCCAAAACAGCTAGCGTAGCTTAAAAAATATAGCTAAACTTCAAGATAACCTAAAAAAACGAAAAAAGCCAACACTAGTCAATAACAGCTAGCATGTAGCTGAAAAAAATGCTTAGACTTAAAAGATAGCTTAAAAACTAAAAAAATACCTGGATAAGCTAAAAAGCTAGCTTGTAGCTCAAAAAATAGCTAAGCTCCAAGATAGCCTAAAACACTGAAAAAAGCCTAAACTAGCCAAAACGCTAGCGTAGCTTAAAAAATATAGCTAAACTTCAAGATAACCTAAAAAACTGAAAAAGCCAACACTAGTCAAAACAGCTAGCATGTAGCTGAAAAAATGATTAGACTTAAAAGATAGCTTAAAAACTGAAAAATTCCTGGATCAGCCAAAGAGCTAGCTTGTAGCTCAAAAAATAGCTAAGCTCCAAGATAGCCTAAAACACTGAAAAAAGCCAAAACAGCTAGCTTATAGTTGAAATTTTAGCCAAACTCCAAAATAGCTTTAAAAAATATTAATTTTAAAATAGTCTAAAATTTTAAAATAGTCTAAAATGCTAGCAGAATGGCAATTTCTAAAAACTTTAAAAGCATAACTTTTTAAACCATAAATAACTTTCAATTTTTCACTCGCCATAAAAATATATTTTATCAACATTATACACATTAGCAATAAGCAAAGATAACATTAGCTCATTCATAACAATAAAACTACAGTATGAAAACTTTAAAAATGTAACTTTTTAACATAATTATGAACCAGATATTAATACACTAGCATTACCTGCAATAGTGAATGCCGTAAGCTCAATTTACGGCTAGTGCTGATAGCTGAAGATGCTGAAATTAATAGCTAAAAACACTGAAGCTTATAGCCCGCTAAAAGATTAGCTAAATGTCAAATTAGCCTATAAAACTGAAAAAAATTGGTTAGTCAAAACAGCTAGTATAGCTGATAAATAGCTAATCGCCAAGATAGCCTTAAAAACTGAAAGAAGCTTAAATTAAGCATAACAGCTAGCGTGTGCTGAAAAAATAGCTAATTTTCAAAATAGCGTAAAAACCTGGCAAAAAAGCCTAAATTAGCCAAAACAACTAGCGTGTAGCTGTAAAAAAAATGCTAATCTTCAAGATAGCCTAAAAAACTGAATAAAGCCTAAACTAGCCAAAACAGCTAGCGTAGCTTAAAAAATATAGCTAAACTTTAAGATAACCTAAAAAACCGAAAAAGCAAACACTAGTCAAAACAGCTAGCATGTAGCTGAAAAAAATGCTTAGACTTAAAAGATAGCTTAAAAACTAAAAAAAATACCTGGATCAGCTAAAAAGCTAGCTTGTAGCTCAAAAAATAGCTAAGCTCCAAGATAGCCTAAAACACTGATAAAAGCCTAAACTAGCCAAAACAGCTAGCGTAGCTTAAAAAATATAGCTAAACTTCAAGATAACCTGAAAAACCGAAAAAAGTCAACACTAGTCAAAACAGCTAGTATGTAGCTGAAAAAATGCTTAAACTTCAAGATAGCCTAAAACACTGAAAAAAGCCAAAACAGCTAGCTTGTAGTTGAAATTTTAGCCAAACTCCAAAATAGCTTTAAAAAATATTAATTTTAAAATAGTCTAAAATTTTAAAATAGTCTAAAATGCCAGCAGAATGGCAATTTTTAAGAACTTTAAAAGCATAACTTTTTAAACCATAAATAACTTTCAATTTTTCACTCGCCATAAAAATATATTTTGTCAACATTATACACATTAGCAATAAGCAAAGATAACATTAGCTCATTCATAACAATAAAACAAAATTACCCAGAGGGCCAGATAAAATTACCCAGAGGGCCAGATCCGGCCCCCGAGCCTCGCTGTAAATGAATCTGTCGCCTTCACGCGCCGCTTTTTCCTGAAAGTTTGTTTCATTATCAGGAAATGCTGCCAGTGTCTCGCCTCATGTGGTCAAACATCCCAGACACAAAAACGGGATGAATCAGAGAGCGATGTGTGTGGGGAGGGAGGGGTTTGAAGGGACGCCTGCAGTACCGGACTGTGTGCCGACAGCCAGCCGAGTGTTTAAGAGGTATTAGCGACCCAGCGGGGTTCTGACAAAGATGGATGTAGGAGGCTGGTCAGGCTGCGCTGCCACGCAGCGACGACCATTATAAATACAAGCCGGCGAGGAGCCCGAGCACGCCGTGTCTCCATTAGCCGACGCGCGCGGCCGCTGCGGCCCGGGCGGAGATGACCACAAAGCTTTTTAGCGCTAAAGTCCGCGGGTCTGCTAATGTAGTCATTATCCTCCGTGATCGCATCGCATCAGGGCTTCCAGCGGCACCCCTCAAGTGCAAACGGTAGCGTGGCAAAACCGCGAGCGGAGAGGAGAAGATGGAGAACTCACATGTAAACTGGGGTGGTAAGTGAGGAGGCCATTACTGCACAGTGTGACGTACTTCTTCTTCCACTCCTTGTTGAGGGATTTGCCACTTCGCTTCAGAAGGATTCCCTGTAAGAAACAGGACTTACGGTGATCACGCGCTCTTCCAAAAGCAGCACGCTTGATGGTGTGTGCCATTACGGCTATTAAATACCATAAAACAGCTTTATTATTGCAGTTTTATGGGAGGGGGGGTTACATAAAGAACGCTCTCTGTGGTGCATCAGGAACTCAAACTTATAGAATGTTGTAATTATGGAGCAATAAAGTAATTAGTAAATAAAAACAGTAAATGTGAAACTTTATTTACAAGCTCTGCTTGGAAGATCTTCACACCTGATTTCACAAAAAGGGGAGACAATCCAATTTGAAGGGCCTCCTCCCCGCATTCATACACATTACAGGCTGAACTCTGGAAGACCCCTCAATCCGGGGATTAGAGAGTGTGATCTGGGCTCTTCAAAGCCCACTCGCCTCTCATTCTATTCCACTTTATCTTTTAAGGCCTCCTTATCTGTTGAGTAAATCCACCGGTAAACAATGCAGTTCCTCTGCTGGAGGTGAGCGAATGCCGCCGCCGGCCCGGGCCAGGAGGCTCTCTGAGGTTAAACAGCGAGGAGGGGCCCGCCTAATTAGGGGATTAGACCGGGGTAATGTTTGTGCTTTTACGGCCCGGGTGTGTTTCACACAGCAAGAAAAAAAAAAAAAAAAAAAAAAGGGAGGTGTTTTTGTGCTGCAGGCTTTAATCCTGATTAACACATCAGGAAGGGCTGACCTTAAGCGACCCGTGCACCGGGGTGTTTGCCGACAATCATCCTAATCCGAACCTCCATCTAACGGGGGTTCGGTTTACTTCACAAATGTAGTTCTCGGCGGACCGGGTCAAGCAAATAGCTCATTTTGAGCTAAAAAGATGCTAATTTTGCACGTGTGTTTGGAGAAAACTCAACTACGGTGGCCCTGAAGTTCAAATCACACTAACAATCAAAACATGATATTTTAGAAATTTAAAAAAAAATCTAGAAACCAAAAAATAATAATAAGTAATTTCCATAAATCAAAATGAAATGTTTAAAAAAGGAGACATGAAAAGTAAGTTTTCAACAGGAAGTTGAAAAGTTGAAACAGGAAGTTTAAACTTCTAGCCTCTGTATAAGTTTGATGGTTAATCTGTTAATATGTCCTCATTCAATCAGTGATATCCCATAATACTTATACCTTAACCGGTTTATGATTCTGTTTCATTTTTTAACATTTATGGATTTTAAAATGTTCTGATATTTTTTTATGTTTTGTAATTTTTTTAAATTATTATTCGTTTTCCTTTTTAAATTGTTGCTCTGACATTTAATATGTTCTTGAGTTTAGTGGTTTGTGATATGATTTGTCCTTCAGGGCCACCATACGCGACTGTCTAACACTATTTTACATAAACATTTTCAACAATAGCTTTTAAGGTTTGATTTGATCCCATTTTTCGTATCGTATCATTATCTGGAGCCAGACTAATCAGTCATCAATAAAATCAATCGTTTTTCTTTATAATTGAACTTTAAAAGGACTAAGCCAATGAAATGGCTGTAGGATTCTAATTTATCTAATTTATTCAATTTATTACGTTTTGAACATTTTATAAGAGTTTTTTTGGATCTGTGGACGTGTCTCGGTTGAATCTGAAACTGTTAAAATGTTTTCTTTTGTTTTTTTTTTTTGTTCTGTCCCTTTCCAAATAAATATTATTAATTATAATAAGATGTTTGATCACAAAACTCTTTTTTTTGTTACTTGAAAAGTCCTTCGCAAAAAAATTTCTGGAAGCAAAAACTATTTTTAAGATCATGTAGAGAAACTTTGGTCACAGTTTCTTTTTTTTTGGTTATAATTCAACAAACTTTATGATCCTTCCAAAGATTTTAAACTTGTTTTGAGATATTCAAGATATTTGAACGGGTTTTAAGTTGTTTTAATTTATCTTTGCTCTAAACCGTTCTGTGCTTTCCTCAAAATTATCAAAGTCCAGTTTTGTTTTTTTTTTTTTATCTCATTAGAAATAAGGAAATTATTATTAAACTGAGTAAAAATCATTTTGGTGCATTCTCTCGACTATAGAAAAACTTGATATAAGATTTAAAAAAACAAAAAACAAAAATTGCGCTGTAATTTTGCTTCATCTTTAAGGATTTTAAGGTTAAAAAAGTTAGATTTGTGTTTTAAGAACAAGTTTTTGATTTTATTAGAATTTATTAAAGGGGCTAACTTGCAAAAAAATTCTCATTTTTTTTCAATTTTACTCTAAAATGAATCATTTCTAGTTATTACACTAGTTTTTTGTTACTCTAATTAAAATAAACTACAGTTATTCATAAAAACTAAAAAAAATACAAACCATTTGCATAGACTTAGCAAAACTAGGCTATAATTTGGGCTGTATAACAATGAATTTTATCCAACATTTTAGTTCATTTTTCCCTTTTTTGAATGCTTGGGTTTAACTCTTTATATCTACATTTTGATATCTTAAAACGACAGACGATTTGACTATTTTTGAGTGATTTTCTTCCTGAAGTTGGTGTTCTTTTCCTGTTTTCAGGAACCGCAGACACTCAGTAGAATCTAACCAACAGCCTTGCTGAATCTATTGAGCGTTTTGACGACTCTCCAGGAAGAAACGCGTCCTCTGATGGATGCGCTGCGACTGCTGACGCTCTCCTCACTTCATTCAATAAAAGAACTGTAACTACTTCTTAAATGGCTCTAATTTTACAAAGTAAATGATCCAGTCACAGACGGAGCCTTTGGCAACGTCTTTGCTGCATGTTTTACAAGCAAATATGTTCCATCTTGTAGCCGTAGTGAAGCGTGCATTAATCTATACACCAATCAGTCCGGCGCCTGATATTATTCATCAAAGTTGTTTTAAGGATCGATAAAGAGCCGGATTATCACGAAAAAATGAGTTTTATGTGAAGCCTTGTTTATTAAGTTTTTTATAGACTATTTTTGTTATTTAGGTAAAGAAACCTACATTAGATGAAGGATCCGTGACACTGAAAACCAAAAAAGCCAATCGGGTCCATTTCTGTCCAAACAAAAGCCAGTCGGAGTCGCAAAATATGACTTAAAAAATACGACACTAAGTTGTATTTGTGCTACTTTTGTGCTAAAAACCTCTTGAACTATTTACTTTTGTCATGAATAATAATAAAAAACTGAAGGGAATTGTTTTTCTCAGACTTTAAAATGTCTTAATCATGACAAAAGATCATATATGTTTATAGAATTAGACACTTAGTTCAAATGAGAATTCTTCTTTTGCAGCAAATGAACTCCAAATAATTGAAACAAGAAATCTGTTTTCTACTTTCACCTTCTTTCTGCTGATGTTACCAAATTTAACATTCGGTTCATGAACCAGAAGAAAATTTTATTAAGCATATACTGCAAAAATTGAGTCTTGAGAAGGAAAAATACTTTTTTTTTTTAGAAAAACAATTAAAAAATGTTATCAGTACATGTTTTTAGTATCGGAATAATCTTCGATGGAGAAAACCCATTTCTTAAAGTAACTTTTTCAATTACTTTTTCATTACTTAAAGAAAATCTGCCAATCAGGTCAGAATTTTTGAATATTTTTGCAGCATATATACAAATAAATAATAATAGAAATATACATTTTGTCTGGTTAAGAGCTACTATCTAAAAAATAAGACTTTTATTAATTTAAAACCTTTTGTTTCAAACCCTCACATTAGTAAAAAGTTGATTTGAGACTTAAAAAAACTCCAGTTGAACTGTCATTTCTTGCTTATTTAAGTTTATTAAAAGTCAGACAAACTTTTATTGTGATGTAAAAAATTACATTTATGCTCAAAGAATAAGCGCTAGTTTTATCATTTATGAGAATTTATGAAAATGGACCAACTTATACTCAGAGGATATTCTCATTTAGTTCTAAAACAAGTGATTGTTATAATCTTTAGATGCTTAAAACTAAATAGAAATCATATGTGAAGTAATCTATCTTATAGTTGATTAATGTGAAGTAATTCTATCTTATAGTTGAGCTTTTTTAGCTCATTTTTCTATTTTTGGATGCTTGATGTTGATTTCTTATAATAATCGAATACTGACTTGCAGCATAAACAGATCATTTGATAACTTTTGAGTCATTATCTTCCTAATCTTAGTGATCTTTTCTTATTGGAACTCTTTTTTTGCAGAGAGCGACCCCTCTCTGGATAGCAACTAATCCTAGTGTAACACTATATGAGAATATGTGCTTTCAACTTTTTCCAATTATGTACAAAACTTATGGAAAATCAAACAATTTCACAACTTTAGTAGTTGACATTTGTGCCATCAGTTCACACACTTGGCTGACTACAATAAAATCAACTTTTTAAAATGACTATCTTTGTTTTCTTCAGCCAAAGGTCGAGTCGTCTTTGTGACGGGACGGGAAAGAACTGGAGGTGGAGTCCATCATGCCGCTCCACTGCTGTTTACTCAGTGTTTATGGTCGGGCCCCCTCCCTACTCCTATAGATTTGAGGCTGAAGTGATGCGGTGGGGTGGGGGGAGATGTGTAATTTGCCCCGATTGGGGCGAGGGAGAAGGAGTAATTAAATCCACATTGATACTTTGATCTCCTTAATTGGGCTTCTGCCTGACCAAACTAGTTCCTCCCCAGCTCTAAATTGCTCTTTCCCTTTGTAGATAAAGAAGCAGTTGGGGGCGGTGTTATCATGATAGTGACTGAGATGTGCCAGGCCTCTAAAGGGAGTTCCTTTGTATGACAAAAGGTGAGTTCACAGTCAGAACTGTTCAAAGGATAATCCGGTTAGTTTTGAAATTCAGACAGAAAAACCAAAGAAAATTCTAAAAAAAATATACGTTTCACTGAAATCAATCAACAGAAAAAAAAGAGAATAATTTAAGCGTTAACTATTAAAGTAGGGCTGCCACAAACGATTCTTTTAATAGTCGACTAATCACCGATTATTTTTTACGATTAGTCGACTAATCGGGTCATTTGTAAACTGGATGTAAAGCTCACATTTTAACCATCATTAGCTTTAAACTAACTAAAAACTAAATATATAGTTACATATGTGATAATGCTGGTGTGAATGCTGTAAACTGAATTTGGCCGCTGAAAATTCTAGTGCTGATAGCTGAAGATGCTGAAATTGCTGAAGCTAATAGCTAAAGCGCTGAAGCTGATAGCCAGCTAAAATTAGCTAAACTCAAATTATCCTTAAAAACTGGAAAAAGCCTAAATTAGCCACAACAGCTATCACGTAGCTGCAATATTACCTAAACTCCAACAGCTAAAAAAAAAAAATGAAGAGCCCAAATTAGCCAAATTAGCTAGCATGTAACTGAAATATTAGCTAAACTCCAAATTAGCCTAAAAAACGGAAAAAGCCTAAATTAGCCAAAACAGCTAGAATCCAGCTGAAATATTAGTTAAAGTCTTAAACAGCCTAAACAACTGAGAAAAAGCCTAAATTAGCCAAAATAGCTAGCATGCAGCTGAAATATGAGCTAAACTCCAATATAGCCTAAGAACTTTAATAAATTACTAAAATACTCTAAAATCTACCAGAATGCAATCATAACTTTCAACTTTACTACACTCTGACACCATATAATATAAAGTACTTTAATAATCGATTAGTCGTCGATTAGTCGACTAATCGTGGCAGCCCTATATTAAAGAGTCATCTTTTAGAGATTTAATCTGCAAAAGAGGAAGTTTCTGATTCTTAAAGGCTTCCCCAAAGTGTTTTCACTTTGATTTTGAAAAAAACAAGGAAGTTTGTCCAAACAGCTACAAAAGAGAGATATTATTTCTGTTATCTGTAGCTAAAGAGGATAATAATCCAAGGACACTTGACACATTTTGAAAAAAAACTCTTCACTTTGATTTCATCCAAAGAAATTAAAAGTACCCTGATGGGGGGAAAAAATGTAATTTCTTAAAAAGTTGCCTAAAATTATACATTTTGTCAAAAATATAGACTTCTAATGTAATTTTAGTTGATTGTTTTTCAACTAGGCACTTGTTGAAGTGTAGAAATGAACATTTTTTAGCCTCCTTATAACAAATAAAACATATTTAAATAATTTAAATTCATAAAATTCAAAAGTAGTCTTTTTTAATGTTTATAAAACAGTTAAAATGGGTTTTCTGATTTGTTTTTCTAAGTTAATGAAGCCAAATTTGATATGGGATTATTTCCAGGCTCTGAGAGTATTATTAGTAGTGTTTTGCCGCCACCTAGTGGTCATCATTTGCACTACATGTTGCACACCAGCTGGGATTGAACACAAAAATCAAAACGAGCGCCTATTGGAGGGGGGTTAAAATAATACTTACCGAGAGAATTATGATAAATGGAGGTGAAGCGTCGGGTCAACTGCTCACCTGTTTGATAGGTATGGCCCTCCCACTGCCTATGCTGTCTGTTTTACTGTCAACGCTCTTTGTCTGTTCACTGGCTTTCCGCGACTGCAAGAGAACAAGAAAGTCAGTCAGAAATTCGGGCGACGACACGTGGGCGGAGCTGTGCGGGGGGTGAGGTGGTGGGTGTTGCTGCGTGTTGCGGGTGAGGCAGATAGGCTGGAGGTCAGAGGGAATTTGTGTGTTTGTGGGAGAAATACGGCGTTGCAAATTAAAGTAAATAAAAAGCTCCAAAATTAACAGACAAGCAGACCAGCAAACAAACAGCAGGAACATCAACGTGCAGTTCAAAAAAAAAAAAAAAAAAAAAACCAAGACCACACTAGACGCATTTCAACACAAAGACGACCACATATTGAGTCATGACTCAGCCCTGAAACCCTTCGAGGGGCGGGGGGAGGGATCCTTTCCTCTGTTTGACACCTTAGAGGACCTGCTGGGGCAAAAGCTGTACTACCCCAGTGAAGAATCAGCGTTCAAACCCTTTCATTGAATCAACAAAAACGTCACAGTTCAGAAGAGGAGAGAAAGGAAACAGGGTTATTTTAGAGCGGCGTCCTCCGGCGCGTCACCTGAGAAACCATTTCACACTTCCAAAGAGAGATTGTCGATTTGCCTGTGGAGGGAAATAAACGTTATATGGAGATAAATAAAAAGAAGAACTCAAAAAGAACCTTCCCACCCCAACAACAACAACAAAACCAAAGATGAGGTACAGTTAGGGACAGACATGAGCATGAATGGTCTCACTCAGAACATGAGGAATGTCCAGTCACCAATGGATTCAGAGGTAGACTTCCAAGTAAACCAACTCTGGAATTTAGATTTTTTTCCAACATTTTATTTTTTTTTTCTCGTAATGATGACTTGTTCAGCTTCTATACAGACACCATACAAAGCAAGTCACAAATTCACTTCAAAATATTCGACAGATTGAGCCAAACATTGCAGTTCCCACAAAATATCGGATGAACAATAAAGGCATTATTTCATATATTCCTTATAGGTATGTTCTTTTGATATAGAAGCATTGTAAATAAAATACAATACAAGATATACAGCAGTCTATATTATTGTCAATCCATTCATGATAGAAAAGCGATTATGCAAGAGTTCATAATCTCTGTACCAAACCTAAACAAAAACAAACCAAAAAAATGGAGAAATAAATCAATAAAAATGAAAATTATTTTCCAACTACATTCATACAAGTCGGTTTCATTTCAACGTCCAGCAGAATATTCCTCACGACTGACTAGTTTTATGAAGGCCTTCATAAAATTACCTACATTAGCCTGAACTAGTATACCACATTTTATTTTTCCATTCAACACGCCCCAAAAAAAGAAGAAAAAAAAAAAAACAACCCAAAAACAGACCAAAACAAAAAGATAGGAAGGAAAGAAAAACTTGGCACGTCTAGTCCTTGAGTCCTCATTTACGGGAGAAGGCAGAGTGATGTCATGTAAAGCAAAAGGTCGTGTCCAACAGTTCCAAGAGTGACTTGACTGTACAGCATGTTCGTTTTTTTTTTTTTTTTTTGTTTTCTTTTTTCGTATGGCGTGTTTGAATGAACAGGAAAGGGGGCGTGGCAGAAGGGGGCGTTTCCAGAAGAGTCCCTACAGTCTTGTTTTTGGACAGTCTACTCAAAGTCCTACCCCTAAATGAGCACAGAGGGTAAAAGCAGCAGCAAGTCCTCAACCAATAACCTCCTCTCTATCACGACTGGCAAAGCAGGGGGACTCTTTATTTTTTTTTTTTTAATCGTCATGCTCTTCTAATTCGGAAGGAGTTGGAAAGCCCTTTTTGTTGAAGAAAGGTTGGAAACAGAAGCACAAATCTGCAAGTATTAAAAAACAGTGTGAAATGGTTATTTTTATTTATTTATTTTTTGTTTATTTTTGTCTCGATCCACCAACTAGAGAAAATCCATGAAGGCAGACATTAAAAAAAATGGGTTGAATTAGTACGAATGAATGATGGAGTTAAGTATCAAAAAATGTTGTTTTTTTTTGTGTAAATTCGATGTGCTTTTCAACACAAAAAAAGTGACAGAAAGTCTAAAGATGACAGCAGACCCAAGACAAGTTACAGAGTTTAGTTATTGACCATGGAAGCACTAGGAAAGAATAACACATGCTGCGCTGACACCTAGTGGCCGATGATGGTAATGGTCAAAAATCAGGCTTGAAATGAAACGTGAAACGATGGGATTTCATGTCATAAAGCTTTGAGTTGGATTACTTAAATTACTTATAAATATTACATTTTTTAGTATCTGTTTTTTGGGACAACCTCATCTCTTTAATGGGATTGTAGCAGCGTTTCTGGTCATAAGAGTCCCGGTGCCAGTGCCATGAAAGAGATCCTTGAATGTAAGATTATGGAGACAAATCCAATACTTTTCTTCCAGTGACATTAAGGCCTTATTTAATGTTTTTTTTTTAATTAATAAAATACAAACTACTTACACTTAAAAAAAAAAAAAAAAAACTGGAATCTATCAGTGATTTGTGGGAATTTTTTTTGGGAGAATTTGCAGCACAAAAGAGATAAATAATACTGGGGAATATCTGTGACATTGAACTTTTTTCTGGTTATCAGCTGGTAAACTGTCCTGAGCCCACTCCCCTCTTCACCGAAGACTCCACACCCCCTCCCACCCCCTCCCTCGGCACGCCGCTCCTCAGAAGGTCATGAGCTGAAACTCCCGCTCGGCCTGCCACTCCGGCACCCACACGGGGTAGGTGGCGTGCTTCGGCATCTCCATGACGCGGACGGGGAGAGGCTCATTTCTCTGGTGGACATGGTTAGTCACTACCTAGCGGGGGGAAGGGAGACAACAAGGGGAGCTAGCACACAGCCTGAACTTGGTGGGAGGCCACAGAACCTACGGATCCAACAGAAGCTTGGGTACAAGAATGAAGAAGGCAGTAGGAGAAAGACAGAAGGGATGGGGGGGGGTACAGAAGGAGAAGGAGAAGGAGGACAGAGGCGAGGGGGGAGCACATGGGGAGTCTCGCGCAGCCAGATCGTTGAGTCAGAAAGCTCACAAAGTTCTGGGGGGGAAAAATGAGAAGATTTTTGAGCTCAGAATTGAATTGGTGATCGTTTGGCCAATCGGATTTCTGCAGCCAGGGCCAGCCCTGGGCATTGGCAGCCGCCTAGGTCGCCATCTGTTGAAGGGGGCACCAAATTGCAATGATTTTTTTTGGACAGTTTGACACATCCCTCATTTTCTGTGTTAAAAGAAGGTAATAATTTAACAAATAAATAAAACTAGAAAAGTTGCATTTCCTGTGATAATGCTAAAGTGAATACTTTTTGCTGAAAGTAGCGCTGAAGATACTGAAGCTTTTTGTTGAAAATAGTGACACAATTTACTTGAATTGCTGAAGGGATTTGCTGAAAATGCAAAAGCTGTTTGAAAATTTTTACATTTGACTGTCATTAAAGAACTATGAAAGAGCGCTAAAAGTGACTTAAATTTCTGAAAAAAATTGTAGTAAAGTTGCTTAAAATCTCTAATACATGCATATTTTGCAAAATTGTTTTTGTTTTGTTTTAATATGAGCTAAAACTTATAATTAGCCCAAAAAAACGTAGTAAATGCCAAATTAGCCAAAAAAAAGTTAGCATGTCGCTTCAGTGCTACCTAAACTCCAAAATTGCCTAAAATTCCTTAGTAAACTAAATTAGCCAAAAACGTCATTGATGCCTCCCAATTTGCTTAAGATTTCTGAGTATAGTTTAAATATTTTATTTCAATATTATCTACATTTATATGTATTTTGAAACATTTCTTTTTGTTTTCCTCTCTGCCTTTCTCTTTTATTGCTTAATTTGAATTCATTTTGTTTTTACATGTATACATATCTGGCAACACGTTTTGTAATGCTTTTGTAATGTCTAACTTATCAATAAAAAAAAAAAAAAAAAATTAGCCAAAAACGTTAGCGTATTGCTAAAATATTAGCTAAATTGCAAATTAGCCTTTAATAGCGTCAGTAGATGCTAAAGTAGCCAAAAAAGCTAGCACATTGCTGAAACACTAGCTAAACTCCAAAATAGCCTAAAATTCCTCAGTAAGATAAATTATAAAAACAAAAAAAAAACGTTAACCCGTTGCTAAAATACAAGCTAAACTAAAAAACGGCAGAAGATAACAAATTAGCAAAGAAAGCTCGCACATTGCTTAAATATTAGCTAAACTCCAAAATGTCCAAAAATTCCTCACTAAACTAAATTTGTCGAAAAAGTTAGTGATTTAGGGTTTGGTTACCCCTTAAGGAAAAAAAACTGCAAAACAAGCTCCCGGGGACAGCTGTCAAAAAAAAGAGAAAAAGAGGAGAAAAAAAAAGCGGATTTAAAGCAGAGGTTTGTCTGTTTTGTTTACAATCAATTGCTTGGAAATACAGTCAAAAAATGCTTGTTTTTTTGTTGGAAAAGAAGATTTTAAGTGGTCATCTTGTTTTCTTTTCCTCTTTACAATGGAAATCTATAACAAATCTTTAAATCATAAACATTAAAAAAAAAAAAAATCCCTTTTTGCCCAGGGCCGCCCTGTTTGTCTGCAGCCCCTCCAGAGCCTCTGGAGCTTGAGGAGGCTCAGATCTGGCAACGCAAGATTGAGGGAGGCTTTGCAGCGAAGGAAGAAGGCTGGTAAAGAAGGAGCATTGGAGGGCAGAGGTCACAAGTCAACGACAAGCTTAGGACAGATAAGGAAATTAGAGTGGTTAGTGCACATGTATGCTACTGGTTACAGCCAAGGGGCCAGAAGGGACAGGACACGGAGGGGGGGTTAGGAGCCAGAAGGTAAGGGTCGGGGCGCCGGTGGAGGTGGGAATCCGAATTGAAGGGGGGGAATTCGGGGATCTAGATTTTTTCCATCTGAAGCCGAGTAAAGATGACAAAAGTTGCTTGGATTTTTGATTTTTTAGAGGCAGAAGGCGGCAGCTGCCAGAAGGGAAGTCACTGCAAAGAACGGATCTATCAAAATAAGAGGGATAGGGGGTCTAAGTTTCAACTTTAATTATGGCTGAGATAAACAAACTGAATCTACATCCAATTAAAAAACAAAAAGGACATGAAGAAAGTCGCTTTTTTGTTCCACAGTGTTTGATATTTGCTCTGGAGCATTTTAAAATGTTTGCTCATTGTGTCGACAGTCTTTCCCTGCGTTAGAGGCAGGAGAGGCGGCTTTAATGCATTCTGGGCTACCTGTCTCCCTCTGGTGGTGAAAGCGTGCCATGGCACCACGCCTCCTAGTAGTGCGAGTGGGTGTTGCTTTGCATCAGCTGTCGCATACTTACTGTGAAAATGTTGGAGCGGCGCTTGGACTGCTTGCGGATGGGCGTGGGCGTGTTGGAGGCGGCGATGGTCTCGATGCGCATCTCCCGCTGACTTATGCTGGGGGTGGAGGGAACGGAGGAGGAGTAGTCGCTGAACGCGCCCCCACCGTTGGCCGCCTGGGAGAGATCAGGAGGAACCGAGAGAGTCAGAGGAGACGAGAAGGAGCGGGGAGCGAAAGCGGGCCGGGTCAGGATGATGTCAGGATGTCCCACACGGGCATGAAGTTTTCGTGAGAACGGATTACCTGGTTGATGTGAACGGAGGGGATGGATGCAGCGGGGACGGACGAGTGGCTGGGAGAGTTGGGGAGGGACTTGCACGGACCAATAGAAAGCTGCTGCTTTTTCCTCATGGCCACAACCTTCTGGGCAACTGGAGGCAAAGACAGAAACAGTTGACTGGAGATTTCCGAGCGTGAAAACACGACTCAGATTGTGTCTGATTGTTCTTTTTGCGTTACAACAGCCTCAAATCTAACACAACTCCGTAAAGACACAATAGAAATTGTGTTTTTCACGTTTTTGTATATTATTCTAATGATGGAGGACATATAAACAAAACTAAGCGCATAATTGCTTTTATAAGTATTTCATTATTGTCTATATTGATTCTTTTTCGTAGATTTTTTGGCACATAAAAACTCGATCACACATTCAGTGATTTTAGCATTCTTGGTTTTCAAAACGTTCAGCTGATTCAGGACATACAGCTTGTATTTATGGTATTCATGTACTATAGTATTGAGCAAAATATGCCCCATAAGAAAGTCTTTAAATTTCAAGTAGATTAGCAACAAGCCTTTGAATATATTCATGGGCTGTTTTAATCTTTTATGGTAATTTTCAAAAAACATTGGACTTTAGCTAATATTTTAGCAACATGCAATGTTTGGGCTAACCTGCTTATTTAGGTTTTTTTTTTCAAAGAAAAAGCTTACTTTATAATATTGACAACATGCTAACGTTTTGGGCTAACCTGTTATCTAGGGTTTATTTTTTTCAAAGTTAAGCTTCTTTATTTTAGCAACATGCTAACGTTTTTGGCTCATGTGTTATCTAGGGTTTTTTTTTTAAGTTCAGCTTCAACATTTTAGCAACATGATAACATTTTGGCTAAACTGTTACTTACTGTTTTTTGTTAGGCTAATTTAGAGTTTAGCTTCTATTTTAGCAGCAGGCTAACATTTTAGGCTATTTTAGAATGTAGCTAGTAATTAAGCTACAAGTTAGATTTTTTGGCTAATTTGGATTTTAGCTAATATTTTAGCAATATGTTAACGCTTTTGGCTAATTTGTTATCTACTGAGTTTTTATAGGCTAATTTAAAAATTAGCTTCTATTTTAGCAACAGGTTTTTGGCTAATTTAGTTTACTGAGAAATTTTAGGATATTTTGGAGTTCAGCTAGTTATTAAGCGATGAGCTAGCTTTTATTTATTTATTTTTGCCAACTTGGAATCTACTAAGGTTTTTTGGGCTAATTTCAAGTTTCACTAATACTTATGTAAAACTGAATATTTTAAATAACACTGATTTTTATGCAATTTTACTATAAATCTTTTTTAAAAATTTAGGATAACTTCAGCTTTCTTTAAGTTCGTTAATGCAATTTCCAATTTATTGGCAAATTTAACATTTTGCATTCAAGAGAAATTTTCAATAGCTTTTTTTTTTTTTTTTAAAGAAAACATGTCTTAGGGAATAGAATTTCTTGATATATAAATACCTGATTAAGCAACTTTCTTTTTTTTTTTTTCCTTTTTTAAGAAAAAAACTATAAATTTTAAGAATGTTTGACTCGTTTCTAAGACAATTTCTGTTCTGTACGAGACATTGTGAGAAAAAAAAAACACCTAAAAAGCTTGAAGTTTATTTTATCCATCAAGTTGTTGCAATAGATCAAATTCTATTTGGCTTTAGTTAATAATTACTATATTTAATTAATCAAATGTGACATAAGTTTGATTTTTTCTGATCAATGCATTTCGTTAATTCTGTGATTTTTATGTCTACAATTTGTTTTTTGAAGAAGTGTTCACAGCAGGACGGTTAGAGACAATAGTTTCTTCTTTAAAGGTTGCAGACAGTCGCTGAACCGCCCGCGCCCGTCT
This sequence comes from Oryzias javanicus, assembly GCA_003999625.1. NCBI lineage: Eukaryota > Metazoa > Chordata > Actinopteri > Beloniformes > Adrianichthyidae > Oryzias > Oryzias javanicus. The sequence continues at coordinate 31,677,786 of CM012453.1, read as the reverse complement.
GCCTGTGAAGATCTTCAGGGAACAATTGGTAACTATTTGCAGAAAAAGTAATAATCCAAAATGAAGCATGTTTTTGTCCTTTAGTGAGCGCTGCTGTGCGATTCTGGTCGAAGTCGACGGTCGTAACCACGCGAGGGAGACGATCTGCCATGCAGAAGGCGCTGCGTGATGCAGAGAGATGATCTGAAGTCCCAACAGCTGGGACCATAATTCCCGGCTGCCTGCAGCGGAGGGGCGGAGACGACAGCGACTCCAGACAGACGTCACTCTCGGTTATTTCAAAATGGGCTTCAGGAAGCAATTAAGGTAAGAAGAGAAGACGTGAGCCGATCTGTGAACGGCGCACAGTCAGAGCGTTTGTGAGGCGTGAAGGAGTTTCACAGGAGCTGCCGCCTCAGGGGATCGAGAGATGACTTCCTTTATTTCACTTCTAACTTCTGAGGAGAACACAAACTTCTAAAAGACTCAAAATGTTGCTCAAAATACTCCAAAAAATACTCCACTGACATGGACATTAGCTGACAGTGATTAGGCTTTTTTAAACTTGGAATCAATCCTGTTTAAATGAAATGTTTTAATTTTCTAACTGTAAATATCATGTATTTATGGCCTCTTGGTCAGGACTCTCTTGTTAAAAAGATTTCTTAATTTCAATGGGACTTCCTGGTTAAATAAATAAATCAAAGTTAAATAACATAAATATCTGCACTCATTTTCATTTAATTTTGTTTTGTTTGTTTTTTGGTATTTTCAGGAACCAATTCACCACTTGAAAACAAAATGAAGCAGCTTAAAGAAATAATATCAAGAATAAAAACATAATTTCACACTAAAGTTAAAATATTTCTTAGTAAATGCCTTTTTGCGTCGTTTTAGTTTATTTTGAATTCATAAACTTCCAATTAAATGATGGTTACAATTATTTTGATATCACCACAATTTAAGTTTATTCTTCTTTTTTCATAGATTTAGACTAAAACCTCCCATTTTATCTACAGTTTTTAATATTGACTGACTATTTTTTTGCATCTGTAAAATTACTTGCATGAAGCCCAACGAGGCAACATTTTTGTGATTTTGGGCTATATAAATAAAATTGAATTGAAAATGGTTTTATCCCTAAAACATCATCAAACTATGAAAATCAAATCATTTGTTTTTCATTTCTATGTTTAATTTGTTTTATTTTGAATTATCAGTGATAATCCTAAATATTTTTACAGTAATTGGACTTAACGAGTATCCTAATACTCGGATATTTGCAATTTGTTACCAAAATGATTAATTATTGATTTGTTACCTTTAAAAAAATTTGTAGAAAAAATGAAACTCAGAAAATATAAATATTGCTCTAAAATGCAGAATATTGCTGGATTTTAATTACATAAACTGGACAAACGTCACAGGAAGTAAATAAAACTTTGAAGTAAAGTGTTGGTAAAAGTTCTTATTTTTAAAATAAATTTATCAAGCATCTTTAAGTGACTGAGAAAGTGCCCAAAAAAGTTCTACAAACATTTTTGTAGAACTTTTTCTGAAAAAATTTTATACAAGAAATATTTCCTAGCTTGAATATGCTAGAAGGCTAATCCTGCGCTGATGCTAACACAACAGACCTTCTATCACTCAAGGAAAGTAAAAGAAAATGAACAATTGAGATTACAAAAAATAAGAGATAAACCGAGCTGAACAAGTATCAGAGCACTCTATGAGCTTTATGAGCTAAAACAGCTTTGAGCGGCAGCGCTAATGTCACCGGAAGTAAACTAATCTTCAAAATAAAGTTTCAGTGAAGCTTCCTGTTTTCAAAATAAAACTAGCCATAGTTTTTTAAATAACTGAAAGTATACTTTACAATTTTATATCGTGATATATATTGTTACTGTGATATAAAATAATTGATATTGTGATATAAAATGGTTTCCGTGTCGCCCATCACTAGTAAGCTGAACACGTATCAGAGCTGAACAAGTTTCTGAGCACTCGGATTCTCGCGTTGCTCCCAAAAATTCAAGTATGAATATCCGCGACGTCCAAATCGCTGATTCATGATCTTTTCTTAATAAAAAGTATATATAGTAAATATTAGTAAAATATGTATTGCTCTGAAATACAGAATAATGTTGGATTTTAATTTATGAGCTAAGACAGCTTTGAGCTAATGTCATCGGAAGTAAACTAATCTTCAAAATAAAGTTTCAGTGAAGCTTCCTGTTTTCAAAATAAAACTAGCGAGAGCTTTTTTTAATAACTGAAAGTATACTTTATTATTTTATATCATGATATATATCATTACTGTGATATAAAATAATTGATATTGTGATATAAAATGTTTTCCGTGTCGCCCATACAGCCTTCCAAACGCTCCTGCTCACCATCCTGGAAGACTCTCTCCACGTTCAGGCCGTAGGTGGAGCAGGTCTCGTAGTACGTGCAGCGCTTCAGGTCGTTCGACAGCTTTCTGGCCCGCGAGTCGTCAATCACTCTGGGGTTGGCGGCACTGATCGCGTCTGAAAGCACAAAACGAGAGAAAATATTCATCAAATGAAAGATTTTGGCAAAAACAACCAAAGAAAAGAGGAGAAATGAGGAAAACACTAAATAGAAAAAAGACCTTGTGTTCCCACCAGGACCATGGGCACCTCAGCTGTGTTTCTGTAGCTGGACAGGCGCAGGAAGTAGTTGTAGACCGTCTGAAAGCTGATCTCATCCTCCAGGCTAAAAACAAAGACCACCGCGTCCACCCAGGCGGCAAACTGGTGACAGAGCAAAAAAATGTGTTCTCGTTTTTAACAGAAGGGGGCAGTATTGTCACTGCTGAAGGGTCGAATACCTTTAAAGCACCTAAAGAGGTACAATGACAAATACTGAACTGATACAGACGATACATAAAGTAAATAAATACGTTCAATAAAACTGTTTTAATGTTTTTTCAAATATTTTCTGATCGGACATATCAATAATCACCACTGATTCATGCAAAAATGCTTAAACAAAACAGAGTAACAGTGACAGTGACAGACTATTCTCCTGCGTTGAGCTCTCCTTCATTCAGCCTCATGCTGGCCAAGACCCCTACGTGGATTGAATAGCAAATCAAGCCTCCGAGCCACAACTCTGAGTGGGAACATAATGGAGGCCTTTAATTATTCCACTAATTACACAGGCAGCTGACAGCTGAGCCAAACTCTTCTCCATTCCCTCATCTGACACTCAGAAATGCTGGCACGAATGTGAGCCGGGCCAAGGATCTGCATGGAATCTGCGCGACAAAACGGAGTTCAGGATTTTTGTTTTTTTTGGTTTGCTATGTTTTCATCTATGCTTAACGTGAAGCTTGTTTAAGCTCTGAGGAAGCCTGGGGAGGGAATATAATTACATGGAGCAACACGAATAATTTGTTTCCAGTCAACAGACCCAAAAGATGTAAATTCATATTTACAATTTACCAAGTTTTGAGGGAGAAATCCTGTCTTTTTGATGCTTAAGTTCGCATTTAATTAGTTTTCAACTTCTTTATGCGATAACAGTGAATGAGCCCAAAACAATTTGATGCTTTTGACTAATTCATTTAACACCCAATTCATTTTTTTTTCCCTTTAAATCCCTTTAATAGGCTTTTTTATTGAACTTATTGAACTTCCTTCTTGCATTCACTAAATACAAAGTTGGGGTCAAAACGCTCAAATGTTTTCCCAAAAAATGTCTCAGGTTCAAGAAATAATACAAAAGAGGCAAAGACAGAACGCAGACGTATTCTCAGATCCCAAACAGAACCAGGCATGTCTAAAGTCTGACCTGTATTCACATTTCCAGGCATTCTCTGGTCATAAAATAAATAATTAGAGGTCCCCCAACACTTTCTAAAAACTGTGATTGAGGTTGGGTAAGTTACGGTTTTGATTTTCACAATGAAGAGGCGCTACAAGACGAGACACGCCCTCTATGACCATCTAACTGGAAGTGTGAAATGCTGACAAATTGATTTAGGTAAATACGCGTTTAGTTCTAGAGCAGAGGTCTGCAACCGCATCTTTGGTTGAAATAAAATGTTTAAAAAAAAATTAAAAAGTAACAGTAAAAGAAAACCCATGTAAGTAGTAATTTTTAGAAATAAATTTAAACTGAATAATCAGTTGAAGGATGATATGAATGATTCAACGAGGATTCTAACAATAGCAGCTGTAATTCTCTATCAATCTTTGTAGTTTATCAACGTCAAACTGACATATTATGACTTAATTTTGAGCTTCATTAATCACAGAAAAAAAACAGAATTAAAGCTACATTAAGTTATGATCCACAGGATCATAAAGCAGATTTTCAATTTTTGAACATTTAAAGTGTTTTTGGTGGTTTTAATATTTGGTAAGGGTCCATTAATTAGTTTTGATTTAGTTTTTGTTGGTTATACTTATGAATTTGTGGCTGAAATGCAGCAGAAAGAGTAAAATAAATATTATTTTTAAATCTTTGATGGCTTTACACGTGCATTTGCCTCATTGACATGATCCTATAGGGCAGGGGTCGGCAACCTTTAACAGTAAAAGAGCCATTTGGGCTTTTTTTCTACTGATCAAAACCTAGAAGGAGCAGCATTGACTTACGTTAGCCTTTCAGAAATTTGGATTTGCATTCATAACCTTCTTTTTGTTTTGATAAATATGAATAATATCTATTTTTGGTACAAACAAAATCAAAAAAATATATTAAAAAAAAACTAGCATCTCTCAAAAAGGTTTTTTTTTTTTAACGTTTTTTAACTTTAGTAGCAAAAAAGCTAGCTTGTTGCTTAATTACTAGCTGAACTTCAAATTAGCATAACATTTGTCTGTAAATTCAAATCAGCCAAAAATTTTAGCATGTAGCTGAAATAAAAGCTAAACTCAAAATTATTCTAAAACCCCCAGTAGATGACAAATTAGCTAAAAACGTGAGCATATTGTTAAAATATTAGCTAAACTCCAAATTAGCATAAAAAACAAATTAGAGGCCAAATCCGCCAAAAAAAAAAGCTAGCTTGTTGCTTAATTACTAGCTGAACTCCAAAATAGCAGAAAATTCCTCAGAAAACTAACTTTGTTAGCATGTTGTTAAGATAGAAGCTAAATTCTAAATTATCCAAAAAAAATTTTCAGTAGATAACAAATTAGCTGAAAACATTAGCATTTTACTAAAATATTAGCTAAACTCCAAATTAGCATAACATTTCACAGAAAACTTAGCCAAAAACGTTAGTATGTTGCTAAAATAATAGTTAATCTCCATTTTTTTTTTTTTTTAATTTACTATTATTTTATTTTTCTTCAGCCAGAGAGCCACCATGGAGAGGTAAAAGAGCCACATGGTTGCAGACCCCTGCTATAGGAGTAAGGTGTCTTTTATTTTGAAAGGAAGACATGCAAAGATCATTCAAAAGTTATAAACTATTTCATATTTTAAGTTACTTTCTTAGACAAATATAAAGCTAAAACAACAGTTTATTTAAATGTTTATGTCAGTGACAAAAACATAAATTGGTAACCTTTTTTTTTTTTCTTTTAAAGGATGAGTGAAGACTTTGTGGCTCCTACTGGGTTTTGGTTGGCGAGAAATTGACCCGAATTGCTCTTTAATTGTTGAAGGTTACAGAACCTTGCTTTAGGGGCTCCGTACTTATAGATTTATTTTATTTTGAAACTATTTTTTAATTCCATTGGATTAACGACTCTTTATTGCACACCAAGTTCTCAGAGTAAATAAGCATAAAACAAACTGTGTTTTAATCTCTTAATTAAGACTAAATGTTGCCGTTTGGAGACTCTGCATGACATAAACATTTCAATCCTACCTGCAACTCTGGAGGCCCGCCTTCATCTCTGATCAGCAGAAGGTAACTTTGTCCATCTACCACAATTTCTTTCTTGAAACGTCCACCTGAAAAATAAAGAAGCCGTTCACAGATCAGACCAAAAGAATTTGAACAGTTCTGCAAACAATACATTCATATTTAGAATTATGCTCATGCAAACTTTCCCTTTGCAAACATTGGTGCAATTTCTGCACAAACAGATTAGAAGATTTTTCAACCAAACAAATGAATTCTGAGCAATAAAAAGCATTATAATAATGTGAACAAAATGAAAGCGGGTTAAATGAACTGCTTTGTATTTCCCTTCAAACTGGAGACCTTCAGGTCACCCAGTGTTGAAAAGGAAAGAAGTTTTCCATTCCCTCCCGACATAAATTCTGTTCTTTTGCCATCGGCTCCAGATAAAGAGAAGACCAATGGGAGAGCCGCGCAGCAAATGAGATTTTGCATATCATTTCAATGGCTGGCGATCCTGTGGAGATTAAAAACATTCAAATGAGAAAGTTGTAAGGCAAGAGATGTCCCAGGGAGAGAAATCGGCGCCTTATGAATACGAAAATATGCTGAAAGCAATTTGACGGTATTGAATAATGCAAAACTCTTAAAAGCTCTCGGAATGATCATGAAATATGTCCACAAAAATTGGGCCAAAGCAGCAGACGAACATGAGGAGTACAGATACAACTTTTCCTTTTATCTTTTTTAATCCCTTAAAATGATTGGAAAATAAGGTTATTAGGATCGCACATTAACGGGGTGAATCGAGGCCTCTGCAGCAGATCTGCCACAAACGAGGATTTTAATAGTCGACTAATCACAGATTACTTTCCCCATTAGTCGACTAATCGGGTCATGCGCAAACTAGATATAAAGCACATCTTAACATTCATTAGCTTTTAACTAACAAAAATCGATATATATATATATTTATATCATTACCTGTGATAATGCTAGTGTGAATGCTGTAAACTAAATGTGGCTGATGAAGATGCTGAAATTGATAGCTGAAATCGCTGAAGCTAATAGCTAAATGGCTGAAGATAATAGCTAGCTAAAATATTAGTTAGACTAAGTGAGCCAAACAGCTAGCATACAGCTAAAATATTAGCTAAACTGAAAAATAACCAAAAAAAAAAAAAAAAAATCCCAAATTAGCCAAGGTAGATAGCATGTATCTGAAACATTAGCTAAACTAGACATTTGCCTAAAAACAGAAAAAAATCCTAAAATAGTCCAAATAGCGAGCATGTAGCTGAAATATTAGCTAAACCCACATTAGCCTAAAAAAAACTGAAAGATTCCTAAATTAGCTAATATAGCTAGCATGTAGCTAAAATATTAACTAAACTCAAATTAGCCTCAAAAAATGAAAAATTCCTAAATTAGCCAAAACAGCTAGCATGTAGCTGAAGTATTAGCTTTATTCCAAATTAGTCTCAAAACTGAAACATTCCTAGATTAGCTGAAATAGCTAGAATTTAGCTGAAATATTAGCTAAACTCCAAATTAGCCTAAAAAACAGACAGCTTCCTAAATTAGCCAAAATAGTTAGCATGTAGCTGAAATATTAGCTAAACTCTAAATTCGCGAAAACGGAAACATTCCTAAATTTGGAGTTTAGCTAGCATGTCGCTAAAATATTAGCTAAAATTCAAATTAGCCTGAAAAAAACTGAAAAATTCCTAAATGAACCAAAATAGCTAGCTTATCGCTAAAATATTAGCTAAAGTCCAAATTAACCTAAATACTGAAAAAGTATTAATTAGCCAAAATAACTAGCATGTAGCTGAAATATTAGCTAAACTCCAAATTAGCCTAAAAATCTGAAAAATTCATAAATTAGCCAAAATAGCTAACATTTAGCTAAAATATTAGCTAAACTTTAAATTAGCCTAAAAAAACTGAAAGCTTCCTAAATTAGCCAAAATAGCTAGCATGTAGCTGAAATATTAGCTAAACTCTAAATTCGCGAAAACGGAAACATTCCTAAATTAACCAAAATAGCTAGCTTATCGCTAAAATATTAGCTAAAGTCCAAATTAACCTAAAAACTGAAAAAAGCATTAATTAGCCAAAATAACTAGCATGTAGGTGAAATATTAGCTAAACTCCAAATTAGCCTGAAAAACCTGAAAATTTCCTAAATTAGCCAAAATAGCTCGCATGTCGCTAAAATATTAGCTAAACTCCAAATTAGCCTAAAAAACTGAAAAATTCATAAATTAGCCAAAATAGCTAGCATGTAGCTGAAATATTAGCTAAACTCCAAAATAGCCTAAAAAACAAATAAAGGCTTAATTAGTCCAAAAGCTAGCAAATCCCATTATAAGTTTCAACTTTACTACACGCTGACTCCATATAATATAAACAAACAACTTATCAACTATTAAATTAGTCGTCGACTAATCGATGACTAATCTACTAATCGTGGCAGCTTTACTCTGCAGTACTTGATGGGAGGATAAATTTCCTGTGTCAGCAAGCAGTTGATATCCACTCCAGCCACATTTTTAAGTTCACTTTAGCCCACTTGGCAAACAGGGGATTCTCCCAGCCTCTCAGACCCCGCTTTGATGCTGACTGTGATGCGCAGAGGGAGATCGATGAAACGCCCGTCAGCCGTCCCTCCTTTATTCACCAAAGTCACTCAGCTTTGGAGCTTTTTCACACAAAAGTCTATGCATATGCAATGGAGATCAGATGCAAAGATTGATCAGAGTTAGATCTGATCACATGCCAGACAAAGATTACAGGAACCAGGACTCGGAAGTAAACATTTTTATTACATAATCATCCAGATTTTCATTTAGATCAGATCTAAGGGCTCCGAAATTTTTGACTGAATAAAAGCTAAGTGTGGGTAATCTGAGTCATTGTTTGGGTTTGACTCCACGTCTAAATGTGACAGCAATCCCCCTTACTCATGCAGGGACAGTCGTTGGTAAGCACAGTTAACACGCAGTGAGCATACTCTGCCTTACACGGAGGCTTAGACCTTGACACAGCGCCACAATCCGATGGAGCTCTATCCGGTGTTGCCATAGCAACACACCCCAGTACCTTTTTTTTTTTTTCTTTCCCAGATATCATAGCAAGAGCCCAGGAACAAAACAGTGAAGAAAGAGACATCGCTGAACCTTCCTGCACCGAGACTTCTACAAAGTAAATACCCGAGCCGGAGCTGAGGCATCAGGTGATCAGGTACGCGGCGCCGCGGCAAGTCACTAAAAGACACATCTGAACCCACATGTTTCCTTGATTACGACAACAGCCCCCGCTCACCACCGCCACCCAGCATTTCAACCAAAGCTGAAATTAGCCCTTGATTTCTCAAGGATTAATTAAGCTATGACGATATTTTTCCCTCCCCTGGTGAAGGAAAATGCCAGAAACTAATTATGCACTTCATGTCTCATCCATACTATAATTAAACTAAAGTGAAACACTGCAAAGCCTTCAAAGATCAACCGTTCACGATGAAGTCGGCCAACAGATTCTGTGTCTATGTATATTTGGTAGACAAACCTTCGATGGTCCTTAAGAACCACTTGACGGTTTAAAAAAAAAAAAAAAAAGCCAGCAAAGTGAATCTGCAGGATTTGAACTGAAATAGTGTTTTACAGCCTCAGAAAAAAAAACATACCATTTTAGTGTCACCTTCATGTTTTAACACTGAGGATTTATCACCTTCCCTAATGTGATGAAAATGTTGTGATTGTCATTATCAAAGCCATTTCAGACGGCATGAATGAAGGCCATCAAAACAAGCCCATGATCAACAATTACATTAGGCAGCTCAGGAAAAACAATTTATTTTTTAGAAATCACATGAAAACAACCTCTACCGAGAAGATATCCATTAATAAAAGCCATTTATACCAACACTCGATTCTGATTGGCTGCCAGTTGTGGGTTTAAAAAGTGATAATCCACAGTGATAATGAACAAAAAAGAAGTTCCGGTCACATAGGCCAGATGGTCTGTGACGTCGTGGTGGCTTCTTGGAAACAAACTTCATCATTTGGACAAAAAACAGCAGTAAGAGATGAATTACCTCTCTGATCTGATGCTTTATTTAAATATTACATATTTATTTTTATATATTTATATATATTATTTATATCATGATGATCAAGATGTCGTCGATGTTGGCGCGTTATGTTTCCATGACTGTGCGCCGCTCCGCAAATCAAATAGTTTGGTTTTTGTGAAAAATTGTTATAAACTGATAAAATAACTACAATAAAGTACTAAAAATCAATTTAATTTTTATTTCTGTTGTCAGTGGTATAAGCGGGATAATGCCCTTGGAAGTGTGCATTTTCAGAAATTAACGCATTGACATTGACACGTTCAAGCTTCGCGGCGTGCATTTGTTTATTTGTTTATTTATATGGGTCCCATTAGCTGAGAGCTATAGCCTTCAGCTAGTCTTCCTGGGCCATTAATTTCTGATAATGCTCACTTCCTTGGGCATTATCCCTTACGTAAGTAAGTCACAACATAAGCCACCGTCATCTAGCATTTTTAATTTTCTGTCATGGCAAGTAAACGGAGGTCACTTTCGCCTTGTTAACTTAAGTTGTAGTTCAAATCCAGACGCGGTCCTCCGCAGCGGATCGCTTCGGTGTCTGGTCTATTTTGTGCGTGAGCCGTGAACGATCCGCAACTATTCTGGGAGAAAGTTACATCAAGATATGTGCGAAAATCTGGTTTATTTTCAAAATATAAACAATTTTTCAAAATAAAAAACCACGGGTGACAAATGAGACTATTTTTTTGTATCTAAACTAGACATGGAAATGGAGAGACACAAAAAAAAATCAAACAGAAACACAGATCAACGTAACACGACAGCTCTGGAAAGGCTGGGTGGGGCTGGGTTGGGTGTAAAAAAAAACAGCAGAGAAAGGGCAGAGAGCAGTTTTTCTTAGCAGAAACATGGGGTTATATTTTTAGGTTCTTAATTTACCTATAGTAAAAGATGAATTTGGCCACTGAAGATGCTAGTGACGATAGCTAAAGATGTTGAAATTGACCGTTGAAAACGCTGAAGCTGATAGCTAGCTAAAATAATATTTAAATACCAAAATTAGCATAAAAATGAAAAAAAAGCCTATGTTAGCCAAACAGCTAGCATGTACCTGAAATATTAGCTAAACTCCAAAATAGCCTAAAAAGCAAAGAAGGCCTAAATTAGCCAAAACTAGCTAACACGTAGCTGAAATATTAGCTAAATTTAAAACAGCCTAAAAAAACAAAAAATAAAGCTTAAGTTAGCTAAAACAGCTAGCATGGAACTGAAATATTAGCTAAACTCAAATACAACCCAAAAACGGAAAAAAAAGCCTAAATTAGTCAAAATAGCTAGAATGCAGCTTAAATATTAGCTGAACTCCAAATTAGCCTAAAAAAATCCTAAATTAGCCAAAACAACTAGCATGTAGCAAAAATATTAGATAAACTTCAAAATAGCCTAAAAAAACCTTAATAAATGCCAAAAATCTAGCAGAATTCCATTATAACTTTAAATTTTACGAAAAAATTTAACATCCCTAACACACAATATTTGTTTTTATCCCCATGATGGTTTTTTGTCATATTTGCTTTTTTTGCTAATTTCTATTGCGGTGATGTTACCCTTTTTTTTCCATCACCATTCCACAAGGGGCAGTAGAGGGATGTTCCTTGATTCCCTCAAAATGGCTGCTTCCATGAAATCTCAAAAACACTTTTAAAAGAAAAGGTTTTGTCTTTTTTTTTAATTTATGGTGATAACAACTCATCTAATGTTACTCATATTTTTAAATGACTACTTTCTTAATTGAAAGAATATAAGACTTGTTGACAATTAATTCTGTATAATACAATTACAGTATGTTAAAAATGTCAATATTTTATTTTAAACTAACATTGATGTGGGCAAAAATGTACCATATATATATACATACATATATATACATATATACATACATATGTATATATATATACATATATATATATATATATATATACATATATACATTATATACATATATACATATATACATATATATATTACATATATATATATATAATATATATACATATATACAATATAATATATTATATACATACTAACATATATACATATATACATATATTACATATATATATACATATATACATATATATATATATATATATTATATATATATATATATATATATATATATATATATATATATATATATATATATATATCCCGTTTGTGGCAGATTTGAAGTTTTACTGTTTGGCTTCAACAAATCACTGCTTCTATATGGAGTCTGATGAGTTTTTAGAGTTGTCATCCAACACTTCAACAAATTAAACGTGACTCCTTCCAGCATCAGACTTTATTACTTATTGATAATACACCCCAGGTGATGACGTTTAGCCTTTGGGTCCCATTTTATTCACTAATAAGCTTTAAGGGATCAATTCTTGCAATGAAATCTCTCTGAATCATAGATAGCTTTTAGAAAATATTAAAATAAATAATATTTCTTTTAGATAAAAACATGTTAGTAAATCATTTTATTAACAACATCTAAATTTCATAGCATTAAAATCAATAATGCTATTTGTGAAAAGTTTGGACGCAATTTTCTTATTTTCCGATTGCGTCTAAACTTTTGACAGGCATTACAGTCCTAGGAGAACGTTCCAGAGAGCTGCATTATTCAGAAGCTCGCTTTCTGTTTCTTTGTTTTCTGTCAAATATGCAAATCTCCTGATAACCCTCACCTCCTTCTGCAGACTCTTACCTTCAGGAGACTCCTCCTGCACATATGTTCCTGTCAAGTATCGATGCACTAAGGCAGACTTCCCACTGGACAGATTTCCCACAATGCCCTGGGAAGCCACAAGAAAAATATTATTACAAACATGACACACAGACTTAGGAAAACATGACACGACTGAGATGTGAATGGAAAAGAACAAGCATTTCTTTAAAAAGACATTTCATCCAAATATTTTGACTTTTAAAACTTAAAAACACAAGAAAAATCAATATATTGTGAAGTTTTAAACAACAATGTCTTCTTTAAGCAAGCATTTACTCAAATTGAATGCTTCATGGAAGACAATAGTCTAATTTATGATTAAAATTTTCTTAAATGATCATTAAAAACATCATTATTGTATTTTGAGAGCCAATTGAAAGAAATTGAAATGCTTAAATATTTAAAAGCCTATTATTTTTGTATTACTGAAAACAGCTGCGTCACCTCCTCTGCCTGCCTGCAGTGCTGGCTGCTGGCAGCTGCATCCTTAAGCCTCTCCCTCTGTCTAAGACTGACACAACCTGTCCATTAGTCATACAGATCTTTTGCAGGGAGATTTTGCTCAGCAAAACAACAACAATCTGCTTTAAAGAGTTTAGGAGCATTTCCACAGTCAGAAAACTTTCCTTATTTTGGTGTAGGAGGAACAAAAAACTTCGATTTTGACATTTTCTAAGCATTTTATTCGAAATAAATAATGATGCAGTGAAGTATGGTATATACTACTATTTAAAATATACAAGTATAAGATCCAAAACACGATATACTTAAAAAAACCATTACTAAATAAGCCTTTATTGAGAATTTCTCTCCATGTTTTGAACTAATCCCCCTCTTGTCTTTCTTGCAGTCGCAGAGAAATGTTTCAGGTTGATTAAACCTAACAGGGGCTGTAAGCTAGCAGAAGAGCGTTTAAACAAAGAGCTCTCAGCAACAAGGAGAGGAGAAGGGGGGCGGGGTTGCCCAATGCTAAGAGTACTGCCTACAAATTTCTAAATAATTACTGTCACTTTGCAGAAACTGTGTCCTTGAGAACAACCCTTTTTTTTTTTAAATTTTAGCTAAAAACTGCATAATCATGATCAAACCAAAACAGGAAACGCTTTGAAAATAGATCATAAAATGTAAAGTTTAATTCAAAGGATTTATCTTTGAATTAAATTTGATCCTAAATGTTTTCATGTAATATTGTTTTCCACAGCGGTTCAAACCAAAAGCTGCCTAAAAATCAAAAGCCAAACAGAGACTTTTGGTGTGCTTAAAGAACACAGAGCACTAATGGAAAGTAAGCTAACCGAGCAGCAGCTCGACTATAATCGTTCCTCCGCTTCCACTCCCTGGTGTCTCGCACCAGAACTCGCTGCTGCGCCTTCAGGCTAATGTATGGCGGGTGGTAGGCTGATGATGCTGCATGTCTGGGAAGAACAAAGGATCTCACCTCTCTCCTGCTTCATATTATATCCACCCACAATCACACCTTCTTCAAAAGATCATTAGTGGGTTGTTGAAGTCGTGTGTATGTTTAATTATTATGGGAAAGTTTAAGTTTTGCTGTCTGATGCTTTTTCAGAACTTCTTCAAAACTGACGAATGCAAAGAAGTAAAAGAATAAACTGTAAGTCTGCAAAAGTTGGAACTTGTGACGGCAAAAGTTATGAGTCAACAAGAACTCGCTTTGAATGGAGTTCCTGCTGTTTTATATGTGCAGCAAAAAAAACTAGAATGCTTCATCAGCAGGACGCTTCTTTGGAGTCAGATCTGGAACAATTTTGCAGAGTGCAGGTTATGATCAAAGGGAGTTAATCAGAAAAGATCTGAGCGCAGGTGAAATATCAGGAAAAAAAGACGAGGCCGGGCCTGACTGATGTTTGATGCGCGGCTGCCTGAGAACCAAACACTTAAGAAAGCTTTAGGGAGTTTGTGCGAACAACCAAGAACTTCAAAAATTGACAAAAGCAGTGCTTTTAGAATTATTTTTCTAAAGACTACTGATGCATTCCGAAAAGCAACATCATTGGAAACATGTTGCTCTACCGGATCTGTGTTGGAAACAGGAACTTGAACTTAGTGTGCTATATTCAGGGACAGCTAAAGACGGGGAGCAACATATGTAACCAGTCTACAATGTATGCAAGTCTACAAAATGCGCACTAGTGCTGCCACAAACGATTATTTTAATAGTCGACTAATCAGATATTTTTTAAACTATGCACAAACTGGATGTAAAGCACACAACTTAACCATCATTGGTTTTAAACTAACTGAAAACTATATATATATACCATTACCTGTGATAATGCTAGTGTGAATGCTGTAAACTGAATTTAATTGCTGAAGATGCTAATGCTGATAGCGGAAGATGCTAAAATCGATAGCTGAAAACGCTGAAGCTGATAGCCAGCTACAACATTAGTTAAATGCCACATTAGCCTAAAAAAAACAGAAAAAGCCTAAATTTGCTAAAATAGCTAGCATGTAGCTGAAATGTGGGCTAAACTCAAAATTAGCCTAAAAAAACTGACAAGAAAAGCTCAAGTTAGCTAAAGTAGCTAGCATGCATTTGAAATATTAGCTAAACTCCAAATTAGCCTAAAACGGAAAAAAGCCCAAGTTAGCAAAAATAGCTAGCATTTGGCTGAAATATGGGCTAAATTCCAAATTAGCCTAAAAGAGTAAAAAAAAGCTTAAGTTAGCATGTAGCTAAACTCCAAAATAGCCTAAGAAACCTTCATAAATGCCAAAATAGTCTAAAAAGCTAGCATTATGCCATAATAACTTTCAACTTTACTACACTCTGACTCCATATGATATAAAGTAACGACTAATAGACTATTAAATTTGTCATTTAGTCATTGAATTAATCAAGTAATTGTGGCAGCCCTAATGCACACAATCCAAAACAAAAACAAATGCTGGTAAAAATCAGTTAATTACTACTTTTTTCTTAATGTATAATTCCATTTTTACCGCTAAAACTGAAAAGGACAGACTTAAAATACTACTGAAATTAAGAAAGACAGGTTATCAGGATCTAAGGGATTACTAGATGCAACATTGTGAAATCTGTCCAGAAAACAAAAGGTAAACTTGCAAAGCAACAGTAAAATAGTTGGGAAGGGTTTGAATTTACCTGCTTTATAATATTAATCCCCCTCTAATCCTGATCTCAATAACACCTTAGTCACAACTGCCCTTACGAGTCTATATGGGGCTGTCTGCGGAAAAAAATTAGGCAACCCTGCTTGAGGCAGGCAGGTGGCCCATTAAAAATTTTAAGATCGTCGACCGCTCAGTGAGCTCGTAAAGAGAGAATGTTCGAGCACATTTTTTTCTTCGGGTAAGCTGCAAGACACAATCCTAGTGAGCACACATACAGGTGAGTAAGGATATTTGTTTTTTTAATCATCCCCAAATCCTGCAGACTGTGTAAGGAGTCTGTTAGCCTGAGTGTTAAAAAACAAGGAAATTTGACAAAGTGTAGTTTGTGTGGCTCTAATGTATTATGTAAGTGTGCAGCCTTTAAGAAGCCAATACACACACCTTAGTAATAACTAGTTCAGGAATAACTCCAGGCCTCAAGGGCCGCATTCCCGCATGACTTCCAACATACCCTGCTGCTCTGGCATGTTCTAATTGGCTGGACGCACCTGAAACAGGTGATCAGTCATGACTCGGGCTTAATTATCTCGAAACCATGCAGTCATCGTGACCCTTGAGGCCTGGAATTGCCCATCCCTGAACTAGAGTTAGGTGTAGGGGCATTGTATGATAGTATCACTGATATGTCATAGTATTTGCAACTTAGGTTAACCTTACAAATACTTCCTGATACACTTAAGGGAACTCTAAGGGAACTGCAAGACACGCCGGCGCTCTTTTTAAGATGCAGACACACTTGTCTACTGGTCTACAACCCTTCCTGGAAAAGCCAAAAACTCAACTTCTCATTCAAGTTCGTCTGACTAAAACCAAGTACACACCAGGTATGTGACGCACGTTCTTGAAAACTTGTTGAGCATAAGGTGTTCACACTAGACTGCTAGTACTCAATACCAGGACAAGACTGCCTGGAAAAGGGTTTTGACTATTACCGGGACAACCACACACCAGTGGATCCCCAATGGTTGCAGGGAGAGTGAAGTGTCTTGCACAAGGACGCACCAATAGTTGACTGAAGGGAGCGGGGATTGAACCGCCAATCCTTTGATCATTGGCAAACCGCTGCTGCCCCACTACACAACGCAACTATCAGAGTCCCTGATTGGTTTATATTCACTGTGCGTTTAGTGGTCGAAGACCTCAAAGACAGTCGTAGAAACTTGTGTAGCGGCACGTGAACTCAAGAATTTTGAACACGAAACGTTATTTTTTATTGTTGGAAGTGGCTGCTTGAAAATGCGTTACCAAGGGGAACGCCCTGAACATTAGGGGGAATTGAGCACAGGTGTGCCCGATCAGGGACCCTTTTTTTTAAAGGAACAGTTGGACGGCAGAAGGGTGTGGGGGAGAGACAGCGCCCAAGTGGCGGGGTGGGGAGAACCAACGCGCGGGATAGCCACACCGGCTCAACTGTCAGGACCCCGGCCCCCCCAGGAAGATAACGGTGGGACAGCCGTGCCAAGTCGACGACCGTGAGGGGCCAGAGCCTAACCCCCAGGAGGAGCGTGCCGGACCGTCCACAAGTGGAGGACGAGCCAGTTGATTGGAGGGGGAAGTGGCGGAAAGCAACAGAGGGGTGTGGTCACGATACACCCCTCTTTGAGTTAAGTACCCCTCCATCACCTTATTTTTAGCCAACTGAGAGTGTTTTGATAACACCAGAGTTTCAGTGTTTTTTAATTGCATGTGCCCATTTATTATTTTATCTTTGAAGTTTTGTTGTGTTTTACTGAAGCCTGGAGTTTTTAGTGAGCCCACTCTCAGGGGATTTTATTTGGTTTAACAGAGGCTCCCGGCTCCAGCACAGACTGAAGACGCGTCTCTCCGGCAAGACATAATAAACGACTTTCTTCCTCACCTCTTAACTTGTGGGCCCGGGTTCTCTGTCTCCACACACCTCCAGATCAAAAAAAGGAACTTGACCCCTTTCTTGCATGAACGTAACTTGATTCTTGGTGCGTTCAAGAACGCGACCTATTGGTGGACACACCAGACCAGTGCCAGGAGAAGATCCTTCTTCTCCATGGGGCCGGCCGTGGTGCAGCGGTAGGACTCCTGATTGGAAGATTGTTGGTTCGATTCCTGCCTTGCCCGCCCATGTGTCAAAGTGTCCTTGAGCAAGAACCCCAAATAGCCTCTGGTGGGAGGTTGGCGCCAGTGTTTGGCAACACAGTCTGTGACTGCAAAGCGCTTTGGGCCTTCAAGGAAGGTAGAGAAGCGCTATATAAGTATACGCCATTCTTCAATAGGTAGAGCCTTGGAGCAAAACGTCAAAGCGGTGCAAATCCCACAAATTTTGCTCCATACCTTTTCTTTTCACAACTCTGTTTTAATAAATGTCCATCTTGGTGTTATATCAATCCAATTGGGCACAAACCGCAACTAATAGTCTACAAATGACGTGGGGACCACTATACGTTACTACCAAATCCAGGTGCATGATTGGTCACCTTCCTCCGATTCCGTATGAAAATGTTCAAACAGTTGAAGTTTCAATGTACAAACAAGGAATACCCAATTTGTACATGGAGCCGCCAACCAGACTTTACGACTTGAATTAATCGCCGGTGTTACAGACGCGGAAAACAGAAATTCTTCACGTTTGCGTAGACTTTTCAATGGAAGAGGCCTGGTCTGTGTGCACCTTTAGGCATAACAGGAAGTTGTTTTGGTTTTTTTTCTTTTTTCCAGCCTGCGACTCATTTGTCTCCCTGTCACTTTTCTCTGTGGGGATTCTGCGGCGACAGTTTCTCTTCTGTTAGCCTTCCTTCATCTCCTCTGAACTGTCCTCACAAATGACCTAATTACACTCAGACAAAACCTGTACTTTACGTGATGAACACAGCATCGAACACGCTGCTTATCTTCACTCATTTGATTGCAGCCGGGCTTTTTAAACTAGTTTTTGTAATGACGACTATTCCTCACTCTGTGTACCGAGATAAAGAGACCTTGTTGTTTTTTTTTTTTTTTTTTTTTTAACTAAATAAAAAAACAGCGGCACTATTATATTTGAACTCATTTGCTTCAGTGTCAGCTGGGGACGCCTCATCATCCTCATTCAGTCTTACCTGAGCGGCTCACAATAACTCTCCTTTTCCCGTATAAAAAGTTTTTGCAGCCACAGCTCAACTAAACCAACTCTCTCAAACTCTGGGTGAACTCAGATACACTCCTATTAGTCGTTTGAACTGCAGCTCTCATGCTTCATCTAATTCTGCAGCAGCAAAGGCTTTGCTTTGTTTCCCTGCAGCCTCCACTCCATTCTGGCTCCTTTGCATCCATGTCACATCTGAGTTTGACGCCGGCAGCAAGCGACCTGGATCTTCTGTTTTACACGTCAGAAGAAGAACGCCGCCGGAATGACTCACAGACACAAAGTGACATTTGACGCTGGGCGGTTTGCTTCCTCTGATAGGCCACTTCTGTTAGAAAGTCAAGCAGGTGAACTTTGCAGCGGTTCACTGCAGAGTTTTCAGCTGACAGAGGAGCAAAAATGAAGCAAGAAAGTGATGCAAGCTTTTTACATTTAGAGTAAAAAATAAGGGATGATGGAATCCAGAAAAATAGTGGGAAAAAGTAAAAAATGTATTAGTGAAAGTGCTAATCAGTCAGAGAAAGAGTTGGTTCAGTCAAACCAACTCTTCCTCTGAGGTAGATGCACACATAGGGCTGAGTTGATTTAGGTTGTTAAAAAAGTCTTAAAAGTCCCATCTTTTGTTCTGATTCATTTTAGCCAAAATTCAAAATTTTCTAGGACATGGTATCTGCAGAGCTGGCCCAGTTATGAAGAGAAAAAAAATATAGTGGAAAGAAAAAAGAAAGTTTTTAGTTTTGGGTCTTTAAAGAAATGATGGCAATGCACAATTGTGCCACTAGGGGCAGCAACGGAAACGCAAAACCTGCATGGCAAGAGATCAAGAAATAAACATGATAAACAATCCGATAAGTGATTAAGCTGCTAGATTGATTTTTTCTAACTGAGAAAAAAAAAAAATTACAGAAAACAAGTTCACTATTGGTTATTTTATGGAGAGAAAATAGACTCACTCCGATTTGTGGGTGTAGTTCTTGATTTGTGCGTACGTAATTTAAGATTTGAGCATAAGTTTGGATTTGGCCGTAATTCTTGATTTATAACTCATATAATACATTTTGTGCATTAGTAAAAAATTACAAAATTAACAAAAACACAATTTACACAGAAAAAATTAAAACTACAACAGCTTGAAGCTACTTACACATGCTAAAAATGTTTTAAAAATTACGTATGAATCACTTCTGACGGACATACAAATCAAGAATACGCACGCACAAATCGGCGTGAGTCTATTTACTCCACATATTATTTTTCTATCTACCCTTTTCAAGTGACGTCACACAAAACGGCGAGTGTGCAGAGTGACTTTCGGTTATACGTATCTATGGTTTAGAACAGCAAAGCTGACAGCTGAACGCTGTTTAAAGCAATTTTACGTAAATACTAAAAGATAACCAAACCAATTGTAACAGAAATTTGTAGAATATTTATTTTATATTTGTCCTTTAAATTAATATTTTTACTTTTTAACTGATAGATTTTAAGTGTTTTTAGGGTTTATTATTATTATTATTATTATTTTTTTATCTAATTTGATGTCTGTGTAGATATTGAAAGCAGCTGGCCACTTTAAATTTCCTTTGGGATTCATAAAGCCATTCATTCATTCATTCCTTCATTCATTCATTCTGCTTCCCCAAGTTCTTATGGATGATATTAAACGAGTCGTGGATTATTTCTCTCCGACAGTTAGACGAAGGTTACAGGTACTTCATTAAATGCTGCTTGTTTGTTTATGAAGGCAATTCCGATTTTCTTCTTCTAATTTATGCTAACGCTAGCTTTTCACGACAGTGGTGAGACGCAGAGCTGCAGGCGATCTTTTCAGCCCAGTTAAAGTTGCTTAAATGAACTAAAAACAGAGATAAAGTAAGACTTTTTCAGCGTCTCTTTCAATAAAGAAAGACAAATAACTGTTTTGTTATTTTGTGACGTAGCTCCCCTTTGCTGCTGCTCATAACCGTGTCTGAATCCTGCAAGATCACAAAGGTAAACAAGGATTAAAATTCATTGATACCATCAAAAACATATATTAAGAAATGATTATTGGCATGCAGTTTTCTAATTTCGTCTTGACCGCTTTTATTTTGAAAATATGTGGTTTCGTAGGGGCACTTAAAAGATTTGCTGTAAACATTCCTATTTTTACAATTGCCTCTTAAAATACCCCCCAAAAAAAAAAAAAAAATACCTCTTTTTACAATCAACTAAATTTAGCCTTGGGTGCAGTTATGACACGCGCGGCGAACATGCAGCAATGTGCATCTTGGCTGCACCGATTACATGTGACCAACATGAATATGTATCAGTTTTTGTGCTCGATCGCACTCATAAACACGTGTGAATAACATCAAGCCAAATAGAATCTGTTTGAATAATATCTACTCAAATTAAAGGTCGATGTTTTCAACAGAACCTCAAATATTGAAAGATTATTCAAATTTGTATTTAGATTTGTGAACGATCTAAGACAGGAAAGGAAAATACAATTCATAAAATAAATATTGAACATTTTTCTGTTGAAATTGGTAAGATTACCTTTTATTATTTACGTAAATTTGTGTTAAACAGCGTTCAGTTGTCAGTTTTGGCGTTCTAAATTCAAACACCGGAAGTAACTTTTTGCATTTTATTCATTTTGTTTGACGTCACAGTGAAAAGGGTCTATTATGTTACTGGTCCGGCCCACTTTAGATCAGACGGGTTGACTGCAGCCCCTGAACCAAAATGAGTTTGACACCCCCTCTCTAAATTGTTGCCAGAAGTAATGTGGACAAACTCCGCCCACTTCCTCTGACCTATAAGTGAGCCATCTGTTTCCACGCTCTCCCACTAGCTTACAGCCCCCATTACAACCATGCAACCAACATGGCGAGCAACACTGGAGCCATAAATCTATTTGTCTGCAAGTGGATGCATCAGAATGAGGCGGAGCAGGCAGTTTGTGGCTCCGCCCATTATATTTTCAATATTGCAATTTTTTTCCATCAACATTTTTTTTTGTTTGCTCCTGATTCAAATTCATTTTATCTGTAAAGGAATTTCAATGTAAGAGAAAAAGCTAAAGATGCGGTACATAGCATAAAATTAAATATTAAGATAATATTATACACAAACAAACACAAATGAAAGATCAATTAAATGAACAATTCGAATAAATAAATATGTAAAAATGCAATTTTTAGCCTAACTTTCTTATTTTTTGTCCTCCATTATCAGAAAACACAATTTTCATTGGAGTGGGTCTTTAAATTGTTGTTTTCCAGACTGTCTGGTGTTCTGATGAACTGCCAGATAAATACATTTCTGATTTTCAACCAGGACACTTTTTTATAAAATTTCTCAACAAAAACCAAAAGGGAGAACAGTAAACACCTGCAAAAGTTTGATAAGAACGCACAAAAGCCAGACTCAAACTGGAGCATAGAAAATTTTAGGTTCATTAAAATATATTTATTTTTAAAAAAACACGTATGAAAAGCCGTTTTAATTGCGACTTCTTTGAAAGTTTTCTATAAACTCTGAAGTCTTTTAGCATAATTCTTTTAACACAACCTCCATTTCCAATTAACACCTGGATCTTTAAAGCAAACAGGCGTGTTTGAAGTCATATATTGAAAGTTTTCCTTTGAGCCCACCCCTCATCTACTTTGTTTCATTGAAGTTTTCTGTTTTGGAAAAGACTACAATCAATGTACCTTACAGGGAAAACATCACATCCAGCAGCACAAAGAGGCAGAAGCTCTTCAAGGCTGCGACTTTCTATGTGTGAAAGCGCCGGGATGCTCGTGGTGCATGCGGCTCCGGTTGTGTAAGTGTGTGTTTTCTTGGCGGGTGGGATCAGACCCAGAACGTGTCACCGCTCTAGCCCAAAACTGTCACTCATCTTGCCGTCCCGCTGTAAGCCACCCTGCATCTTCACGCCAGCAATTCTTCTTCAAAAACATAATAAATAAAAAAGAAAATAGCCCCGGCCTATTTCCCGAATATTCCTCTTCATGTGAAACAACAGAGCGGCGTTGCGGAGACGCAACTCGCTTTTGAGCTGACGTGAATGAAAACGTTACTCACCACTTTCAGCTCTGGAACGGATCGACTCAACGTCCATTCCTGACTGTTGACGAAAGAGTCTGAAAACAAAACGAGAAAAGATGTTTTAGAGACATTTGACAAAAAAAATCAAATGTGCATCTGCAGGCAGACGGGGCAACATATAAGTTATTTACAACTTTTTTTAAACCCACCAAGAATCTTCCCTTGGAGGAAAGAAATATTATTTCAAGTATAAGTTAAGAATAGCACAAGATTGTACTAAAAAATATCTTTTGTATTACATTCAAGGTTTCAAGAACAATAAGACAGATCGCACTCTTTCACTTTTTGCAAGAGTATTTCACAGAAACTTAAAAAAAAAGAAAATGAAAAGTTGAAACCAAATAGAGACTCAGAGATAAAATTAGGTCAAAATCTTATCAAATTCATGTAAAGCATTAATTTGCCTTTTGGTTGCAGTGAAAGTAGAAGTGAAATAAATAAGAAAAAAAAATAAATCAGCCACAGTCCAGTTGACTGATTTTCTTTATTTTTAATGGAATCCACCAGAATAAACGAGAAAAAGTGTTTAAACTGTCAATCCAGTTCCAAAGGAAATATCTTAAAATCAACTTTTTTTTAGCTTTTAAGTGTATTCAAATGTTCATTCCTCGCTATAAAGAACTCAAAGCAGCATTTTGAGCCATTCATGCATTTTTGAGTACCAGCCCCTCTCAACCCACAAAAACGAGTTCTCACATGGTGACATCACAAAGTGAGGAACAGCCCCTTTCAGGAAGAGTCTGCACTGCCAGCTCCGCCCCCAGGCTAACACACACGTTATCTGCAGAGCTAGCAGGGATCAGCAAAACACTTTAATTTTTTATGCACGATACCGGTCTTTGTAAAAGTTCAGATGTTGTTTTTGGGAGAAAAGCTGACACAATATCGAGGCCGGCTCCAGAGATAATGTCATGAAATGGGCCGCACCCACAAGGAGCAAAAGGCGGAGCCTCAGAGATTAAGGCGGTGGAGAAAGAGTTCACAAAATAACTCATATTTCAAAAATAATTTGTTCTTCAGAGTGCCAAAAATAAAATTTGAGCATATATATGGATATAGTTCACTTTGAAAGGCTTAAGAAAAATGATATTTAATATTTAAAATTTTCTCCTATTAGAATTGATCATTTTAGTGTCACTTGTTTTCTGTTTTTGCCCAAAATTTCAAACTGAATGAATAATTTCTGCAATTATTAAATTAGTCAAAAATGTTAGCCTGTTGCTAAAATAGAAGCTAAACTCTAAGGTAGCCTAAAAAAAACCCTCAGTAGATAACAAATTAGCCAAAACGTTAGCATGCTGCTAAAATATTAGCGAGACTCAAAGTAGCATAAAAAACCTCATTAGATGCCAAATTAGCAAAAAAAAAGCTAGCACATTGCTTGATTACTAGCTAGATTCCAAAATAGCCTAAAATTGAACAGTCATCTAAATTAGTCAAAAACATTAGCATGTAGCTAAAATAGAAGCTAAACTCTAAAGTAGCCTAAAAAAACCCTCAGTAGATAACAAATTGGCCAAAACGTTAGCATGCTGCTAAAATATTATCGAGACTCAAAGTAGCATAAAAAACCTCATTAGATGCCAAATTAGCAAAAAAAAAAAAAACAAATAAAAGCTAGCACATTGCTTGATTACTAGCTAGATTCCAAAACAGCCTAAAATTGAACAGTGATCTAAGTTAGTCAAAAACATTAGCATGTAGCTAAAATAGAAGCTAAACTCTAAATTAGCCTACAGAAACCTAAGTAAAAAGCTAAAATTGAAGTTGAACTCTAATTTACTCCATTTTTTTATTACTAGAAAAGATGAAAACACAGCCCATGAATATATTTAAAGGGTCACCAAACCGTAAATAAACTTTTTTTGGGCTGTTTACATCTATAAATGGGGCTTTAAAAGTGCTGCCTGTTGGTCATAGCCAAATTTTTGACAAACTGAAATAAAACTGTTTAATTCTTCAAATAATAGTCAAAAACCATCCGTGTGCTGCCCCTACAGGTTGAAATGAGGTATTACAGTTGAATTTTGCGATAGGTCAGAAGTCTGACGTCATGATCTGCAGCTCCAGTAATGATGAATGTTCTGCCCCCAAGCCCCGCCCCTCTGACTGGATTATCAAATTTCAGCTGTGGGTGGAGTCAGCCTCCAACTTCCCTGTTTGGTGACCCTTTAAAGGCTTGTTGCTAAAATTTCTAAATTTAAACACTTTCTCATTTATGTCCAATGGGGCATATTAAATGTCTAAAACTATAAAGTTTGTCAATACCAAAACTTAAAGCAGTAATGAACAAACTGAATTTTTTGATACCAAGATTGCTAATATCACTAAAAGTGTGATTGAGTTTTTATGTGCCAAAAAACATACGGAAAAGAGCAGGAGAATCACTTTAGTGTGAATGCTTACTGAGCAATCACACTATAAAAGAGCAATCTGGCAAAAAAAAAAAAAAATGCGTTTATACATTTTTATAAATAAAAATATCACTTTAAAAATATCGCTGAAGTACGACGTATTAGTATTAGGGTCACCGAAAAAAAAAAAAAAAGTAATATTAAAAGTTTTTTTTTTCTAGATATAACGCTTTAAATTTCGTAAATGTATGAGTTTTAATCTCGTAGATTTACGACTTTTTTCTCGTAATGTATTAAAGTGGAGGGGAGTCTACATTCCAGTGAATTTATGCCGTGAACTGAAGCAGACCAACCAAACTGTGAAAAGCGTCTTGGATTTCATCAGGTAAACTGAATGTTTAAAATATTCCAAATATTTGGAAGTTTCTTTATTTGATTTACAGTTTATTAATGTTTTATTCGTTGATACTGCTTGCAGGATCTCTGCAGATCCCGTTTATGAAGCGGTCCATATCCTCCAGCTGTCCACTTCAGTCATTTCTTCCTCTGACAGACCAGATCTCCTCCAACTCTGTGATGCTTCCGTCTGAAGAGGACTAGTTTTTTGGAATTTTCAATGTTCTTGTGCTAACGTTGTCATTTCTCAATGTTGTTTTGTGTCGAGACGGGACGTTTCATTTGGGGAAGGAGGCGTCCGGAGCTCTGTTTACATTCTCTTTTGGTTTCTGAGCATGACAGAGACATGACGTAAGGTGGAGAAAGGAAATGAAAGATGTAATAAAGTGACGATCCTGATGAACGTGTATCTCTGAACTCTTTATTTTACATATGAAACTCTGCACTGTTGTGTATTGAAGTTAGCTGTTTAAGAACTGCATTACCCAGAAGGCCAAGCGACTGGTCACATGTTCGATGCACGGCAAGTGGTAAGCAGCAGATGAGCGCTAGTCATGCACAGTGTAGCAGTATGAAGAGACTGTTAATAAAAAGTCTGTTTAACTCAATAATAGCGCCTCTTTTGCTTACTTGAAGATAAGAAGACAACACACGCACTACCGAACCCGGAAATAATTTGATTTCGAATCGCCAAAAGGTTCAGAATTTATTTGTTTTTAACACCGATCTGGACATAATCTTCACCAGATTCTCCACGTCTTTCATCTTCAAGCACGGCTCTGATAAACAGACAACTTTGGTTCTTTTCTCATTAAATTACGACTTTAAATCTCGTAGATTTATGACTAAATCCCGTAGATTTACACGTTTTTTTCTCATAAATTTACGACTTTAAAAGTTGTAAATTTAACCTATGACTTTTAAAGTCATAAATATACGACTTTATTCTCATAATTTAGCAGTTACGACTTTTTTCTCGTAAATTTACGAGATTTAAAGTCGTATATCTACGAGAAAAAAACTTGTAATATTACTTTTTTTTTTTTTCGGTGACCCTAATACTCCGTCGTACTGAAGCCCCAAAACAAAAAAAAAAAAACAAATTTAAAGACATTAAAATCTCTAAACAGGATGTATCTAATCTCTCTTATTCAAGCAGCAATTATTGAGCTAGAATCAACTTGTTGATAATCTTGGCAACATTTGAAGACATTTGAAACAGCAGCGGTGGGAAATAAACACAGAAGCAGAGCCTGTTTCCCACACTAAACAACAATTAAAACAAAGCCCACCTGCCTGTTACAGGGTCTGTCAATCTCCTCATAACTCCCAAAGAGGTCAGCATCTCTAAAATCATCTGACAAGCCGGATTTTCACCTGCTGACCCCATCAACATGTCATCGACAGAAGCTCAAGCTTTGTCATTACAGTAGTGGTTTCCTTCAGAGCCCGAGGCGACGGGAACATGAGGGGAACGACAGAATAAACAATAACGTAACCACTGCTGCTACAAGGCTCCTCTGTTTTCCTTTAGAAATCTATAATAAGAGATGAAATGAGTCATGCCTCGGACGCCCCGGGCTCCTCACCTTACAACAATTATCCCTAACTAAAGTGTTGACTTATTTCTTCAGTATCGCACTTGCCGCAGGAGATGGGGGGGCAGAAGGGTTTTTACCGTCATTGTGTGAGGCAGCCGGTCTTTCACAGCGAGCACCTCCTGACGTGTCTCGACATGACTGAAGCCGTGGTAAGTGCACGTTCTCCAGCTTCCTGAGATCAACCGGGATAAAGCTCTACCTGTCATTTGGTTCACCTCACATGCCGTCTGCACCTTGCATGCTTCTTAAATGCTGTTTTGTTGAGCAATAAAAGGGAAAGATCAACAGTTCGGTTCCTCTAAAGCAGGGGTGGGCAAACTACGGCCCGGGGGCCACATGCGGCCCCCTAAGCTACTTAATCTGGCCCTCCAAATTAAAATACATTGAATCAAACATCCTAATTATTGTTTTATTTTCATTGTATTTCTGGTTTTTTCTCATGAATGGTGTTGTTTCTCTGGCAGTCGTGTGAGTCAGAAGGTGATTTTTCGGATTTCTTTGAGTTCGCATTTTCCTCTGAAGAACATCAACCCATTGGATCACCAAAAAGAGAACAAAAATCAAAATTTAGAAATTAAAATTCTCAAATTTTCTGTTTTTAAATGAATATATGTGAATTTTAGTCCAAATTAAAGCATGTTTTTCCTCTAAATTCCATATTATATTTTTAGTTTATGAGGTTGATTACCAAATCTCTCCTTCCATCTGCTCCTTGTCCGGCCCTTATGCCAAATTTTAGAACCCTTTCTGGCCCACAAATCAAAAAGTTTGCCCACCCCTGATCTAAAGGAAACAAACTTTTAAATGCAACAAAAGTTTAAGTTATTTTTTTTGTCTACTCAGTCGTTTTGGGGAAAATTCCCCCTCCAAACATCTTGCTGTAACAGTGTGACGTCTCAAGTTTCTCTCAATCCGAAAACAAAACAAACAACGTGAAAATTTGGAGAATTTCCCCACTGGTTTCAGCAGAATCCACGGGACTAACCCGGCGTGAAACCAGCACAAGTGTTGGGACAGCTGACTCGTTTTCTATTTACAAACTGTTAAAGGGTCACCAAACAGGGAAGTTGGAGGCTGACTCCACCCACAGCTGAAATGTGAGCATCTAGTCAGAGGGGCGGGGCTTGGGGGCTGGACTGTTATCACTACTGGAGCTGCAGATCATAACATCAGACTTCTGACCAATCACGAAATTCAACTGTAATACCTCGATTTAACCTGTAGGGGGCAGCACAGGGGCGGTTTTGACTGTATTTTCAAGAATTAAACATTTTTATTTTAATTTATCAAAAACTTTGACAATGATCAAGAAAAAATACTTTTAAAGGCCCATTTAGAGAGGTAAACCACCAAAAAAAGTTTATTTAGGGTTTGTTAACCCTTTAAAGACTCCAATTGTGGCATTTTTCTGATGACAAAGTAAAAAAATATTTTTTAAAAATTAAGCTCAAGTTTAAATTTCTGAGTGTTTATTTTAATCGTTATGAATCAAGGGGTACCTGGTTGCAGACAAGATGGCGGCTAAAAATCATTGGCTGGAAGGAAGTCCAGAACCGGAATATCAACACCCGCACGTGACACACGTTTCATTTAAAAAATATCTACATGATGTTCAATATGTTGCATCTTTTTGAGTGTCATGGGTCTCTGGGTAAATGGTAAATACTTGTAATGCTTTATTCTACCTTCATCGAGGCCTTAAAGCACTTTACAGTCTCATTCACACACTAATGGTGGGTCCGCTGCCAAACACCAACGGCAAACTGGGGTTCAGGTTTTGCCAAGGACACTTCGATACTTGGGTGGACAAGGTAGGGATCGACCCCGCAATCTTCCGATCAGAAGCCGACCGCCCTACAGCTGCACCACAGCCACCCCTCACATGTCCCAGGAACGGGTGAACCAAAAGCCAATTCTCCAGTGTTTTTTTTTTTATTTAGTTTTTTCCTCTCAAATTCCTAATTTTTCAGTAGTTTTCAAGAAAGTTTTTAGGATCTTCCTGTGTTTTTATTTTCTATTTTGCACAGTTGAAAAAAAGTTACTCTAATTTATTAAGTGTTGTCATATTTTGATCTATTGTTTATGACAAATGCTATTGATTGTATCCAATACTGTTGTAAATATTGATCAATTGGGTATTTTATATCAAGTAAAAATTGCTGGAAAAAAGTGATGGTGAAACTTTTTTAGAGTGAAAGTCTTCTAAGGTTAAAGTCGTTTTTCCATCAATGAGCATCACATTACTAAAATAAAATGTTATATTTTTTCTGCGACAGAATAAGCTAATTCACGCTGAAGGATTAAGCTAACTGTGTTCAAACGTAAGCACTGGTCCAACGGAAAAGTCTTAACAGTTTTACAGATCTGAAATCTTCTTTAAATGACCTTTAGGAAATTAATTAAAGCGCTTTGCTTCTTTTGACACATTTTAAGCTACACTAAACCGTTTATTCACATTAGAGAGTTTTAATAAAAGTGGCTTCATCTCTGAAATCTTGTGGAATTTCCAGTTCTGGCTATAGGCTGCCACGATTAGTCGACTAATCAACTATTAAAATAGTCAACAACTAATTTCATAGCCGATTAGTTTTTTTTTTTATATGGAGTCAGAGTGTAGTAAGTTATAACAGCATTCTGCTAGCTTTTTGGACTATTTTGACATTTATTACGGTTTTTAGGCTATTTTGGAGTTTGGCTTGTATTTTAGCTACATGCTAGCTATTTTAGATAATTTAGGCTTTTTTTCAGCTTTTAGGCTAACTTGGAGGTTAGCCAATATTTCAGCTGGATGCTAGCTATTTTGGCAAATTTAGGCTTTTTTTGAGCGTTTTAGACTATTTTGATGTTTAGTTAATATTTCAGCTGAATGCTAGCTGTTTCAGCTAACTTAGGCTTTTCACTTTTTTAAGATAATTTGGCATTTAATGCATCATTTTCAGCTATCAATTTCAGCATTTTCAGCTATTAGCACTAGTATCTTCAATGGCCAAATCCAGCTTACAGCATTCCCACTAGCATTAGCTTAGGTAATGTTATATATCTAATTTTTAGATCATTTAAAGCTACTGATAGTTAAGATGTGTGCTACACATCCAGTTTGCGAATCACACGATTATTCGACTAATATGAAATAATCGATTAAAATCATCGTTTGCTGCAGCACGAGTTCTGGATAATGATTTTTAGCCAACATCTGGTCTGCCACCAGGTCCTCTTCGGAGGAATCGGGAGCAGATGAAAAAAAAGAATTTGAAAGATATTGTAGCACCGCTACAACAGCGCGGGCCACAAGCTTCCTGCTCCGCTCCATTGCGATGCATTCACTTGCAGACAAATAGATCCATGAACTGAGCTGAAATCAAAACTGACAGCTTCAATACTGCGCATCACTTATGTTGTTATAATATAAAATTGGGGCTGTAAGCAGTAGAGCATCTAAACAGATGGATGGTGGGAAATGGGGGTGGGCTTACTTTGTGCCAACAATTTCTAATGAACTTCTACCATTCTGCAGGAACTGTCCTTGAAAATAACACATGTTCTTTTTATTTTGGTTAAATATAGCATATTAATAATTA
Source organism: Oryzias javanicus (assembly GCA_003999625.1). Classification (NCBI taxonomy): domain Eukaryota; kingdom Metazoa; phylum Chordata; class Actinopteri; order Beloniformes; family Adrianichthyidae; genus Oryzias; species Oryzias javanicus. Next base: position 31,646,843 of record CM012453.1, on the reverse strand, counting down.
AAAGAACATTTTAAAAATAAATCAAAGGACGATCTGGCCTAAAGTGACACCATTTAGGCTTTGAAAACATTAAAAACACTGTCTTTGGTAGACAATTTCACCCATTTTCCCCCGGGTCAAGGTCACAAAGAGCTAATTATTGGTTCTGGAGAGCACATAAGGACAGGAACTCACTGTTCAGATCACTAAAAGTCAAACTAAACAACACATGAACAGTCTTCAAAAAGTCATTTTTATCCTCGAGGAAATCTGAAAAATACAACAAAATCATCCTTTTATTCTTCAAATAGAGTTTAAAAAAAAGAGATCCAAATTCTTTGAGTTACAGCATCCTCTAAATATGTTCATCGCCACATTAAAAATCCCAAAAAGTCCATGAAGACAGAGAAGCAGCGTCTGCCATGCCAACTGAAGACACCAGAGCCTTTGTCTGAGTGAGAGGATCATTGTGGCTCCAGATTGTTTGTCAGGTTTTTCACTTCACTGCTCATGTCTGCTCAGATGAAATGACCACTCAGTCTGAGAACAAAGAGGCACAGCTGCCACGAAACTTATTCAATTTCATAAAAAGAGTAAAAAAATAGAGCTTGTTACTCGCACACATTCATGCACTGAGACTGAAGTGGTTTGCAGAAGGAGAGGTCTAAACTTACACTCCAACTTTCCAACCATGCTCTTTCACGGTCAGAAATTAAAGAGTGAGATTTCAGCGAGCTAAATGTTTCGCCGACCTCAACCAGCATTCCCTCGCAGACTGTGTTTTTTTTTTTTTTTTTTTTCCCCTTCAGTCTGTTTCAACAAAGCGGTTCTGCAGCATCGTCCTTGCCAGTTCTCCACCTATGCTCGAACCGGCTTTCATCTTTGATCTGCTGAGCTCCAGTTTCCCCCCAAAAAAACCTGAGGGGGTAAGTGACAGACGGAATCAGCAGAAAAGAAGAAAAAAAATCTTTATTCCTTAATGCAATCCGGATGTCTTGCCCTACTTAAAGCTTTTTCATGTCTTTGTAGTCTGCAGACAAGTATTGATCGCTGCTCTCTGCAGGCAAACCGGGAATTCTTCTTAAAGATCGGCTCCAATGAGAACGGAGTTTTGGGATTTTTCTAACATGTTTTCTAATAATAGAGGACAGAAATTAGGTAAATTAAACCAAAAATTTAAATCGTTGTGAATCAGGAGCAGACCAAACAATACAACTTGACAAAGATCTTATTTTGGATTCAGGAAGTACGACTGGGTTAATAAAATCGATTAATCGATTTGAATCAGTTTAAGCTTAACAGATCAATAATCTATTCATAAAAATAAAGATCGATTCAGCACATAAAGCTAAAGTCTGCTAGCTCGATGCTAATGTTTAATGGAATTTCCCATAGGACGGCTAATGCTAACGCTCGGTCGACGTAAACATACATTACTGACTGAATGAACATCTTTAGAAACTCACAGGTATGAATTAATGAAACATTCTTAAAGTACCGGTAACCATTTGTGGTGTAAAATACACTTTTTGCTCATTCAAAAAAAAAAACAAAACTTTTTTTTGGTGGTGGATCAATAAACTGTCAGCAAGTATCTTTATTAATCTGTTCTAACACAAACAACTATCTACAAAGGTATTTCAACAGAAAAAAGACAGTTTTTGTTTATGTCTAACGTTAAGGTCTTTGTGCTGCCGACAGCTGCTAACTGCTACATGCTAGCTCCGTGATTTAATTCCTTAGGACCCAGCTGTCCTTCGATATGCCGGTTTTATTTCACTGACAGAGAAATAAAAGTTAAGAAAATGAACTACTGTGGTAATAAAACTGAAAATGTGATGTCTTAAGAATTTAAAAAGAATCACATAATCTTAAAAAAAACCTAATAAATGAAAACTAATTTAACATAATCAAATTCATGCTAAAACAGTCATCATTTATTTTTAAGAATTTTAAACGAGGATAGGAATCACATTTGGTTAAAAATGTTCAATAACTCTAAATATATTAAAGCTAAAGTCACTCAACTTTCTCCCATGACTAATTATCACTTATATTATATATATTTTTACTTATTTATTGCTATTTCACAGAAATGTTCCATTTAAGTTCATAATGATAAAAGAAGGTTAATCAAATAACACAAATCTGTTCATTCAGTTTGTTCATTTTTTAAATATGTTACAAAAGTATTAAATGGGGCTCGGCAAATACACAAAATCGAATGACTCTGAATCGGATCGGGCCCTAAAGAAACCTAGAGAACAGCACGATCGCCACCTAGTGGCCAAAACTGAAACGCCCTCCAGGAGAAGCAGAACAACGTTTACAATGTTAATGATCTGGTGAATTGAATCTATTAGAAAGTCCTGCTCCACTCTATTCTGATGCATCCAACATACAGCTCTTAGTAAGAGGGAGAGGAAAGGGGGCGGGGTTGCTCTGCGCTAAATGTCCTACCCACAACTCAAGCCAAAACATTACAAGTTTTTTTATTGGCTTCAACCAGCAGAAAAACGGATGGAAATTCACGTCGGCCACGTGTCATACGTGTGAACCGCATGTGTCCAGTCTGAATAGACCCTTAAGCATCTCTGCTTTTGCCGCTGACATCTCCTTTATTTGTGCTCTGCGATGACAAGTTACCACGGAAACCCACTCTTTTGTGGTGTCAGGCGGCGTTTGTCCATTTCTTCCACTCCGCCGTCAGTCAGTCAGGCAACAGGAATGTGGGTGTGCCCATCAGCCCAGGTGAGGTTGGGGCGGCCTCTCAGCTTGTTGCTACCTGCCTGAACGCTCGTTCTTAATTTAAATCCCGAAAGCCAAAGCCCAGCGTGCGCACAACCCAACGCACACATTGTGTTCAGTATGTGGGAGTTGAACTGGGTGAGAAGTGGGAGGCGGTCCCCACCCCCACCTGCGGAGGAACAAAGGTGCCTGCAGACTGGTGAACCGTGCACTCACATTTGGCCTCTGCGGCGCTCCTTGGGATTGAGGCGCGCTGGCTGCTCGTATAATGCGGTCATAAACGTATCTAGCGCGGGAGAGATTGCAGCGAACAGGACAGTGGATAAAACCGCACATTTGCTGAAGCACTCAGACTTGCATTAACTTGCTTTTACTCTGAACTTTTTGGGAGAAAATCCCTCTGAGTTTGTATGTGATCCATCCTCTCTTATCTCAAATCTGACGTAAAAGTTAAGGAAATCCCTGCAGCTATTTATTTATTTTTTGATTCGATTTCGCTCTCTGTAAATCTCTGCCAACAGTACTTTCCTGTGTCAACTTTATGTTGCCATAGTGAGCTAGAAGTCTGTAGTTCTGCACACATTTATGTCTTTATAGATGAGATATTTAAAAGTTGTCAAATCTGTATTTAGTGGTTAATTTGCAGGACTTTAAAGACCCAATAATTCATTTAATCATTCCTTTTAGTAACACAGTTCAGTTAGCTTAAAACATCTAAGGAATACTGGTGTTTGTAAGTCTTTCTTTGAATTTAATTAACAGATAATTAATTAGAACACATTTTTCTACATGTTAATTTCTCTTGAGTAATTTTTTAAGAATTTGATCTGGTTAAATATTGTTTTAAAGACTCACTCTGATCATATTAAAGTCTTTTTAATGGTGATTATGCCATTATCAGTCTAAGGCAGGGGTGGGCAAACTTTTTGATTTGTGGGCCAGAAAGGGTTCTAAAATTTGGCATAAGGGCCGGACAAGGAGCAGATGGAAGGAGTGATTTGGTAATGAACCTCATAAACTAAAAAGGATAATATGGAATTTAGATAAAAAACATGCTTTAATTTGGATTAAAATTCACATGTATTCATTTAAAAACTGAAAATTTTGGAATTTTAATTTCTAAATTTAGATTTTTGTTCTCTTTTTGGTGATCCAATGGGTTGATGTTCTTCAGAGGAAAATGCGAACTCAAAGAAATCAGAAAAATCACCTTCTGACTCAGAAAAAAACACACACGAACGCTAGAGAAACATCATTCATGAGAAGAAACCAGAAATATAATGAAAATAAAACAATAATTAGGACTTTTGATTCAATGTATTTTAATTTGGAGGGCCAGATTAAGTATCTTAAGAGGCCGCATGTGGCCCCCGGGCCGTAGTTTGCCCACCCCTGGTCTAAGGCCACTGAGAACTGCTACAAACAAAGTCCCATTATTTGTCACGCACCTTGGTGTGTGACATTCATTCTCCGCATTTGACCCATCCCCTGGGGGAGCGGTGAGCTGCAGACACAGCCGCGCTCGGGAACCATTTGGTTAACCCCAAAATAACCCCCAAATCCAACCCCTTAATGTAGAGTGTCAAGCAGGGAGGCACTGGGTCCCATTTTTTAAGTCTTTGGTATGACTCGGCCGGGATTTGAACCTTTCAATCTCAGGCCGGACACTCAACCACAAAGCCACTGACACAGGTGCATCTGTCACCTACTATGTCATTGATGTTTTTCCATGCGAGCCTTTCTTGGTCTCTTGAGAAACTGGACCTGGATGCACAAAAAGCTGCAAATCTCGGCCGTTAATTGAGAAAGTTACAAATATTTGCCTCTCCTCGCCAGCTCTTCCAGGCAACTGGACAAACGCACCGGACTGTCAGAGTTAACCTTTAAACGGCGCGCTTAAGCCATTTTCCCCCTTGCCCCATCGTTAGAGCATGTAAGCCCTTTTGATATAAATGCATCCTGTGTTTTGGCTACCACCTCTTTATACTTCTTCGAGCAATCGGTATAAAGACTCCGAACAGCGTGCGCCGCCACCCAGCTGCTTACTGTACAACAAACCGGTATAATGCGCTCCAATCAGTCACCGCTGATTTAATTTTACTGCTCTAACCTACTCGTTTAGCAAACAACTGAAACCAAAACGAATCCATACAAGAGGTCTAACCATGCAAAACACAGGAGACCTACGATACCCAAAATAGAATTCCAGAGGGACTTTCTGGAACCAGGAGCTTTTGAGCGCCTGCCAACTCACGATTCTCCACATGTTTCTCATTTGCCTGTCTTCCTTTTGAGAGAGAGAGAGAAGGAAAAGACACTTCTGTGCTTCTCCTCTGACCTGCGTGTTTTTGTGTGCGGCTGTAAACATGGAGCCGTGCTCAGACGAGATCTCACAGATCTTACCTTGACCTTTGTGGGAGTCATTGTCTGCCAGAGTCTCAACAGTGATGGGCTGTGACTCATTAATCTCCGGCTGGGAACAACGGCCACTGTCTTTGTCCTGGGATTCACATTTGCAGGGCGGCTCTTTCCTCCGAAAACGGTTGACTATGAGCTGCAGTAGGCTCGGTTCTTTTTGAAATGGTCTGGAAGACAGTTTGGATGGACATAGGGGTACTTCCATCATCTTAACTTTCCCCTTGTTCTGGTACTGAATGTACTGCACGCTCCCATCTTTTAGTTCCTCCCTGGAAGCTGGGAGCGCTCTCCCTGTGAGGTAGGAGAAAGGCCGTGGAGAGGCCTCTGGGGCACAACTTTTTCCTTGACAGTGCTCCCCGTCAGACCCTACAGTACTTTTGTCATGGGTTCTGGTCTTCCTGATCCGTAGGCTGAAGCTCCGTCTCAAAGTGGACAGGGTGCTTCTGGAGGCATCGGGTTTGGGAGTTTTCGGGGCAGAGTCCACCCCTTTGTCCGTCTCCTTGTCCTTGTTCTTGTCATCAGAACTGTGGCCAAACAGCCTCCAACGAAAGGCTCCTTTGAGAAATCCGCCTCCATCACCCCCTGTGTGTCTGAGCATTCTCTGGCTGTCAAGCTCATCATCAGACCCCTTCTTTTTAACCTCCAGAACGGTCATACTTAAAGGCCTGGGCTTCCAGGTTCTCTGACGGGCCCGGAGGGTCACCTTTGCAGGATCTAACGACTGCAGGGCGAGGATTGGATTGAGGCCATCCACAGCCATCAACTCGGCCTTCCTGCTCCTGTGGTTGTTGTCACAGATGCTCGACCTTTTGAGGCCTTCTTGGGGTGGCGCTTCAGATGGGGCGGGTTTTGTCAGCATGCAGACACTCCTGGGCCGCCGCGGTCGTCCCTCTGGTTCAGGCGTAGGATCCCTTTCCTCAGCGGGACCACCATACATGCTCATCGCTCTCCTTCCGAACGTGGCTTCATCCTGATGCGGACTCTGTGACCTGAGGTCGGCGGCGTGACCGGTGAGGACGAGCCTCCGGGCGAGGATGATGACAGAGCATGGCTCTGAACCATGAACGAGTCTTTCCCGGGCCTTACCGTGAGCTGTTACCTCTGCCACATCTCTGTGTGCTGTGCAGAGTTTCCTGAATACTTGGAGGGTTGGTTCAAAAACCTGTCCGTCTTCATTTTTAACTCCTCCTCAGCTCTTTCCACAACTGCCTCTTCTCCTTGCCTCTCTGCCCCACTCAGGGAGGGCCACCTGCTGAGCTCATGTCGTGCCCTGCCCTGCCTGGGGCTGTTCTCCATCGGCACCAAATTCATGACCTCCTTTTTGAGATGGCAGTTTTCCACAAGGTCGCGACCCATTTTTGGCTCTGACAAAGAGGCATCTCTCTGAGTTTGTTTCGGAAGGCCAGAGATGTGGTGAACCGTGTTTCCCTGGTGCTTCTGGCCACCCCCTGCACACTTTGGGGTCACGGCCTCAGTCCCTCTGCTAAGGAAAAGCATAACACCCCACTAAACAGATTTTTTCTCACATGATTCAAGAAAACGAGCGAATGAAACAGGCCAGGAGATGAGAGCCTAAATTCCTACGCCAGCCATAATCCTTCACCTCTGTCACAGAGGGAAAAAAGACTTCAAACAAGTCGGAGCAAAGCCTCGCTGCCACCTGCATCCTTTACTCACACAGACATTCCCATGATGGCTCCTTTTTCTCCACACTTTTCTACCCATCTTTGGTGCCCAAAAAGAAAAGCTGCTTGTTCTGCCATAAGGTCACATCTGTGACAGGCGGGAGGGAAAAATAAAAGAAAGATCCTTCTTCTTTGGCAAGTCGAGATTTGTGAGCAATCTTTGCTGTTGGCGGTGCAGACAAGCCTCCTAATCTCTGAGCTTTCGCCATGCAGAGCGTGAGGGAGTGTGTCTCTGTTTGAACTTTCAGCTGCCTTCCAACTCCAGGGACACATGGAAAACAAGGAGTGGATCCCATGGGCACAAGAACACGCCCTTCAGCTGACTTCAGCTCAGACACAAACCCCCAGAGAGACAGAAGAGAACCAGAGAAGCTGATTGCCCCTAATCAGACTGCCAATGAATGGAGACTTGATGTCCTGAACAAAGAAACAAGATAAGACGTTTTCCAAAGTTTACTGGAAAATGGCATGATAGCTTTGTTGGTTTGCCTTCAGAAAAACGTGCTCCTTTTAAAGGTCCTGCACAGTTGCACCTTTTGAACCGCACGCACTGTACAGCCGCCGCGATAATAAATAACAGTGGAAAGCTTTTATTCTGCAAAGCCACATGTTTCCTACTCTAAGGCTTTGAGAACATCAAACCTGGACCGGTAACATGGACTTACCACACACTGTGCCTCCCACAGCAGCCCACACTCAGTGGGGAAAGCTTAAGCTTCGCTCCAAAATTGGATGACACCTATTTATGGCACGGAAATTGTATTCTTCTTTGAAAGGTTGCAGTGACTCTGCAGTGAGAAAGAAGTCAACAATACCCGACTACATTGTAAGCAATTTTATCCTCTATAACCCAATTATACAATACAATATTCTCAACACGGGGTCAACGGTTGCTAAACTAACCTAAACTGGACTAGACCTTCGTTCTCTGTGAGCAAAAACTCCAAATTTTTCATATTTTTTTTAAAGTGAAGTTTAATTCCTGATTTAACTTGCATGAGAATGAAGAACAAAAGCATGACAATGCAGCAATTTCTGTTAGGACTGAAATACCGCCCCTTTGTGGTCATGAACAGAACTGAAGTACAGGACAATGGGAATGTCTTCACTGAAATAAAGGAAGTCTACTTTCTTTTTAAGGAGAAAATCAATACATTTAAAAAGATTTTTTACATCTTCCAACAAGTACGTTTGTCACTTTGGGAGATCAAGCATTAGGATGTAGATTAAAGCTCAAAATTTCAGCTCAGAAGGAACAAAAATGAAGTTGATTTAAAGTCTGGTTAAGACTCTGCTTGGATTTTACATCCAAAAAATCTCTGGACATTGTTAAATCAGCGGGTTTTAAACCTAAAGTTAGACCTACTGACCCAATATGGACGAGCCAGAACTCTCCAATCATCTGGATCCGGTCTTTTGTAAGTTCCTAGAGTAGACTGCATTCAGCTTCTATGCTCCACAGATCTAGAACAGACTTCCAAATAGCCTTAAATCATCTGAAACAATCCATTAATTTAAATCCTGGTTAAATACTCACCTGATCTCTGCTGCATTTGACTAGCATGTATTCAAAAGTTAACATCCGCACTGTTTATCTATTATCTTTTTAAATCTTATTCTAAAGATTACTCTTCATGTTTCATTTGAATGTTTATTTTAATGTGTTTCTTGATTTTAAATTCAGTTATTTTTACCCTTTTACCTGGTTTTGTTTCTCCTTTTTAGCTTTTTTTTATATTTTTAATATTTCTTTGAATGTTTTACAGTATGTAAAGCACTTTTAATTACCTTCATATGTGAAATGTGCTATAAAAATAAACTTTACTGTGATTTACTGTGATCACGTCATATTTTTTTAGGTATATTTATTACTATTTATTCTGATTTGAACAATTTTAACACTCTTATTAGATATATATGTTTGTTTAATTACAGAAAATGCAATTTAACTTTATAGTTGTAAATGATTTCTCTTGTTTTTCTGAATGAAAGATGCACTGACCAATAAGAACGTTTTAACTTTGTTGCGTCATGTTAACTCAAAAAAGATGTGAGGAATTCCAGGAACTGCTTTGGTATTTGAAACGTTTACTTCCACACTTTTTTGACAAAAGCAAAGCAGTAAAGTTAGTTGGTAACTGTTGGAGCAACACCGCCCCCTTTCCCTTCATATTGCTAAAGCGCTCTCTGTTTAAGCGTATCAAAAATATGGATTCTTTCATCTGCTCCCGATTCTCATCAATTTGAATAAAGAAATACTCAGAAATGCAATTTTAGTAGATCCTGGAAGCGCTGTAAAACAAATTACGAATTAATCGCAAATCTGGAAAAAATTAATCACGATTAATCGCAAATATTTGTTTTTAATTACAGTATTTGCCGACCATTATTATCTGAGAATAATCACAGTATGAAATCACACACAAAACTCTATATTTAAAACATTTGTTTTTAATTACTGCTGTCAATCGATTAAAAAAAAATCTGATCAATCGCACTTTTGTGTTGCGATTAATCACGATTAATCACAATATTTTATCAGGTAAAATATATTCATACAATATGGCAGCGGACCATGGATTAAATAGTCCGCTCTTTGCGAAAAAGGGATTCATACCGAAAAAAGTAACAAAATTAAAATACTAAAAAACGATTTTTCATTTCTTTGATAAGTGACTATGGTATGAATGGGATCATACCTGACGAAATGTTTTAATGCACGCCTGAACCGTCGAGTAAAAGCGAAGAACTGTTTCCTACATTCATTTGCATTAATAAATATTAAGGTGTTTCTTGATTAATCGCGTGTGTTAATTTACAGTCCTCGATTTTACTTTAATTTTCTTATTTTTTATCAATAGAAAAATGTCCCAAAAACGTGTCAAAAACACAAACTGCGACCTTTTACCTGACCGGAAGAGGCAAAGCTTTGATATGAAGCGAGTCTCATCGTGGAGTCGAGTCTTTATGTCCCACTGAATGGATGGACGCCCGGCCCGTCTGCAAACTCCAAAACAGGAAACATCCCCGACGCCCCAAAGGGCTCCTCTGGATCACCGCTTCCTTTATTCTCCTGCTGTTTATTTACTTCTCGGAGGACGAGGAGCTCGAATCAGAAAACATGGAGTGTGGTTCCATTAAATCAGGAATCTGCTGTGATGAAGCTTCACCTGAAGCTGTGGAAGACGTGGCCGAGAGGTCACTCGCTGTTGCTCCCTTTGAGGGGTTTTCTCCTTGTAATCTGTAGTGCAGGTGCTGGTAAGCATGAAGAAACACCTCTATGATCACAGCTAATCCATTTTCCTGTTGCCGTTGTTGATCCAGAGAAACGGCGCTGGATAAATCCCAGGATTTCTCTCGTGTTCCGGGCTCAAACGGCTTCAGTTTTAAATCTGATTCTGGAACTTTGCAGACAAACTGGACTGACATGTTTGAGGATGTCTGTAAGTACACATTTACCAGACGATAATGTGAGCGTTGGCTCTTATCTCATCTGGATGCGTCACTCTGAAAAACTGGAGAGTTTTGTTTGACTTCCGCCTGTTTTTTTTTAAACTCTTCCTGAAGGTAGACCAAATAAAACAGAGCGCTAGTCTGTGGATTTTCTAAAAATAAAACATTCTGTTCACACATTAACTTCACAAAATTCACAAAATCTTTTCTTTTTAAGCATATTTGGAAAAATAAAACTATCAAACCCGCAAGTTCTATTTGAAATTCCAAACAACTGTTTTGGATTTTCACAATAAAAGCATTTTTTTATTTAAAATAAAAAGTTTAAAACTCTTTTTTTGTGTTAAATCCAGTTCATTTTCCTCATAATAAAATTATTATAGCTTCTCTGATTATATGTGTCTTTAAATTTCATATTATGACAAATTTAACATAAAAACCATTAAAATGACCTCTTCCAGGATCTCAAAATACAGATAAATGCATTTGTTGTTCAGCAGCGTTTATTTGGTAAAAAAAAAAAAAAAAACTAAATAGCAGTTAAGAAAGAAAAAAAAAAAAGAGTTTGCAGATGAAGATTAAAGTTATTTTACGTCTTCGTCTGCTTCATAGAGACTGAATGAGTGACAGAAGAAGGCTTCGGTTATTTGGCACCAACACATCACTCCCAGAAGACTTGATGACTTATTTCTATTCAATTATTTTTCCCGTTCCTACCACAGAGAGTTTATATTGGTGGAAATGTTAAAGGTCAAGGGTTCAATACCCAACAATGAAGACATTTTTAACTATTTGTTTGCACGTTTGTGTGTCTCAGTTCTCCAGAATTACACAAATGATCAGAAACTTTAAGCCCCTCATAAAAAATATTCATAAGTGACGGCAGACATTTATTCATAACATGCACAAGTCTACAAATTTGACCTCCAGACGACATTTTTGTTTAAAAGACAAACTTTTGACTGTATGATTGACACATTTTTAGATTTATTCATAACAATTTATTGCCAAATTTTTTACTTTAAACTTGCGTTTGCATCAACCTCAAAATCAAGTATTTGTGCTAGCTTTGAGTCCAACTTGGGTGAAAAAAATCCTGTTAGCTATGCTTCCACAGCTATGTTGGAAAAGACAGCACACAGAAAAGGTCAAATGAGATGCAGGAACATTAAATTAATAAAGTTGATCTATTTATAGTATCTTTTTATGTATAGTATTTAGTGGTGCCACAAACGATTATTTTAATAGTCGACGATGATTTTTTCCGTAAGGTCGACTAACAGGTCATGCACAAAGTTGATATAAAACACACGTCTTACCCATCATTAGCTTTAAACTAACTAAAAACTAGATATATAGCATTACATGCAATATTGCTAGTGTGAATGTTGTGAGCTGAATTTGGTTACTGAAGATGCTAATGCTAATGGCTAAAAATGCTCAACTTGATATCTAAAATCACTGAAGCTGACAGCCACCTAAAATATTAGTTAAATGACAATTTAGTCCAAAAAACAGAAAAAAAAACTACGTTACCCAAAATAGCTAGCATGTTTCCGAAATATTAGCTAAACTCCAATATTCCCTGAAAAACAAAAAGCCTAAATTAGCCAAATAGCTCGTATGCTGCTGAAATATTAGCAAAACCCCAAAATAGCCTGAAAAAAAAAAAATTGCCTAAACAGCTAGCAAGTAGCTGAAATATCATAACTTAAAAAACAAAAGAAAGACTGCATTAGCCTAAATAGCTAGTAAGCTAGCATGTAGCTGAAATATTAGCAACACCAAAATAGCTTAAAAAACCTTAATAAATGCTAAAATAGTTCAAAAAGCTAGAATAATGTCATTATTACTTGTAACTTTAGAACACTCTGATTCCATATACAATATAAAGTAACAACTAATCGATAATTAAATTAGTCGCCGACTATTTTAATCGTCGATTAGTCGACTAATCGTGGCAGCCCTAATAGTATCTATCTATGACATGTTCAAAGTCAAGGCCGGGGGGCCGAATCCTTCTGCTGGGTAATTATATCAAGCCCTCCAGATGTTATCTTGTTACATCCCAATTTTGATTGAATACATGTTTCATGAAGAGCAAAATGTTTTTTTAAGATTTAGGTTGATTTATTCTTGAATAAATATTTTTATTCATATTTTTGTTAAAAAAAGTTATGTTTTAAACAGTTACAAGTTTTAAAAATGCATTCAATAAATGTTTGTCCTGTTCGGCCCGCGACCTATTTTGTGTTTTGGCCCCTTGTGCGATTATGTTTGACAGCCCAATCTAGTATCTATCGATCTACACTATCTATAGTAATCTGTCTGTCTGTAATATCTCTTTTATCTGTCTATCTATTGTATCTAGCGTATCTATCTATCCAACCCTGCGCACAGTGCAAGGCAACGCATTTTCACTCCCACTCGTTAAATATTGATGGATGGTTTGACATTTTAGGTGTCCCCAACTTGTCGTTTTTTTTAACGTGATGGCTGTTCCCAGTAAATCATGAGACCCCAACCCTTGGGATGCAAACCAGTACTGGTCCCAGGGCCATTGGTACCAGACCACAGATGCTAATCAGGGGTCCCAAACCCTTGGGACGGAGACTGGTATCCTAAATCTAGACCAGAAATCTTAACCATCATTAGCTTCAAACTAACTAAAAACTAGACCTATTCATACTAGCTATATCTGCAAAAATGCTAGTTTGAATGCTGTAAGCCAAATTTTGCAGCTAAAGATGTTAGTGACGATTAGGACTTCCACAATTCATCGACTAATCGACGACTAATCAATTATTAAAATAGTCTAATAGACTAATTTAATAGTTGATTAGTCGTTACTTTACATATATGAAGTTGGAACTTTTTGGACATTCTTGGCATTAATTTAGGTTTTTCAGGCTTTTTTTTGGTCTAGCTAATATTTCAGCTACATGCTAGCTATTTTGGCTAATGTAGGATTTTCTGTTTTTTTTAGGCTAATTTGGAGTTTAGCTAATACTGTATTTCAGCTAAATGCTAGCTATTTTGGCTAATTTGGGATTTTTCAGATTTGTTTGGCTAATTTGGCACTTAGCTAATATTTCAGCTACACGCTAGTTGTTTTGGCTAATTTGGGGGGTTGTTTGTTTTTTGTGCTATTTTGGAGCCTAGCTAATATTTCAGCTAAATGCTAGCTGTTCTGACTAACTTAGGCTGTTTTTTTTTATTTTTTTAGAATAATTTGGCATTTAACCAATATTTTAGCTGGCTATAAACGTTTTTTCACACTAGCATTTTTACAGATAAAGCTAGTGTGAATTTATCTGTTTTTAGTTAGTTTAAAGCTAATGACGGTTAAGATTAAATGTGATTAATCGACTATAAAACAATCGTTTGTGGCAGCACAAGTGACGATAGCTGAAGATGCTGAATTTGATAGCTAAAACGCTGAAGTTTATAGCCAGCTAAAATATTAGCTAAAGGCCAAATTATTCTAAAAAAAAATATATGAAAAAAAAGCCTAAGTTAGCCAAAACAGCTAGCATGTAGGGGAAATATTAGCTAAACTCCAAATTATCCTAAAAACCTTTAATAAATACCAAGAATGTCAAAAAAGCTAGCAAAATGCTTTCATAATTTTCAACTTTACGACTAATCGACTATTAAATTAGTCGTCATCGTTTGAGGAAATTTTTTTAGTAACTAGAGAGCCACTGCATTACAGTTACATCACCGACTTGAAAGAAAAGAACCTGACTCCATGCCGCAGTCATCTACTGTAATAAGCCTGGAGTCAATAAGAGGCTGAATGGGAATGCTTCCACAGCAACATCAATTACCTTCAAGGCTTAAGCTATTTCAGAGGTTGTGACATTTTCTGAAGAATTATTAGCTGGAGCGACAGGATGGAATTTTCTCAACAGCCAACAGAAGCTTGTGTGTTTGTACGAGGATGCAGCCATTAAAAAAGGAAAGAGTTGATTTTTCTCTGCATGAAAACTGAAAGACGGGATGAAGATCTCTGACACATCGCTCAGTTCTCCCGCCGGACCAATTCTAAGCCAAAAAAAAAGAGCTTCAAACAGATGTAAGTACGACTCGCTCCTGTAAAGGATTCAGAATCCTCCAGGATCATATGAAAGATCAAACACACCCACATTATGGGTCTTTAGATCCCACATCCTGTCCTGACATCTATGGACCAAAATCACACCTGCAGCTCGAATATGTTCTCCACTTTACTGAGGGAGTAAAATGTAGAGATGGAAATGTAATATAGGGGGGAACATAACCAAGAAGTAAAAGAAGACAATCTATTTTAAAAGCGTTCCCAGTCGTTTTTTAATTATAATTAACTATTGATTTTTTTTTTTTACGTGATCAGCGATTCATATTTTTTAATGATAGTCCATGACTATTACATATCGGTTACCTAACGGGGGAAACAATGTTTACTAAAAAATTCTCTTAGAAGATAATCAATAAGCACTATTGTTACTTAAAACCTTGATCTGTAATGTGAAGGAATGATTTCTGAGTTCATATGGAATTGTATTCTGATGAAAATCAATGAGTATTACTGTTACATGATGAGTGATTCATGTTACTGTTTACTGAAATCATAAAAAATGCTTTCAGAGAATAATCAATAAACACATCGAATTACAAAAACCATTTAAAACTATAAAATGAGGTGCCTGTTTTGGGGTTGAATTATAGTTTGACTTAAGTTAATAATCACTATATTTAATGAAGTAAATGTGACTTAAGTATGTTTTTGTTTTTTTTTAATAAATGTATTTCATGTTTTCTGTAAAGAATTGTCTTGTGGTGTCCACAATTACGCTTGAAATAAACCAGATCAAAATCTAAAAATTGTTGCATTTTTAGTAGGGCTGGGAATCGATTAAAAAATTTTAACTAATTAATCGCAAACCTTGAAAAAGTTAATCGCGATTAATCGCAATTCCAGCTTTTTATTTTTTCTCATAATTTTTCTTGTCATGTTTGTGAAAAATAATAAAAAAATTTGGGGGAGAATTTCGATCCAGCTGGATTTCAGGTTGGCTCGCTGGATTTGGGGGCGTGTCTGTCCACTCTGAACTGCTCGCTCTCGTGACAGCGGCATGCTGGACTTTTGCGGCGAACCACGAATTTTCCGCAACTTTTAGATAATGCTGGTGCATGTACTGTAAAAATATGAATGTCGGTCCCCATCAGAAAAAACAAAATTATTCGTTTCCTCGTTGTTAGATTTCTACCTGCAGACAGCTCTATTTGGCTCCGCCCACCACAGTAGATCTTTCACTCTGAAGCTGTCTGACCGCCTCATTTATTAAAATAAAAGATCGCTTTTGTCCAAAAAGTACTCACAGCTGCACGTCAGGACGCCTCAGGGCGTAAATAAACATTAATGCGTATATTTTTTTCAATTAATCGTGTGCGTCAACTTTCACAACCCAAATTTTTACAAAAAATAACAAAACTTGTGTCGTTTTCAGCAACATAGTTTCATTTGAAATTTGAATATAAGTTGTGGGTTGAACTGTTGGCACAAAGCAACCCCGCCCTCTTTTCCCTTCCCTTTGCTGAGAAAGTAATGGCCCAATGTTATCTTATTTTTAATTTGTATAATTTTGACAAAATATATTTTTATGGAGTGTAAAAAAAATTAAAGTTATTTATGGTTTAAGGTGATTTCTTCTGGAATAAAATTCCTGCCATTTAGTTATTCATAATTATGTTACAATTTTAAAGTTTTAAAAATTGGTATTCTGCTAGCTTTTTGGACTATTTTGGCATTTACTAGGATATTTTTAGGCTTTTTTGGAGTTTAGCTAATATTTCAGCTACATATAAGCTGGTTTGGTTGATTTAGGCTTTTTTTTCAGTTTTTTAGGATATTTTGAAGTTTAGCTAATTTTTTCTATACAACAATTATTATCTTCTTTTCACTGTATTTTTTTTCATCTGCTCCTGATTTACAATTTGAATTAAAAATATTCATAAATGCAATACAAAGCTTAATTTTCTTCATTATCAAACTGTGTTGTGTGGAAACTCATCAGTCCGAGTTATGAACCGTGAACAGATCTGACCCGTTATATGATTGATTCTGATATTAGCGCTCTGCTCGTCTCATAAGGAAAAAAAATCAAGTTTCTTCTTCAACCAAAGAAAGAGACACACACGAGAAGTTACTCCAGCGACATAAAAGGATAATGAATAAATTATCCACTCAGACTAATGGACAAAAATAACAGAAATCATTTTTATCATCAATAAACATTTAAATTTGAATGACTTCTAATTAACTCTGCATATAAATAAGACATAAAAACTGAAGAATATTCTCGACTCAATATTTGCTCTGTTAGTACAAATATGAAAATGATGAGATTTAGAGCTAATTTAGAGTTTGTTTTTCATTTATTTTGTTTTAAATGTGCATATTTAACTCGTTAGCTCTCACTTTCCTACATTTCCATCTGAGTTTGTACATTTATTTAAGATGTTTTGTAAACTTTCTTTCCGAATGTGTGTTTTTGCATTCCACTGTACAGACATTTTCTCCGCTCCTTTCAGAACAGTCGGGTCTAAATGGGCCCTCTAAGCGCCCTTTATATGTCTATAAAAAACACGAGCCTTCAACATGTGGCAGCAAGGTTTGACAGCTCCATCGGAGGTAAAGTTGTAAACCGGCGCTGCTTTGTTTAGTTTAATCTGCAACTTTAGTTCAAAACTGCTTCACTTTCAGATTTATTGCCACTTTTATGCAGCAGGTTAAAATATTCGACATGTGAGGCTGCGGAAGGCAAATGCAATTCCTCCCTTTTTTACTCAAATCTCTGAATATGATTGAAAAACCAATCTGGGCTTCAGATCCTTATAGGACGTCTCGGAGCTATAACCTTTGTACACGGGGGTATTTTAAAAGGGGGGTCTATCAACCAACCACAGCAAATAAAAGTGTACGGCCACATAATTTAAAGTTTACAACTTTAATAAGCTCCCCGAAATGACCACGAATGAAAAAATAAAAGCCGCATTCTGCAACAATTCTTATTTATTCTCACGTTAAGAGAGAAAACACAGAAAATTTTTCATTTACAAGCTCAGAACTTCAAAGATGCAAATCAAAAAGAGTGAAAGCAGCGAGTTTATAGGAAAGCCACAACATTTGTGATCTTTCAGCGTTTTTTTCATATTTATGGAGCTAATAAATCAGTAAATGAGCTCCGTGAACTCGCGGAGTCATAAAATATGAGGGCTGACATTTCTGGTGAAAGTTTTATATTTTTTGTGTTTTTTCTACAGTTTTTATTTGATTTACAGCTCGGTTATGATGAACACATCTACACGTTCCCCTGACTGATAGAATCTCGGTAACTATTTTAGATGCACTGAAAAAATATTGACATTTAAAAGTCCTCCTGTTCATCTTTAAAGAACCAATCCAATCTTCTTTTGATCTATCTTAAAAGCGTTCTCAGTGGTCTTTTAATTGTGACTATGCTGTTTTAAATCAAAGTTTAAAAGCCTCTAAATAGTGGGCGGGACTGTTGGTGTGGAGTAAGCCCGCCCCCAGTTCCCATCATCGCTCTTTCTCAGGTGAAGAAATTGAACCACAGTTTGTTGTAACTGATTACTTTTTCCTTGTTGTCCACAACGTTGCGCTAATAACAGCATTAAAGGGTCACCAAACAGGGAAGTTGGACGTTGACTCCGCCCACAGCCGTAATTTGAGAATCCAGTCAGAGGGGTGGAGCTGGAGCTGCACTTCATGACAAAATTAAACTGTAATACTTCATTTGAACCTGTAGGGGGCAGCACACAGACGGTTTTTGACAACAAATAGAGTTTAGTTTTATTTGTCAAAAATTTGGCAATGACCAACAGATAGTATTTTAAACCCCCATTTATAGAGGTAAATATCCAAAAAAAAAGTGTATTTAGGGTTTGGTTACCCTTTAAATACAAGTTTTGATATTACAAATAACATACACATAAATTGAAAAGACATTCCTCGCTGGCCGCATTAACATCAGACAGGAAAATTTTGTTGAAGTTCAGTTAATTTGGTCCAGATCAAACCCTAAACCTTGTGTTTGGTCTGTATTCAGACTGCCATCAATCAAACCTTTCTACTACAAACTAAAGCCTGTAAATAAAAGCATGTGACTAAAGATCTCTTCGCTCATTGGTCATGAGTCGTGAGGGTGGGGCAAAACAACATGAGAAAGAACAATGGAAGTCCTACGCTTTGAAATCCTTGTTGAGATGGTTTTGATCTGTATCAGCGTCAGGTTCAACACCTTTTGCTGAGTATGGAGGAGGCAGTGTTACGACTCTGATTGGACCGCAGGAGTCTTTACGTAACTTTAAAGGGTCACCAAACCCCAAATTAACATTTTATGGCTGTTGATATCTACAAAAGGGGCTTAAAAAGTGCTGTCTGTTGGTCGTAGACACATTTTTAACAAATTGAAATAAAACTATTCAATTCTTCAAAGTATAGTAGAAACCCATCTGTGTGCTGCCCCCTACAGGTTGAAATGAGGTATTACAGTTGAATTTTGTGAGTTTCAGAAGTCTGACGTCATGATCTGCAGCTCCAGTAATGAGAACAGTCCCGCCCCCAAGCCCCGCCCCTGTGACTGGATTTTCAAATTTCAGTTGTGGGTGGAGTCAGCCTCCAACTTCCCTGTTTGGAGACACTTTTAAAGTGCGAGAGGAACTTTGAGTGGAGACGATATTGCCCAACCTCTGCGATCTGGGTTCTCCGGCGCTCCAAATCTGTCTCATTGGGATCAAATTTTTTCCGGATGACGGAGCTGAGTCACAACCTAAATCATGATAAATGGCGGGTAATCACGTGAAGCTGATAGCCAGCTAAAATATTAGTTAAATGCCTAATTAGTCTAAAATAAAAACCTTTGGTTAGCCAAACAGCTAGCACGTAGCTGAAATATTAGCTAAAATCCCAAATAGCCTAAAAACTGAAAAAAGCCTAAGTTAGCCAAAACAGCTAGCATGCAAACATTAGCCTAACTTCAAAACACCCTAAAGAATTTTTAAAAAGTTTTAGTTAGCCATAACAGCTAGCATGTAACTGAAATACTAGCTAAACTCCCAAATAGCCTAAAAAATCTCAGTAAATGCCAAAATAGTCCAAAAAGCTAGCAGATTGACCATTTTTAAAACTTTAAGTTTTTAAACATAGCTATAACAAATAAAAAGGAAGCAATAAATCAACTTAAACCTTAAAAGACTTTCAACATTTTACCCTCCATAAAAATATATATTTGTCAAAAATATAGATAGAGTTAGAAATGAGCGCAGGGTAACATTGACCCATTAATAACAATGAATAAAATGATCGGGAGGGCCGGATCCGGCCCTCGGGCCTCGACTTTGACACGTGTGCTTTATGCTATTCTGAAAATTCAAACATGTATTTGTTCGGCTATTTGTGGACTTTTAAAGCAGCTATCTTCAGTAATTACGCAATCAAACGTATTTCAGCAGGAAATGCAATAATTCTAGTTTTTTTTAAAAATATTCCTAACCATTATTTTAATTTCCATGCATTTAAGGGTGTTTCCCTATAGATGGTGCAACATGGAAACATTGACCGCTGTCTAGGTTCAGACGTTATTCTACACTCATGTGGGTTTTGTTTAAAGATTTGTTGTTTTTTAAAAGTTTGTGTGTTATTTCTAAATCGGACAGGAAGTTTTACAATCAATCCAACAGTACATGAATGCAGCATTTCTTTAAGTTTCTTTTTTTTTTCCTCTGGGGGACATTATCCTATTAGTGCAGTTGGTACTAAAATCAGATAAAAGTCACAGTTTTGAATTAAAAAAAAACTAAAAAAAGTTCTGTTTTTAAAATTTATTATTTTCTAATCAAAATCAGCATTTCTTTGTTCAAATTTTGTGAGGAAGAACATCAAAATACGCCACAGATCTGATCCTGGTCTGACCCTTTTGTCACATTTTAGAACCTTTTGTGGCCCACAAACCAAAAAGTCTGCCCACCCCTGATCTATATGAAGACGGAGAAAAACATGAAGAATGCCGTTCCACAACATGCAGACGGTTTGTTCATTTGTGGACGTTCAAGCTCACCAGGAAAACAGGAATTTCTTCTCCACAATCATTTAGTAATTTCCAAAACAAAACCGGATTCCCCCCCCTCCTTTCTCTCTCTTTTGTTCACCCGCATTAATGTTGGCAAATCAAAAAGTCCGAAGCCTCATATTCAGACGGGGTGGCTTCAGACGGCAATGAAGTTTATGATAATTACGCTTGCAGTAGTGTTAGCGCGCGTGGGCGTGCAGCTCTTTAAAATTCAGCTCCGCTAGCGACGAGCATACGTCACCGTTGCTCCACTGCAGAGAAAATGATAGGTTCGAGGACGTCTGTGGGAGGCTGTGGAGAAAATTCAAGACGCTTCTCTCTATCTCTGAGATTCAGGTCTGAAGGGATGAGCTCGAGCATTTACGACAAAGACGCGTCCAAATCTTT
Organism: Oryzias javanicus; assembly: GCA_003999625.1. Lineage (NCBI taxonomy): Eukaryota > Metazoa > Chordata > Actinopteri > Beloniformes > Adrianichthyidae > Oryzias > Oryzias javanicus. Next base: position 31,626,037 of record CM012453.1, on the reverse strand, counting down.
GAAACCCAAGAGCGCTCGTTTTCACGTTTCTTAAGCTGTAATCACCGTTTTCTGCTCGTTGTTTTAGACGTGCAAAAGCACCACAAAAACACGTAGAGGGGGAGGTTGGGGGGGACTTCTTGACTTTTTTCCTGCAAGCAACAGTTACATCCATGCAGTGCATTACAATCTGATTGAAGTGTCAAGTTTAGAGAATCAAGGTGCAGAAAAGTGTGGAGGAGGGTTGCAATCTTGGCTTGGAGAGAGTGGAGCCGCTGAGCAGAAAAAGGTCCGTCTGAAATTCATTAAGTGGGCCCGCTCGGGGATCCACGTGGGCAAAAAGCTGCTTCGTCGGAGATGACAAAATGACCACAGAGAGGATGTGGGAGGAAGCTGCAGTTTATGCAGGCAGGTTGGAGTGGGCTGGTGGCTCCCAGTCCTCCTCCTCCTCCTCCTCTCCTCTTCCTCCTCCATGTTAGTTTAAACCCCCGCTCACTTCTGCTGTTGGATTTCATCTCCACTTTTCATGCAGTATTGCATTCTGTACGTCTGATGATTTTTCTGTCCAATCACAACATACACTGTAAAGATTTGCAGCTGTTACTGTGATAAATCAGATTTAAAGGGCATTTTGATTTTAAAAAATCACGATTTTTAGTGTTTTGAACGTGTTCTCGTGGTATTTTTTTAAGGATGGAGTGTTCATTTAAAGAAAATAAGTATGCATTTCCATTTCCCCAATGTCCAAACTACGGCCCACGGGCCGAATTTGGCCCTCCTCCACATTTAGTCCGGCCCCCCAAAAATATCAGACACCCATGACTTTTTTTTGTTTTTTGTTATTCGCCTAGCCTTTTTCGATGACGGTGGAAGTGTCTTTAGGACATTCACTATGTTTTTTTGACTGTTGGAAGTGCTCGCAGCAGACCTTGTTGAAGCCACACTCACGCCAGTACTGAACAGTTTCTTCCGCACTCCTCCTCTGAACGGAACCGAACATTGTGTAATTTGTTATGTTCCCCACATGTTCCCTGCAGAACGCACACACCACATGACTTTTATTCAAAATCAATTAACTATTGACGCTAGAGAAATTCTTCCAAATGGTCGGTTTAGGCCAGAGATCAGCACTCTTTAACAGTAAAAGAGCCATTTGGACTCGTTTTCTACTGATCAAAACCTAGAAGGAGCCGCATTGACTTACGTTAGCCTTTAAGAAATCTGGATTTGCATTCATAACCTTCCTTTTGTTTTTTTTTTTTTAAATGTGAAAAATGTCTATTTTTAGCACGAACAAAAGCAAAAAAATATATAAAAAGAAACTACCATCTCTCAAAAAGGTATTTTTTTTTACGTTTTTAACTTTAGTAGCAAAAATGCAAGCTCGTTACTTAATTACTAGCTAAACTTCAAATTAGCATAACATTTCTCTGTAGATTACATCAGCCAAAAAATTTTAACATGTTGCTGAAATAAAAGCTAAACTTAAAATTAGCCTAAAATAAACTAGATAACAAATTAGCTAAAAATGTTAGCATATTGCTAAAATATTAGCTAAACTCCAAATTAGCATAAAAAACTAATTAGAGGCCAAATTTGCCAAAAAAGCTAGCTTGTTGCTTATTTACCAGCTGAACTCCAAAATAGCCTAAAATTCCTGAGAAAACTAACTTAGTCAAAAACGTTAGCATGTTGCTTAAATAGAAGCTAAATTCTAAATTATCCAAAAATAAATTCAGTAGATAACAAATTAGCTGAAAACATTAGCATTTTACTATAATGTTAGCTAAACTCCAAATTAGAATAAAATTTCTCAGAAAACTTAGCCAAAAACGTTAGCATGTTGCTAAACTAAGAGCTAATCTCCAATTTTTTAAAAATGTACTGTTATTTTATTTTTCTTCATCCAGAGAGCCACCATGGAGAGATAAAAGAGCCACATGTGGCTCTGGAGCCGCAGGTTACAGACCCCTGGTTTAGGCAAAGTCGCGTCAAACTGCATGGTCGGCCATGTTTGTGTGCTCTTCAAAAATCTCAGAGTTGAAAATGCTCCGCCTTTTTAGGCGATTAAGGTTTTTTAGGAAATTTGGAGTTTAGCTACTATTTCAGCAACATGTTTGCTATTTTGGATAATTTCTGCTTTTTTTTTGGCTATTTTGGCGTTCTTCTAATTATTCAATTATATGCTAACTGTTTTAGCTAACTTAACCTTTTTTTGTTTGCTTTTCAGGCTGTTTTGGAATTTGGCTAATATTTCAGCAACATGCTAGCTATTTTGGCTAATTTTTTTTACATTTTATTAGGCTAATTTTGAGTTTAGCTAATATTTCCGCAGCACGCTAGCTATTTTTGTTAATTTAGGCTTTTTAAAAATTCAGCTTCAGCGTTAGCTATCAAATTCAGCATCTTCAGCTGCCAAATTCAGCTTACAGCATTCACACTAGTGTGAATATATCCAGTTTGTTATTCATAGTTTTAAATGCCAAATGAATAATAAATATCTAGATTTGAGGGATTTTGATAAAAGAATTAGACTGTATTGTATTGCAGAAGAGTTAATTGAATTTTTACGTATCGATTCGTTGACTGGACACAAAGTAGTCACTACGACCTGTCACCTGCAGCATACCCATAGGAGAAAATGTGCGATCTATGATCATGATATTTTGTGTGGGCCTTCTGCATACGTGTATCCATTTGTGGCTAAGACATGGGCAAATAACCCAATTGAAAGGCTGTTAATGGTGATGGTTGAGTTGAAAGCAGAGACTTGTGAAAAAAGTTTGGGCTCTAACTACCTGGACTTCTCTCTTCCTCCAATTTCCTTTTCTACTAAGAGTAACTTGTAATTTGTGGCGCTTGTCTGAACCTCAGCTCTCTTTTATAACACCGCCATCCTGCTGCAACAACCCTGCAGTTGTTCGAGTAAACGAATCTGCCAATCGCGGCATCACTTGGGCAGAAAAAAAGGATTCGGTGTAATTTGTGCTGTTAACGGTCCCAGTGCTTCACTTTTGAACAAATCTGCACGATTCTGGTCAGTTTCTTTAAAGATTCCTTTGGTGACATTCTAAAAAATCCAAAAATAGTGACACATTTGGGCACAAGCCCTCCCCCATGTGATTCTTCACGCCTTTTGTCTTTGTTCCCGTGCCGCCCATGCATGCTGAGACAATAGGCACCATTTTCACCAAAAAAGTACTACGCTTCCTACAACCGGAGCCCATCTGCACTGACGCAGGGACGACAACAGCTGATCTAACTGGATTTTTCATCAAAGAAGATGCTGAAGCTCAGAAAGCTGAAAGTTTGCTAAATGGAAAACTCTTGCAGCTTGCAGCAGATAATGATGCCATCAGTTTTCCATGGATAACAGCTCTGGGGCAGTGATGCACTGTTGCTTTGGTGGTTTTAATTGTTGTGTTCACTTAACTACCGCGGCTGCAACTGATGAGGAGCCGCAGCTTTACGTAACAGGAAAAAAACATCCAAACAAGTTACTCACATTTACAGTAATAGCAATGATGAAGAGCTAAAGTCAAAAAAGTTTTTAAATAAATGTTTTTTTCCAAAAGAACAGAAATCCATTTTATCCCTAAAAGTCTGAAAAGTGCAGCTCACATCCCCTAAATGTGAGCCATTAGCGTGAAATTGAATAACCTCCGAATTGTTTACGGTATAACATCTCTACAGAAATGACAGGCCATTAATATTGTGGATAGAGAGAAGCTAAATGATACAGAAAATGTCCAAAGCCAAGCATCGGTGTCCAAACTGTTATGGATCCAGAGCTCCTCTTTGTCAGTGTCAGAGATGCTACACAACATTTTTCACAACACTTAACAAACTAAAGTGCCACGCTGCCACTTCCCGGAAGCGTCCGTCATGCTCTTTGCTTCCTGCAGGTCAAGGTGACCGAGAAACTCCCACCAACCCACCGGAGGACATCACTGCTACGTTTTCTGATTACAAGCACATTTGAAAGTCTCAGCAGAAAAATCAGCTGAGCCACAACTTTAAAAAAAAAAAAATCAACAACCCCCCAAAAGTTCAGCAGATAAGACGTGGTACCAACGGCGCGAACACACATCCATGTTTTGCCTTTGTGAGGGCATCAAAACTGCTGATCTGAAGATATCCAGCTCCCATAGCAGCGCCGCCGCGTGCTGAGTGCTCACTTTCATCACCTCAACGTGATGCCCGACTGCTGGTGCTTTCACAGGTTTAACAACACCCCCACCCCAAATGAAACTAAACAGAACGCCATTCCAAAACATGCGCAAAAAAATTTGGAATCTGAAATCTAGAGTCAGTTAAATGGATTTATGTTTCAAAATATTTGAAAAATAATGGGGCAGTTTTTCCTACACTACTTCGATCGATGTAAGCAATTTTCAAATTGAAAAACAAAAAAAAAAAACCTAAATATTCTTACATAAAACAGCAGAACAGTACAGTTGCACGCTTCTATGCATGTTTCACCTGACAGTTGCAGTACAAGAAAGTACATGGTTTGTAATTTAAAAAAAAAAAGACTATTAAAAGTGTGGCTTCAAACATCTCAAATATGTTCAGGAATTGGAACATTTAATTTCTAAGATATGGGGTGCATGCCGTTTGTAAATCTTTGAATTCATGTTTAAATAAACAATTACATTTACTAGCCAAATATTTAGATAGCAGTATAGATTTGGAATTCTAATTTGCATATTTAGTTTATATTTATAAAAACCTAAATATTTAGTTTGCAAATTAAATATTTAGATCTGACATAAATATTTATTTTCCAAACTAAATATGTATATTTTTAAACAAATATTTAGCTCTAACATGAATATTTAGTTTGGAACAAAATATTTAATTTACTTACTAAATATGCATTATTTAGTAAGTAAACTTATTTATTTCTTTTTTAAAATTAAAATATTTAGCTCCAAACTAAATATTTAGTTTACTTAATAAATATTTCGTTTACTTACTAAATATGCATTATTTAGTAAGTAAACTAATTTATTTCCTTTTTTAAAATTAAAATATTTAGCTCCAAACTAAATATTTAGTTTACTTAATAAATATTTAGTTTACTTACTAAATATGCATTATTTAGTAAGTAAACTAATTTATTTCCTTTTTTAAAATTAAAATATTTAGCTCCAAACTAAATATTTAGTTTACTTAATAAATATTTAGTTTACTTAATAAATATTTAGTTTGGGATAAAATATTTAGTTTACTTGCTAAATATTTAGTTAACTTACAAAATATTTAGTTTGGGATAAAATATTCAGTTCACTTGCTAAATATTTTGCTTAGAACAAAATTTTTAGTTTAGAGCTAAATATTTAGTTAGTAAATGTTGCTAACAATGGAGCTTAATTTTTGGCTCCAACCTAAATATTTTGTTTAGAACATAATATTTAGTTTACTTATGAAATATTTAGTTTGGAGCTAAATATTTAGGCTTAAAAAAGGGAAATATTTAGTTTGAAACTAAATATTTTGCTAAAATAGGAAAGCTAAATACTTAAGTTACTTACTAAATATTTCGTTTTGAACAAAATACTTTGTTAAAATACTTAGTTTACTTACTAAATAATTAGTTTGAAGCTAAATATTTAGTATATTGTAAAAATGTATCTAAATTCTTAGCTCCAAACAAAATATTTAGTTGTTAAATGTAATATAATTATAAATACTTGACTTTACAGATAAAAATATACATTTTACTACGTAACTTTACAAACAGCACCCAATACTAAGGGGTTATATATAAGTTAGTTTTCATATTTTTTATGTTGTATTTTATATTCTTAGTTGTAGTTTCTTCCTCTTAAAAAACTGTTTTATCTCTTCAATAACTTTAATAACATGAACCTGGTTTGGGCATAGTGAACGACTTCGCCCCCCAAAATGATAGAAGGAAAAACCATAAAAAATGAATGGGGTCAAAATTTCTTACATTTTAAATCCATTAAAGACACCAAAGCACATGTCGATGATATCCAAAGGCAGTGTTGGGAATATTATGGGATGGTCACAGGACCTACTGCTTGGCGGCTATGTTGTGGAGAAGATGACAACATGTGAAATTTGATCATTATTGCACTATGGGAAAACAGTTTTGACAAAAACTTTTGTTTGAGCAATCTTGATGAAATTTCACACACATGCCACCAGGTTAAGTCTACATCTTCGATCAGATTTTTGTTGATTTGACCTTGGGAAGAGGCTGCCATCTTAAAACTTTAAAAAAAAAATCACTTAGGCTGTCTGAATTCCCTCCCTATTCACTAAAATACTAATAGAACTGTCTAGTGTCCTGGATTTTAAAAGCAATTTGGTAATCTATAGTTACATTTTTTTATAGACATCATCGATTTCACAAAGTAAAAACATATTAAATACGAGCATTTTACGGATGCTATTTATGAATCTACTGTGTTCTGCAGATGAAAACCTGTAAAATCAAAAATAAATTGAAAATACATTTTTTTACCTAAATTGTTCCAACCCAATGCATTGTGGTCTATATTAGCGAAGCCAGTGAACATCTATGTACACTGGTTTTTCACTCATTTAAACTTCCCTAAAGAGTTTTTTTTATCTTCTCCTAACTCTCTAGCATCAGTAGGAAGATACTTTGGGAAAAAAATGTTGGATTTACAAGTTTTGAGCTGTGTTTGCGTGGCAAACTCACAAAAGTAGCATTCCCCTGTTGCTCACACATTTGTAATCCACAATAATCTGAAAATGTAATATTTGAATCCCTAGCTCAAGCTGAACGAAACGATACAACATAAGTTATGTTTATATTAGGAATGTAGAGGTGGTTAACAAAGAACCTCCGTTGCCAAGGAAATACAAAAATGTACTTTAGCCAATTCTTCTAAAAGTTACATTGACCTGTTTGTTAGGCCCCGACGATCAAAAAATGAAATGGTTGCTATGGAGATAAAATCAACAGAAAGCGGACATTTTGAAAAATTTTTTTTTTTTATAGATTGGTCATATGTAGCTCTGATCAGGATGGCAGAGGTAGAATTTGGAGGGGGAAGGGCGTGTAGCAGCTGTTAGCCAATACGGGGCGGGTCAAACTGGGGTGGCGAGGATAGTGGTGGGTAACACCTGCGAGCCATACAACGCCGCTTCCAGCTTTAATTATGTTTTTGTATTCATTAATACGCAATGTCCCTAATAAACAAATGTTCAAAAAATGTAAGATGCTGAAACCCCCTACCACAGTATATACTGGAGGCCTCTCATTTCCATTTAATAAGAAGCATCTTGTGTCGCCGGGCACGTTGAGTGCACATTATTATTTACCATTAAACCCTCATCGAGACTGAAAATGTTGTAACCTCCAGCACCTTGGATTCAGTTCAACTTTCCTGTTTTTTGGTCCCATGCCTCAAAGGTTTCACGCTCTTATTTTGACACGCACACATTTGCAGCTCCATTCATCGTTCGTGTTCTTTAAAGTCACATAAGCTGCTTAATGAGCTGAGAATTTTGGTTTTGGGGGGGGGCAAGTGGAAACCAACCCCTGAGCAACACAAACGACACAGGATTGTGATCTCCTCCTTGTTCTTGTCCTCCTGCATCTTTTCACACTCCGTTCTCCCTGCCCACTCTCTTCCACCCACGGCTCGCTGTGTGCAGCATCGGGAGGATCCCCAGGAGAAGGGAGAACCTGTTCTTCAGCTGAACCACAACAAATCTGAGACCACTTTAAGGTGGGCAGGAGGTTTCATCCGCACACCCCCAACCTCTGTGGAAGATTCGGCTCCATAATGCGATTCGGTGTTGCGTAATCCTGCGTGATGAACAACCGCAGACGTTCTCGGTTTAATCAAATTCAGGGGAAGCCCCCCCGCACGCACGCACACACCTCACACAGCCTGATCTGCAAAAAAAAAAAAAAAAAAAGGCGTCTATTTTTACACAGGCATCTCCACAGCTACTATTGTTTCTAAGGTCAAATGGCTCCCCGCCGCTCCGAGAGGCACTATGCTGCAGTGCACTATTCCTGTGCAGAAAAGAGACAGGTGTGAGGGCCAGAGGAGGGAGGAACCTGCTGAAAGGTGCGACAGGCCTCCAGCGTGATGGTGGAAAGATGCCAAATGGTGCAAAAATAATAATATTGCTAAAAAATAATAATAATAAAATATTTAGAAGTTAGTATCTGGGGATCAAAAGGTGATTTATTGGTGCCTTGATTGAGTCAGAAGCAACTGCTACCTGATGCCAATGAGATCAGCTCAGTGACAGAATCTGATCACCACGACAGCTGCAGGGATTAAATGTATACCTTCTTCTTAACTCGCACATCAACCGTATGAGAAACAGAGCTGGGAGGAGGAGTGATCGGATTACAGAGGCAAACACAAGAGAGTAACCAACAAACAAAAACCACACAACTAATCATCTTTACAGTTTCGCCTAAAGTTCTGCTACAGAAATCAGCTATATATTTCTCCTAAATGAAGCTTAAACTGTTGCATTATTGCTTTTTTTAAATTGAATTTCCAAAAGAAATTGTACAAGGGGCAAAAATCCAAAACACACCTTAGATCGCGGGCCAAACATGATAAACAATTATTAAACGCACTAAAAGAAACATTTTTAAAACTTTAAAAACGAAAATTTTAACATAATTATTAACTAGATGTGTAGCATTAGCTGCAATAATGCTAGTGTGAATGGTCTAAGCTCAAATTGGAAACTGAAGATGCTAGTAATGATAGCTGAAGATGCTGAAATTGATAGCTAAAAAAGCTGAAGCTGATAGCCAGCTAAAATATTAGCTAAATGCTAAATAACCCAAGAAAAAACTTAGGTTAGTCAAAACAGCTAACATGTTGCTGAAAAAAATAGCTAAACTTCAAAATAGCCGAAAAAACTGAAAAAAGGCCTAAATTAGCCAAAAAAGCTAGCATGTAGCCTAAATATTAGCTAATCTCAAAACAGCCTAAAAGAAGGTTAAATTAGCCAAAACAGCTAGCATGTGGCTGAATTTTAGCTAAACTACAAAATAGCTTAAAAAACACTACTAAATGCCAAAATAATCCAAAAAGATGACAGAGTGACAATTTTTTAAACTTTAAAATTGTAACTTTTTAACTAAATTATGAATAATAAAAAGGCAGGAAAATTCTTTCAGAATAAATCAATTTAAACCTTAAATAATTTTCAATATTTTACTCTACATTATAATATATTGCCAAAATTATGCAAGTTAGAAATGAGCGTAAGATAACATCGGGTCATTAATGACAATAAAATAAAATTGTCTGGAGGGCTGGATAAAATTACCCCGAGGGCCAGATCCAATGATGAATCACATTTGGCAAAAAAAGTTCAATAGTTCTAAAGATATTGAAGCTAAAGTCACTAAACTTTCTCACATAAATAATTATCACCTACATTTACTAGATAATAGCTTTACTTGTTTGTTAAAGCTACTTCACAGAAGTTCTCTGTTTGAGTTTTGAATTATTAGATAGTGTTAACGAAATTAAAATAGGGAAAAACTTGAATCTGTTTTTAAAAATTGTTCATTTTTTAAATGTGCTACTAAAGTATCAAATCGGGTCTTAATGTTGGCAGAAAATCAAATTCTCTGAACCAGATCGGGCCCAAAACAACTTGATCTGGATTTCCCTACATTAGCCGCGTTTCCATTAACGCTGAAATTTCGCAAATTAGAATTTTAATATTTGAAACACCAAAAGTTTTTGTGGTTTTTGAGGCGTATAAAAAAAAAAGACATTTTTCGCAAAAATGCAATGGAAACCAAATTTTCAAAATAAATGCGCTTCTTGTTATAAAGCGTCTACTCGGAGCGAAGCACAGCGGGCGCCACGGAAGATCCCACAACGCCAAAGCTCATTATAAGTTGCGTGTCATACGGAATCGTTCAGCTCCTCCATCAGATCAATCTTCATCTGTAGCCGCACTTTTCAAGCTCCCTGAATGTGAGGATGAGCGCCGTGCGAGTGCCGTGACAAACTTAAACGGATCTTGTTGTGTTTTCACACAGAAAAAAAAGCTGCTTACTAGTTAGGATGTTTTTTTTTTTTTAACTGCCGAAAAAAGCTTGAGTGACGTCACCCGAATCAAGAAAAAAAAAAAACTTCATCCATCACCATATTTTTAATGATTCAAGTTGCAAAATTATGATTTAATGAAAACTGTGTCAATTTGAAACTGTTTTTTCAAAATTTCAAGAAATTCGATAAAGTTTTGCACAAATGTGTAATAGAAACGCCGCTATAGTCGTGCAACAACAATCAAATTGGTTTGTCTGACTGGATAAAATATGAAAATTCAAAAGAAAGTGAACCAATAATGTAGTGAATCTGATAGCTAACCTTAAGTGGTCATGTAGATTTGTCTTTGAAGTTAGTGACTTTTCCACCAAATTTGGTTACTTTACAGGAGCTTATTGGATTACAAACATTTTCACAGTAAGTTTAGACAGGATCTTCTAAGTTTACCCACTTCATCAGTCGATGATACGGTTGTTTAAACTTCTTTCTTTCTCATGTTTCTGCTCCTGTCCTTCGCTCTCAGCATCCCTTCTTTATCCCGTTAGGATTTCAGGTCTCATTGACTCGAGTTTTGAGTCATTATTCCATTATTTACACGACTAACGGTCATGGTGACTCATCATAACAGATGCCTAAAAGTGCAGAAACAACTTTTTAAAGAAGCCTGGCGAGAATTGACACACGCCTCGACTATCAAGAAGAAAACCCACTCCAATCATCTTTTGAACTCTTTTAAAGCGTTTTCAGCGTTTTTTTTTTTTTTTGTTACAAGTGTAGGCAAATTCCAAAAATCGTTTACTAGGACATCGTTTCTACAGAACGGCAGTAGATCATTAGAAATTCACCCCTGAGTTGTGGGTGGAAATGTTGGCGTGGAGCAGGGCTGCCACGATTAGTCGACTAATAGACGACTAATCGACTATTAAATAGTCGACGACTTATTTAATAGTCGATTAGACGTTACTTTATTTTTATTTTATTATTTGGAGTCAGAGTATAGTAAAATTGAAAGTTATAATGCTATTCTGTTTGCCTTTCTGGACTGTTTAGGCTTTTTGTTCCAGGTTTTTCAGGCTAATTTGGAATCTAGCCAATATTTTACCAACATGATAGCCATTTTGACTAATTTATACTTTTTTGTTTTTTTAGGCTTTTTTGGTTTTTTAGGCTTTTTTGGAGTTTAGCTAATATTTCAGCTACATGCTAGCTGTTTTGGCTAATTTAGGATTTTTTTAGTTTTTCAGGCTAATTTAGAGTTTAGCTATTATTTCAGCTACATGCTAGCTGTTTTGGCTAACTTGGGGTTTTTTCCAGTTTTCAGGCTAATTTGGAGTTTAACTAATATTTCAACTACAACTACTGCTAGCTGTTTTTATTTTGGAGTCTAGCTAATATTTCAGCAACATGCTAGCTATTTTGGCTGATTTAGGATTTTTTTTTATTTTTCAGGCTAATTTTGAGTTTAGCTAATATTTCAGATGCATGCTACCTATTTTGTCTAATTTAGGATTTTTTTTTTCAATTGTTAAGGCTAATTTTGGGTTTAGTTCATATTTCAGCTGCATGCTACCTATTTCGTCTAATTTAGGATTTATTTTTTAGCTATTTTGGCATTTAACCATTATTCTCGCTGGCTATCAGCTTTATCTCTTTTAGCTAACATTTTCAGCATCTTCAGCGGCCACATTCATCTCACACTAATATTATCGCAGGTAATGCTATATATCTAGCTTTTAGTTAGTTTGAAGCTAATAATAGTTAAGATGTGTTTTCTACATCCAATTTATGATTAGTCAATTATTAAAATAATCGTTTGTGGCAGCACTAGCGTTAAGCAACCCCACTACTCTTTAACTCAAGTTGATGAGAGCTCTCTGTTTAGACACGTACACCCCTAAACTAACATTACTGTTGCAAGATACATGGAAAGCAGAGAGCCATCACAAATATTATCTTTTTCAAACCAAATTTTCTTCATACATGTCCTCCATCATCAGGAAAATGCCACAAGATCATGTTAAAAACACAATTTACATTGGAGTGAGTCTTAAGTCCAAAGAAGCAGAGCAGATGAAGATACTGTCATGGAACAGGGAGAGTCGGAGTTTAAAGGAAACATGATCAAAATGAAAGGCGCTCCACTGAAATCATTAGAAGCTGTGGAAGATAATGGTTAGAAGAGCTAAGACGATGTTCCAGTTGATGAACCGAGAACGGCGTTTTACTCCTGAACGCAGAGAACAGATGACTATAGGCTATATTTCACATAAGCTCAGAAGATCTTTCTTTTTGATTCCCTCTAATCCGTCATCACCAGCCGAACACGGACGCACAGGTGACATCCACGCCTCCCTCCCGTCAGGTAATGATCTCCCGTCTAATTTGTTTGCGCAGGAAGACAAAGCCGAGCAGTTCCAGTCAGAATGAGCGGTTCGCTTAATCACCGCCGTTTCCATTCATGTACTACAGCGGAGAAAATGATGAGAGGGAATCAGAAGTGATTCAACGTCAGCACATAAATTAAAGCAGCGGCGATCTGTCAGATGTTAATACACTCATAAATCAGTCCACTACAGACGGCTATTCCGCTCAGGCGATCCACGGCTGGTTCTGCTGTCCCGACGTGCCGTAAATGTAAATACTGGGTGACATAAACTGCAACAAAGAAAGCCATACATCCCATACGAGGTTAATCTCTATGAAGGGACATGACCTTCTCGCATAAGGAGAAGAATAAACATGACAGATGTTTCTCTTCCTCAATGCTAAGTAGACTTTTTTTATTTAAAACATAAACTGAAAAACACACACACAGTTTGAAACAAACACCACCGAGGATGCATAATTTGCACCGAGGCTTGACTTGCCGGGATGCTCCAGGGCACTGACCTTGAATAACTCTCCTGACAATACTGAGATCCACACAGAAAAATACAAAAATATGCTAAATTCTACTCTTGGATGCCAGATGTCTGTTCGGGTCTCGGCATCCAGGCATGAATCTGAAGCCCTGAAGTGACAAATGGTGGCACAGCTGAGCTTTTAAGCACGAAAACGAAAGACACGTCTGTGCTCGTTATCCTGCAGAGGACTCTGACCGGACCGGTGCCGGAATTTGAGCGTTCCCGTGATAAAATGGAATTTTAAAAATGCCATTTTTGGTCCCCCATCGGTTGCAGGTTCATAGAAATCCAAAAGTTCTGTCCTTTTCTCTGATGTATTTTTCTTCGCCTTCCGCAATCTACTTGTAAAAAATATTAAATTCTTCCTTGATCGCACTGTTGTGACTCACAGCGACGTCATGGGTCTACACACCACTTGAATTGCCCAGACTATTGTTATCCGGCCAGGAGCGGTCCGGTCCGCTCAGTGGAAACGACTGAGACTGCAAAAGTCCAACCTGACTTTTAGGTTTCAAACTAAAACTTTTAAACAAAAATCTCTTCAGTCATTGGCCAGGAATTACGAGGGCGGGGCAAAGCAACTGGAGAAAGAATCATTGCAACCCTTGTTGGGATAGTTCCCTACATCTATGGTAACAGCTTCAGCTTTTCTAGCTATCATTTTCAGCACCTTCAGCGGCCAAATTCAGCTTTACAGCATTCACACTAGCATTATCAGAGGTAATGCTATATATCTAGTTAGGGCTGGGCGATATGGGATTTTTTGTATCACGATATAGCTTTGTACATATTGTACGATAACAATATTGATCACGATATAAACCAAATAACTATATTTGACTATATTTATTTATATTAGACTACTAAACTGTTTCTTCAGTTCCATTAAAAAACAAAGCATTAAGTCTACAAATAATTCTAATGTTTTCAGGGTTCAAATAATAAAAATGTATTAATATACTACAAATTATTTTTGTTGTATTTAGTAGGTGTAACGGATCACAAAACACACGTTTGTTGTTCGTCCTCTGCTTCTGCTACAGTTTGTCAAATGATGAGGGTGTGGTGGCAGATATCCGCCACAGGAGGTCGCTGTAGCTGTTCAGCACACAAACTAAATAAAACTGATCAGGATCTGTTCTTGCACCAGCATTTAACAAGGTTTTTCTAAAGATAAGATCTTTCTAAATCACGCCTGCAGACCTCCACGCCGCCAGGACGCCGAGGCAAAAAAAAAAAAAAAGTGTCCACACTTGAGTCAACTTGTGTTCCCTTAAGACGCTCTGCAGAGTCCTGAGAGCCTGGAAGACTGCGGTTACATAAGAAGCTAATCAGTGGGGTAGTGGCCCACGCACTTCAGCATCCTCAGAGGAATCTCATGCTGTCGATCGGCCTCTCACTCAAAGTAAAAACAAAATGGCTGAGAGGAAAAAAAAAAACAAAAAAAAATCCTGCAGCACAGAAGCAAAGAAATTGATGTGAATAATTAGTAACCAAAGAGCCGAATGCAAAAGAATATTTAGAGAAAAGCTGCAGGGAGGAGGTTCTAATGAGATTTAAGCTGCCAATCAGCATTATTTACAGCCTAAAATGAATAATACAATACTGTTGTATCAACTTCCTGCTTATCTTCTAGTTCAGAGGAGACCTCAAAGCCCAAAAAATCTATATTATTCACACAGCTGCTGTGTTCAATCATTCATCTGATAGTTTTTCCAGCAAACATCCACAGGATTTACAACAAGCCGTGGAATACCAGGGCATTCCCGGACTGAGAGGGATTTTTTTGGGTTTTTTTTCGTGTTCCACATCCAGCTGTGGCGAGCTGCCAGACCAGCGGCGGCTCCTGAAACGACACCTGGTCGTGACCCTCCCAGAAGTCCGCTTGAAGCAGCTTTGCGCGCCAGCCTCCGCTCTCATCGGCCCACAAACCCCTGTTGACTCCGCCTCCACTCGCCCATCCATCCACTGCACGGGCGACCAGTTGCCAAGGCAACCACAAAGCCTTCGTTGTTAGGCTGTCAATACAAATGTTGCTTTAGTAGATCTACTTATGAGAAGTTCTCCTTCCATTTAGTCATTTAAAATCGTATTTTTACGTTTGTCTGACTCTGAATTTGAAAAGAAAAATGCATTTAAATGCTAAAACTAAGATTTAAACTTACATTTTGAGATTACTGATTTAATTGTAATCCTTTTCTCTAAATGTGTAGCGAAGTGCAGCAGATGAAAAGCGATAAGTAAACAAAACCTAGCTATTAAGGATTCATATCTGCAGAAAGCTTTGCACATTTATGGAATCTCTACCAATACTTATTTCAAAATAAAGTTACACTGTATCAAAAAATATAACAAAAAATTAAATTTTTTTCTCTCCCTTTAATCAAGTAAACTGGATTTAAATCATATGTTTAGCATGTTTAACTTCAGAAATGTTGTATTCATATGCATATCAAAGTCAATCAGAAAACAATAAAGTTTAATTTTGCAACATAAAACTTTAAAACTGAGCGAATCTTCAAAAACACAATAAAAAAATAAACATTTTGCAGACAAAAGCAGCAATAAGAATCCACATCCTGCAGAAAGTCCTTCTAATACTTAGTATCTAACTGCAACTCTTATTATTTTAAAACAAAACTTTATTTTAAACAATATGTAAAAGAAAAGAAAATGTTCTTAAAGCTTTCAAATTTTACATGCGTAAAATATAAAATAAAACAAAGTCGTGCATTTGACCATTTATACTTGTGAATGGAATTTCCCCAACATAATAAAGAATAAAAATTAAATGTTTGGAATGAAACTCTTTTTACTGTATTAGTTGCCTGTCGCGGTTCAGACTGCGTCACAGCAGCTTGTTGCTTCCAAACTCAAACATTTAGGGAGGATTTGAAGCTGCAGGTTCGTTCGGTGGACAAATGTTTTGGTTTTTGTCTGATTTTCACAACACAAATGACAGAAATTATATATAAAAAAACTAACAAGCAACAAAAACTATAAATAAAATCCTTTTTTTAGAGAAGCTAAAAATAGATGTGAGGGGGAGACTAGTGCCTCTATTGGTGAGGAGGTCTAACTGCAGGAAATTGATCACCTAATAAATAAAAGTTTAGTGAGAATTATAATCTCCACATTTTTATTAAAGATGATTATTTACTGACCAATAAAAGAGTGAATCATTTATTTTGGGCTCAGACTAATCATTGAATTATTGGAATTATTTGGATCAAAAAAGTTTAAAAAACTGAAACAACGTGAGTGCAGATGTGTTTTTAGTGAATGCATGGTCTAAACCGGCTCTGAGGTTGTTGTTTTTTTTAACACCGACGTTCACTGTCAAAGTTTTGCATCATTTTATTTAACTCTATTTTCTCCCAGGAGTTAGTAAGTCAAATTTCTGTCATGCTTACGTTTGTTGCGCTTATTTTTGGATTGTTGAGCAATTTCTCCTCAGCAGTCTGTCTGCAGAGAGATAACTGTGTTAGACAGGCAGCCGTCCCTCTGCAGACAGGCTGCTGTGAAACTAATTCCATTTGGTTCAGCAGGATGCTGCAGGTGCACGCAGCCTTCAACAAAGTTTGCCTGAAGTGACTCTGGGCTCCAGAGGGCTTCACAGAGGCAAAAACTAATTAAAAATATGAAACAGAAAACTAAAGAAATCATAAAAACTACATGCAGTAGGTATTGCAAATTTGCACCTATACTAGATTGTGCCTTTATGTAACTGAGCTCCTAACTCTGCTTTCAATCTTCTGGGATTAGATCTAAGTAAGGGTTTTACTCATTGGCTGTACTTGAGAACTGGACAGAGCGAGTGTGACGTCACTCTTGGAAAACGGTTTACTTCTAGTTCCCATGAAATAAAGTCAATTCAGACGCCAATTTTTTTTGCTTATATGGCGGCCGCCACATTGGAGCCAGACGTCAGTCAGCAGTGATTGTTCCGAGTTTCTATGGCAACTATCCTCGCCAATCAGCTTATTCGAAGGCCACACCCCTTCGAAGTTTTTTAATGTTGGACGCAAGACCATACACTTTTAGAGGCTCCTGATTGGTCGGTTTATAACCTAAATAATTTGAAAAAAAAATATTAAACTTTTATAAAAATAGGATTATCAAGATCATGTAAAAATAAATAAATAAATAAAAAAAGAGGTATCGAAGCGAGAATGATTATTCTGACAAATATAACGATATAATGAGGAAGGAGTGGCTTTTTGGAGCCAGCAGGTCCTTCCTGTTTGGAAGGCCAAGGGGGAGGGGTCACTCAGTCCAGTTCTCATATGCAGTCAATGATTTTATCATGAACATTTTGGCCAAAAAATACATCCCAGTGATCGCATAGATGTTCTTTCTTGACTTATTTGAACATTTTACTAGATAGTGTTTGATGAAAATTCAATAAAGTTCCACTCTAATCATCTTTTCATTTATTTTAAAAGTATCTTCAGTGGTGTTTTAATTATGATTATGGAGTTTTTAGCCAATTTTTACATTTAAATTATTTTGTATAATGTAGTTTCTGCAGCGTGGCAGTTCGAAATTTCCCCTTTTGAGTTGTGAACTTTTGGCTCAGAGCAACCCCGCCCCCTTTTCCCCTTCCTGTTACTGAAAATCTCAAAGCAGGAAGTTTGTGTTGTATTTTTTCAATTGCTCCTGATTCACAACGATATCAAGAAATACTATTTTATGATCTGTTTTCTTCATATTTGTCCTCCATCATCAGAAAAAAGCCACGAGAAGATGTTAAAAACACGATTTGCATCGGAGTGGATCTTTAAAATTTGAGTCTCAAGTAGTTAAAGTGAGTGTTTTGGTAGACTTATCTGTATCCGTGTCGATACAAAAGTGATCGTTTACTTAAATGTTTATTTTTGTCCTGCATTTAACTGTATCGTTTTGAATTACTTCAATAAGGTATAATAATCCTACACCTCTGTTTTGGCTCCGCCTCCCTCTACATCTTCTGTGATTGGTCAGTTTTCGGTTCAAACCAAAATGGTAAATGCTTGTATACTTATCACAGTCCCATTCACCCATGCACAATAGCTACCCTAACTACAAAAAGAGCAAAACATTTATAGTAAAATATTCAAACCTTTTAAATTTACACTATTTAACACAAATAAATCTCGTAACATTTTCACACTTTTAGTTAAATTTGGTTGAACTGGTTAAAAAATTGATATTTTTCTGTAAAAATGTTTTGAAAATTCTTAAAAGTTCAAAAATCCTCAGTCTTATACTTGAAATAGGGTTGAGTATCGTCAATAAATTCCATAAAAATCTTAATTTAATTGACCAGAGCCTGGATTGATTCAATTCCATTTTTTTTCCCAATTCTTTCAATTCTCTCAACTGAATTTTGAATTTAAAACAGTTTAGAAACATCTGTTTACAGAAATCCATTAAAAATCCATAAAAAGATTTAATCTGATACAGTTCACATACTGTGACATTTAGATGGAGAAGCGCCAACAATTGTTCTGCCTCTCCTGGGAGGGCAGATTCCAGTTTGGCCACTAGGTGGCGATCGCGCTATAGCATTATACCTTATTCAAAAGAAGAAGAAAGAAAACTGTGTTTTAGACCACGAAAAATAGTTTGGAAAATTCATGCTTGGGAAGTTATAAAGTCAGCATTAGCCGTCCTATTATACGTTAGCTTCAACTTTAGCATTATATGTTAGCTTGATCTCTACTTCTCTGGATCGATTATGGATTTATTAGGCTTAGACTGATTTTAAGCACACTTTTTTTTTTTTTTCTGCTACCAAAATCTCAATTTCAAAGCAATTATGCCAATAAACAGAAAAAAAAACCACCAAAATCCCCAAAGGTAATTATTGACTGTGCAGACACAGTTTGCAGTCATTCCTCCTCCAACCAGTCACACCAACCTTGAACTCCCAGCCAGCGTGAATGCAGAGCAGCCCGCACAATTCCCATCAGAAAACAACACGCGGGCGCGGAAATGGAAAAACAAACAAACGAGCCGATAAATAATTTATTCTGTTTTCAAGTTAGACTTCAAATTCTTTCAGGTACGAGGAGCGTGCTCGAAAATGCCAATGATTTGGAGAAGACACGCCAGTGTGAGACAATCTGTTGCTGCTGAAATAGATGCAACATGGAGGATACTCAATAATATTCAACACGATCGATGATCTGACGATCGCACGTCTGCAGAGACGAACAGCTTCATCGGGAGTGTCTGGGTGTTGTACTCCTTTATTCCTGCTTTCTCGTCTGCATTCAGCGCAGCTCTGCTGTCATGCTCGGCACAGCCGCCCACGTTCACCCTTGCATAGTGCCAGAGAAAGGAAGGAGAGGCAGAGTGGGAGGGAGGTAGAGGAGAGAACCTTGCTTTCACAGTGAGAGACCAGAGATGCATTATGGAGGGATAAACCATATTGCTGCGTCCTGTTTCTGCTACAAACAGCTCTCCGACCGAACAATACGTGGACATATTGTACGAGCAGCAACGAGTGAACTTTCCCGACCCGAGGGGGGGATTTTTGATTGTCTTTACATAATGGCAGCTTGTTTGCTCTCCCTGAACCTCATCAGCTGTATGATTATTTAAATTAAATCAAAACAAAAACTCCTCTAATTAGACCGGCTTATTTCCTGGAAACAGATTCGGCCCTCAGGTTGTTATTAGAATGACTTTGTGTGGAGGATAGAAAAACAAAAAATCCAGCTTCTTCAGCTTTACTAGAGGACAAATTTAAAACCGACCGTCTACAATAAACCTGGGAGACGGTCGAGCTGCACGAGGTTGACGAGATTTCATTCTGTAGGACCGTACGTCTGTGACCGTAACGCATAAAGGGAATCCTCCTATGTGTGTTCATGATGACACGCTGAGCCTTATTTTTAAACACGTTTCACCGCGCGTCCTGTAGGATGCTGTTGCCATAACAACACCCCGAGTTTTTGCCGACTGAAAACCAAAGGGAGTTGTGTTGTCAGGATGAATGCAAATCAAAAGACGTTCTTAGTGAACAAAGGAAACGCCTGACCGTCGCATTAAACAGTTTCATCGATTTCATGCAGAAATTCAAACCAAAAGCAGAAAATTCAATCAAGTATGAAAGTTCTGCTGTCCTCTTTATTTTGTTTTATTTTTCTTTTGTTTAGTTTAATCTTTTTGCTGTTTATTTTTCTTTATTGAATCATAGACTTAAATATTTAAATACAGTCTTAGATTCAAATCAGATTTTAACTTAATTTTAACGATAACCTGCACTTTGTTTTTTTTTTTTTCAAAACTTTCCTGCTGCGCTGCGCGGAGATGCAGAGTTAAAAAAAAAGGCTGCGGGTTCAAATCCCGGTTTGGTTCTTTCTGCTGTTGATAACAAATGCTGAGTAGAGTAGAGTAGAGTAGAGTAGAGTAGAGTAGAGTAGAGTAGAGTAGAGTAGAGTAGAGTAGAGTAGAGTAGAGTAGAGTAGAGTAGAGTAGAGTAGAGTAGAGTAGAGTAGAGTAGAGTAGTGTAGAGTAGAGTAGAACAGAACAAAATAGAATAAAGTAAAGTAAAGTAGAATAAAATAGTATAGTATAGTATAAAGTAAAGTATAATAGTATAGTATAGTATAGTATAGTATAGTATAGTATAGTATAGTATAGAACAGAATAGAACTGAACAGAACACAACAGAATAAAGTAAAGTAAAGCAAAGTAAAGTAGTATAGTATAGTATAGAATAGAGTAAAGTAGTATAGTGTAGTATAGTGTAGTATAGTATAGAGTAAAGTAAAGTAGAATAGTATAGAACAGAACTGAACTGAACAGAACACAACAGAATAAAGTAAAGTAAAGTAAAGTAGTATAGTATAGAATAGAGAAAAGTAGTATAGTATAGTATAGAATAGAGTAAAGTAGTATAGTGTAGTATAGTATAGTATAGTATAGTATAGTATAGTATAGTATAGTATAGTATAGTATAGTATAGTATAGTATAGAGTAAAGTAAAGTAGAATAGTATAGTATAGAACAGAATAGAACTGAACAGAACACAACAGAATAAAGTAAAGTAAAGCAAAGTAAACTAGTATAGTATAGAATAGAGTAAAGTAGTATAGTATAGTATAGTATAGTATAGTATAGTATAGTATAGTATAGTATAGTATAGTATAGTATAGTATAGTATAGTATAGTATAGTATAGAGTAAAGTAAAGTAAAGTAGAGTAGAGTAGATAATAAATAGCTCTACATAATCACAATTAAAAAATACCCTTTCATTAGGAATTCTTTTAAAAATATTTTCTAAAATACTTTGCTTAAAAGAGTTTCGTGGTATTTTTCATAAACGCACAATCAGTCGCAAACTTCTGTTTTTATAAAACCCAACTTTAAAGACCCACCCTGAAAAAAAAAGAATCTTTTAACGTGATCTTGTGGCATATTTTTCGTGAAGGAGGACATGCATTAAAGAATTTAGGATTAAAACTGTGTTTTCTGAGTATTTATTTATGTAAATTGTTGAACCTTTATTTATCCAGGTAGGTGAATTGAGAACAATCTCTCATTTACGACCACGACCGGAGTATCTTATCGACAATACAGAAACAGCAAGACAGAGCAGTAAGTTACATACAGATAAAACACGACGTCTTCTCACATCAGTGTTTACAATAAAAAGTCTACAGGAGGCACCGAGTTAATGGTTATAATGAAGAGACAGAAGGAAAACCCCCAAAAATGAAAAACAATGTTAGCTTGGGCTTGTGAGGTGAGAGTGTAAACAAAGGGCTGATGGGAAATTAGCTGAGGCTTACTTCAGTGCCACAACTCAGAGGTGAATTTCTAATGAGATAGAAAAATTATAGTAAGAGTGCAACTTTAATGGGTACTACGATTAAGCTTTATTATATTTTAACTTTTTATCACATATGCATTTCCAAACTGTCCAAATACCATGGTTCCATTTTCTCTTTAAACTGGAGTTTCTCAAGCAAACCCTCTGAAAAAGTCTGACTTTTGAAATCTTCTGTGTAAAAAAAAGTTAACATCTGACACTGAAGGGCTGCCGAGTCTGAACTGAAGCTCGTGGCATTTTTGCTACTTCTTTGAACATTTTTGATTTGACCTTGGGGTGAACTTGTGGGAAAATTGGAAAGTGTCTTGAATGATTCTCAGCTAATAATCTTTCTGGCTGCAGCAATGATGGACTCCAGATGGTTGGAAAATGACTTTGTAACCTGACTCAGACCTGGAACAGGAACAATCACTGAGATTTTTACTGAGATTTTTTTTTTTTTTTTTTTTGCTTTCATCTTCCATCACAAACCTAAATGTTTTGGATCAAGAATCTGCAAACTTCAACACTGAAAGAGCCATTTGGGGCCATTTCTGACTAACCATTGCAACCCAGTTGGAGCCACAGAGTCTTACTTTACCCTTTAAAAAAAAAATAATAATAATATATATATATATATATATATATATATATATATATATATATATATATATATATATACACACACACTCTTAATCATTTGGAAAAAAAAACTAGTTGCATGATTTTCAATGCATCGGTTATGTTGAGGGTATGATAGGAAATAAATGTTCAAATCTTAACAACTTGTTGATGATTTAACTTTTTTTTTTTTAGCCGCAGTGTTCAAATTTGTCAAATGTATTCATTTGGTTTATATCGTTATCACACAAAATGAAAAAAAAATATGTTGATATATAATAATTGCCTTATCAAACAGCCCTAATTGTATATGTTACTATTACTCCCATTATAAATATAAATAAACGTTGGTGTTTTTTGACATAAAAAAACATTTAAACAAAACAGCCTTTTTAAAAATATTAAATCGTATATAACTTTTAACAGAGGTTCCCGACGTCGTTTCAAAATAAGACGACATAAGATAATAAGTAGAGTGACGTCAGCAGTGATTTAAAAAAGAATGTTTATTTTACTAATTGTGGTACATTGCAGTCAAAAATTTGTAGATGTAAGTTACAAAAATGTAATCACAGTAATAGTGACTCTCACTGCATATTATGAACCATTAAAATCCTTGAATTTCTGGTTTAGCTAACTGACTTCAAATTGATTTCCTGTGTGCACGACACATAAAAACCTTTAAAAAATGTTAGTTTAACTTGTGATACAAACTGTCCTTCAACTGTTAGTGAATGAGTTGAATATTTTTTACTTTATGGTTTAAAAAGAAAATCTCTCTGCAGGTTTCAGAGACCTCTGCTTCAGGCCGACTAACTATCAGAAGATCTGCTTTCACATTTTAGCTGCAACAAACCTCACTTTATTTCCCACTGGAAGAAATACGGATTTTATCTTTTTATTTTAAACACTGCCTCTGTATTTTTTTCTTAATTTTTGCTCACTGCAAGTACCTCATATGACACTACTCATTTTACATTTCCAATTTCCTTTTCAGGAGATTGTAGTGAAGGTAATCTTTCTCTTTATTAAAACAGACAAATGATTTAGATTCTAAAGGAAAATCACACTTCTATCATAAATATATTAAATACGAACCAGTAAAAGATCAAGTCTACTACAACTATTCACTATAGACACAAAAAAACCCTGATTTATAAAGTCAAAGGATTGTGACATCAGTCTGATGGCGTGAAAACTGGATTTCTGGATCTGAAGTATCATTGTGACCCACATTATTGCAGTAGGAGGGCGTTCACCAGCGAGGATGAGCCGCTCTCGTGGCTCGTGTTCAAGGCCGCTCATTTGTGAACACTCTCCCTAACAAACAATCCATTCTGTGTCCTCTGCTTTCTGAGAGCTGGCGGGCTGTCAGAGGGCAAAGTAATCCAGCAGCAACACGATCTTAGCAGTTTGACCACTACTTATGGAGATTTGAGGCAAAGAAGCAGACATTTTTGCACAGAAACTCCACTTAGTGAAGTCAAATTACATTTGAACGCAGCCGAAAATCCATTTGGCTCACCAATTTCACTGAGAGAGCAGATTTCCTTACTTTAGCTTGTGGTTAACACGGAGAGAGGATTACTTCCGTCTCTGCACACGACACCAATCAGCCAAGCTGCACTTCTGATTCAAATGACAAAAGATTTAAAGTTGACGGAATTGAATGCATCCTTTATTAGGAAAGAAGAGACGGGCGCCGTTAACGTTCCGGCAGACGTGCTCAAAATCAAAATAAACACAATTAAGATGATAGTTTATTAAATTATTCTTTCCTTCATTTGTTTCTGGTATTAAAACTAATCAGACGAGATCAGCATCTGAAATAAAGGAACTTTTTTTTCACAAAAGATAAAGTTTTGGTCTCATTTTGATCCAACTCTATTAAATTTTCACTACACTTTAACTCTATATATGTAACAGGTGTTTGTTTTGTTTATTTAATTCCACCAAATTCACTGTAAACAGTTTTTATTAACATTTCTACCTGGACGTTCGTCTGTCGGAGGGTACTTGAACTCACCACAGTGACGCAGCAGAGAGTGCCGCGCATGCGCACTCAGACTGCTGCGGGCTGTGGCTGAGGTAAGACCCTGCTCCTCCTTGTGTCCGTTCTTCGTCATTATTTATTTGCTTAAACTGTTTTTAGTTTGTTTCACCTGGATGTAACAAAAGTGGTAATTGTACTGCATTAATTTTCTTCGGTTTGTGATGTATTATTTTTGTTATTAGCTACTTTAAACGAGCCGATGCGCCATTTTCGCGCCATTTTTCTTCTACTTTTATATTGACTTTTCTTTCTTTTTCGCGCAATTTTCAGCCGTTGGGGGAAGCACTGAGGAAAAATCCTAGACAGCAGTATAATACTTGTTTTTCTGTTAACCAGCTCTTGCTTGTAGCAGCAAAGTTAGCATTTCTACACATTTTGCAGAAGGACTTGATCTCTTTTGGGGGCAGATGTTCCGTCCGATGAAGTAGGCAAAACATTTAGCTTTCGTTAGCGCTAATGTTAGCTTAGCTTACCTCCTAGATAGTGATCCCTCATCAGTGTTATCCTACTCAGTCACAACGTGCTTCCTCTTTAGGTATTCATGCTGCCATGGAACACTAGTTCTGTCTTGCGTGTCTTTTATTTTCTTCGTTAGCGTGTTGCTATGGCGCCCCGATCTTCCTAGAACTTCCTGTGACATCACTGCTGACTCAGATTAGCACAACTGCGCATGTGAGTCAAAGACAGTTGGACTTTTCTATAATTGTTTATAAGGTCATTAAAAAAAAAAAAGTCACGCCAGCACTTCCTGTGTTCTGACCTTCATAATAAAAGTCTGAAACCACCAAAAAAATTAAAATAAACAATGGCAGACATGGCTCTAGAAAGCCTGGACCAAAGTTTTGAGGTTAAAAAACAAACGACTAATCGACTATTAAATTAGTCGTCGACTATTTTAATAGTCAACAGAATCAATTTTTTGCAAGAAAATTTTGTAGTCCTTAATTTTTAACAAAAAAAATGTTTTGATCAAAAATTGTGAATTTGTCTTTTCATCTATTATTAAATCGTTCCCTGTGGTCTTTTAATTATGATTATGTCGTTTTTAGGACATCCTTTCTGCAGGAGTCCATCAAAAATGTGGGTGGGATTATTGGCGTGGAGTAAGCCCGCCCCCTTCCCGACATCCATCTGTTTACATGATCTCCCGCTAGCTTATAGCCCCTCACACCCACAAGCTAACAATAGTGGTGCAACAAAAATGGCGAGCAGGACTCGTCATCAACTGCCGATTTATTGATATTTAAATAAAGAAATACTTGAAAATGTATTTACATTTTCTTTGTATCATCATTAGAAAAATACAACAAAACCATATTTTCCATTGGAGTTTAAATTAAGACATTTCAGGGGGTAAAGATGATTTTTTTTTTTTGTAGCTGCTGCATCTCTGCAGTGAGTAATTAATTCCTGATCGGAGGGTTTTGCTCTTACGAGCGTTGCTCGGATGCCAGATGAGCCCGATGCCGTCGTGTTGAGAGGCAGGGCCGCTGACGTCAGCACTGCTGGCCGCCGGCCAACTCCACAGAGTCAGGACGCGGGACGGGCAAGCGTGAACTGCAAAAAGGCATTTTTCCTCCAAGATTCACTTCTCGAGCCTGGCAGCTCTCTGAGCCTGTGAGTCTAATTCTGCCACTAGACCGGTCGCTGGCATCCTCTCCAGATGGTGGTGAACAGGGGGGTGAGCAGGCAGATTAGGAAGAGAGTGATGACTGGCTCCTGACTACACATCCTGTGACTGAGTCCCATTCTCCTCCATCCACACGCCAGCGACAGCCATCAAGACCGGATGTTTACTCCAACAAGGTGTTCATCTCTTTGTCAGTCCCTTGACTCGACGCTACAACAGCCCAGAAGAATCAGAGCCTCGTAAAAATGGAACGACAGTCCAAAACTTTCATAAAAACGGTCTGTTTGTACTGAAACACTGGAGGAAAAGCATTCTTTGTCACTTTAAGGCTAAAAACAGATTTTATAGGCAATAACTCTGAAGCAGAAATGAAAACTACACCCTGAAATTTAAGCATCAGTTCCAGTCTGTCTGTATGAGAACCGGGAAAAGATGCACTTTATGTGGTGAAACAAATGAAAGGCAGTAAGACGTCGACACACCACCAGCAGCTTATGTCAGACCTCAGAGGGTGGCATGGAAAAATTCACACTCTGAGATATTTTAGGTGAAAGAATGTTAATGTGGTGGAAAAAATGTAAACTTTTTAAAAGTTTTAGACAATTTTTCAGGGAAAGCTGATCTGAAATTTGGAGCAATACTCGAAAAAGACACTATAGTGCTGTTTCTACTAAGCAGTACAGTTTAAGCAATAAATATGAGGCGCATGCATGTAGATCGATTGTGTAGCTTTGAGTCATAGTAGTGCAACGACAGCAAAAGCTAAGCTAACAACAACAATAACTGAAGTCATTTTTTTTCTGCTTGGCATTGTTTACGAGAAGATTACTCGGGAGAGAAAATAGACTCATCCCTAGTTTAAATGGGTAATTCTTGACTTGTAGGTAACTTTTGATTTGAGTTTAATCCTGGATTCATGTGCAACTTTGCATTTGTGCGTAATTCTGGATTTGTGCGTAATTCTGAATTTGTGCGTAACTTTGCATTTGTGCGTAATTCTGGATTTGTGCGTAATTCTGAATTTGTGCGTAACTTTGTATTTGTGCGTACATAATTTTAATGTAAAGCGCTTCGAGCTGCGCAAGTATGAGAAGCGCTTTTTTATAAATAAAGTTTGATTTGATTTGATTTGATAATTATTGATATGTTCATAGTTTTGGGCTTGTGCGAAATTCTAGATTTGTGTGTAACTTTGGATTTCTGCGTAATTCTAAATTTATGTAATTTTGGATTCTTGCTTAATTCTGGATTTGTGCGTAATCTTGAATTTTACGTAATTTTAGATTTGTGCGTACATAATTATTGATATATGCATAATTTTGGGTTTGTGCGTAATTCTGGATTTCGGCATATCTTTGGATTTGTGTGTACACAATTTTTGATTTGTAACTCATTCTAAACATTTTGTGTATAAGGACAAAAATTCCAAAAAGTACAATTTACATATGCACAAACTGCTATTACTACAACAACAGAATTACAACATCTTTAAAAATAGAACTGCATCTGAAATTTGATTACTTATTTTTTCACGTCTCCAAGATTTGTGTGTACGTGATGCGTTTAAATACTGCTGCAATGCTGGTCATCAGAGTTTTCTTACCAGCTGCTTTGAACTTAGATTGTGAATATTATCTGGTAAAAACCTGACATTTTCCCTCTTTCTTAAACAAACATGCCCGATAATTAATATAAAAAAAGTCTAAATATAAGTTTTTCAAACACTCAACACTAAAGTTTCTCTATTCATATTGCTTTCTCTGCCGCGCCTTCGTCGTGAGCCGGTGGTGCGAGGTCCTCCTCAACACCCAGAGAGCGAAATATGGACTAAACCAAAAATGGTTTAGTCCATCTCTCTATAATGGAAACGCTCAAAATACCGAATCAGTGGAAATGCGTCCAAAAAGTCCAAGACTTTCATCTTTGTACAGAAAAGTTCTATCACAAAAAAAAAGCATCACTCAAATGGAATAAAAATGCAAAACAGATCAGAGGTATGAAGACAAATGATGGTTCGACATGGGAAAAGAACATTTTCACCCAAATTGCCATCATTAAGAATATGCAAACTCAGACTGTCTTGAAACTGAGCGGTAATGATTCATCAAAATGAAGTTTTATAGAAATCTCCCTTAAAGTCATTTCTCATCTCCTGTAGACTGAATAAAAGGAATGAGTCAAAGAGAAAGGGGAATTGGGAGACGAGCAGGAAAAGAAATGAAGAGCCTTCGGAACGACTTAGACTAAAGTTGCTGCTGTGTTGTGAGCTGGATGCCGGGTGATTTATGACTCTCCTCTGTAAGTGAAGCTGCAGATCTTATATAATCCTATTCAACGGGAGAAGCTATGAACTACAACAAAGGAGGACAAGGAATGATTTCTGCTCCGCCCGAGCCCGTGCTCCTTTGTCACATGCGCTCATTTCATTGCATTTACGGGAACCAATCCAAAAAAAAAACTAAAAGTTGGGCTAGTTTCCAAAAGCCTCACATTACTAAATACTACTGTCAAATTGGAGACCTTTAAAACACAAGCCACATCTGGTGAGGGCAAAAAATGTATGAAAAGCTTAATTAGATTAATTTTCTTTGATCCATTTTGTCCCTTTCGGGGTCATGGGGAGCCTGTCCCCGTTACACCACGAACAGGTCCAAATTTTTGAGTCTTTTTTGTGCTGGACCCCCTCAAGATAATACATGTCAAAAATGCTGTTTTCAAACTCAAAACTGATTTTTATGAAACCATAAACTTGCCTTTGTTTGGATGGTGGTTTAAACTACGTTCAGTACAAATAATGTTAATAAAGATTGGTCTCATCAATCACAGAAACACTAAGAAAATGAGAAAAGTTTTTGTCAAGTAGAGATAAAAAAAAACCTAAACATTTTTTAGGTACCTATATATCTAAATTAAAAAAAAAAGTGCGTTCGCCATTTTCTAGTGCTGCCCGGATCTACTAATTCCAAATTGATTGCACTCGAAATTTCCCAAAAGTCTTTGCAAAAAACTAGCGTGCATCAATAGTCATGAGATTAGCGGATATAGACCAGAATGCATTGCGGTCGAACAATTTTTAATAAAAAAAAATTGTGTTTAAATACAAAATTTGAATAAAACATGCACATTTTCACCTTCAGAACACAGTGGAGTCAGAAATAAACGCAGTGAAATGTTCATTTTTATTTAATTTTCACTTTGTGAAATCGATGAAGTCAAATCCGGTTTTTAGAAAAAAACTAGAGAACATCGTGTCCGAATTACCTTTAAAATCCTATCCTATATCGTTTTTTAGTAGTTAGGGATTAAGGAGGGCATTCGGACACAACCCAGTACCACGTCTCTCATAAGTTTGTTTAGGCTTGCTCTTGTTTTTCAATTAAAAATGTCCAGTGAGGCCTAAAAGACAAATATTTACATTTTATTTTACTAATGTGTGTTACTTTAATGAATACAGGAAAAAAAAAAGAATTTAAACCATATTCTTTATTTTCTCCTTTTGTTTCATAACATTTGGTCCGCAAACGGGGATCCCATTTAGATTTTGGTCCCTTGAGCGAAAAAGTATCAGCTCCCCTATCTAAATTCTGGTTGGACAAACTATGACCTGGGCCACTAAACTGGAATCAATTCTATTAATAATCCTTAATAATGTTTTTCCCTATAGATTATGAACTTCAAAAACTTGTAGATATACAACTTAGAAGGCAAAGCAAATGTTGGAAACTGCTTGAATGAATAATAGAGCTTACTGTAGTGTTTTATGGTTCAAAAACATAATATTTTAAGGAAAATCAGAATTATTAAAGACTAAGCACCATGTGGCTCATTGAATCCATGTTTACAAGGTACATAAGATGATAAAATGGGATGTCACGCCTTTCTTTCTCTCTTGTTAATCCCTCTCCACGGAGGGGTCGCCACACAAGTTTGGTTTCTCCGATTTTCACTGAGAAGGGTCAAAGGGCAAAGCATTTTTCCATCTTTTCTTCAACCTCAACTACATCGTCCAGACACCTCTGCCTCCATAATTTGCTTACCATCCACACCATCATCTTTGTGATTCAGACATCTCCAACTCTCTGACGTATTTCCTTGTTTCTTTTTCTTTCAATGTGACTCCAAGAATCCATCAACACTCTTAAGCAGTTCCTTTTCCTGTCATCCGAGTATCCATGCTTCACAATCAGGACCGGCCTTACTTTCATCTTATACACTTTTTCGCTTCACACTAACTGGCGAAGGTCTATCACTCCGCACACCAGATAACTCATACGACCTTTTCCAACCTGCCTTTACTTTGACTTTCACATCCACTTCACATCTTCCCTTCAGGTCGATCACTGATCCAAGAATACCTCCACCTGCTTCACGGTCTTTCCTTCTCTATCAGTAATGGTCAAGCGCTCATCCGTCTTGGAACCAACCATTGTCTCTTTCTTGCTAGGGTTGGTTTTAAGGCCTACTTGCCAATTAGTGATCCTTGTTCAGAGTCTCCTATCCAAATTCTCTGCATTAATCAAATCATTTGCATAGAACATTTCTTGTTTGACAATCTCAGTGACCAACAATAGCTAATACAAGACCCTGGTGTACTCCCTGTTTTTTTTTACCCCTTTCATCAATGTCCTTGCGCCATCACACTATGAATGGATAATTTTACCAGCTTTTCCGCAATTCCTTTCTTTCCCAAACTATTCCCCCCTCTGGGGGCGGTATTATAACCTGCTTTACTGTCTTTCCTTCTCCATCAGTAAAGGCCAAATTTTTGTCCTTCTTGGAACAAACCATTGCCTCTTTCTTACTAGGGTTGCTTTTTAAAGCCTACTTGCCCGTTAGTGATCCTTGTTCAGAGACTAGTGTCTGAATTCTCAGCAATAACCACATCAACTGCAAACAACATATCCTAAGGCAACTCTTGCTTGCATCATCTTTGACAAGAATACCAACAACGAACTAATACAAGACCCCTTGTTTACTCCATTAACCACTTATTACCAATATCTACCACCATCACGTAATAACTGGACCACTTTCTCCAGCTTTTCCAAGATTCCTTCCTTTCCGAAACTAGTCCACCCTCTGGGGGCGGTATTACGATATCTAGCTGTTTGTATTTATAGTCTTGTCTCCGTAATAGTTTTTCACGAACCAATAAAGTCAAGACAATGACCAGATTCTCAATCTAGTAATACTATTCTAAAATCTCATGGATGCATTTCACCATCATAACACCAGGTTAAATTTCAGGAGTGGGACAGAGTAGCATGAGAAAAACTACAGTCATAAACTCCTGAGAATACACGGCAGCAACACATCAATACAAGCGCCTGATGAAAAATAACGGCAATGTTGTGACACCACTGACGCCTGTTGAAGCAATTCCACAGAGTCTACAGTGATCAGAGCCAAAGGAGGCCTGACAAAATGTCGCCGGATGAAGTAGAAAATGAAAGAGCCATAAAAAAAAACACCCCGACAAACATCAGGTTTGTTATTCGGTTTGGCCTCATCATGTCTCAAAATGTCTTTATAATTGCTTTGCTTGCAGACAGTAAAGTTTATTTAGAGCTTTTGAAAAAAATATATACAAGTCAAAATGTAAAAAACAGGCAAAATATTTAACTTAACAATAAAACTAAATATCTGGAAAGTCTAAAATGAAAGCAGCAGATTTTACCTTTTTTTTTTTTTTTGGATTCTGTATCTTTTCCTGTCAGTATTTTCTTTGGAACTTGAAGAGGGGGGACATTAGTCGTCAAGTTCATCGTTTGTACGAAACAGGCTCTATTAAGTTCTGTGAGGGGTTTGCTGATGGCGTCAAAGCGCCGTCGTTGTCAGAACAGAATCGTTTCACAGGCATCGGGTCTGCTCACAACAGAGATAAAAGAGAAATGAGCACAAGGCTGAAGTAACTGACAGATCCTTGACTGAAACTAATGTCAACTAAGTCTGCGACAGGCACCATTTACTTTTTGATGTCTGAATGGGGACCAATTACACAAATGTTCCTTAATGGAATATTACATGAATGACAAATAACAGATATTAGGAAGGACTGCATTTAGGAAAAAATTAAAGATTTGTGTGAATAAACATGATCAGATTCTGAGAAATATACTTCAACAGAACACTTTTCAAAACTTTGACTTAAATTACACAGGCTTGTTTTATTTTAAATAACTAAAAAGGAGATTCAATGATGATTCGAGCAAAAAAAATTTTTTTTGTTTGCTTATCTACAACACTGGATCTAGAAAATTACCTGGAGCAGGAAATATTTGAAAAATGCCACAAAAACAATAAAAAAACCGGAAGAGATACTCAAAGTATACTAGAAAGATCTGTAGAAAGTACATATGGTCTCATCTAGGGGAGCAGGAGAGATTTCACGTGGATGGTCTGTGCTCCTGTTCTTGGCCATGGACCTCGCCTCTGGTTCCATCTTGGCTGTGGACCTCTCCTCTGGTTCCATCTTCACTGTGGACCTCGCCTCTGGCTCGTATTGCACTTTGGAGCGAGAGAGATCCCAGGTTCCAGGTAGATCGTCTGCGCTCCTGTTCTTGGCAGTGGACCTCGCCTCTGGCAGGTCTTGGACCTCTCCTCTGGTTCCATCTTCGCCGTGGACCTCACCTCTGGCTCGTCTTGTGCTTTGGATCGACAGAGATTCCAGATTCCTGGTAGATTGTCTGCGTTCCTGTTCCTAGCCGTAGACCTCGCCTCTGGCTCGTCTCATGCCCCCAGTTCCTTTTGGATGAAGCCCATCTGCTACACTATTCAAATAGATAGTTGTAGAGTTGGATAAGCTAATTCTTCTTTAACGTTCCTGGTAAATCGCCTGTCTGTCCTGGGAGATGATCCCTCAGTCGAGTGGACATCCCTCAGGTTTCTTTTTTTTTCGGGAGGTTTTCCTCACCGAGAAGGAGGGTCTAAGGGGGTTGTCCAGTTCAGCTTAGTTTGTTTGATTTAGACTAGTTTAGCAATCAGCTGTTGTTTTATATTTTAAGTCTGACTATGTTTTTGTACAATTACTGGTGTTAATCCCATTAAGACAACTGTATTTTGATACTAGGCGTCATAAATAAAACTGAATTGCAAAATACGCATATTGGAAAATTAACATTTACAGTAAGGTGAGGGTGGTTTTGGTTTTGGACTATGGGTTAGGATTTGGCCAGTGATCATTTTTTAATTAACTAAAAAAAAAAGCTTCACCTGAAACTACAAACTCTCCTCAAACTCTCTCCACCTCCATCCAAACTGTCTCCACACTTACTTACCATAACTTTCAGTCGAACGCCCACATTTTGAATGCAAGACATTCATATCAACGTTTAAAAAGTTGAGGCAAATGCTAAACCACGTCCTGTATCAATCATATGGTACAGCCGGGACGCCAGGCTTTGGACGTCATCGTTTACGTACATCGCAGAAACATCTCAAAGCCTCAATACAAATCACGACCAAAACACAAGGGGAAATGTATAAAAAAAACTTTTAAAATTCTTTACCCCTTGACAACTGAATTTATTTCAAAAAAATTTCAAACATTTTTGCTTTCAAGTAGATGCTACATTGAGGCAATTTGGGAGCTAAAGTGGTTTGTTGCATATTTGCATCAATAGAGATCAAAAGGTTAAGGTTACAATCTTGTGTTTAGTATGTTGTTAATTAAAATCTATTCAATTTCAACATTTATTTTTTTATGTTCAAGCTTTTTTACATTGATATGTGTGGACACTCACAAAACAAAATTCAATCTCTTTCAGACATGAGTGCTTCATGCTCATTGTTTTCTTTATTTTCTCTAAATTTCACTTTAGAAAATATAATTTGCTCCTTTTCATTTAGTTTTTGAGAAAAACTATGAAAAGATATGGGGAAATAACATGTTCACCTTTAAAGTTTTTGCAAGCCAAATGTATAGGGTCAAAGCAGGATCTGCTTAAAGTGAACAAAAAACAGATGGAAAACTTGAAATATAGACACAACTGAGAAAAAATGAAAATTTGAAACGAAAACACAATAAATTAAGGATTTTTTTTTTAAGTTTTGAAAATTTGAAAAAGAAAAACCTGAAAAAAAAAACTGGAAAACTTCAAAAAAAAAATTCTGAATCTTCACTTGATCGATTAAAGGTTTCAATCTGATTTTCGAGTTTTCGCTGCCGAGCTGATTCTAGTTTCACTTTAAAAAAGTTGGAAATTTAAAACAGCAGCTGTTAAAAACTAATAGATTATTTTCTTATTGGTAATTTTTACATTTATAGTGTTTATATTTAAGTTTTCATTATTTTTTTTTAAGTTTTCAAGATTAATTTCGAGTTTTCATGTTTTCTTTTCAAATTTTCAAAACATTTTCATCAAATGTCTTTTTTTTTTGCAAATTTAAAACATCTTGTTTTCAAATAAAAAATCAGAAATCAGTTACAATGTTTAATTTTTAAGTTTTCAGTCTTTTTTTTCTTTCACTTTAAGATGATCCTGATTTGACCCGATACAAATGTCCTTTTTTCATTGACTTGATTTAATTCATGTTAGGAAACATCATAACAGACAAAATCCCAGAACTTTTCTTCAATCGAGTGGAAACGACACAGGTTTTCCATTCTCCTGAAAAGTTTCACCCGACTTCATTTCAGCTGAAAGCTCTGAAGCTGAAAAAAACGGTGGCGGAGTCAAACCTAGAATTTCACAGACGCACTTCAAGTCGCACAGCAGGGACTCACGTGCACAAACATGCGCAGCAGGAGCAGCTGCTACAACAAAAAGCAGAGCGGAACAAATAACAAATCAACACGCAGATCTACCTCTTCTTCTGTGCATTTTTACTAAGCAAACATATATATGTTGATGCATACAAATTAATTCAAGGAAATAAACACTGATTGGAGTTGCAGTCTGTAAAAATTGAAATGGAAATGAGGGTCAGTGCAATCAACTCAGTTCATTTTTGAAAAAAAAAAATCCTTTTTTGCCCTCGCATGCATCCACACATTTACAGCTTCATAAAGAAATGCTGCCTGTAGTTAAATGTCTTCCACTGCGGCAAACCCCCAATGCTAACAATGCCTACATGGCTGGCTTAGCAGTGGAACTGGTGCAGGCAGATCCTACAGATTGCTGTGTGTGATGAGTGTCAGGGAAGTAGGCCAGCTGAAGGGATGGCATCCCCATCTGGGATCCTCTCAAGAGGTTATCACTATGAGCAATCTCCCGTGCTCCCGAGAAATCTGCAAAATCCAGACACGCCTGTGCTCCTTAGGTCTCTCAATACATTATTAGTCATGCC
Organism: Oryzias javanicus; assembly: GCA_003999625.1. NCBI lineage: Eukaryota > Metazoa > Chordata > Actinopteri > Beloniformes > Adrianichthyidae > Oryzias > Oryzias javanicus. Next base: position 31,590,710 of record CM012453.1, on the reverse strand, counting down.
CTGCTTATACCTCGCCTTGGGCTAAACTTCTTCTTTTTTTTTTACAAAGCATGTGTCAAAAAAGAAAGAAAAATGGCGGAGTGCTCTCCTTTATTTGCACCCTCTTTTATGAGGGTCAATATTTCAGGATTTTTTTAAGCTGCAAAAAAAAAAAAAACAAATATTTCTATGCCCTTTGACCAGCACAGTCACCCCAAATACCCAGATGGCCCCAAAGTCTTACTGTTACACCCATCGGAGCAGCTGCAAAGGTCAGAGCTTTGTCTGCTTTAGGATCAACAGATGGTGAGACAGAAACAGCCCAGCAGGTCGAGAAGATTGAACTCATTCAGAGGCTTCATAAAGAAGAAACCTTCTTTTTTTGATGTGAAAGTGTGGATGAGTGCTGTGGAAAACATGCTAATGAGGAGCGTGGGCGAGTGTCTTACCTGGAGACGACGGTCCATCCAGACACGGCAAACATGGAGAAAAAGAGAAGGAACACTGATGAGTTTTAATCATCTCAACTAAAGGTTCTCAAAGTTACACTGAGCAGTTATTTACCACATTCATTTTTCTGTGAAGCGTATAAATATTATTTTACTTAAAGGGTAACCAAACCCTGATCATATGTAATTTTTTTGCTATTTAACTCTATAAATGGGACTTTTAAATTTCTGTCTGTTGTTTGTTGCCAAATTTTTGACAAATTAAGATAAAAAGAAAATATTCTATAAACTGTCTGTGTGCCCCCTACAGGTTAAAACGGGTATTGCAGTTGAATTTTGTGATTAGTCTCAGAGGTTTGACATCATCAGGCTCTGCAGCTCCAATAAATAAAGTCCTGCCCGTATTTGATTCCGTAACGGTCAGTTGTTAGCCTTAGCATGGCTCGTAGCTAGGTGTCTGGACTTGAAAGTTAGGGAACAAAGATTGAGTGTGTTTGGCATTATACCCGGTAAACTCCATCCTTGTGATGGATTTGGAATGAACATTTCACTCGGAATTGTTTGTTTAATATGTTAGCCTTTATTAGCTATGATGCTAGCGGTATTTTCCTATTCTCAGACTCTGGTCCCCTGCAAACCCTCAGCTATGCCAGGAGCCCCGCTGTTAAAAGTAGCGTTTTGCGCATTGATATATATTTCTAGATTGGCCCTTGCCTATTCGCTGCTGTAGACAGACGTGTGCGCACAGCCGTCATTGCTATGCAAACTAGCTCCCTCATTTTTAACCAATTTTTCACAAAACATGGCTCGAATTAAAACTTAGGAAATGATTGATTTTGTGGTTTATTTATATTTTTATTATCTCTAAAAACTAAGCCGTAAATAGTGCAACAACTGCTCTTTCTAGTGTTATGGCTAAATAACTATAGCTAGCTAACCTTACTGTCAATCAGTCCGGCTCCACTAGTCCCGTCTACTTATTTGGCATTTTTCAAAAATCTAGGCTGAAAATGGATTCAGCCTCCAACTGCCCTGTTTGGTTGCTCTTTAAGACAGGGTTGTCATACTCAATCGCACAAGAGGCCAAAATCTAAAACTCACCTTAGGTCGCGGGCCGAACAGGATAAACATTCATTCAACACTCTAAAACTAAATTTGAAAAACTTTAAAAACATACATTTTTAATATAAATATGAAATAGATATATAGCATTACCTGCTATAATGCTAGTGTAAGCGGAATTTGTCCGCTTAAGATGCTAGTGCAGATAGCTAAAAACACTGAAGCTGATAGCTAGCTAAAATATTAGGTAACTCCAAAATAGCCTAAAGAAAATGAAAAAATACTAAATTAGCCAAAACAGCTAGCTATGTGACTGAAAAGCAGCTAAACTTCAAAATAGCTGAAAAACAAACAAAAGAAAGAAGCCTAAATTAGCCAAAAGAGGTAAAATGAAAATATCAGCCTAACTCCAAAACAGGCTAAAAAAAACGAGAAAAAAAACAAACAAATCAGCTAGCATGTAGCTGAAACATTAGCTAAACTCCAAATAACCTTAAAAATCTCAGTAAATGCCAAAATAGTCAAAAAAAAGCTAGCAAAATACCAATTTTTTTAACTTAAAAACTGTAACTTTTTAGCATAATTATGAATAATAAAAAGGCAGAAATATCCAAATTACATCAACTTCAACCTTTAATAACTTTTAATATTTTAGTCTCCATAAAAATATGTTTTGCCAAAACATATACAAGTTAGAAATAAGGTCAAGCCATAAGTAACAACATAATAAAATAATCTGGAGGGCCGGATCGAATTACCCAGAGGGCCGGATCTGGCCCCGGGGCCTCGACTTTGACACATATGCTTTAAGAAATTCTTCTTGTTTCCAGAGTTGAGTTTAAAAAATTACAGACTCCAGATTGTTTAGAAATAAAATCAAGCTTTTCTTTTTTAAAAAAAATTGGTACTACCACAGTATTTATATGTAATAAACATTTACCACCCACTAATGTAACACAGCACTCGGCATCTGGGGATTACATCTGACTAACAAGTGTGTTTACTTTATGTCCTGCAGCCACGAACAAACTCTGCCGCTCAGGAACTCGCTAAATGTCAACCTTTATATAAAAAAAAGTCTCAGAAACTAAACTAACAAAAGTCTGAGAACTTTAGAGACGACAGCTACATTCTGAAAACCCGGACACGTGAAGAAGAGCTCGCCGTCACTGCAGCGCTGGCTGTGCACTCATTAACTCAGGACACAGTTAGCAGCTGATTCAAACTTTAATTTATGTTGTGAAATGATCTGACAGCCTGTGTGAGTCAGTCAGCAGCCGCAGCCTTCACACACTGATGATTATCCATCACACAAGATAGAGGAGCAGTCATAGACGGTACATAGAGAGAACCAGACTGATTGTCCCCTCCTCCCTCATGTTCCAAACAGGAAGTACCCGCTGGTCCCGGCAAGCCAAAATCCCTTAGACTTCTATAGAGAAATAAACAACTAATACTCAAGAATAACTGTTCTTGCTCTCTCATTTTAAGACGTTCTTGCTAAAAATATTTTTTTTTCATGATATATTTATTTTTATCGCTAGTTATTCAAGTTATAAACTAGCCCAGGGGTGTGCAACCATTTGTGGCTCTTTGTTTGAGGTTTTTTTTTTTTTTTTGGACAATACGCCACATCTAGTAAAACAAAACAGTCAGAAAAGTCAAACTTCATTGAACTAATTAAAAAACAACTTCGGCTCCTGACTACAATACCCATAATGCTCTCACAATCTATCAAGCGATTTGGGTTTGTGGTTTACCAAAGTTGAAAAATTTGACACATTTATGTGTATCACAGAAAGCAAAAGCAGAATTCACACTTAGGTAGGGCTGCCACAATTAGTCGACTAATCGACAACTAATCGACCATTAAAATAATTGCCAACTAATTTAATAGTCGATTAATTGTTACTTTTGGAGTGTAGTAAAGTTGAAGGCTATAATGACGTCACGCTAGCTTTCTGGACAATTTTGGCCTTTTTTAAGGTTTTTAAGCTATTTTGAAGTTTACCTAATTATTCAGCTGCATGCTAGCTATTTTGGCTAATTAAGGCTTTTTTTGGTTTTTAGAATATTTTGGAGTTTAGCTAATATTTCAGCTGCACGCTAGCTGTTTTGGCTAACTTGAGCTTTTTTCATTTTGGCATTTAACTAGTATTTTAGCTTCAGTATTTTCAGCTATCAGCTTCAGCGTTTTTAGCTATTAATTTCAGCATCTTCAGCTATCAGCACTAGTATCTTCGGCAGCCAAACTCAGCTTACAGCATTCACACTAGCATAATCATAAGTAATGCCATATATTTAGTTTTCATCTATCATCTTAATTGTCTTTTTTTTAGTTAGTTTAAAGCTAATGAGGGTTAAGACGTGTGTTTTATAACCAGTTTGCGCATGACCTGATTAGTGGACTAATCGGAAAAAATAATTGGTGATTAGTCGACTATCAAAATAATTGTTTGTGGCAGCACTACACTTAGGCACATTGGAATTAAAGGAACAATTAGAATTATTGAACAGAATTCAAGGATTTTAAATGCACCATATGGTGCCAAAAATATTGTTCAGTTAAATTTGCTCTAATAAAATTTTTGTTATATTGACAGGTTTTTGGCTGAGATCCACGAATAATGATAAATTAAACTGTGCATAGTTTTTTTTTTTTTTAAATCACTCAAGACATCACACTATCTACTACTATATTTGCCTCTTTGACATGATCCTATCCTACAGGTTGTCTTTTATTTTGAAAGGAAGTCATGTGAACCTTTGTCAAAAGTTATAAACCTCTTTCTGTTTCCAAAAAATGTCCTCTTTATGAATATACTATGTTCATGTAAGAAAAACAATTCGTAGTTGTAACTGAAGTACAGTTAGTGATTCAGTTACTATACATACTGAAGTATACTTCAGTATAGTAACAATAAATACGTGTCTTATTTCTCTACATCGTGAAGTAAGACATTCTGGCTCCTACTGGATTGTGATCATTGAGAAATGGACTTGAATGGCTCTTTAAATGTTAAAAGTTGCAGACCCGTAAACAAGCCAATCAGATGCCTCAATAAGAGCAAGGCCCCCCTTCAAACCTTCGAATCGTTTTATTGACAGATTCTTGGACCAATCACATCGTTTGGTGCCAAAATGGCAAAATGGCGAGTGAAACGACGTTATTTCAGCCTCGATATTACAAATGAATATAAAGCAATTGATAACTATGCACAATATTTGATACAAAATGCTCATAACTGTCCATTTAAAAAGAAAACACAATGAAAACAGCCATTGACAATCAAGTTTTATTCTTACTAATCAAGTTTTATTACTCAATTACATTTGTGTTTAACTCACTTGGATGTTTACATATTTAAACCCATGAATTCCTAATGAATCTAAAAACGATGGATATTTTTTTATTTTTTCACAAAAACGCATTTTTTACCATCCTGTTCAAACCATAAGATATTGAAAGCAACACAATAATCCTGAGTGACAAGATCAAGTTGGTCCTTGAACGCAGCGTTTGATGTGGTGTCAGCTGCGGTTTGGGTCGCAGCGTTGCATAAAAACCTCAAACTAAAGCCCTCAGTTTAATCTTTTGACGGGACGCAAAATCAAACAACCTTCCTGTTTAATGTCCTGACATCCAATCAAATCTCAGATGTTTCTTGTTGAGTTTAATAGTCCTTGACAGAGGTTGTCAGCACTCCCTTTGAGTTATTCCACTTGCGTGTCGCCTGCTGAGCAGAAATCCTTCAATAAACTGGATTATTTTAGTGTATCCAGAGCTGGCGGAGAGGACAAACAAGAACTATTTTGACCACCCAGATTAAGAATTTAGCATTTTAAAATCAATACAAGTCAACTTTGTTTTAGTTTGACAAAAAAAAAAAAAACTAATGTAAAACATAAAAGTTTCTTCTCTAAATGTAGATGAGAGGATGGATTCTTGTATTTTCGGAGAGGATCTTACAGAAAAACTGCAGATTTTTCAGGAAAAAAATCATTTTTTTTAATGTGCCCCATAAATTTAGGTCATCTGCCAGATTTTCTTTTTTGGATTTCTCAGCAACAATTCGTGTCCTTGAGTCAGCGTCGACGAAGGTGCTGCGTTACGCAGAGAGGGTTCGGTGACTCATCAGGATGACGGCTGATTCACACAGTCATTGTGTAATAATATCACTGAGATTTTCCTGAGGTCACGTCGCCGTGTGGAGAGTCAGTGACCAATTACAGAAGTGAACGGAAACAAAGACACTGTGGAAATAAAAATACATCAGATGACAAACCTGTCTTATGAGCCTAAACCACTTCCTCTGACACTACAGCATCAGTCTGAAAATCATGCAGGGTACTTTTTTTATTTCATTTTGATATTTACACACTAGTGATGCCACATTATTTTAACTAATCACTAATTATTTTTTACAATTATTTGGGAGAGAATGTTGGGAAGAAGGGGCGGGCTTACTCTGTACCAACAGTCCCGCCCACAACTTGGAGAGAAATTTCTAAAGAACTTCTGTCGCCCTGCAAAACTATGTTATAGGAAACAACTAGATCTGTCACTAACGATTATTTTAGTAGTCGATTAGTCATTACGGAAGCCGAAAACCGTCTGACTTTTATATTTTATCGTTTTATCGTTATAACGAAATCCACCATCTTGTTATCACGAGATAATCAAGAACGAAGAATGAAGCGTCCGTCCTTCCCGCATGGAGACACCGAGATTCACCTATTTGAAAACACTCCACAAAAGTTGTTTTTAGTCAATTTTTGTATTTATTTATATATTTTAATGTATTTATCAGTGGATGCTCTTTAAAGGGTCACAAACCCTAAATTAACTTTTTAAGCTGTTGTCTATAAATGGTGCTTTAAAAGTCCTGTCTGTTGGTCATATCCAAATTTTTTGAGAAATTGAAAAAAAAGATGTTTAATTCTTCAAAATATAGTCCAAAACAGTCTGTGCTTTTCCCCCTACAGATTGAAATGAGGTATTACCGTTGAATTTTGTGATTGGTCAAAACATGTAAGTTTCAGAAGTCTGACGTCATGATCTGAAGCTCCAGTAATGATAATATATAATCAACTGATTAAATAGTGTCAAATTTTTTTCTGAAAAACTGCTTTGTTTTGCCGAGGATTGCATAAAAATGACAAAAGCATAGTAGTGGACTGAGATGGGTTGAGTGGCTGTTAGGGTCCTCTAATGTCCGGAGTTCACTAAACACATCATGCGCAGATTCTTATCGGCTCTGTGATCTGTCAATAAGTCTGTTCGGAGGTTTGGGGAAAATAAAGGGAGGAGGGTTGGTGAATGAGACAGACTGAAGGCATTTAAGGAGCGTAGACCCACTAATAAAATAATAAAAGAAAACAGACTAAAAACAACTTTTTGTGGAGTTTTCATCTGCTGTTTTTCTTGTTAACCATTAAAAGTCTCGGCATCTCCCGCCATGGAGGTTTTCGTCATGTACGGTACTGCTAATGCTTGGCGGATGGTGTGTTGACGGACATAAAAGTTTTAATTTCCACCTTATGAAAGATAAAAAATGTAATGTCTTGTAATGTAAAGTTATTTCCTAGCACCAAAAAAACACCCTAATTGGCTCACAAGTTATATGCTTCCTGATCCCTGCTCTGAATCTAACTTTCCATAGAAATATTAAGTAAAATGTATATATATATATATAATATATTTTTGTCAACTTTGTTCAACTTCAGTCAACTTAACCTAAATATCACTGTTGTTTTGGATCATCTAACAACAAATCCTGAAAATGTTTTCCATAGTTTCTCCATCCTTGAATTCTTCGCTGCAGAATCCGCTGGAATTACATTAATTACGTAAACTATTGAAGAGTTACCGGAATCCAAAAAATGTAAACAGTGGAGCTAAAACTCTGGTGGTTTTTTTTAAAGATTTTTTATAGTCGATGATGTCGACTAATCATTGACAGCCTTTTTTTTTTTGACTAAAAATTGTACAATCATAATTAAAATACCACTGGGAACGCTTTGAATTAAAATTAAAAAATGATTGGAGTGGGAGTTTAAACTGAGTGAGTGCAGTAGAAAGGATTGAAGTATTGTTGGCAGGATTCCTAAACAGGCCAACCTCAGTTTCTGACCTCTCGTCTGAACACCTCCGAAATCTGTCACCTCTTCCATCTTCTCAACTAGTTTCGTAAGCAAGCACCTATCTAGGTTGGAAGAACTGTTTTTGTGTGTGTGGAAAACTGCCCTACGCACACACTCACACAGCGCTACTCCAGCCACCTACTTGTGTTGCATAACACATGCCACTGCCTACCCGTGCACCAGCAGATCTGCTACAGCGCCCAGCCAAGAGTGGAGATTCATCACCACAAACGTCGGCCTAAAAAACTTAATTCAGAAGTGGGGGCCGGTCTTTTGATGCCAAACGACACAAAAAATCCAGAGTGGAATTTCTCCAAACGTCCGACCAAGGTCTAGCTAAATAATTTGTTTTCAAAGCACAAACTCACTGAAGGTAGAGTCCTACTTACCAAGAGCTCCACTGACATAAAGAGACCAGAGGAACGTTTGCTTTGCGGTGAGAACAGAGAGAGCGGCTTTGAATTAGTCTGAACTGCAGCGAGTTGCCAAACCTACATTTTATGCCCAATTCTCCTACAACAAAAGACGCTTTCTTCAGGCTCCAAAAACCCAAATGGACACTATTAGAAATGCCTGAAAAGAGACTCGACACAAACATTAAAATGTAAAGCAGGGCTGCCACGATTAGTCGACTAATCGATGACCGATCGACTATTAAACTAGTCAACAACTAATTAAATAGTTGATGAGTCTTTACTTTATATTATATGGCGTCAGTATGTAGTAAAGTTGAAAGTTATAATGGATTCTGCTAGCTTTTTGGACTATTTTCCATTTGCTAATGTTTTTTAGGCTGTTTTGGAGCTTAGCTAATATTTAAATTGCATGCTAGTGATTTTGGCTAATTTAGGCTATTTTCAGCTAGTCTAGCTAATATCTCAGCTGCGTGCTAGCTGTTTTAGCTAATTTAGGATGTTTTTTAGTATTTTTCAGGCTAATTTAGAGTTTAGCTAATATTTAAACTGCATGCTAGCTATTTTGGCTAATTTTGGCTTTTTTTGGGTTAGATTATCTTATATTTTAGCTGCATGCTAGCTATTTTGGATAATTTGGGCAATTTTCGTTTAATTTAGCTAATATTTCAGCTACATTCAAGCGATTTTGACTAATGTAGGCAAATTTGGAGTTTAGCAAATATTTCAGCTACATGCTAGCTTTTTTGGCTAATTTAGGATCTTTTTAGAATTTTTCAGGCTAATTTGGAGTTCAGATAATATTTAAACTGCATGCTAGCTATTTTGGCTAATTTGGGCCATTTTTGGCTGGTTTAGCTAATTTTTCAGCTGCATGCCAGCTAGTTAGGTTAATTTGGGCTATTTTCAGCTAGTTTAGCTAACATTTCATGCTAGCTGTTTTTTTATTTAAACTACTTTAGAGTTTAGCTAATATTTCAGCTACATAATAGCTGTTTTTGCTAATTTAGGCTAATTTGGAGTTTAGCAAATATTTCAGCTGCATGCTAGCTATTTTGGCAAATTTAGGCTTTTTTCAGGTTTTTAGGATAATTTGGCTTCTAACAACTGATGTCTTAGCTGGCTATCAGCTTCAGCGTGTTCAGCCATTGACTTAAGTGATTTCAGCTATAAATTTTAGCATATTCAATGGCCAAATTCAGCTTACAGCATTCACACAGCAGTATCACAGGTAATGCTATATGTCTAGTTTTTATTTTAAAGCAAATGATGGTTAACTGGATGTTTACATCCAGTTGCGCATGATCCGATTAGTCAACTAATCAGAAAAAAATTATCTGTGATTAGTCGACTATTAAAATAATAGTTTGTGGCAGCACTAATCTAAAATAATCCCTTTTCCCCTAAAATACACAAAGACCCACAAACAAGTGTGGTTAAGAAGCTAAATTTCTTCTTAAGGATGTCGTACAGAATGGATACAAATAGCTCACTGTGCTTTAATACTGCAGCAGCATCCATCTCTAGATACCAGTTGGTCCAATTTTACAGCAGAAAGGACCCAAGAGCACCGTCGGATGTGAGGCAACGCCAGTGTCATAATTCTTCCTTTTTAGCTGTACTCTGTTTTATTTGAGGCAATTTTTTTTTTTTTTGCGGCACTCAAACACTGAACTAAGCGAGAGCTCATCTGCTGAGGTTGCTGAACGATGCACTTTTCATGCCAGACTCCTCAAGGAGGAAAATCTCATCATCCAGAGTGGAGCGGTACCGACACCGCCCCGAGATAGACACTGATCAGCTCCCTTTCAGATGGGCAGAGCGTCTCCTCGCCCACAGGAAGATGCAGCCGCTCCCCGTTTACAGCAGCGTCTCGCATCAGAAACGCTGCATTTTTCAAAAGGGGGAGAGCAAATGGTGCTCCGCTAACACTGAAGCATTCTGCTAACCTCTTTCTGTTCCAAATCTCCATAGTAACATCACTTCAAACTGCCAGGGCGATTAAAAATACGACTTTGATATTTGATGTTAGGCTGTTACATTATGTGGTCTATAATTTGGCTTGACTCAATAAAATTGCTGCTACTCCACCAGGACCCCCATTCCTCATATCGCAGGTCAAATCTCCAAACACCATTTTCCATGATTTATGGACAAAATACTGCAACATGCAAAGAGGTCAACCATTTAGCCCTCCAGAAGCGAAAAGCACGTCAATTATGACCGCTTAAGTGCAATGGATGCATAGTGTTAAGGATTTTTGTCGACACATATTAACCTCTGAGGAAATAGGAAATGCCAAATGCTGCTGGTAAAGAAAGAAAACACCCCCCATCGAGGCCAAAGAATGTCTGTTACCAACCCATACTCATCAAGAACGCTTCAGATCATGCTTTAGAAACATGTATTAAAGAACATTGGTCAACATAAAGAGTTTTTTTTTAATCCAGAGTAGACTGCAAACTTTTCATGAGGACCGTCACTCTGTCTTTCTGTGCCTTAAAAAAGTGTGTACTTCCTCCTTCAACAACGCGAGGGAATCTTTACCCATTCATAATAAACACCTGCTGGGGATGATAATAATCTTCTGCGGTTATCAAGATATTTTTGAGCTGTTTATGAGTCTGCTGTAGGGCTGCCACGATTAGTCGACTAATCGACTATTAAAATAGTCGACGACTAATTTAATAGTCGATTAGTCGTTACTTTATATTATATGGAGTCAGAGTGTAGTAAAGTTGAAAGTTATAATGGTATTATGCTAGCTTTTTGGAATATTTTGGCATTTATTAAAAAGTATTTTTGGCTATTTTGAAGTTTAGCCAAAATTTCAGCTACATGCTAGCTATTTTAGCTAATTTAGGCTTTTTTTTTCATTTTTAGGCTATTTTGGAGTTTAGCTAATATTTCAGCTGTGTGTTAGATGTTTGGCTGACTTGGGCTTTTTTTCCAGTTTTTTAGGCTAATTTGGCATTTAACTAATATTTTAGCTAGCTATCAGCTTTAGCGTTTTCAGCTATTAGCTTCAGTGATTTCAGCTATCAACTTCAGCGTTTTTAGGTATTAATTTTAGCGTTTTCAGCTATAAGCACTTGCGTCTCTTGCTACCGAATTCAGCTTACAGCGTTCACACTAGCATTATCTGGTTCTGGTTAGGTTAAAGCTAATGATGGTTAAGCTGGGCTGCCACAAATTGTGACCATGTCGACCATAAACTAATGAAGTAAAGAAGCTGCATGATTCATTGAAGGTTTAATAAACTGTCGTCTTTATTTCTAGTTTGAATAAAGCTTCAACACTTCAAGTTTAACGCCAATGATGTTGAAGATATGAGCTTTACATCCAGTTTGCGCATGACCCGATTAGTCGACTAATCGGAAAAAATAATCGGTGATTAGTCGACTATTAAAATAATCGTTTGTGACAGCTCTAGTCTGCTGATGCCATTTCTCCATGCAGGCTTGCTGTGTGTGTGCGTGTGTGTGAGTGCATATGCGGCGGGCTGGGGTCCTCAACCTCACCGATCACCTCATTTCTACCTTATTTACATCACGTGACTGTCAGCTGTTTTGGTTCAGTTGCGAACCAAAGTTTAGTCCAATTAGAAACGAACCGAGACCACCTTGAAAATGGGTCTGAGAGCGGTTCCTGGTACATGAAGGTAGTCATCTCCTGCCAGGAGACAGAGTCTGGAAGCAGGGGGTAACTACCACAACTCATCGGAGAAGGTAGGTGTGTTTTAGTCTGGGGGCGGAGCTTGCAGCACAGATTCTTCCTGGTTCACATCATGCTTACGTCAGCACGTTTCCAACCACTCGTTTTCATACTGTGCAGATTTTTAGAGGATTACTCTTAAATGCATGAACAGATCAAAATCCCGCGTTGGGGTTCTTTATAGTGAGCAATGAACAGTAAAATGCATTTAAAACCTCAGAAAGTTGAATTTTTATGGTAGGGCCCTTTTAATGTTTTGTCGCCAAGAATTGAGAATTGCTTTGATACTAAAAAAAAAGCTCCTGTTTTTTGGGGGTTTAGTTTGATCATCTGTGTGTTGCATTTCTAAGTAAAGGTGGAACTCTTATAAAATGTTGCTGCTAGGCAAAAGTTATCAGGAACCACATGCTTTATCTGCGTCATTCAACATGAAAGATTTAGCAGATTCCTGCCTGTTTTCAAGAAATAAAATACTTAGTTTATACAATATCCAAATAAGCTTTGATTTATTCATCAACATCATTTTGTTTCTTTTCCTAATGATTTTATAATGATTTTTATTGCGTAACCTCTGGTCCAGGCTAGTCTGGGGGTTCACCAGCTCATTAGGCAGATCCTTTTACCGCAGAGCGATTCTGCTGTGATGCCTGAAGACAATTACAATTTAATGTCTTTCTGAAACTAAAAAAATCTCAACGAGGAGTTTTCCCTCTGCTAAAAGTATACGTTGGTCCAAAACCTGCATGTCTATCAGTAATGATGTCTTCACTGATGCATTGATGATACGTGGGTGCAAAGATCGGACTCAGATTTCACGAATGCTTCTCTTTGAAGAGTGCTCTGATGACATTAAAGGAGTTAAAAGGAGGAGCTTCAATCATCTTTCTTTCATCCTGAGATCCAAACACAATCTTGATTGAATAAGCTAAAAGAAAGATTGAAAAGTTAATTTTTTTTTTATTGTCTGTTTATCCCAAAAGGTGCTCTTCTGGGGCAAATTTGGGGCAACTTTGAAGCAATTAGATAATTCACTAAACCACTTTGATGAAAATTTGTGTCTTTAACATGTTCTTGTGGCAATTTTCTGATGGTCAAATATTCAGAAAATTGAGGTTAAAATTAGTTTGTTTTTTTTTTTTTTTTTTTAATCAGAAGCAGACAAAACAAATCCTGTTTGAAAAAGAGCTCATTAGTGACACTGAAAATATGCAAGCTCCCTTTTCTGAGCTCTCTGCAACAAGGAAGGGAAGGGGAGCGGGGTTGCTCCATGTTAAGGACCCAAACCCACAAGTGAGAGGTGAATTTCTAATGCCGCTCTGCAGAAACTATGTCCTGGATTTTGGCTAAAAACAATAAATTAAAGGACTACTGGGAACACTTTAGCTTAAAAGATGATCGAAATGAGACTTTAACGCTGTCAGAACCATTTTTGTTCATTTTTTTGTTTGTCCTTTATTTTGATCAATACATAGAAAACAGCGAATCAGAAATCAGCAGCAGGTTTTCACATGCTGATGTCGCAGAGTGAGACTGCCCCTTTCAGGAAGAGTCTGGTCTGACAGCTCCGCCCCCAGTCTAATAGTAACAACCAATTTCTCCATAGAGCTAGAAGTGATCCGCAAAAAAACTTTCATTTTAGATGCAGAATGCCGTATATTTCCAATTGTGTTCTTTAATAAATTTCAGCTCAAACAGGTGTTTGTTGCTTTAGACGCAGGGCTCCTTTAAGACCCCCACCAGTCGGGCACAGTCGGCTACTTAAGGCAGATCTTTGGTGTATGTTTCTATCTTTGAAAGAAAAATGGGTACTGTTTATTTTCATAGGAAAAAACAAAGAAAGAAAGACTACAATGATGTTGTGAAATGGGCGGGACTCACACGCAGCAGCAGGCGGAGCTTCAGGAATCAAGTCGTTTCACTTCCAGGTAGGAAAAAACTCACAAAAATAACTAATTTTTCATGAATAACTTGTTTCTTTAGCGTTCCACAGATAATATATGATCATATATATCATGTGTCAAAGTCAAGGGCCGGGGGCCGGAAGCGGCCCTCCAGGTAATTCTATCCGGCCCTCCAGATCATTTCGTTTTATTATTATTATTAATGGCCCGATGTTATCTTGCACTCATTTCTAACTTGTATGATATTTGACAAAATATATTTTCATGGAAAGTAAAATAGTGAAAGTTATTTAAGGTTAAATTGATTTATTCTGGAATAATATTCCCGATTGTTTTTATTCATCGTAATGTTACAAAGTTCGGGTTTTAAAGTTTAAAAATTGGCATTCTTCTAGCTTTTTGGACTATTTTGACATGTACTAAGATTTTTTTTTAGGCTGTTTTGGAGTGTAGCTAATATTTCAGCTGCACACTAACGGTTTTGGCTAATTTAGGCTTTTTTTCAGTTTTCAGGCTAATTTAAAGTTCAACTATTTTTCCAGCTACATGCTCACTGTTTTGGCTAAACTAAGTTTTTTTTTTAATTATTATTATTTTAGGCTAATTTGGCATTTGCTAATATTTTAGCTGGCTATCAGCATTAGCATCTTCAGCGGTCAAATTTAACTTACCGCATTCACACAAGCATTATCACAGGTAATGCTATAGATTTTGTTCATAATTATGTTAAAAAGTTAGGTTTTTAAAGCTATAAAGTGTTCAATAATTGGCAAGCAAACACACCTTATGGTGTGTTTTGGATTTTGGCCCCTTGTGTGATTGAGTTAGACAACGCTGCTTTAAAGAGTTTTGCCCTTGGAAATACATTTCCTTAAGGTCTGTAAAATGATTATTCTAAACATCAATAATTTGAATATATGTGTAACTTTTAACAAACGTAACATTTAGAAACGACTTGTCCTGCTAACAGAAGCCAAGCTGAAAAGCCCTGGAGTTGTTGGGCCCAAAATGGGAACAGTGACGGCGTTCCAAGCGGGGTTGTAGTACATGCAGTTCACAGACTGCACCACATGACTTCAGTCAAGGATCATGGCCACAGGGGATGAGCAGTGGAACAACTCGAGCTAATTCCAGTTGGGGAAAGCAGGAAATAGGGGTATAAACAGTAAACGTGGGGTCACATTCCACTTCCTCTGCATCTTTTCCCACAGAATAAAGCATCAACAGCCTCTGCAGACTTCACAATAATCAGAATACCAGTGCTGATCTGGAATTAAGCTGACTAACAGATGCTCCAGCGCCACTTTTTTTGAAATACTTTATGGGAGCCAAATGTGCGCTGAAGCTTTTGCTGCTTTTCTCTGTGAAGTGTATCACAGGCAGAGCCGTCCCAGCCGACAGCAAACAAACATGAAAGGAGGCAAATGGTCTGTTCTCTGAATGAGCTCTAAAGACTCGACACAAGGCCAGGGGACATGTCGAAACACCATCAAAACAATGACATCCACCAAAGGAATGTAAAACCGAGGTGATAAAGCTCAGCTGGTACATGTTGAACAAGCTGCACTGACACGACCGCAACAAGAAGGTGGGATATCCCATCCCAGTTTACTATAATGACAACAAACAGGTGGGACAGTCAAACATGTCACAGATAAGGATCCAAACTATGCAATCATATCCTTCTGTTTATCGGGAGTTCAAAACAAAAGGTGATGCTTTCATTTCTATTTGGAGCATGAATGTTGTCAGGTCAGTAAAACGGCTTCATGTTGAAAACAAACTTTCCATTAGTTTGTTCTCTAAATGGGGTCACAACTGAACTTTAAAGACCCGCTCCAATAAAAAAGTGTGTTTTTAACATGTTGTTGTGGCATTTCTCTCAAGATTTAGGACACATTTAAAGAAAATGAAGTCTCAAATTGTATTTGTAAGTATTTCTTTATTCAAATCATTGTAAACCAGGATAAAAAAAAATAGTTTTGGAAAAGGTTGTAGCAGTGACGTACATTATTACATTATTACTACTAAGGACCATATTACTCCTGTCCTTAAGTCCCTGCACTGGCTGCCTGTCAGTTTTAGGATAGATTTTTAAATTCTTCTTTTAGTTTTTAAATGTCTTAATGGTTTAGGTCCTTTATATTTAATAGATCTCCTAAGTCCTTACAAACCACCAAGAGCTCTCAGATCCTCAGGCTCCACTATATTAACTGTCCCCAGAACTAAGACCAAGACCTATGGTGAGGCTTCCTTTCAGTGTCTAGGCGCTCGCCTGTGGAATAGCCTGCCCAAGGACCTGAGAGCTGCTACATCTGTGGAGATCTTTAAAAACAAATTAAAAACCTACCTTTTTAGTAAAGCTTTTAATGATTCACTTTGAACTTTTAGGGTTTATTATTGTTTTAATATTTTGTTATTTCAATGATGATGCTAGTTTTGTCGCAAGTTTTTCATATGATGTCTTGATTTTATGTGTTTTTATGCTGTTTTTGTCTTGATGAGGTGGATATTTCTGATCTATTTTGCTGAAATATGTTTTCTTTTAACTTGTAAAGCACTTTGGGCTGTACAGAAGTACATGAAAAGCGCTCAACAAATAAAGTTTGATTGATTGATTGATTGATTGATTGATATTATTACTGTTGTTAATTTGGGGGTGTGAGGGGCTGTAAGCTAGCGGGAGAAACTGGAAACAAAGGGATGATGGGAAGTCAGGGAAGGCTTACTCTGCACCAATAGTTCTGCCCGCAAATCAGAAGATGATCGGAGTGGGTCTTTAAATGCAACACCCTTACTTACTAAAACTCCCTAGTTACAAGTGACCCAAACTGCATTATTTTTAACCCAACTCGGAGGTTAAAAAAGCACAAACTTTAAACTTTTATTTTAACTAAAATGTAAATTGGAATAAAATGAAACTACAATAACCCAAAAATGAGTATTGCTCTAAAAATTAATTGAAATGTACAACATGAATAACACAAGAATTGGGTTGAAAAAAGTGTTTTTAAGAGTGTTGGCTCCGCCCATTTGTCTACTTTCAGAAAAGCTGGTGTCAAATTACAGAGATGAAGACAAGGGCAGAGATGAAAAAAAATCAATTAAAAACAAAAAAATAGAGACAGGTCGGATAATCTCCAGCATCACCCACTGGATTTTGAACTGTAAAAAAGTCTGAAGTGAGAGTGTCATGTTGCACCCACATCAACAGTCAAGCTCCGCCTACTTTAATTAATGAATTTTGCGATTTCAGCAAAAGTATGGTTCTGTTGTGGCCGTCACATGCTTAAGGGAAAGAAACTCATTTGGATTTTATTTTTCTTTTCTTTTTTATGTGGTAGAGGTGTGGCCTTCCAACAAGCTCACTCCTTATTGGCGAGTCGTTGCCATAGAAACATTAACTCGGACCAATCACTGTTTACTGGTGTCGGTTGGCTTCAAGATGGCGTAAAAATCGTAAAAAAAATAAAATGGTGACTGAATTGACTTCTTTGGTTAGAGCCAAAAGTAAACTGCTTTCTATATGTGACATCACACTCTGTCCAGTTCTCATTTACAGTCTTTGGTAAAAATGATTTCTGGTTCAAACAGGATGGCGTCCATATTGGAAAAAAATGGTGACTGTATTGACTTCATTTGGTTGGAGTCTGAAGTAAACCATTTTCTATACGTGACGTCATACTGTCCAGTTCTCATTTACAGTCGATGGTAAGAATACACTTTTAGCTCAACAGTAACTTTGATCAAATATTTTGTCTTGTAATTGTCAGAACATTCCTATTTTCAAGACTGTTTTGGGGCACAGAGTGATGTTGTTTTCCCATCGGCGTGGCGTGCTGTCACACAGATGAACCGTAGCCTCACAAACTTCCTTCATCCACCATTTTTCCACTCTGAGGAAAATCTGCTCCCTGTGGGCCAAAAAAGTCCCTGTAAGGCGTTTTTCCTCCAAAAGAAGAGAAAAAAAATCCAAATGAGTTTCTTTTTCCTGACGTCCACAACAAGACCACCACTTCTGCTGAAACGGCAAAATTCAAATGCTGGATGGGAATTCTCCAGGAGCTCGGCTTTCCAGGGACAAACTGGATTTCTGTGTGCATTGTACTCCATTCTTCCGCTCGATCCGTCCATCCATCCCCAACCTGGTTGAGGCCAGAATCTTCCCACAGTTTGTCACGGGACTGCTGGCAAGCTGAGGGGACTTGGAGGCATATGTGCCTTTCCATCTGTTGCTCACTCAATGCTTTCCAAACCCCTTCCTCTGTCAGCAGCCATCTGCTTCCAGCACTACCCCACTGGCAGGAAACATGAGCACTTCCACCATAGGACATGGCGGATACACAAACTAAAAAAGACCCTATGGCCAATTCACCAATTCACTACCTTAAACTCTAAAGCAAAATAAAACGATCCAAAGGGATGGTGAACAGTTTTAGAAATTCTGACATATTTTTCTTGATTAATGCCAGAGGCACAATGATTGCTTATTTTAGGATTCTCTGCAGTAAGTTAATTTTACAACCATAATCAGGCCGCACAGTCATTTTCAAAGAGCAAATAGCCTAAAAACATGACATCAGAATCAATCATAATTAGAGATAATCAGTTACGCTTATAGAATATTTCAAACAAAATTAATTTCCTTTAGTCCCAAAAGTGTTGATTACCACAGACTGTGCAAGTTCTTCACTTTATTATGAATTTAAATCAGTCTGTTTGTGTGTAGTGGGGATCCTGACTTGTCATTAATGTCATTAATTACCAGATTATATTTTGACTTTTACTGCAATCATCTTTTGAGCTATTTTTAAAGCAGTGGGCTTTTAATTATGGTTTATTTCAAGCAATCAGATAACAATACATGATATATCACATAATGAATCACAAGCAGATCGTTTGAAAGGGAGTGGAAGGAAGCGAACTTATATAATATAACTTATATAATTATAATAATGCAGTTTAGGGCTGCCACGATTAGTCGACTAATCGATGACTAATCGACTATTAAAATAGTCGACGACTAATTTAATAGTCGATTAATCGTTACTTTATATTCTATGAAGTCTGAGTGTAAAGAAGTTGAACGTTATAATAGCGTTCTGATAGCTTTTTGGACTATTATGGCATTTATTAAGGTTTTTTAGGCTATTTTGGAGTTTAGCTAAAATTTCAGCTACATGCTAGCTGTTTTGGCTAGCTTAGGCATATTTGTTTTTTAGGTTATTTTGGAGTTCAGCTAATATTTCAGCTACATGCTAGCTGTTTTGGCTAGTTTAGGCATATTTGTTTTTTAGGCTAATTTGGAGTTTGCCTAGTATTTCAGCTACATGCTAGCTATTTTGGCTAATTTAGGCTTTTTTGGTTTTTTTTGGCTATTTTGGAGTTTAGCTAATATTTCAGCTACATGCTAGCTGTTTTGGCTAGCTTAGGCATATTTGTTTTTTAGGTTATTTTGGAGTTCAGCTAATATTTCAGCTACATGCTAGCTACTTTGGCTAATTTAAGCTTTTTTGTTTTTTTACGCTATTTTGGAGTTTAGCTAATATTTCAGCTACATGCTAGCTGTTTTGGCTAATTTACGCTTTTTTGTTTTTTTTGGCTATTTTGGAGTTTAGCTGATATTTCAGCTACATGCTAGCTGTTTTGGCTAGCTTAGGCATATTTGTTTTTTAGGTTATTTTGGAGTTCAGCTAATATTTCAGCTACATGCTAGCTACTTTGGCTAATTTAAGCTTTTTTGTTTTTTTTACGCTATTTTGGAGTTTAGATAATATCTCAGCTACATGCTAGCTGTTTTGGCTAGTTTAGGCATATTGATTTTTTAGGCTAATTTGGAGTTTACCTAATATTTCAGCTGCATGCTAGATATTTTGGCTAATTTAGGCTTTTTTGTTTTTTAGGCTAATTTGGAGATTAGCTAATATTTAATCTACATAGCTGTTTTGGCTAACTTAAAATGTTTTTGTTTCGTTTTTTTAGGCTTTTTATGAGTTTAACTAATATTCAGCAGTATGATAGCTATTTTGGGTAATTTAGTTTTTTTTTTTTGTTTTTCAGGCTAATTTGGAGTTTACCTATTAGGCTAACTTTGGCTCTTTTTATTTTTTAGGCTAATTTGACATTTAACTAATATTTTATCTAGTTATCAACTTCAGCATCTTTATATCCAGTTTACACATGACCCGATTAGTCGACTAATCGGGAAAAAAATAATCGGTGATTAGTCGACTATTAAAATAACCGTTTGTGGCAGCCCTAATGCAGTTTTAGCCAAAAACGTAAAAAGGACACAGTTTCTGCAGAAGTTCATTAGAAATTCACTTTTAAGACAGTAAGCTGAAAAAAGGGAAAAATTGGATAAATTGACAAAAAGAACGTTTCATTGAAAAAATTGGTCCAGTGTCGAATCATGGATCAAATAATCTGCTTTTCGTAAAAAATCAATCAAGCCCAAAAAAAAAAAATAGCAAGAATAAAGTACTAAAAACCGATTAAATATTTATTTTTTAAGTGACCACGGGTGTAAGTAACGCACGCCGTGGAAGCATGAACAAAGGGAAAGTGCATTAATTTTTATTTCATTAATTGTGTGCGTTAACGGTGACTACACTAATTTAAACTAAATGGTTGCAGATAAATGGATATGATGTGTTAATACTTTTTTTGTGGTATTAGCTCATGCATGTCATATTGTAATTGCAATACTGCACACTTCTATTTTTTTAATATCGCGCAGCTCTACCAGAAATGTAATTTTAAGCCTAATTTTCTTAATATATAAGTTCTCCGTCATCAGAAAATGCCACAAGAACAAGTTAAAAACGCCAAAAATACCATTTTCATCAGAGAGGATCTTACTTCAATTGATTTCATTTAAATCAAACTGGTTTTCCATTTAATCAAAACCTCCAGCAGGAGATCTGGAAAACAGGCCTTCACTTTCCATCGGTGAGAGATGAAGATGAGTCCACTCTAATCTCTCCTGACCGGCTTTCCCCCACGCCTTCACGTTCTCACAAAAACATAGCTGTCCGTCATCAGAAGAGAGGAGGCCTTTGTTTCGGGGACACAATGGAGGACATTCTGCTGCGGAGGACAGCGCTGCATTCAATAAGCTGATGTTGTGGTATGGCAGCAGAGAGAGGACGGACACAGAAACGGCGCTCTGACCCCGCGGACCCCCCACCACCCCGGGGCCCTCAGATGGCGGCTCTGTTTACAGCTCAGCGCTTCGGCTGGTCTCTGCTGACCTGCAGTCGAGAGTCACGAGCAGCTTGAGGAGCAATTACAGCCGAGTTCAGATCTGAAGATGCACAACGGGCCAAAGCCGAACACCAAACAGAGCCTTCATAATCCTGTTGTGCAGTGATCATCTGCAGGGGGGAGGTTGAACCTCACCACTGCGTCACGCAAACTTGACGATTGTGTTCTTAAAATTGCTCCTCAGGTTTGAACACGGCTGGAATGCAATAAGTTCCAGACACAACATGGAGGCGCTTCGGCTGCTGCCGATAAAAAATAAACTGCCTGCTATTATTTTCAAATGAATATCAGGAAAAAAAACACCCTCTCAAATCCCATTTGTGCAACTGATGTGAGAGCTTTTCTATCACATACCCAGACCCGACAGCGGCGTTATCGACCTCCGAGATGAGACGGAACAAGGCGGCTCTCTCCACCTACAAACTCCTGTCTTCCAACCCTGAGCTTTGTCTTAGACGTTTTATTCTTTTAGTGTTCATTTCATATCGTTTGCAATAATGACAATAAAATAAATTATAGTTAAGCAAAAAAAGACTCTTCACATTTGAAAGTCTATTTATTAATATGTGTCTACCAATACAATTTAAAGCTTTCTTTTAATTTAACTCTATCTGAGACCACAAACGACTCAGTGAGATGTCATTCACCCTCATGCTCTCTTATGGGGTCCAAATGACCCCACCCTTACATTAGGGGTTGACCCTTCCAGGGCAAAGGTGGACAAGGCTTCCTGTCTGTCATTGGACACCAGTAAAGATCGACAATCAATGAAAAAAAAAAAAGCTCAGTGCACTGTCTGGTGGGGTCCAGATGACCCCACTTGTATGTAAACAAACCTAGGAGAGCGGAAGGGTTGCAAACGGTTTACTTCTGAAATGAAGTCAATTCAGTCGCCAATTTTTTTGTAATATGGATGCTGTCATGTTTCAACCAGAAATCATTTTTATCATTGACTGTAAATGAGAACCGGAAAGTGTGATGCCACGTATTGAAAATGGTTTGCTTTTGGCTCCAACCAAATGAAGTCAATTCAGTCACCATTTTCTCTTGCACAATATGGACGCCGTCCTGTTTGTCAGAAATTATTTTGATCATTGACTGTAAATGAGAACTGGACAGTGTGATGTCGCATATAGAGAATGGTTTACTATTGGCTTGAGCCAAATGAAGTCAATTCAGTCACAATTTTCTCTTGCACAATATGGACGCCGTCCTGTTTGAGTCAGAAATTATTTTGATTATTGACTGTAAATGACAACTGGACAGTGTGACGTTGCATATAGAAAATGGTTTACTATTGGCTCCAGCCAAATGAAGTCAATTCAGTCACAATTTTCCTTTCCCAATACGGACGCCGTCATATTTTAACTACAAAGCATTTTTATCATTGACTGTAAATGAGAACCGGACAGAGTAGTGTGATGTCGTATATAGAAAATGGTTTACTTCTGACTCCAAACAAATTAAGTCATTTCAGTCACCTTTTTTTGCCTTTTACGCCATATGAAGCCAACCAAATACAGTAAACAGTGATTGGTCTGAGTTAAGGTTTCTATGACAACGACTCGCCAATCAGAAGTGAGTTTGTTGGAAGATCTCACATCTACAACATTAATTATTGTTTGTGCTACTTTGGAGCAGGACAATGTCAGGAAGCAGTGATAGGTCCGAGTCGGTCTGAGTCACTGTTTCTATAGTAACCACTCTCACCAATCAGGAGTGAGCTTGTTTGAAAGCCACGCCCCTCTTACTTGAAAGCGGGCTACACAAAATCTGTCAAACGCTTTGAACGTTTGAGACCACCTCCTTTAATTACAGCATCTGATTGGCTGTTCATAGTTTGAATAACATGTAATACGAAAAAAAAATATCGTAAAAAAAATTAAGAATTAAAAAAAAAGCATGAAAAAAGTTAGCAGAGCAAGAGTGGTTATTCTGAAAAATGTACTGACTGAGTGATAGATGTTTACTTTTCTATAAAAGTGTATGGGTTTTTGGCTTCTTGAAATGTTAGTGGGAGGAGTCACTCCCTCCAGTTTTCATATACAGTCATTCGGACAGCTACAGATTTATTTGGTTTACTATTTAAAAAAAAAAGAAAATCAAAATATTTGTTGCTAATCCTCACTCTGTCATTCATCTTAATCCAGTTTCAGCCTCTTAATTCCAACAAACTAGAAGCAGCTGCTACTTCAAATCAAAGACCGAATCCGATCCAGATGGTTGTTACATCTCAACCTTTTTGGACCCAGAAATGTTTTCATGAAAACCATTTTTGGTGGAAATCTGTGTAAATTTAGCTTAGCATAAAAATGAGAGAAATCCCCTTTTAAATGTTATTTTGTTCCATCTGGCTCATTATTTCAGACCATTTCAGATATTTATGATAAACATCAATATAAAGAAATGACAAATGGTTTTTACTTCATAGAAACAGATAAATGCACTTAACCCCGGTGGAGTTGTTAATGAATATTATCAACCATACCTGCAATTTAAAATAATGATGTTTGTTTGACTGCGGTCATGTTAGGATAAATAAATAAGCGGATTGATTGGTTGAAATAAAAAGATCTCTGGGAGGGGGTGAACTCTTGAGGCTGTTACCACGGTAACATTACATTAGGTTGTCAACTCACTCTGCTAGGTGGTAGATTTTCATACTTCTCATTTTATGTTCACATTCTTTATTAATTAATTAAATGTCTTTCAACACATAAATTAACACATCTTATGTTTATTTATGTTTTGGTATTTAACGTTGGATGGATTTCTCATATTAACTGTGGTTATCGTCTGCTGAGTTTTCTATTTGTTCGTTATCAGCATGTGTTCTTTAGGGAACAAAAGGTGTGGCCAGGTGAGTTCAATACAGAGCTCATACCATGTAAGGGGGAGGGGTGGGGGAGTCTGATTTAATTTCTATGTTTATGTGGGAGAGTTTTTATTGTTTCATGTTTTGTGTTTTAGCTGGTTTCATTAAACACTGTTTATAATTTCTCTTTCCTGTGTTTAGCTGTTTGGTGAAGGGTTCGAATCCCAGCTTTAGCAACAGTTGTGACCTTTGGCCAAATGTCTCTGCCCTTAATTGGTAGAGACTTGTACATTACTTGGGATAAAGACTTCTACTGAAGTCGCGTTCTGATTTCACTGCTCTTATTTGAACACTTTTTGACCTCTTAACGCCGACTTTGGTTCATTTACAGCTTCAATGGAGTGCGCGCAAAATTCGCCGAACCTTCATTTCACTCCAGACAGGTATCTTTTCCGTGACGGTCGACTTTGGCTCATCTGTGTTTATTTACAGCTTCTGCAATTAATTTGAGGTCGTCCATCTTGAAATGTCACAAACTGCTTTCTCATTGATTGTGTTTTTAGACACCCAAAACCCCATCCCCCGCTAACCAAACTTATGATGGCACTCTGCTAGCTTTTTGGGCTATTTTGGCATTTATTAAGGTCTTTTTAGGCTAATTTGGAGTTAAGCTAATATTTCAGCTGCATGCAAGCCATTTTGGCTAATTTAGGCTCTTTTTTTTGGTTTTTTGAGCTATTTTGGACTGTAGCTAATATTTCAGCTAAATGCTAGCTTTTTTGGCTAATTTAGGCTCTTTTTTAGCTATTTTGGACTGTAGCTAATATTTCAGCTAAATGCTAGCTTTTTTGGCTAATTTAGGCTATTTTCAGTTTTTAGGCTAATTTTGGGTTTAGCTAATATTTCAGCTACATGCTAGCTAGTTTGGCTAATTTAGGACTTTTTTGTTTTTTTAAGCTATTTTGGAGTATAGCGAATAGTTTAGCTACATGATAGCTATTTTAGCTAATATATGCTTTTTACAGTTTTTTAGGCAAATTTAGAGTTTACATCATATTCAACTGCATGCTAGCTGATTTGGCTAATTTAGGCTTTTAGTTTTTTTAGGCTATTTTTGGTTTAGCTAATTTTCACTGCATGCTAGCTATTTTGCTAATTTAGGCTTTTTTGTTGTTTTAGCTATTTTGGAGTATAGCAATAGTTAGCTACATGATAGCTATTTTAGCTAATATATGCTTTTTACAGTTTTATAGGCAAATTTAGCTTAGCTCATATTGCACTGCATGCTAGCATTTGCTATTTAGGCTTTCAGTTTTTAGCTCTGGAGTTAGCTAATATTCAGCTGCAATCTAGCTGTTTTGGCTAACTTAAATTTTATTTCATGTGGCTATCAGCTTCAGCGTTTTTAGCAATTAGTTTGTGTGATTTCAGCTATCAGCTTCAGCATTTTTAGTTATCAATTTCAACATCTTCAGCTATCAGCACTTGTATCTTCAGCACCAGAATTCATCTTATTCACACTAGCATTATCGCAGGTAATGCTATATATCTAGTTTTTAGCTAGTTTAAAGCTAATTATGGTTAAGATGTGTGTTTACCCAGTTTGCGGATGACCCAATTAGTGTAATGAATAAAAAATTAATCGCAATTGATCGCGATTAATTTTTTACAGGTTTGCGATTAATTTTTTAATTTTTTTTTTATGATTCCTGGCCTTAATATCTATTAATTTACTTATTTACTATATTAAATGCGACTGATATCTGCATTTTATGGACTATTTCAGTCTTTTTTATATGTGACTCATACATGTACACTATATTGTTTGACCAAATAAAAGTGGAGGCAGCACTTTTTTTTTTTTTTTTGGTTCTTCCACCCTTAGTCTCGGTGAATCATAGCATGGGCATTCCCTTAATGAGGGCTCGTGTGCTGAGCAGAGTCCAGGGTTGGCCTCGCTTTGTTAGGGCCGCTCTCTGGAAGAGTGTTTACAAATCTCACAGGACAGCCTGCAGGACGAGCAGCAGAGTACACAACACGGTGGGACGGTGACAGCTTCACAGTTAGCTGCTGGCTAAAGGTTAGACACATATTTATACAAAAAAAAGAGAAAGAAAAAAGACAAGTCAACCACTTTCATTTCCCTAAAGCTTGACAGACTGCAGAGAACCAGAATTTTGGGTTTCTATTTTAATTGTATTTAGTTTTAGTAGAATGTAGTATGTTTTTATTTTTGTAACATGTTTTTAAAACTCCACGGTCCTCATTTTTCATTAAAAAAAAGTCTTATTACCTGAATCAGATGTGTTCACTTGAAATGAGCAGAGCAATGAGAAACACGCAGGGGGTATATTTACTATAAGGACCTTGTCTAAACTTTCAGAGCTCTCTATAATGCAAAATCTAAAGTGAAACAAAGTGGAGATACTCGAGTTACCTTCAGACCATTTGTCTCAGAGAGAAACTAAACGGCTAACCTTTTCTCACGAAAGACGAGCACTTTGCAAACCAAGCGGAGAGCCATGAATTATCTGACATTTCCACTTCACCGGGCTAGTCAACCGCTCTTTATGTCGGGATCAAAGTGCAAAAACACAAACACAAGCCTGTTTTTGCTCCAAAATAGGAGTATTAATCCAAAATTAATTCCATCTGTATGTTTTTGTCCTTTTTATTTGAAAATAAAGATGTTTGAGTGGTATTTAGTGGGAGGGGGGTTAAGAAAATATTGATTTAATGAAATATTGCGAGATTTTATTTGGCAATACTTGTATCAATTTAAAATATTTAAAGGGTAGCACAACAGGACA
The DNA here is from genome assembly GCA_003999625.1 of Oryzias javanicus. Taxonomy (NCBI): domain Eukaryota; kingdom Metazoa; phylum Chordata; class Actinopteri; order Beloniformes; family Adrianichthyidae; genus Oryzias; species Oryzias javanicus. The sequence goes on along the minus strand of CM012453.1, from coordinate 31,564,157 downwards.
GTTGGAGGATGACTCCGCCTCTCAGCACAGATTTGAAAATGCAACAAAAGGGAGGGAGGGGCTAAGCGGGGAGGTGTGGTTTGGATCTATGATCGAATTTTTTCCTCCACCTTCTCCCGAGGCAGGCGGTCATGGTCCTCACCGACGGAGACCTGCGTCTCAGTGGTAAAATGATGCTAGCATCGTAAGCTAATAAAGGCTAACGTATTAACCAAACCAATCGCGAGTGAAACGTTCATTGCAAATCCATCACCAGGACGGAGTTCGCTGGATTCAATGCCAATTGCACTCAACCACCGTTGTCTAACTCTCAAGTGAACTGGAAAGTTGTGCAAGCCAGTAGATTTGTGACAATCAAAGGCAAAACACGATAACGCTAACAAGCTAACAACGATAACAACCGACCAGCACAGAACCAAAGATGGGCTTTTATACTGAAGCTCAGAGCGTGATGACGTGAAATTTCTTGGACTTATAACTCCATGACCAATTACAAAATTCAACTGGAAAGAAGAGAAAGAAATAAATTCAACTGTAATACCTTGTTTCAGCCTGTAGGGGGAAGCACACTGATGGTTTTAGACTTTATTTATGCATGTTTTTTTTTTAATTGGCAAGAACAAAAAGACAGAACTTTTTAAGCTAATTTTATCAAAGTGAACAGACAAAAAAAGTTGATTTAGTATTTGGCTGCCCTTGAATGTTCTGATAATTAAATAACACGTATATTACAATATTACTGAGTGAAAAATGTATTAATATTCAGATTATTCTTAAGTCATAATTTAAAAAAAAATAGTGATATATTGTCTATTACTGTCTGGGGATATTTTGGGATACATATTGTTTTATTGATGTGTGATATGCAAAAAGTTGTACATCACGAAATAAATTATTTTATATCACAATAACGATAAATATCACGATATACCAAAATAAAGTTTATTTTTAGTTATTCTCTAAAAAAATGACAAAAATGTAATTACATACTTTTCTCTGACTTGATTTTAGTAACATTTAACTGAATAGTAACAAAGAACATTTTTTAAAGTGCACAAACGTTCCAAGTTTCTTAGTAGGAAAAAACATGTTTGCATAAAAGATTAGCAAAAAAAGAAATAAATATTTTCATTCTGGCTTCAATTAATTAAGTTAATTCAATTGCAATTTGGACGTTGTCATTGTCAGTGAGCAGAGATTGATCCGAATTTGCGGAGTCCTTGTTTCTATGGCAACCACTCTCTCCAATCAGGAGTGAACTCGTTGGAAAGGCCACACCCCCGCCACTTGAAAACGAGTGACACGAACTCTGTCAGTTAAACATTTTGAACGTGAGACCGCATACTTTTAGTGGGGGCCTCTGATTGGTCAGTTTGTAGCTTGAATTATTTGCACTACAGAAAATTTATTTTTAAAATGTAGGATGCAGGCTTCTTGGAGTTCTATTTGGAATGCAATTGGGGGGAGGAGGATCACGCATTCCATTTTTCATATACAGTCACCGAGCTGCTTTATAAACATTCCACATGAATATATACAGACAGACCGCGGTGTGGAACGAAAAAGAGGCGGATATTGACAAACATTTCCAACTCCATCGAATCGATGTTCACAGATAGCTTTGAGTTTAATGAGCACATTGTGAGGAATTCTCCTGCCAGAAGAAACATTCTCCAGACGCAGATGGCTCACAGTCCAGTTCATTAAATCAAATTCCGACCGTGCACACACACTGACACACAACTCCAGCTTCAAACTGTTACCACTCACAATCCCACAAACCCAGCCTGTCTTTACAAGATCCCCGTACGTTATTTCATCAGCGCTTTGAATCCACTGTTGTGATTCCTTAATCTAAAAGAACTCCTCTTTCGGGACATATCTTCTCCACTCTAACAATAGGAATCCTGCTTTTGTAGCAACCAGAGTATGCAAAAGTGTCATTATGCTCTCCTTGTGATCAGTAGATCTTGCTTCTTAGCGAACGGGATGCAGCGCGTACCAGGGAGCTGCTTAGGTGCGGCACAATGCCGACGGAGACTTCTGAGGCTACAATCTGTGTGCTTTTTGCATCTCTCCGTGTCATCCTCCAACACACAGCGTTCCTTTGTGCGGGCTTATTAGTCTTCTCTTCAAATCCCAAGCACCCCTCTTAAATAACAGAGAATTTGGGAAACTGCCTTTTACCACTAAAGATGCCATAGCAACAATAAAACGCATTACAATGCTTGGCCTAACAGAATGTCAGGAAAATATATGGAAGCCCATTTTTTCTTTTTTCCACTTTAAAGCCAAAAAAAATCCATGAAGTGTTAAAAGCTTTACTTTGTGACCTTTTTCCTTCCGAATAAGTTTGACCTTTGCAACACCCTTCAGGTGCACAGAGTATAGCCAACACCGGTATTATCTTAAACAGCAAAACCTGCCAGGAAGATGTTGAAATACTCTGAAAAAACTGATAGAAAGTGTAGAGCAAAATGGTTTATTTCTCAAGTTAGCTTAAAAAATTGAACTATTCCTTAAACTGAGATACAAACCTTAAACCCTTAAGCTGCATTTGTCAAAGTCAAGGCCCAGGGGCCGAATCCGGCCCTCTGGGTAATTCTATCCGGCCCTCCAGATCATTTTATTTTATCGTTACTAATGGCCCGATGTTATCTTACACTTTTAACTTGTATAATTTTGACAAAATGTATTTTTATGGAGGGTAAAATATTGAAAATTATTTAAGGTCTAAGTTGATTTATTCTGGAATAATATTCTTGGCTTTTTATTATTCATATTTATGTTAAAAAGTTACAGTTTTAGAGTTTTAAAAATGGACATTCCGCTAGCTTTTTGGACTACTTTTGCATTTACTAAGGTTTTTAAGTTATTTTGGAGTCGAGCTAATATTTCAGCTACATGCTAGCTGTTTGGCTAATTTAGGCTTTTTCAGTTTTTTAGGCTGTTTTGGGGTTTAGCTAATTTTTTATCTACATGCTAGCTGTTTTGGCTAATTTAGGCTTTTTTTTATTTTTATTTTTTAGGTTGTTTTGGAGTTGGGCTAATTCTTACATGCTAGCCGTTTTGGCAAAATTAATTTTTTTCAGTTTTTTAGGCAATTTAGAAGTTTAGACAATATTTTAGTTGGCTACTTGGCTAATATTTCAGCTACATCCTAGCTAAAACAAAATGTGAATTTTTATGTTTTAGCACATTCATTAACTTGATGTTAAGTTTAATTTCCGTGTAAATTGTAGATGGGCTTTGTCCATTCCTTATAGTCAATGCTTATTTTCATTTAACATTTGTTAAAGGTTACATTTTTACAACCAAACAAAAATGTACAAACGTATCATTTTATTAATCCTATATTTAAAAAAAATTTTTTTTCCTTTATTGCAAGTTATAAACTGACTAATCAGATACCTCAATAAAAGCATTTGGCACCCACTGGCCCCGCCCTTGATCATTTGATTGACAGATTCTTCTTTCAGTGGAAGGGGTGCGGCTTATTTGTGATTGGCGACAGCAGTTTCCATAGAAACGTTAACTCATATCGACTGGGTCCAACATGGTGGTAACCGTTTAATAGCAACATGGCGACTTAACTGACTTCATTTCAGAGATAAAACACTTTCTATGGTGACGTCACACTCGCTCAGTCCAGCTCTCTGTATACAGTTCATGGCTTACACCGGGGTGCCTAAATCTGGGCCTCGAGGGCCGGTTTGTTACATGTTTTCTAACCAACTTGCCATTGAAGCTCCTTATTGGCTAATCACACCTGATCCAGGTAATCAGTTGCAGATAGGGCAGGGTTTCTGAAAGACTAACAGGAGACCGGCCCTCAAGGCCTGTATTCGGGCACCCCTGTTTTACACTCTCTGCCACTATCTTACAGCCCCTCACAAACCCAAGCTAACATTATCTTAAATATCAAAGCTATCCAGCCGTACAATTTTGAGCCAGATGGATCTATTTGTCTGCAAGTGGATGCACCACAATGGGGCGGAGCCGCAAGGCTTTGCCCCGCCCATCGTTTCTGAACCACAAATTTTAGCTTTTTCGAACCACTGGTTTTCTTCTGATCCAAGAAAATTTGAATAAAGAAATACTTTGTTTTTAACTTTCTTTATATATGTCCTCCATTATGAGAAAAATGCTACAAGAACATGTTTTTTTTTTAATTACAATTTCCATTGGAGTGGCTCTCTTAAGTGACAAATCGTTGGAGTGGCTCTCTTAAGTGACAAATCAAACCTTGAACTCCACCTGGAGGTCTCCGCTTTAAAAACCTGCTTCTCTCTTGATTCAATGAGAACTTCATACATTCACCTGCTGTTTCTGATTTGAAGTATTCAGGGTCACCTAAAAAAAACTCTAGGCCGATTATCACTCCATCCACTTAATGAGATACTTAGGTTCAGATAAGTGCTTCGCAATAAAAGACAAGGCTGCCAGAAGAAGCTCTGAAATAGTTTTTATTGATAAAAACCGAGGATTTTGTAGAAACTATAAGAGTCGAGCTGCTTTTCTGCATGTTGGTTTGGAAGTTTAGAGGCAGCTTGAAGGTGCAGGTTTATAAAAACCTAGCCATGAAGTTTCTGGTGAAACAAAACGCCTGGATCTACAAATAACACCAAATAAAATGTCTTTGCTGTTGGATGCAGAACGAATCCCGTTGAGCGGTGCAGCTCTGTAGTGGCCAAAAGGGCTTTTGGGCTTCCCCATCTGTTGGTTTTTGCTTTGAAACTGATGATTTTTGTCATTGTCGTGCTCCAACCGCTCCTGCTAATGCCGTTATTGACTCGCTGCTAGCGCTGAATCCGAGTAATTACCGGTTAGCAGGGTGAGCATATGGAGTCGTCCACCGCTGCTTTATAGGATCTCAACCACAACGTCTGGTTTCAGTTCTGTTGAATCGCATCTGCTCAATGGAAAGATCAGCTAGACTCAACCTGCTGCTCGATCTGGTCATGTTGCTGTACAATTTAAGTCATTTTAAGCTGTCTTGTTCAATTAATCCCATTAAGATATTATATTTACCCATAATCGCCAACAAAAACGAAAAGAAACGTCTGCGAAAAAACCAAAAACAGTGTGCTGTGTAAAGGAAGGGTCTTATTAATGTACGGCAAGACCTTCATATCGATGGGACTTAGATTTGTACTTTCTATTCACTCTTTCTTCTGCTAAATGCGTGAGCTGCTGTTTCCGTAGCAACCGACTCTGCAATGATGCAAGCCTGAAGAGGAACAGATTCGCAGGTGAGGAGAGGTCACTACAGGTCTGCTGCTCTTCACAGCCTCCAGTTAAAAAAGAGGCTGTGTTTTTAATGACGTGAAAAAGCAACAACATTTAAAAAGAATCATTTTTAAAGTTTTAAGTTTCTGATGATTTTGTGAAGCGGTTTTGATTTTTGTTTAGGGAAAAAATATTTTTTTAGATTTTTTTAACATTTCGTCTCATAAAGTGTCAGTTTGGAAACCCATATTTATAATCAGAGACAAGAGTATTAAAAATGTTATCACACTTTGTAAAGATTAAAAAATACAAATTGTAAAATCAACATAATCTGAAATAAGGAAGCGACAAAAATGTCAAATCATGAAGTTTTGTGTCAGGATATGTGACTACAAGGTACATTTGGACAAAACTATTACTTCAGAGTAGAGCTGCCACAAACGGTTATTTTAATAGTCGACTAATCACAGATTATTTTTTACGATTAATCAACTAATCGGGTGTAACTGGATGTAAAGCACACATCTTAACCATCATTAGCTTTAAACCAACTAAAATCTGGATATATAACATTACCTGCGATAATGCTAGTGTGAATGCTGTAAGCTGAAGATACTAGTGCTGATAGCTAAAAACGCTGAAGTTGATACCTAGCTATTAGCTAGACGCTAATGTAGCCGAAAAATTTGAGAGTCCAAGTTAGCCAAAACAGCTAGCATGTAGCTAGAATATTAGCAAAACAACCAAAAAAAAAACTTTTTAAAAAATCCTAAATTAGCCAAAATAACTAGCATGAGACTGAAATGTTAACTAAACTTTAAATTAGCTGAAAAAAACCTCAATAAATGCCAAAATAGTCCAAAAATCTAGCAGAATGCAATTATAACTTTCAACTTTACTAAACTCTGACTCCATATAATATAAAGTATAGTACTAAACTAATTGACTATTAAATTATTCGTCAACAATTTTTTATCAAACACTCTAAAGCTAAATTTTTAAAACTTTAAACTGTAACTTGTTAATATAAGTATGAATAATAAAAATGCAGGAATATTATTTCAGAATAAATCAACTTAAACCTTAAATAACTTTCAATATTTTAATCTACGTAAAAAAAATATTTTGTCAAAATGATACAAGTTAGAAATATGCGCAAGATAACACCGGGCCAGTACCGTATTCTCTGGAGTATAAGTCGCAAGAGGAAAAAAAATCAAATCAAGAAAAAGAAAACCATATATAACTCGCTCTGGAGTATAAGTCACACTTTTGGGAGAAAAGTCTGACATTTCAGATCAAATCCGCCAAATTCAGCGCTGATTAAAAAAATAAATAAATACAAGAATACAAGTCTTTTGATCTGTATAGAAAAATATCAATCAGATCCTCTTCCGTGTTTGTTTTGGACGACACTTCTTCTGAAAATACTAATACTCAGATGCAGTGCCCTCTAGTGGTTGCTAGAGGAAACAACAGCTAACAACTGGTGTTTACTGGGAAAAATAACAAATATATGAGCTTATTTATGCCTTAAAAAACACAAATAAGTGGCTCCTTAATATAAGTCGCACCCCTGGCTAAACTATGAAAAAAACTGCAACTTAGATTCCAGTAATAGCCAAAATCAAATGATCTGGAGGGCCGGATATAATTACCCGGAGGGCCAAATCCGGCCCCAGGGCCTTGACTTTGACACGTGTGCCCTAAAGTGAATCAAATAAAATGCTAAAGGAAACAGAAATCAGCAACAAAAGTTATCATCCCAAAAAATAAAATATTGCATTTTTCTTAATTTTTGGAGCCTACAGGCGAGTAAAAACTTGTTTTGGTTTTCCCTCTGGGTCAAACGATGACCTCTTTTGTCCTAAAACACAGACTAAACATTTGGAAAGGAGTCAGCCAAAACCGTTCTTAAAGAGGGCAAAACTGATAGATAACTCACAATAGAAGGCGTTGTTTTCTTTTAGAAAAATAAGAAACTACAAAAATAAAATTATGTAATCATCTTTAAAAAAAAAAAGAATCACCAAAAGGTTGACTTGAGAATCTAAATAGCTTTTTTTCTTTATTTTTTAGAGGAAAATCCATCTTTTCTAAAGTACTCATCTGCATCCAAACATATCCCTGAGAGTCACGAGTCCCTGAAGCAAGGCACATTTCATGGGATTTTGACGCATGTCTCTCCTGGCATAAACCGCCACTGTTCGGCATCGCCGTCTCACAGCTGTTTTCTCAGCACAACAAGCCCGCCGCTTTGACGCCAACATTCCACCTAGAATTTTCCAAATTAAACACGTTAGGAGATGAAATGATCTGAGGCTGAAATTTACAAGCATGAGGAGGAGGAGGAGGAGGAGGAGGAGGAAGAGGTCCGCACAGGGTGAAGCTACTTGAAGATGCTCCTCTGCCAATAATGTGTTCTACTGTCATCCTCTTCCTTAAAAAAAAACCAACCCTTTGAGAGGTTTTAATTTGGGCTGGATTGATAAAATCTATTTCAATTTAAAATACATCAATAATCGATTCATAAAAATTATAAATTAATTTAGCAGATAATGCTAAAATCCGCTAGCTTGACGCTAACCCTTAATGGGATTTCCTATAGAACGGCTAATGCTAACGCTCAGTCGACCTAAACATACATTTCTTACTAAATAAACATCTTTATAAACTCTTAGACGTGAATTTTTCAAACTCTTTTAAGGACATTTTTTTTGCTCGTACTTTCTTCTTCATCTGGAATGAGGTGTGATGCTATAGCGCAATCGCCACCTAGTGGCCAAACTAAAACTTCCTCCAGGAGAGACAGAACAATGTTTACAACAAATGTCAAAGTTTTATTTAATTTATTTAATTTGTATTAATGCCCGATGTTATCTTGCTCTTATTTTTAACTTGTAGGATTTTGAGAAAATATATTTTTATGCAGAGTAAAATATTAAGTAAATTTATTCTGGAATAATATGCTTGCCTTTTTATTATTCATAATTATGCTAAAAAAGTTACAGTTTTAAAGTTTAAAAATGGGAATTCTGCTAGCTTTTTACAATATTTTGGCAATTACTAAGATTTTTAGGCTATTTTTGAGATTAGCCAATATTTCAGCTACACGCTATCTGTTCTGGCTAATTTTGGCTTTTTTCAGTTTTTTTAGGCTAGTTTGAAGTCTAGCTAAGTTTACAGCTACATGCTAGCTGTTTTGGCTAACCCATGTATTTTTAAAGGCTAATTTGGTATTTAGCTAATATTTTAGCTGCAATCAGCTTCAGCATTTTTAGCCATCAGCACTTTCATCTTCAGCAGCTAAATTCACCTTACAGCATTCACTGTCGAGGTTAAAAAGTTACGGTTTTTAAGTTTAAAAATTGGCATTCTGCTAGCTTTTTACAATATTTTGGCAATTGCTAAGATTTTTAGGCTATTTTTGAGATTAGCCAATATTTCAGCTACATGCTATCTGTTCTGGCTAATTTTGGCTTTTTTCAGTTTTTTTAGGCTAGTTTGAAGTCTAGCTAAGTTTGCAGCTACATGCTAGCTGTTTTGGCTAACTCATATTTTTTTTAAGGCTAATTTGGTATTTAGCTAATATTCTAGCTGCAATCAGCTTCAGCATTTTCAGCTATCAGCACTTTAATCTTCAGCAGCTAAATTCACCTTACAGCATTCACTATCTAGGTTAAAAAAGTTACGGTTATAAAAATTGTGTTTTAGACTGTTTAACAAATGTTTATCCTGTTCGGCCCGCCACCTAAGATGTTTTTTTTTTATTTTGACCCCTTGTGCGATTGAGTTTGACCCTCCTGGTTTACAATGTTATTGATCTAAACATTTTTGTTAGAACTTCCTCTTTTTTAGAAACCATGTAATAATAATAATAATGTTAACAATCTCATTTTTTCACTATTACATTTTACTGTATCAGATTAATATAAATATATTCAAAATATATATAGATTATTAATTTAATTCTAAAACAAATATGCATAAATGTGAAAACTCAAGTTTTAATTGAATTAAGAGGATTGAAAGAATTTTTAAAAATCGGAATCGAATCTGGAGATTATTATCGATACTGACGACTATCGATAATGACAACTCCAATGATGTCCATGGAAGCTTCTGCTCAGATTCTTCCTGTTTCCTGGGGGGTGGAAGGCAGTCACTGATTTGTCAGCTTAAAGGCCAAACAGGGACTTTCACCTCCAGTTTTCACGAACTCCCCATCATTTTTTTTTTTAAATTTTCTCGGAGGGAGGGGGTCACAATAGCGCAGGCTGCTCCTCCATCCACACAGTTGTTGACGCTGCAGTGAGGCAGCAATTCAACCCATGAGCACGACTGGGAGCAGGACTGCTGCCCCCCACCCGACCACCACCAAAACCTCCAACTGTGATTGTTGACACCGTTGCGCAGAGTGTGCGTAAAAGAACCTAGAACGCCCCCCCCCTGAGAAATAACGCACGTGTCCCTCAACACTTCATAAAAGACAATGACCCCCTTCCCTCCGTGTGGCGGCTGCCCACTCACCTTCGATAGAGATGACATGCTCCCTGATCTGGTTCTGCAGGGCCAGGTCATCGATGCGCTCGATCAGGTCGTAGATTGCGTAAATGTTTGGGTGGACGGACTCGAACCGGTGGATCTCTGCCCTGATGGCCGCGGAGTTGGACAAAACAAACTGCGAGCCGGCCGGGCCGGGTTGCGCGGCTTGCCCCGAGACTGTCCCCGAACCGAACTGTCCGGCCCCCGAGCTCGCAGACGATCCGGATCCGAACTGGGACGGGATGGACTGGGGGACGGGCACGGGCGCCGGGACCGTGCCTGGAGTGGGCATGGCGGGCTGAGACTGCGGAGAGATCCCGGACACTGGGACGCTGGACTGGAAATTCATGGTCGGTCGGTGCTGGAGAGCAGAAGCGCGTGAGGACGCGGCACAGATGTGCGGGCTGGGAACAAAAGAAGTCCGCTCCGGCTCTGGAAAAAGACTCGGCGCGAACAGCGTCAATAGGCGGGCTCCGAACGCAACGCGACGCGGCTCATATTTGTCAAACTTGACTGGGATTCATGTTCCGTCGGGTCTGTCCGGGGCCTTTTTGTGTGTCTCACAAACCCGCGCTGCGCTCGGACAGCCCTCCCGCACCGCGTTCTTGGCTGGAACCCCCCACCCCCCCGTCTTTTTGCCTTCCTTGCGCGCTCGGTTTGAAGGAGACAATGGGACGGTGAGCTGGGCGTTTGAGCGGGGCGCTGAGCTCCTGCGCCGCGGACGCCTCGTTTCTGCGCCGAAATCAGAATTGTGTTTGGTTCTCTTTTGGTCCAAGAGCTGCCTGCCCGGAGAACCTCCTCCGCAAGCGGCAACGTCACCAATCACGCAACTGTACTTGAGATGGGGGAGGGTGTGATTGGATTTGTTCGAGGGGGGGTCGCAACGTGCACACCATCACAATAAACTACCTGCTTGTTATGAAACCACAAAATCATCATCAGAATTTTATTATTGCTTTTTAATGATCCAAAATCTGCTCTCAGTGCTACTTCCATGATTAAGGGATACGTGTCAAAGTGAAGGCCCGGGGGCCGGATCCGGCCCTCCGGGTAATTCTATGCCCAGATGTTATTTTGCGTTAATTTCTAATTTGCATAATTTTAACGAAATGTATTTTTATGGAGAGTAAAATATTGAAAATTATTAAAGGTTTAAATGGATTTACTCTGAAATAATATTCCTGCCTTTTTGTTATTCATAACTATGTTAAAAAGTTTAAGTTTTGGAAATTTAAAAATTGGCATTCTGCTAGCTAGACTGGACTATTTCGGCATTTACTTAGATTTTCTAGGCAATTTTGGAGTTCAGCTAATATTTCAACTACATGCTAACTGTTTTGGCTAATGTAGGGTTTTTACTGGCTGTTTTTTTAGTATAGCTAATATTTAGGCTGCATGCTAGTTGTTTTGGCAAATTTACGTTTTTTAAAAGTTTTTAGGCTGCTTTGGAGTTTAGCTAATATTTACACGCTTGGCTAATTTAACTTTTTTCTTTAGTTTTTTAGCCTGCTTTGGAGTTTGACTATTTTTTCAGCTACATGCTAGCTGTTTTGGCTAACCTAAGTTCCCCCCCCCCCCCTTTTTTTTAGGATAATTTGGAATTTAGCTAATATTTTGGCTGGCTATCAGTTTAAGCATCTTCAGCAGCAAAATTTAGCTTACAGCATTCACTATGCATTTAACATTATGTTAAAAAGTTAAAGTTTTAAAAATTAGCATTCTGCTAGCTAGACTGGACTATTTCGGCATTTACTTAGATTTTTTAGGCAATTTTGGAGTTCAGCTAATATTTCAACTACATGCTAACTGTTTTGGCTAATGTAGGGTTTTTTCTGGCTGTTTTTTTTAGTATAGCTAATATCTAGGCTGCATGCTAGTTGTTTTGGCGAATTTAAGCTTTTTAAAAGTTTTTAGGCTGCTTTGGAGTTTGGCTAATATTTACACGCTTGGCTAATTTAACTTTTTTCTTTAGTTTTTTTTAGCCTGCTTTGGAGTTTGACTATTTTTTCAGCTACATGCTAGCTGTTTTGGCTAACTTAAGTTTTCCCCCTTTTTTTTAGGCTAATTTGGAATTTAGCTAATATTTTGGCTGGCTATCAGTTTAAGCGTCTTCAGCAGCAAAATTCAGCTTACAGCATTCACACTATGCATTTAACATTATGTTAAAAAGTTAAAGTTTTAAAAATTAGCATTCTGCTAGCTAGACTGGACTATTTCGGCATTTACTTAGATTTTTTAGGCAATTTTGGAGTTCAGCTAATATTTCAACTACATGCTAACTGTTTTGGCTAATGTAGGGTTTTTTTCTGGCTGTTTTTCTTAATATAGCTAATATCTAGACTGCATGCTAGTTGTTTTGGCTAATTTAAGCTTTTTAAAAGTTTTTAGCCTGCTTTGGAGTTTGGCTAATATTTACACGCTTGGCTAATTTAACTTTTTTCTTTAGTTTTTTAGCCTGCTTTGGAGTTTGACTATTTTTTCAGCTACATGCTAGCTGTTTTGGCTAACCTAAGTCCCCCCCCCCCCCTTTTTTTTTTTAGGATAATTTGGAATTTAGCTAATATTTTGGCTGGCTATCAGTTTAAGCATCTTCAGCTGCAAAATTCAGCTTACAGCATTCACACTATGCATTTAACATTATGTTAAAAAGTTAAAGTTTTAAAAATTAGCATTCTGCTAGCTAGACTGGACTATTTCGGCATTTACTTTAGATTTTTTAGGCAATTTTGGAGTTCAGCTAATATTTCAACTACATGCTAACTGTTTTGGCTAATGTAGGGTTTTTTCTGGCTGTTTTTTTTTTAGTATAGCTAATATCTAGGCTGCATGCTAGTTGTTTTGGCTAATTTAAGCTTTTTAAAAGTTTTTAGGCTGCTTTGGACTTTGGCTAATATTTAACCATTCTTACCCTTTTCACCCATTTGTATCCTCTGACTCCAACATTTTGAATATTTAAGCAAAAAAAAAAAAAAAACACTAATTTTTGGTTCCAGATTATTATTTTTAATTGTCTCGAAATTATCCAAAATCTGCACCATAAGTTACTATATATAGGTGTTTAAGGAAACCATTCTAACACTTTATGCACTGACTGAAACATTTTTTTAAAATTAAACCAATTCAAAACACTAAAACACAAAACAAAGTTGTATATTTTTACCATTTAATTATATTTCTTTTTAATTTTTTGGCAAAACTCCACTAATAAAAGTAGAATATCCAAACCAAAGGAGTTCACAATAAACAGTTGGAATTTAAATGATGCTTCTGACTTGTTTTTCTCCACTAAAGAGGATTCTAGAGTCATCTGCTGGTTAAAATGTTAATTGCAGCAACAGCTGAAGAATACCAGAGGATTGTCACTGTCAGTCAAGACCCATTGTCACAGCAAGAATCTAATATATCTAGGACAGGGTCTGCAACCTGCAGCTCCAGAGCCACGTCTCACTTTTACCCCACTATTTGGTTAAAGACAAAAAAAGATTTTCATTTTTAAAAATAGCTGAAAGGGGTAAGGTTTAAAAAAAAGTAAAGTAAATTAACTAAAACCTTATTTAACGAGTTAACAAGCAGTTGAAGGAGAGTACATATCGTGTGCTGAACTAAAATACTTTACCAGATTTTTGTGTGTTGTGTACCACGTAAAATTAATTAGAAGTCAGAAAGTACAACCAGCATCAAGGCACACTGGATTATAAAACAGATTTCTTACTTTTGAACAAAGTAAATTAATTAGCTCTGATTTTTTAAAAATTAAATTTAAGTATTTTTAGCAGAAGTCTACCACAAACGATAGAACAAACTTTTACATTTATTCACTGCTACATTTACAGCATTGAGCTAATTTTATGTGACACAGGGTCTTTTATTTTGAAAGGAAATCGTGTATACCTCTATTAGAAGTTATGAAATGTCTCGTATTTAAATTAAAATATATTTTCTCCTCTATATTTATTTTTTTATTCATACAAAAAAGTTACTTTTTATTTATCATAGTGGTAACATTGACATAAATACACATCTGTGTTTTATTTTTCTAAAGGATGAAGTGAGCCTTTGTGACTCCTGCTGGGTTTTGATCCATGAAAAAATGACCCTAATGGCTCTGCAAGTGCTGAAGACCCCTGATCTAGAAACACACATGTAACCCTAAAGGTTTTTAACAATTCAATTCGATATTTGTGGTTGGTGATTCGATTTACTATGAATTTTGGTTAATTTTGAACGATCCGATTTACTGATCTGAAATTGGTCCAGGACATCTTTGGCCAAAACTTCAACCAGTGTGACTCAGAGATAAACACCTGGTACTGAAGGTACAGTGTCTAAATAATTTCGTTGCCAATTATTATCTAAGTGTGTAACAAAAAACCCAGATCACTAAAATAGTTTTGTCCTCCCCCTCCCAGGGCCCTCATAAAGCTTTTAAATCAAAGTGGACATACTGCTGTGTAGTAGGTACCCGTTTTATTTTATTTTGGTTTTTTATTTTTATTATCCTTTAATGATATATTTTCTACTTTGTTTTAGCTGTTGTTTTATCTCACATGCAGTAGAACTGCTTTCTAAATTGCCCTTCGGGGGACAAATAAAGTTATTTTCAAAAAGAATAGAATTTTTAGAAAGCAGTCTTGTAATGACAAAATCATAAAATTGTGGGGAAAAAGGTCAAAATGTCTCCAGAATAAAATCATAAAATTATAAGAAAAAAACAATTTTTTCATTAAATCAGATTTTTAGTTTGACAAAATTTCCATTAAAATTGCAACTTTTTAAGTAATAAATTCATGATTATGTCCCAAAATGCTTTTTTTTCATGATTTTATGACATTATTCTAATATACTTAGAAATGTTTTTCTGTCTAATACTCATCATAAAAAAGGAACAGAAAAGAAAAGGCAAACGTAGAAGGGCAGAAAATGGTCATTTTGAGAATTTTTCTTTTTATTTGACGCCACTACATAACCATTTTTAACTGTTTTTGTCGGCTTCTTTAGTAAAATCTGACTAAATATTGAAATAAACACTGCAGAGCGCCCACTGCTATGGTTCGCCTGGCGCCCCCAAAGTGCTAAACTGGTCCATGCCTCAGACTGGTCAGCCTCAGATCAAAGGAATAGAAATCAATTCATCGATTAATCGTTAGACGTTTTTTAACATGTCAAAAATATTAAAAGATAGTTTTTTAATGCAGAAAACTGTCTTTCAGAAGCAACTTCTAAACTGATTTTTAAATACAAATTTTAATATAAAAAGAAAAATATTTTTTATTACGTCACATGTTAATAGATGATGTAATTAAAGAAATACTCACATGCACGCTGTTTTGGCTAATTTCATCCTTTTTCAGTTTTTTAGGCTATTTTAAAGTTTAGATATTTTTTTCGCTACATGCTAGCTGTTTTGGCTAGTTATTTTTAGGCTATTTCGAAGTCTAGCTAATTTTTTCAGCTACATGCTAGCTTTTTTGGCTAGTTTTTTTTAGGCTATTTTGAAGTTTAACTAATTTTTTGAGCTATATGCTAGCTGTTTTGGCTAGTTTTTTTTAGGTTATTTTGAAGTTTAGCTATTTTTTCAGCTACATGCTAGCTGTTTTGGCTAGTTTTATTAGGCTATTTTGAAGTTTAGCAAATTTTTTCAGCTACACGCTAGCGGTTTTGGCTAGTTGTTTTTAGGCTATTTTGAAGTTTAGCTATTTTTTTCAGCTACATAGTAGCTGTTTTGGCTAGTTTTTTTTAGGCTATTTTGAAGTTTAGCTATTTTTATCAGCTACATGCTAGCTGTTTTAGCTAGTTTTTATTAGGCTATTTTGAAGTTTAGCAAATTTTTTCAGCTACACGCTAGCTGTTTTGGCAAGTTGTTTTTAGGCTATTTTGAAGTTTAGCTATTTTTTTCAGCTACATAGTAGCTGTTTTGGCTAGTTTTTTTAGGCTATTTTGAAGTTTAGCTAATTTTTTCAGCTACATGCTAGCTGTTTTGGCTAGTTTTTTTTAAGGCAATTTTGAATTTTAGCTATTTTTTCAGCTACATACTAGCTGTTTGGCTAGTTTTTTAGGCTATTTTGAAGTTTAACTATTTTTTTCAGCTACATGCTAGCTGTTTTGCTAGTTTTTTTAGGCTATTTTTGAAGTTAACTAATTTTTTTCAGCTACATGCTAGCTGTTTTGGCTAGTTTTTTTTAAGGCAATTTGGAATTTTAGCTATTTTTTTCAGCTACATACTAGCTGTTTTGGCTAGTTTTTTTAGGCTATTTTGAAGTTTAACTATTTTTATCAGCTACATGCTAGCTGTTTTGGCTAGTTTTTTTAGGCTATTTTGAAGTTTAACTATTTTTTCAGCTACATGCTAGCTGTTTTGGCTAGTTTTTTTAGGCTATTTTGAAGTTTAGCAAATTTTTTCAGTGACATGGTAGCTGTTTTGGCTAGTCTTATTAGGCTATTTCGAAGTTTAGTTATTTTTTTCAGCTACATGCTAGCCGTTTTGGCTAGTTTTTTTAGGCTATTTTGACATCAGCTAATATTTTAGCCAGCTATCAGCTTCAGCCTTTTTAGCTAAACTGATAGTTTAGTGACAAATGCATATGTGTTTCAAAAATCTATTATTGTATCACAGAAGCTGAAGAGGGGAATTTTTTATGCTTTTTTCATCCTTTATATAAGAAACCTGTTGTTGCTGTGGTGATGAAAATGCACATTACTGCTGAACAACCACAGTATACGGCCCGCAATGTTTGCTTCTTTAATGCAGCAACACATGCCTGAGAAAATTATGAATTCGGCTTCCGGATGAGCCTGCTGCTTTGAAGATTACAATCATTATTCATGATTTCCATGATTAGTGTTGTTGTTTCAAGTAAACAAGCTGCTTTGCGACCCAGTCCTCAAGCTGTGCGTCTGCATGAGCAAGACCTCATTAAATTCCAGGGGTTCCATAACAGGCCAGGTATGCCGCCTAAACGATGGCGCTGATCAGAGTACATTCTGGAAGCGCGGCAAAACTATGCATCATAAATATGAAGTGCATGCTAATTCAGCCCCGCCGGAGCCTCTTGTATTGTCTACGACCTTCTGCCACCATCTGTTGGCCAAATTTGGAAGTCCTGCTTCAAAACACGTCACCGAGCACAAGATGCACACCATTTTAGAGAGATGCTCACTGCATCTGAGTTGACATAGATTCACTTAAACTGTGAAACAGAATGTCAAGAAGAATCTAGAACATCACAATGAACTATTTTTAAAGAATGTATTTGTATATTTTTGTGAGTATCTTATCAAAAGCTAAAATTCAGCTCGATGCTTTGTAATGTAACCCTGGTTGGGACTGTCCGAGGTCAAAGGTTTCCAGTAGGTCTTCAGGTTTGTCAACACTATTTTGGTCCATTCGTCCAAGCGGATCTTCTCAAAAGCTGTCGCTTTAGAACATGACCTTTCAACTCCCTCCACAGACTCTCTATTGGATTGAGATTCAGAGACTTGATAGTATTTCATAAACTCTGAAATACTTTTTACTAGCCACTCTTTCGTTGCCACGGTTACGCGTTTAGTATCATTGTAACGCTGGAAGATCCAGACACGTTTAATCCTCAATGCTCTCACAGATACAACAAAAAAAAAATAAAAAGCATGTGAACCCTCTGGGATGACTTGGAATCTGCATGATTTTGGCATAAAATATGTTGTGATTGTCATCTAAGTCACATGACCAGGTAAACTTATGTTTTTATTGAACAAAATGTGTAGACACGCAAAGTGCAGGGTTGAAACAAAAGTATGTGAACCATTGGACTTAATAACTGGTTGACGCTCCTTTGACAGCAGTAACTTCAAACATACGCTTCCTCCCAGCTAGCAAGACCAATCAGAATCAGAATCAGATGGGGCCTAAATGGGGCCCATTTAGTTTAAAATTGGGCAGAAAATCCCACATTAGCTTAACTAAGCACTAAAAGGGTAGCTCGCTACAGCGGAGCTCACTTTAATGCTGCATTGGAGCTAGCTAGCTCGCTGCAGCGGTGCTAACAAGAGCAATGCAATAGCTTGCTAGCTCGTTACAATGAAGCTCACTATCATGCTACAGTGGAGCTCACTAGCATGCTAAAGCTGAGCTCACTAACTCGATACAGCGGAGTACGCTAGCGCAAAACAATAGAGTTTGCTAGCTTGATACAACGGACTTTGGTACAATGGAGCTTGCTATCATGCTACAGTGTAGCTCACTAGCACGCTACAGTTGAACTTGCTTACTCGATACAGCGGAGTACGCTAGCTCGCTATAGTGGAGCTCGTTAGCACAATACATTAGAGTTTGCTAGCTTGATACAACGGACATCACTACAATGGCGCTCGCAATCATACTACCATGGGGCACACTAGCTCACTACAGTGGAGCTCACTAGCACGCTACAGTGGAGCTTGCTAGCACGCTACAGCTGAGCTTGCTAGCACGCTACAGCTGAGCTCGCTTGCTGACTACAGTGGAGCTTGCTAGCGCGATACAATAGAGTTCGCTAGTACGATACAACAAAGCTTGCTACAACGGAGCTCGCTACAACAGACCTCACTATCATGCGACAGTGGAGCTCACTAGCACGCTATAGCGGAGCTCGCTAGCTAGATACAGCGGAGCTCAGATGTCTGCTGTGAATCTTCGTTTTGAGGTCATGCCACAGGAATTCGTATTCTCATCTGTTTAAGAAGAGAATACTTCATCTATCCTTGGGGTTGTTGTCCAATTGCATCGCCCATCCTCTGTTAAGCTTTGGTTGGCAAACAGATAATCTTAAATTTTACTGCACAATAAGTAAGTTTGATAAACTTGGGAATTCCTTTTTCCGTTGATAACATAAATCCGTCCTCGCCCTGAGGGAGCAAAGCATCCCCAAACTATGATGCTCCCTCCACCATATTTCACAGTTGGGATTGTGCTGTTTCTTTTCTTCTCCACCTACAGTGTTGTGTGTCACGTCCTGCTGCTCTTTTACAACCTTCAAATGTGCAGCAATAGTTTTTTTTTTGGACAGCAATGGCTTCCTCCGCAGTGTCGTCCCACGAACTCCATATTTGTTCAATGTTTTTCTCAGGATTCTTCTTTACCTCATTGAGGATTCCTGCACAGTTCACCAGTTAAACTCATAGAGAATAACAACAACTTGCACTCATATTAACACCTGAGGGACAATTCAGAGTCGCATATTTTAAATATATGAATAAAGTTGTTTCAATTGAAATTGAATTGTCATCTCTTTCATGAAAAGTATTGTTTAGCACTAAAGTACCTTTTCAGCATTCACAATTATATCCAAACATATTTAAATTTCAGTTATGTTAAGGGTATGTATGTCACACCAAAAGACGGGTAGAGATTTTTTTTTTTAAAACAACATAAACTAGCTAGATGAACATACAAGAGTGTAAAAAAATTAAATTACATGTAACAAAACTGAAGTTCTGAGTTCAGTTGTCACAAATAAACTGAAGGACTTCTACCAAAATAAAACTTAGATTTTTTTCATTTATCTAACATTACTATAGGACATGAGGGCCACTGGCCAATTGATTTTACAATTTTTATGCCATGTTTTCTCAACTAAAAGTCAAAAAAGTATTATTAATCCTTAAAAGATTTTTTTTAAGTCTTGACGGGTGAAAACGATCTGATTTAAAATACTGAATTTTTCAAAAATATTTAAAATTTTTTGTTTTTTGCAACAAATTTATTGCTAAATTACAAAAGTAATGCTGACTACATAACACATTACATTTTTTATTTGATTTTAGCACTGTATTTTGTATAATAGCCCAAACTGAAATTAAAAGAATTATTAATATTCTTTGCAATGCAAACAAATCTGAAAGGTTTTCGGTTGTTTAACTGCAGCTGTGCTAACCGTAAGCTGCAGATATTCAGAAAAACAACAACGCATAATACTATCTTTAATGTATTAATATTTAAATTCATTTAAAAGTCAGTTAGATCTTTTTTTTTAGCAAACTCACTGTTCAGTTTGTGTAAGAAAGCTGTAGGACAAGGTTTTAGTGGAGCTTCTCAACGAGAACGTCTTCTTTAATCCGAAAATTACATCAGATGAAGACGAGCTGTAATGCAAAAGATTTTACCAGAAAATACAACGAAAGAAATAAACATTTGAAATACATTAATCTGAATGTTTGGGGGTTTTTTTTTCCCAACAGAAAATAAAGAACGTTGCAAATGCAAAAGTCAGAAAAATCATGAATCTACCTGAGCTTCTCCAGGTTTACTTTTGTGTTCCAACTTTGGACCCTTCAAAATAAAAGGCTCACCAGATAAGATATTTAAAGAAAATACGTTTATTATTCAATTTGATGTTTTTTGACCACATTATTTGGTCTGAACATTCTATAAATGACCACATGTTTTACACCTAAATTTAACAACTTTTCCAAGTCTTTAAATCATTTTTTTAACTATTATTTTTGTGCTAAAACCAGTAAAGGGTGGAAAAATACTTGCTTTGTCAGAGGTCTACACACCTGCTGGTGGTTAGCAACACCCGGCTGCAACTTCAGCTCTTCAGTTGTATAGAAGCAGTGAAGAGAACCTCACTATTGTCAACACTTTTTTTTTTTTTTTTTTTGTGCTTAATTTTTGTTTAACAAATTCAGGGAACTGGTCTGGAGAGGGTGTGTGTATGCGTTTGTGTATGCATTTGTGTGTGCACTCGTGTGCGTGTCTAGGTGTTGATTGGCTCGGCCCTGGCAGCTGCAGACAGAAATGGGGCCAAATTGGAGAAAGGGTGAATGGGCTTCAGTTCAATTGTTGTTAAAGGCCAAATTTCCTCAACACCACAATCTGCTCCAGTCAGCTCCCCGCTCCGCGAAAACAACCGCAACTGCACAGAACGTTCGATCACGGAGACCCGCTCACAATCTAAACCGTTCAAGCATTTATTTACTACTTCATAGCTGAATCCAAGAACCAAATCATTTGTTATTTGTTATTTGGTTATACAAATACCTTTTTTAAATTGATTTTATGCTTCAGAACAGAGAAAGAGAGCAGAGTTTGAATCCTTGTAATTACAGTTTGTATTTACTACCATTCATTTTTTATGAACTTTTAGGCATAACTTTATGATTGTTTCTGTTAAGTAATTAAATGTGCTACTTCAAATGGTTGCAGGTTATTGGGACATAAAGGAAAGATCGAGTTTGATGGCTTTTTTTGCTGAGATATGCATATATTTTAAACAAAATTTGTACTAATAAACCATAGCAAATGTACAAAATAATTATCAGATGGAGGGAATGTTTTTTTTTTATGGGTTTATTTAAAAAAAAAACAAAAAAAAACCCACGAGAAATATTAAAATAATATATGTAATCTGGATAGGATTTATAGATACAAGTTGATCTGAAAATAAAGAAAACTAGAAATGTTGCATTACCTGCAATAATGCTAATGTGAATGCGTTTTGCTGAATGCGGTCGCTGAAGATGCTGAAGCTGTTTGCTGAAGAAATTTATTTTAATAGCTGAATGTCGTGAACGTGCTGAACGTTTTGATACCAAAATTACAGAAATGACAGAAAATGCACAAAGAATCAGAAGAATTTCATGGAAAAAAAAAATCGCATTGTTGCTAAAATATTAGCTTAACTCCAAATTAGCGCAAAAAACTTCAGAAGATACCAAACTGGCTTAAAAAGCTAACACATAGATAAAATACTATTTGAAATTGGAAGTAGCCCGAAAAACCCCATTAGATGCCAAATCAGCCAAACACGTTAGCATTGTGCTAATACATTAGCTAAGCTCAAGAATAGCCCAAAAAACCTCATAAATTAGTCAAAAATAATAGCATGTTGCTAAAATCTTAGCTAAACTCAAAAATAGCCTTGAAAACCTCAGCAGCATTGATGTCTTTAACATGCTGGACGTTTTGATGTGCAAAACATTTGATGAAGAAACATTTTTTTTAGATTACGTAAAATCATAAAAAAGTGTAAAATTTATGTGAAATTTAGCAATACCAAAAGAAACAACATGAATTTCCTGAAAATGCTGAGAGTTCTTACTCGCATACATTTGAAAAATTCCCATCCATTTCAATGGGGCTGAAAAGTCACATAAATTGCAAAAAATCGTAAAAACCGTCAAGTTTACGAATACCAAAAATACGAGCGATAGTGTCCTTAAACGTCCTGAGATTTTTGATTCCAAGATTGCATAGGTTTCAAAGTGTGCAAACAATTTGATGAATTCCATGAAAAAATGGCAAAGATTACGAAAAATTGTAAAAAAAGAAATTGTGTAAAACTTTAAAATTTATGCGAAATTTAACAAAACCAAAAATAAAAACATGAATTTCCAGAGTATGCTGAATGTTTTGCAGGAATTTAAAAAAAACTCTCATGCATTTCAAAGGGGCTGAAAAGTAACTTAAAATGTGAAAAAAAAGTTTAAAAAAAAGGAAAAATACAAATGATGTCCTACACAAACTGAAAGTTTTAATACTAAGATTGCAGAAATAGCTGAAGGTGTGATTGAGTTTTTACGTGCCAAAAAGCGTACGGAAGAAAAATCCTCAGATCTCCATGTTCTCCTCAGAATCTTCCTCTCTGCTGGTGGAGGAAGATCAAGACTTGATCTGGTTTAATGATCTGCTCTGTTTGCAGAAGGTTCTCTCAGGTCTCTATAGGTTTCTTGTGGAGGAGATTCTATGAGGAATTCTTTTCCTGCAGACTCTAAATTCTTCCTTTCTATTATCAATGTCTTCCTCTCCTCCTCATCATTTTGCGCAGCAGCTGTGCGCCACACAATATGACAAAGCGTTCCATACCTGCACCTTCACTCCGCTGCGTGCACGCTTGCGCTTAGCGCAGCCGGACCCCATCGGGGTGACCGTTCTCATGTGTTTTGAAGAGAAAAAAGTCTGAAGGCAGTGAAAAAGACTTCAACCAACAGGTATGTGTGTAATCACAGTGTGTGTAGACAGGCCACGCCCATTCTAGTTTACTATTTAGACCTGGTTGTTTTAGGATGTTGCTTCCCTCTGTTGCCATCTTGTTTTGTCTCTAAACCCCCTCTTTTACCCCCTTTTTTTCTTTTCCATCCGGTCCAACAAAACAAAAACAAACATAATCAACATAAATAAAGTTAAGCTTGAAATACAACAGGGGTTTATACTCAATAAACCCCTGTTGTGACAGTAAAATCTGCCCAACACAAGAGGCTCTCAGCTTGTATCTGTTTGCTCAGCTGTTGGACAGGACAAGATAAAAAAAAAGAAAAATGTTCAAAATGTTCCCGAAATATTTAATTTAGCAGATTTCGCACACAGCATAAGTCATATCAAGCTCCTCACCCCAGGATCTGTAGCCCAAACATTTGCCTTCAGTGATGACGGGACAGGAAGAATCTCTTTTTTTCTTCTCACCATGTTGTAGCAAAGTGGGCAGAGAAAACAAACTATTGTAGCCATTTAGTGACAAACATTAGTAAGCTAGCAGGTTTGAGCCATTAAATAAAATATATTAATTGCAGGAATATGGAAAAAAAATTAAAATCGATTCTTGGATAGCTAGAACTGACACTTCTCTCCACTGTTTAACCTTCATTCCTCTCCTTTCCAGGGCAAAGCTCCACCTCTTCAGCTTCTTCTCCACCTGCTTCCTGTTCTAGCTACAAATCACAATGTCATCTGCAAACATCATAGTCCATTCCGATCCTGTCTAACCTGTCTGCCAGCAGGAAGTCCCACCCCAGCTCCTCTGTCACCCCTACAGCACACGTCCCCACTGTCTCACAGCCCTCATCCATGTCCAGCACTTCTCTGACACACTTCTCTTTCACTCCAGACTTCCTCATACAGTTCACCTCTGGGGACCCTGTCATGAGCTTTCTCCAGATCTACAAAGACTAAAAATAATGACATTAGAATTATTTTCAATCACAAATAGACATATTTTCACTCATACAGATAGAACATGACACGTTGAATCCATGAAAATATAATAATTGTCAAATAGAGTTTGATGAATGACTTGTAAGAGAGTTGGATGAAGCCAACATAAATAATTCCTCTATTGTTATGTTTTACTTCCTTTTTTTTAAAACGTTTTTGCCATAATCTGGTTTTATTTAGAATTATTTATAGTTTAACTATCCAAGTGCAAATGATTTAGTAAATCAAAAACAATTTATAATAATATCGTCTAACAAAAATGGAGCTTGTGTAATGTTATCATGAGACAAAGACAATTAAATTAATCCAGAATTCATAATTATCAGTATTGGTAATTTGTTTTAGTCTGTTCCTGTGATCAAGTTTATAGTTTTTTAATTTAAAATCAGTGTCCTTGTGAGCGCTGAACCGAGTTACAGATATGGTTATGATGTTAAATGAATGTACCGTGGTCTGTTGCAGATTTAGTTTTGTCCCCTACAACCAAACGAAATATTTGTTCAACATGTATTAAAATTGAAAATAACATCCAAACACAGACTTAAAATCAGACTTTTAAAGGTTGTCTGAGTGGAACCTGCTTTTATCTTGGCATAGACTTGAAGGGACATTCTTCACTGCACATCCAGATCCAGCCCCTGGGGTAATTATAATAAATAACAACTGCTATGATGTCTTCCAGTCCGGCTTCAGACAGAACCACAGCACTGAAACGGCTCTGACCAAAGTGACCAATGACATACGTTTGAATACACACAGTGGAAATATGTCAGTTCTAGTTTTACTGGATCTCAGTGCTGCGTTTGATACAGTCGACCACGCAATACTACTCAGACGACTGGAAAACTGGGTGGGTCTCACTGGGCCAGTACAAAACTGGTTCAAAACGTACTTAGAAAACAGGAAATATTTTGTGTCAATTGGTAACTTCACTTCTGAGCCAACAGAAATTACATGTGGAGTGCCCCAAGGCTCCATCCTGGGACCACTTCTATTTAACATCTACATGCTCCCACTGGCCCAGGTTATAAAGAACAACAACATTAGTTACCATAGCTATGCAGATGACACACAGATATATATTAGACTGACACCAGGAGACCGAGGCCCTGTACAGGCTCTTGGTAAATGTACTGAGGACATTAATGACTGGATGTGTCACAACTTACTTCAATTAAACAAAAACAAAACTGAGGTTATTGTCTTTGGGGCTAAAGAAAAAAGGTTAGACGTCACTACAGAGCTTCAATCTATTCAACTAAAAACTACCAACCAGGCCAGAAACTTGGGTGTAGTGATAGACACAGACTTAAATTTTGATAAACACATTAAGGCAGTCACTAAATCAGCCTATTATCATCTCAAAAATATCTCAAGGATTAAAGATTTGATGTCTAAGCAGGACCTGGAGAAACTAGTGCATGCTTTCATCTTTAGTCGACTTGATTACTGTAACAGTGTTTTTACAGGATTACCAAAAAAATCCATCAGGAAACTGCAGCTGATTCAGAACTCTGCTGCTCGGGTTCTCACAAGGACCAAGACAGTAGACCACATCAGTCCAGCTCTGAGGTCTTCACACTGGTTACCTGTCTCTCAGAGAATAGACTTTAAAGTTCTGTTACTGGTTTATAAAGCTTTGAATGGTTTAGCACCAAAATACATGACTGACCTCCTGACCCAGTATGTACCAGCCAGACCTCTCCGATCATCAGGATCCGGTCTTTTATCAGTTCCTAGAGTCAGAACTAAACATGGAGAAGCTGCATTCAGCTTCTATGCTCCACAGATCTGGAACAGACTTCCAGAAAACCTTAGATCTGCTGAAACACTCAGTGTATTTAAATCCAGGTTAAAGACTCACCTGTTCTCAGTTGCATTTGATTAATATGTATTCAAAAGTTTACGTCCGCACTTTTTATCTATGCTTGTTTTAAATTAAAATCTTTTTACTTTCTTTTAATTTTATTTTAATGATTTGAATAATGAATGACATTTTTACTATTTCTTTTGATTGTTTCTTTTAATGTTTTATGTAAAGCACTTTGAATTGTCTCTGTACATGAAATGTGCTATACAAATAAACTTTCCTTGCCTTGCCTATAAGATCATTTTACATTATTATTATTATTATTATTATTATTATCAACCGCCCGATGTTATCCCGTATAATTGTGACATGATATATTTTTGTGATGAAGAGGCTGAGACGTTTGGATCCATATGCAAAAGTTTTAATGAGCAAGGGCAAGACATGAGAGTAGTCAGATTCCAGGCAAAGGTCAAAACACAAAAGCAAGCAGAAGGTCGATAAGGAGGCAAGGGTCAAGGGTCAGCGAAAACTCAAAAACTGCTCAGACTGTAAGTAATACAAGAATTCACACTGGAGAGGATGCTGGAGTGGGTTTATATGCTGTGTGACCATGATTATGATGATGAACAGCTGAGAAGGAAGGAGTTCATGGCAGTGGCTGATGGGAGTAATAGTGAGGAGCGTGAGGAGTCACAACTGTGGCGAGGGCTCCCTCTGGTGGTTGGAGATGGTTGCTGGCGTCTGAACTGGGACAATTTTATGTAGAGCAAAATCATTTGGGATCTTTATATTTTTATTTTGTATGTAAAATGACATACAAAAAAATAAATTTGAACGTTTTTTTTCTTTTAACATTTACTTCATGTCTAGGCTGATGTTATTCCCGCGTATTTACATGTGACCAATATAGAAAGTGATGGTAAATCACTAATACGTGCAGCCAAGGTCGCATTGCTGCATTACCCGCATGCAACTTAAGTGTGTCCAAGGCTGGATTTTTTTCCTGGCCGCACGTTTTTAAAATTAAACTTAAACTCAAAGTCCTATTAACTGTCACGCTCCTAAATGTGTGAAATGTGTTCTCCACATTTGACCCATCCCCTGGTGGAGCCGTGAGCTGCAGAGACAGCCGACCTCAACCATAATCCTAACCTTAACCCCTTTCCCCTGGGTCTGTGCGACGAAGAAAAAAGTTTAGCAATGGTTTTCCAAAATAATGTGCTAATACACTTTCTTATTTCTAACTTGTATAATTTTGATTTAATCTGAAATATCAAATTATTATTATTCATATTTATGTTTTACGTTTTGAAAGTTTCAGCAATTTTTGTTTTTTTTTTATTTGTTTACGTGTCTCCTCTGAATCAAAATTTGCTCATTTAAGATCCTAAATGTTGTTTTTCCTGCTCATATGTGTGTTGATGCGTTTCTGGATGATCCAGACCAGCAAGTGGCTGCTTAACTTCTCATCTCAGTTATTTTTCATGGTAGGGAAGCGATCTAAAGCTGTATAATTATAAAACCCTTACAATTATGTCCTAACACATAACAATAAATATATTTATTAACTGAAAGACACATTTGGCATAATCTCTGATCTCCTTTTCTGATCTAAAAAAAATAAAGAATTCTTTTGGATGTTGATGGCTGAGCTTTCTGAAATAAGTTCCTACAGATATTGAGTGATTAGACTGATGATAGAATACAAACAACAGAGTTAAACGGTCCAAGAAATAATAACAGTCCAGCAGTTATAATAGAATTACCATCACTAAACAGCATTAATAATTACATGTGATTAAATTGATGCTGCATTTTATTTTATTTTATTTTATTTCTCCAAGCAAAAGTTAGGGGAAAAAAAAAAAAGATTTCACAAAAAGACAGTCAAGCTTAAAAAGATTTAATTTAATTTTTAAGGAGAAATGGTCTGCTTGAAAGAACTATTAGAACAGATTTCAATTGTTCAAAGGGCCAAAATCCAAAACACACTTTAGGTCGCGGGTTGAACAGGATAAACATTTATAAAACACTCTAAAATAAATTTTTAAATAGTAACTTTTTAACATAATTATGAACCAGATATATAGCATTACCTACGATAATGCTAGTGTGAATGCTGTAAACTGAATTTGACCACTGAAGACGCTAGTGCTGATAGCTGAAGATGCTGAAATTGAGAGCTAAAAACGCTGAAGCTGAAAATGCTAAAGTTGAGAGCTGAAATCACTGAAGCTAATAGCTAGCAAATATTAGCTAAATGCAAAATTAGCCCAAAAAAAAAAAAAAACAGGTTAGCCAAAACAGCTAGCATGTAGCTGAAAAATTACGTAAACTCCAAAATGGACAAAAAAAAGCAGAAAAAAGCCTAAATTAGCCAAAACAGCTAGCACGTAAATATTAGCCTAACTCCAAAACAGCCTAAAAAACTGAAAAAAGGTCTAAATTAGCCAAAACAGCTACCAAGCGCCTTACAAAAAACAGTTAAACTTCAAAATATCCTAGGAAATATAAAAAGACTTAATTTCGCAAAAACACCTAGCATGCATCTTGAATATTAGCTAAACTTCAAAATAGCCTAAAAATCGTGGTAAATACCAAAATAGTCCAAAAAGCTAGCAGAATTACAATTTTTAAGAATTTAAAACTATAACTTTTTAACATAATTATGAATAATAAAAAGGCAGAAATATATTTTTAGAATAAATCAATTTAAACGATAAATAACAAAATATTTTACTCTCCATAAAGATAGATATTTGTCAAAATTAAATTAAGTTAGAAATAAGTGCAAGATACCAGCTGGCCATTAATAACAATAAAATAAAAGGATCCAGAGGGCCGCATATAAGTTCCGGATCCGGCCCCCGGGCCTTGACTTTGACACGTGTGTTCCAGAAGTACTTTATCCAAGGAGTTGCATTTATTTATTTATTTGTTTTTAAACATTCATCCATATTTACAAAATCTTAATATTCAAATATCACTTATAAGTTTGCAGCAGAATGCTAATGATGAATTCGCAATAATATGAAATAATTATTTAAAAAAAAAAATCACAAATTGTTGTCCATATTATTTATTCATTTGCAGCTTCCCTACTTTGAAGAAAAAATTACAGAACTATACCATTGTTTTATGTTTTTAAAAGAAAAAAAAGGAAATCTTTATTTGTCTAATTTTTACGTTTTTTAAATTATTTTGTTTTACATCCAATTTTTTTGTTTATATTACAACAATATTACTATAAACTACAATATGTTCAACTTAAAGTAGAAAAATTAAACAAACTTTTCATTTAATGTATTCTGCTAAAATCTAAAGGTAGTTTTCAACCTTGTGTGAGTGAAACATAACAGAATCATTGGCGGTGCAGCTTTAGATCAACCACACCCTTTCTCATGTTGCAGCAGAGCATTACAGCTCTTTTTAAAATCTCATTTTCCCATAATATACTCTGAAAGCAGAGTTGCTGAGCTGCCCAGCCTCCCAGTGAGCATAAAAGAAAAAATACAATAGCCGTGTATTTGTCCAGCCGTGCATGTCATTTTATGAGTGCTATTCCTCAGTTTAGGATCTAAAGTTAGGATCCATCAAAATAGAAATTAAGTTGACACAAAATTACTGTTGTCAACAAATAAATAAAATAAAAGTCCTTTGCTTTATTTCGACAGTTCAGGCGTCCATGGCGTGCGTTAAAACAGGTCGTTGGGTAGTATCCTACTGATACCATGGTCACTGACAAAAGAAATAAATGTTCCGTTGTTTTTTAGTACTTTATTGTTGCTAGTTTTCTTGGTTTGGATCACTTTTTCGCCAAAAGTGGACTATTTGATATGATATTGTACATTTTACCTGGTAAAACATAAACTAAAGTGGGATTAATCAGATTTTTTTGTTGTAATCAATCGACAGCACTAATTAAAAATAAACATTCTAAATGTAGAGTTTTGTTTGTGATTTCATATGGTGAAAATTTGCAGATAATATGTGAAAAAAACAAAACCATTTTTTTGTGCGATTAATCGTGATTAATTTTTTCCAGGTTTGCGATTAATTTTTTGAAAATCAATTTCTGGCCTTAACACACACACACACACACACATATATGGTTTAACGTATAACTATATATATTTATAGCATATATAAGTATCCGTATCACAAGGCTCCTTAGGAAGAAACGCTGTATTTATAGTAATATTCATGTAGTAGTTATACAAATAGTATACAACTATATGCTATGTACATATGTGTAATATACTTGTATATTACTACAACAACAGTGAATCTTCACAAGTATATATACTAAAAACTTTCTTATACAAATGGCGGTATTTAATTATTGTTTATTTCTTTCCCTTTTTGAACACTTTAGATAACTAGGTTCAAAAGTAAACTAATTAAATGTGGAAAAACATAAGTTTTAGCACTAATAGACGAATTTAAAAAGGGCTAAAATAAAACTACAACTATTTAAAATAAATAAAGTAAATAACAAACATGTATATCATATTAAAAAGGTTTTTCAGTTAATCCAAAATGCAGTAATTCTGATTTAAAACAATCTTATTTTTCACATTTATTAGCCGGATTTTCCCTTTTAGTACAAAGTTGGCTTCGCCTTTTCCAGATCCACTTCTGCTGCCTGTCAGTTGATCCGGACTCCACAGCAGCAGATGACAACAACAAAAACACTCGGCTCCACTGAGAGGGTGTTAGCCCAGTTAGCCGCGCGACACAAACTAATTCTGTTTCAGTGTCACGTAGTTATGAACACAATGCAGGGAGCGGGGGGTTATTAGGAGAACGTTTGAGCCGTCGGCGTAGAAATGCTTGACAGGTACTCTTGTTTAAGTTAGACCCGCTAACGTTAGCCCCGCGAGCTCTATGTATGTCAACCTTAAACGGGTTAGCTAGCTAGCTCCCGTGCTAGCTTGTTAGCTAGCCTGCTCGCCCAAGAGGAGACGAGAACCGAAATGCGGGGAAAGTGAGGTAAGGCGATACATATATGTTACTTTGCGGTGCCAACACGAAATTAAAAACGTTTTGAGTTATATATCGTATAGAATGGGCTGGACTATCGGGAACATTTGTCATATTCTTCGACATTGTACATTTCTTTCCTAATTAACCCGACAGCAGTGCTAGCTAAAGGCAAGTTAGCCAAACAGAACGGGTTATTATTGACAGTGTAGCTTGTTAGTAGCTGTAAGTGGCCACTTGTTTGGCACCAGAACCTTAACCAAACAAAGACCTCCATGTTACTGCTATTAAATGTTGTGTTAACATTCCTATTAAGTAAACCAGAATTACAGGAGGCCGCCAGCCGCTTAAACTGCTGCTACTATTTTATTTAAACACACTAACACACATTTGTTTTATGATTTGAGTGCCTTTTATTACAGTTAGGGTATAGTATATAATCCAATAGCTAAAATGTCATATTTGATGACTTTCAGGTGTAAAAAAGTATATTTCTGTCAGCTTTGAAAGTTCTTTATTCAGTAAACTTAAGAGAGAACTGATGTTTATGGATAAATGCTTTTATGTCACAGTGACTCAGCTGCTGAGTAGTTTGACACAAACACACAGTACCTTTTTGTGGTATTTTTATTCTAACCTTTCAGTCACAACACAATTTGGATCTAAAATAAAACTAGCAACAAAAAGAAACAATCTTTGAATTTTCTCTTTCTATTCACTGTAAAAACTGTTCAATAAACTCCCTTTATTATTAGTTTATTATTTCATTTATGATCTTATAAGGAAGTTAATTATTAAAAAAAAAACAAAACTTAACACGAAATCAATTTAAGATCAGAGGAAATTCTGATTCAGAACTTTGAGAAATTAGTTGAAAAACAAACCTTTATTGACAATTCAGAATTGAACAATGTGTTCTGCTCTTTGTCATTAAGTGTTTCAACGTTTTGCTACACCAATACTATTTTCTTCTTATTAATGAATCAACAGTTTACAAAACACAGCCGCATATTTGATCAAACTGATTAGCAAACTAGTTTTTTCTTGAAACTAGTTATCTGTGTCAAATATCTTTTGGTTCTTTCACTTTTCTTTTCTTTTCTTTGCTGTACTGAGCTCCTCTAGTCTGACTGAGAATTAAATTCAGGAGTGAGGGTGTACTAGTTATTTTTCCTCGATTACATAATAATTCAAAGACCCACTCCAGTGAAAATCATATATTTTGAAGTTTTTAATATTTGTTAGCATTTTTTTCCCCATTAAATAAAGCTTAAAATTGCTTTTTTTTTAATTACTCAAATCATTGTGAATAAGGAAGAGATGAAAAAATGTTTTTTTGAGAACGTTTTTTTTTTGTTGAGTAAAATCAAAGATCGGCTCTAAACTGTGCATCTGGATATCTCCGATATAGACCCTTTTTACGTGATGTCACACATTGTTTATGCTTTAGAGCGGCAAAGCTGACAGCTGAGCGCAGTTTAAAGCAGTTTTACGTAAATTATAAAGGGTAACCTAACCAATTGTAACCAAAATTTGTACATATTTATTTTATAAATGTCCTACCTGGTTGTATTTGTTTTCCCATCTTAGACTGGAGCAGTGAATGCTGTTTAATTATGAAGACAAATGTGATTTTATTCTTTTAATCTGTACTAATGCTAACGCTAGCATTAGCTTTGGCTACGAGACGTGGAGCTGCAGAAGATCTTTTCTCACCAGTTAAATGTTTCCTAAATTTCCATTCTCACAAAATCCTTGTAAACAGAGAAAAAGTCAGACAATTCCAGCGTGTTTGATATTAAAGTCAAACTTATTACTGTTGTAATGTTTTCTACTGCGGTCAGTGAGCTGCTGTTAGCTCAGCCGCGGTTCTAACGTCGCTCCTCTTTGTTTTTTGCTCATAACTGTGTCGGATCTGTGGGAAAATAAAGGTAAAAAATTATCAAATTAATTGAAAACTGTTGCCAAAATATGACAGTGAATATTTCCATGTAATGTTATAAAATACGTTCGCCCAGAGATTCTTTTTTTTTTTTTTTTTTTTTTACTTGGGCGCTCTTATTTTGAAATTTGAAACTATGTGGCTCAATAGCTCTTAACATTTTTTCTGATCCAAACCATTCCTGTTTTTACAACTATCCCCTAAAATATCCCGAGGAACAACAAGTACATTTATCCTGGGAAGTGATTAAAATCCGTTCAGACATGGATCAATGTGAGTCTTTGCTGGAGGTATTAAATGTGGCCAACATGAATTTCTATCGGCTTTTGTGCTGATTGCACTTAAAATACGTGGAACTGACAACAGCCAAAATAGAACCCGTTAGAATAATATCTGCTCAAATGAAAAGTCAATATTTTGAATAAAATAGGTTTATTCAAATTCATATTTTGAGTTGTGAACGATCTTAGGAAATGAAACTACAGTTCAGCAGGATTTTCATAGAACAAATATTGTACATTTTTCTGTTGAAGTCGGTAAGGTTTCCTTTTATTATTCATGTGAAATTGCTGTAAACAGCTGTCAGCTTTGCTGTTCTAAATGCAAACACTAGAAGTAACTATTTGCTTTTTCGGCCCTGCCGCCATTTCACGTGTCCGTGAAAAGGGTCTAGTGCTCGCCACTTTTGTTGCACTGTTGCAAGTAAACAAAGGGTTGATGGGAAATGAGGCGGGCTCACTCTGTGCCCACAACTCAGAAGTGAATTCCTGATAAACTACTGCCGCTCTACACAAACTATGTCCTAGGAAACATTATATAATTATTTGTTTTGGCTAAAAATGGCATAATCATGTTTAAAAGTCTTCTAGGAACATTTTAAAAACGGATGAAAAGATGATATAACTGGGGCTTTTTTTTTTTTTTTTTTTTTTTTAAGGATGTTTCCATGTTTGTTTTCCAGGAGATGGCGTTCTCTGACTAAATGAGCAAGATAAGCAAGTTTGGAGAACTCTGGGAGATTCACCATGAAGTTGTATGTGTTCCAAGTCAACAACGGCAGCACGTTGACATTTGACACTGACCTCGCTGTCCAAACGTAAGAAATCTGGTTTTTTTTAAAGAAAATAACTCCTAGAACTCTTTAATAATCTAAACTCATTCTTTCTTCCATCTCAGTGTACATCAGCTCAAACATGCCATCCAAGCCAAATATAAAATCGCAATTCAGCATCAAGTCCTTGTTGTCAACGGAGGGGAATGCATGGCTGTGGACCGGCGAGTCTGCAGCTACAGTGCTGGCACTGTACGTTCGTCTCCTCCATCAATCTCCATCAGACTGTTCGCTTCCAGCTCACATCTTCTGTTTTCTGGTCTTCAGGAAACCAACCCCATATTCCTGTTCAACAAAGAGATGATCCTGTCTGATCGAGACCCAACAATCCCCAAAACCACCTTCTCCATCGAGAGTGAGATTCAGGTCAAAGTGGAGGAGTCACTACTGATGCCAGCTGTCTTTCACACTGTTGCCTCCAGAACACAACTCGCCCTGGTAGTTATCTGTTCCACTCCTTTCTTAATTATGTGTTTGGAAGGTTTACCTAATCTTCTGGTTATAGTTTGCTCTGCTAAAGCAGATAAACAGGAGGTTCTACTGTTTAGCTTTCTTAACAGTTTTTACCTGAGGAGGTAAAAATACAATAAAATCACACACAGTGAGGAGCAAAAAATGTGCTTAAAATCTTATAAGTGTTTGATTTTCTCAAAGTTAAAATATATAAGTATTCTTTACTTTACAGTTTTTTCAGATTTTAGGTTTTTGAACATGAAAGTTCTTTTTTTTTTTTACTAAAACATTGTTCCAAGTTATTTAAAATCGACATATTTTCTCTAGAAGTTTTTATTTATAACAAATAATCTAAACAGCTGTTTAAAAATTCAAAGGACTCCAGTTACGTGAATGAATGTAAAAACTCAATTACACTTTCACCAATTTCCACAATCTTAGTATTGAAATGTTTAGCTCATCAAGGAAATTCTCACTCGTACTTTTGATATTTTTAAACTTGACGGTTTTTACGGTTTTACTCAATTTATGCAATTTTTCAGCGCCATTGAAATGAATAGGAATTTGTCAAATTTTTTCAATTTCTACATTTAAAAACATTCAGCATCTAGAATAGAATAGAATAGAATAGAATAGAATAGAAAAGAAAAGAAAATACTTTATTAATCCCTTTGGAAGTCCTCAGGAAAATTCAGGATCTAAAAAAATCTACAGGACATTCATTCTCGTACTTTTGGTATTGTTAAATTTAATGTAAATTATTATATTTTACGCAATTCTTATATGATTTTATGCAATTTTTGCTTTTTTCC
This sequence comes from Oryzias javanicus, assembly GCA_003999625.1. Classification (NCBI taxonomy): domain Eukaryota; kingdom Metazoa; phylum Chordata; class Actinopteri; order Beloniformes; family Adrianichthyidae; genus Oryzias; species Oryzias javanicus. The sequence goes on along the minus strand of CM012453.1, from coordinate 31,529,321 downwards.
CCATGCAGTTCATCAAATTTTTTGCACATTTTGGATCCTTTGCAATATTAGCATCACAACATTCATCATGTTCAGGACATCAATGCAACTGAGATTTTTTTTTTTGGAACTTTTTATTTTCATTTTTTCAGACAACACAAACAAAACAAACAATACAGACAGAGCAAACGACACAAACAAAACATTCCCAATGACGAGATTTGTTCAACAGTGTATCCACAATTATGAGAGTATGTCACCAGACAGGGCTATTAAAGCATAACAGGCAGGAAATATTTAAATAGAGTAGATATATAAACAGAGTTACATAAAAGAAAAAAAAAAAAAAAAAAAAAAAAAAAAACCCACATAAAACAGTTCATAACCCAAAATAAATTTTAACCATGTGCCATCTTTGTTCAAAAACATTCATTTTTATTTGTAAGGATGCTGTCATTTTTTCCATTGTATAAACTTGTTTTACTCTCTGTTTCCATTCATTTACCGAGGGTGGTATAATATTTTTCCAATTGGCAGTTATACTTTTCTTAGCAACCAAAATTAATATATGCAAAATATATGCTAAATCTGCATGAAAGTCAGGAGGTATATAACCAAGTAAATAAAACAGAGGATTATCAGGAATCTCTCGTTTTACAATGTTCTTAATTTCAACTGAGATTTTTAAGGCTAATTAAAAGTTTAGCTAATACTTTAGCAACATTGAATTGAACTTTATTCATATCCCAAAGGATAAATTTATCTGTTATGAAACCACAAAATGTCAGAAAGTTGAGATAAATAATTACAAGTAATACATAAAAAAAAATTAATAATATAGGATATTGACAAGTAATATAGCATATTAATGTTATACACATATAGATATTAATATAAATACACATACCCCTACACGTTGCAAACACAAATATTCTTATAAATATATAATTCACACACACACACATATCTACAATATATACATGTAAACTAGTGTTATGTTAAACAGCAGGGATGTACAGTCTGATGTCTGTGCAGAGGAATGATCTACGGTGGCGCTCGACATGCTAACGTTTTTGGCTAATTTGGCATCTAATGAGGTTTTTTAGGTTAATCCTGAGTTAAGGTAGTATTTTAACATCGTGCTAGCTTTTCTCACTACTTTGGTATTTAATGAGGTTTAAGAGCAAATTTAAAGTGAAGCTAGTATTTTAGCAATGTGTTAGCTTTTTGACTAATTTGACATCTACTGAGGTTTATTTCAGCTAATTCTGCATTAAGCTAGAGTTTTAGCAATGTATTAGCTTTTATGGGTAATTTGGCATCTATTAAATTTTTTTTTGGCAAATTTAGAGTTAAGATAGCAACATTGCATTTTTGCATCTATTTTTTCTTTAAATTATGCTAGTTTGGTATTAAAACATTCTGCACATTCATGACATTCAGCAATTAAAATACATTTCTGTAGAAAAAAGCATTCACACTAGCATAATCACAGGTAATGTATCTTTTCTAGTTAATTTTTTTTTAGAAATAATGGGTGAAATCATTATAATAGCTTGTAATTTATGCACATAAATTAGAATTATCATATTAATCTTTAGTCTTTGTTAAGATCTTAATGTCGTTTAATTATTTTTGTCTAGTTATCAGTTTTGTTATTCATTTCTTGCTCTGACGTTGACAGACGAACATCTTTTTTGAACTTTTGCAGGAAATGTTTGAAGTTGCCAACAAGCTCTGCTCGTTCTGTGAACGTTTGGTTCACGATGAACATCTCCAACATCAAGGCTGGGCTGCTATCATGGCGAACCTGGACGACTGCACTCTGTCGTACCAGAGGTTACTCGCCAAATTCAACACCTCTTACACCAATTATCAACACGACCTGGAGGAAATCAAAGTGAAACTCTCAAAGTGAGCCTCATCTCTATTTTTTTTAATGGGTTTGAGCCTGGTGAAGAGCGTATTACTCAATGGCCTCTGAATATGAATTGATGTCGTATTGTCAACCTTTTCCACGATTGCAGGTTGGGGACGGCTGTCTCGGTGATGGCCCGGATACCGCTGCTGGAGTGTTTGACTCGACACAGTTACAAAGAGAGCATGGAGAAGTCCACTTCCAGCCCCGGCAGGGATTCGGACGAAACGGAAGAAGAGAAGTCCACCGACTCTGTGCTCTGCACCGCTCGAGGCCGGACGCCCCACAAGTCCCCCTCCGCCCTGTCCGCCTCTGGATTGGCTGCAGAAGAGCCGCACGGAGACCAGGCGACAAGCGAAATGGCCGACAGCGGCGAGCTGAAAGCGGCGCTGCTGGACGACAGCACTCCCGAGCTCACCAACCAGCCTTTGTTCAACGTCACACTACTGGACTGGATTAATGTCCAAGACCGGCCCAACGACGTGGAAGCCGTTGTGAGGAAATGCTTCGACTCCATCAACAGGGTAAGATGGACTGAACTTCTCGCTGAGAAGACGATGGATTTACTGACATCTTGTGTCTTCCAGCTGGACCCGCGCATCATTCAACCCTTCCTGGCAGATTGCTGTGAAACTATTGCGAAGTTGGATAATCAAAACATGAAAGCCATCAAAGGGCTTGAAGACCGATTGTACGCTCTGGATCAGATGATCGCGAGCTGCAAGAAGCTGGTGAATGAACAGAAGGAACTTGCTCAGGTAAAAAATATATACGTTTATTAAATCTGGCTGTGTGGTGGTTTTCTCAAGGGGTGATGCCTCACGATTCAAACTGATTACGATTCAGGAGGCATGAATTCAATCATGAGACAATTATCAATGCATCCTATATCTGCTTTTTTAGAAAGGCTTTCTCTTTACCACAAGACCGATATTACTTACTCTTCTTCACCAAATTTCATTTTTAAGTAAATGTTGATGTTTGTTTTTAATTTGTCTAATTTTTAAACTCTCTTCCTTCTTTTATTGTGAAGCACTTTGGCCTGCTATAAGCAGTTGTAAAGTGCTATAGAAATAAAGTTTCTATTCTGTTCTATTCTATTTTAAAAAGAAGTTCCATAAACTTGTTAAGATTGTGAAAATTCTGACATTAATTTTTATTTTTTCTGGTAATCAAAAGTCTGTCTCAGCATCAAAAAAAAGAAAAAATGTCCATGAACTGAACAACGTAAAACAGAAGTCTTCAACCTGCGGCTCTTTTTCTCTTCCATTGTGGCTCTTTGGTTCAAGAAAAAATATATTTTTTACTTTTTAAAAAGTAGAGTAAAAAATAAAGAAAACTAACTCAAACTTTTTTCTAACCATGTGACCCAGGGTGCATTTTATTTTGAAAAGACACACGACTGTGAACCTCTGTCAAAAGTTACAAACTGTCTCACATCTATTAAAAAAAAGGATATTTTTTCTTTGTTTATGTTTTATTTCTGCAAAAAAATAGTTCATTCATATTTATTATCGTAGTAACAAAAACAAAAATGAATCTTTTATTTTTCTAGAGGATGAATTGAGACTTTATGGTTTCTATTGAGTTGTCAGTAAGAAATTGACCTAATTGGCTCTTTAAGCATTAAAAGTTAAAGACCGCTGACCTAAAATTACAAAACGTTACTTTTTATCATTAGACCTGAAGAAAAAGTTATTACTGAACATCTTTTTGAACAGTGTTTAAACAAAAGGCAAATAAGGTTCTTTTTTTTCCTCCCAGAAATAAAATTATACTTAAGGTCTTCAAATAGTGCTGGGTGATAAATTTGTATATGATGATATAAATAATTTTATATCACAATAATGATTTACCTCAATAAAGTATTTTAAAAAGTTGACAAAAATGTAATTAATTACTTTTCTCTGACTTTATTTTTTCAAGTAAGATGTAACTGGATCATAACAACAGACTTTCTTTTTTAATGCACAACAGTTTTAAGTTTCTTAATAAATAAACACATTTTTGGCAAAATAAAAGTTCAGCAATAAAAACAAAAGAAGAGAAATGTCACTATAGACACTTTTCTATCGCCCACACAGCTTGTGCCGTCACATCGCCCAGCAGTATTACCTTCAAGTATGGAGAACAAATGTCTAACATCAATTAACAAACAAAAAAAAACATTTTAATTGACCATTAAATGAAGTTATAAGTTCTTGTGTAGGAACAGAAGCCGATCCGCTTGCTTAGATAATGCACGGAGCACTCATTATATCTGTACTATATATAGAAAAAATACTCAGCTAAAGTATTTGTTCCTGGAAGTATCTCTTAATCAAACAGACTTTTAGCCAAGTCCACTTTTTAAAAGCCAAGATGCTTCAAAACGGTCGCTTTAATGGGAACTTATGGGGTCCAGATGACTCGCCCCTCACGTTGATGTGTGATTCCTCCAATGACAAATGTTTTTATCGTCATAAAGTGGGGTCCAGATGACCCCACTTTTACTGCAGACATACCTGGGATAGCACAAGGGTTACATGATGATGAGATCTGGAGGGTCAGCCGTGTTTGTGTGCTCTTCATAATGTCTGAATAAATCATTCTCTCTCTTTAGTTCTGCTGGTTACTTTTACTTGAAATCATATTCATTTTTTGCTTATTTAAATTTATGAAGTGATTCAAATTTGTTTTTTTGGTCATAATTGATGCATCTAATAATTCCTTTTTTTTTCTCCGGGCTCTTTGACTTCCTCCCACAGTCCAAAAACACGCTTGATGGATACATTGTTAACTATAAATCTGTTTTTTAAACTTTTTTGAGCCGTGTTGCACTTTTTTCCTTGATGTAAATCCCAACCAAAAATGCCACAAAAAAAAACTCATCTGTATTGATGAAGTTTCTCCACAATCTCAGTTTATTGTAATTACAAAGGACAATAATAAGGGACAAAAAGCTTAAAGTTGCAGCAGTTTTTTTAGTTTACGCCAAAGCAACTTCAATTTTTCAACAATGATGTAATGACAGCATTCTGGTTGAATTTACACAAAAAAGAACTATATAATATTCATGTTCATTCAAGTTTTTCTTTTGTCTAATTAGGAAAAAAAACTTTAATGGAAATTTAATTTCAATTGAATAAAATTCTTTTCAATTTAGTTTAATTGGGCATTAAATCGTATCTTACTACATTTTTTTTAAACCTCAACTTTTTCAAAGGTGTTTAAAGTCTTAAATCGTCTGTTCCATGTTTGCATTCGTTCTGCTTCACGACAACGAACAGCAGCGCAGTAAGAGATGCTGTCACTTTAACCCGATGCATCATGGGAGATGTAGTGTTAACAGTGGCGCTGAAGCTGAACAGACTCGCAGCTTGAACCCCTTAACGCCTACATTTATTTACATCTCTGAAACAAGATATTCACTTATGTTTTTGCTTTTAATTAAATGCTACATTTAGGTAATTTTATAGCTAATTTGCATATTTGAGACAACAGACGTTAAGGGGTTAACTTTTATTACTTTATGCACTTTTACAACAGATCCCGTGGGAATCAACACAATCTTGAGCTGCTATTTTTGTTGGAGCTGAGAAACTTTGAGCCAGGAAGTGAGGACATCTGATTGGTCAGACTATTGCTCAAACCTCCAAGAATGATTGGAGGAGAGAGTTTAAGGGGCGGGGCTTTTTAAAAACAGCCATTGTCTTTTTTTTTTTTAATTTTATTTTTTTTTATCAATCTCTTTAATAGAATCAAATAAACGCAAATAAAAAGTATTTTATGATTTTTCACATCCTAACTACTCATGGTTTTATCAGGGTCTTTTTGGATCAAACACAGAGCAGATAAATGATTTTAGATCTGACTTAGACCTGACCATTTCCCAGTACTGCCTCCAGGTGTGAGTGTAGCCCTAGATTAGACTCGGACCTGTGCAGGGCGTACCCCGCCTTCGCCCAACAGCAGTTGGGTCGGCTTCAGTGACCCCGAGACCCTGAATGACTCATTTAATAAATTAAAAAAAAAATAATAATTCCGTCTACATGTTTCTGCTTACAGGGATTTCTGGCAAATCAGAAACGAGCCGAAAACCTGAAGGACACGTCCGTTCTGCCTGACTTGTGTCTGAGTCACACCAACCAGCTGATGATCATGCTGAACAACCACAGGAAGCTGCTGGACATTAAGAAGAAGTGCACCACCGCCAAGCAAGAGCTGGCAAACAACCTTCAAGTCAGACTCAAGTAAAAGCGAAAATCCTCCCTTTTCAAACTCTCTCTTCACGCCGTGCATCATTTTAGACTCATAACGGTGGTTGTGTTTCTCAGATGGTGCTGCTACGTGATGCTTCACGCTGACCAGGACGCAGAAAAGCTCCAGGCGCTGCTGAGGCTGCTGACGGAGCTGATGGAGAGAGTGAGGGTGGTGGAGGCCCTCAGCACCGTGCCTCAGATGTACTGCTTGGCCGTGGTGGAAGTCGTCAGGAGGAAAATGTTTATGCGTCACTACAGAGCGGTTAGTGCTGGAATGGGTTTCATTTTTGGCGGGCGCTCGTTCAAATCAAAATCAAAAAAGTCTGAAGCCGAGTTTTCCAGCAGGAGGGTTAGAAGAAGAAACGGGCTGCCATCAGAATAAGTCGTGGTTTTTTTTTTTTTTTCTCTAGTGGTTTTACAATATAATGCAGCCCAGAATAGCTCCTATTAAAGCAGAAATACAGCTTCTCCCTGCTCCCCCCCTCCCTAAATTAAACCACACTATGTGTGTCATTAAGGCTTCAGGCTTCACGTTTGTGCTGTAAACTCACCTCTAAATTTAAGCAATTCTGAGTCAAAGTTTACATCTCTGGGCTATTTTGACAATAATGTTAACTGAGAGCAAATGACTAACTCACTGTGTGTGTGTGGGGGGGGCATTACTGGAGCCACAGACAATCTGACAAAGCTACAGTACGATGTTCACCTTTCACAGTTTCACACATTTTTTCAGAGACATTTGACATTCTATTGTGTATTTTTGTGTTCTGCGTCCTGATTGGTTGTTGGCCTTGTCAATCAATCTCTGTCTCCTCTACAGAATATGTTCAGCTTGCCAAATATTCATAAATCTCCAATCTTTTTTTCATTCCAAAAAAAAACAAATTTTCTTCAACTGTTTGAACTTTGAGAGTTTAAACACGAAACGAAAATGTGAAAATGTTTGTTTGACAAAAGTATAAGGAGTTTTGTTGCCTTAGAACATCTATGATTGCTGTAAAAGTAAAGAGTACTACTTTGAGTATTTCACCTACCACAAGATATTTTAGAAGACGATAGATTTTGTTTTTCAAAATGACTTCTTTTGATCCACATATCCTCCTGATTGTGTTTATTTAGGATTTTTTTAAATCATGTTTTTGGTAACACTTGAGAAATAGAATTGTACTCTGTGGATTGTAGAACTTCATAGTTTCTCGGTTCCTCACAGTCGTTTCACTTTTTTTCATTTTACTTATTTATGTTAACTAAACGGGACATTTGAAAAAATCTAAGAAAAAAAGCAAAGTTTGAGAATTCTGTGAGTATTTTAAGAAGTTTGTCCCCTTGAGCCCTGCAGCTTGTTTGACCCGTTTTACACCCGACCATCAGCTACAGCATTTTACATTCTTTTCAACGTATTAGCAATACATAATCGAATGTTTTAATAAGTACCAGCTAAGGCTGCTGAAATTGATTGTTAAAGACCTGATAGATAGCTAAATCTGAAGCACATCGATTGCAGCTAAACTGGATTGTAGATGCCAAATAAGCTTAACCCATCATTAGCTTTAAACTAATTAAAAACTGGATATTTAGCATTACCTACAATAATGCTAGAGTGAATGCTGTAACCTGAAGATGCTAGTGCTGATAGCTAAGGCTGCTGAAATTGATTGTTAAAGACGCTGAAGTTAATAGCTGAAAATGCTGAAGCACATCCGATAGCCAGCTAAAATATTAGTTAAATGCCAAATAAGCCTAAAAAAAACGGAAAAGCCTAAGTTATCCAAAACAGATAGCATGCAGCTGAAATATTAGCTAAACTCCAAATCAGCCTTAAAAACTATAAAAAATCCTAGATTAGCCAAATATAACTCGCATGTAGCTGAAATATAAGCTGAACCCAGAATTAGCCTTAAAAACTGATAAAAGCCTAAATCAGTCAAAATAGCTAGCATGTAGCTGAAATAGTAGCTTTACTCCAAATTAGCCTTAAAAAAGGAAAAAATCCTAAATTAGCCGAAATAGCTACTATGTAGCTGAAATATTAGCTAAACTTCAAACGGTCAAAGATTTCTGGTGGGTGTCACCAGCAACATCTCTGGTGTTAAAGGGTTAAAGTCTTTGGTGAAAAGTGTGAAGAGACCAAACCTGAAGGAGAAATTAAAAACTACTCACAAATGTCACAGTTGCACTCCATGTTATGAAGAGCAAAAATGATTATGTAAACAAATTTGATTGTGGATGACAATTTATAGAATTTACATGTGAAAAAAGGACATATTGACATATTATGCTAACTTTTTTACATTTATATATTGTGAATTATTGAAGTTATTGGAAGAAGACATAAAGGGAACGGATTAAATAAGCATTAACTTCTGCCTTTTCAAACATGTATTTATTCAACTTTGTGACTTTTCTTTTATAAAAGGTGAATGCATTGATTTTTTTAGTAATGTTTTACATGTTTGAAATGAATCTACTGCTAAAAAAAGAAAAATGAAATATTCTCCTGAGAACTTGTCATTATCAGTAGTCAAACTGTCAGTTTTGATTGTTGTGCATTTCGTTTGTTTTCTTCCTAGTGGGCCAACGCTCTGGTGAAGGACGGGAAACGTCTGTACGAGGCAGAAAAGTTCAAAAGGGAATCCTTCGGGAAACTCTTCAGTAAGATTTCCTAAAACTTCAAACTCCACTGATAACATGTAGGAAGACAGAAGAGCCTGTAAAGATATAACTTATATTTGAAACCTTTATTTTTCAGGAAAGTCTTTCCTTCGAAATCGTCTGTTTCGAGGGCTCGACTCGTGGCCTCCGACATCTTTCTGTGTAAGTTTGAGGTCCAGACACTCTTCTAGATGAACCCATGAAATGTGGATTCATGGTCTTCAGGGGTTGAAATATCCTATATGCATCTGGAATCTATGCATTTAAAAAAAATGTCAATCACGAGACACTAAACCAGTACAACTTATCATATTTTCTCCACTTTAGGTCGCAGTAACCAAAAAATGCATAATATTGTCGAAAAAAACCCATTTATATGTCACACCTGAGTATTATGGATTCTCGAAAGAGCCAAAATGAAATGTATACACCATTAAATAAATAAATAAATGTCATGAAATACTTAAATGTGCTATTTTAATATTTTAATGCCACATTTATTTATTTATTTAATGGTGTATATATTTATTTAATTTTGGCTCTTTCGAGTCTCCATAGAGTATAGGTCGCAGAAAAGCTGAAAAGCCCAGAGTATGACGTGGTGGAGCTTCTTCTTCTGTTTTAATGTCAGTGGCAAATACGGATGCACAGTGCCCTCTGGTGGTTTTAGTGGTAAATAACTATTTACTTTTTAAAAAATCACAGTCGCACCATCTATGAGGTCATATCAGGATCAGCTTAAATTGAACGAAGAAACAGATTAAAAACTTGAAAAATAGACATTGTAACAGAAAAAAAATCAACATTTCAAAACAAGACATTATAAATTTGAAAAAAAAAATGTTTTGAAAATTTGAAAAAAAAGGAAGCTGAAATAAATCTTGAAATTTTGAAAAAAGATGAAAATGTTGAAAAAAATTGTGAAAACTTGAAATAAATCTTGAAAATTTGAAAAGAATAATGAAAACTCGAATAAAAAAATTTGAATGTAAATATGACTAATTGAAAAAAAATATCCATTAGTAAAAGCTGCTTTTTTAAATTTCTTTTTTTTTTTTTCTTTTCTGAATCTTCACTTTTAGTCTTCAGTTTACAGTTTCAATTCAGATGTTTGAGTTTTTGCATCTGAGCTGAGCCTCATTTTATATGGGGGCGGGGCTTTGAGCTCATTGGCTACCGGGACATGTTTCCCAGGGGTGACAGCAGCTGTTACTAATGGATAAGGAACTGTTACGACTTCCTGCTGATGTTTTTTTTTTTATTTGTTTTTTTTTTTTTGCTGTATTCTTGTAGACTCGAAAGCCCAGAAAGTTCGATGATGAACTTCCAGACATTTCACTTGATGACCTGCAGTACTTGAAGTCGTGTTGTCCTGACGAGGTGCAGCCTTTCCTAATGTAAGTCATCATCTTTTCATCTTTCCTTTTCAAAAAAAGCTTTAAAATACCCAATCTCAATGAAAAAGTGGGTTTTTTTTTGTGTTTTTAGGATGTTCTTGTGAGATTTTTTTCTGATATTGGAGGACATATATCAAGAAAATTAAGCTTAAAATTCCATGTCTTAGTATTTCTTATTCAAATTGTTGTGAATCAGGAGCAGCTGAAAAAATCTAGTTAGAAAAATTGTGTATTTGTGGTGTAGAAAATAAAATACGGAGCATCCACTGCAGACAAATAGATCCATGAACGTCTTTGTTTTGATGGCTCCAAAACTGCTCAACATTTTTATTTCACCAATAATGTTAGCTTTAGGGTGTGATAGGCTGTAAGCTAGCAGGAGAATGTAAACTCTCAGGAATGGTGAAGGGAAAGGGGGTGGGGTTGCTCCATGCCAATGGCCCCGCCCACAAGGCAAATTTCTAATGAACTTCTGGTGCTCTGGGTGTCCTGGGGTTTATGATTGATTTGAAAATAGATAAAAAGATGTCACGATTTCAGTGTTGAATTTTTAAAACAAACCTGCAAATGTTTGAATCTGTTTCTGTCTTCAGGGTGCCCACCATGTGTGATTTTGAACCCTTAAATCGCCACGTAGAGAAACTTCACCAGCTCGTCCAGGCCGCTCAGAGTGTCGACGAGATGTCCCAAACCATTACTGACCTGCTAAGTGAACAGAGGGTAATCCTCGCTCCCTTCATCTTTAGTTTTTTTTTTTTTAACACACATTGGAGTAAACTTCAGAAATGGGGCTGGATTCATAAAATTGATCAATCAATTTTAATGGATTTAAACTTAAGAGATCAAGAATTGAGTAATGCTACAGCGTGATCGCCACCTAGAGGCCAAACTGAAACGCCCTCCAGAAGAAGCAGAACAATTTTAATGATCTGAACATTTTTGTTAGAGCTTTATGGAGCTGAATTGGGTCCAATGTTATTTGAAACCCAAAAGATATTGAAAAACAAATTATGTTTGGCTAAAAGCAATGTCAAATGTCCAAAACTATGCTATTCTAAAAAAACATTATTATTTATTGTAATAAGTTTTATTTATTATTGTTATTTTAGCTTCAAACATTTTGTTCTTTAGGTTTCAAAATTCAAAGTTTCAATTTCAAAACTTTTTTTCTGTTGCAGCTCTTTTTTTTTCCATTTTCAAATCTGAAAATTTCAGTTTCAAAACTTTTGGCCCCCTTGTGGCGCGTTGGGGCGTGGCTAACACAAAGGACCAATCAAAAGCCAATTTCTTACTGTAATGGTCACAGTTTTCAGGGTCAGTGAATGGACTGGGACTAAAGTTACCACCCTTTGATTGGTTCTTCATGTTAGTCCCGCCACAACGTGCAATAACGGGGCCAAAAGTTTCCAAACTTAAATTTTCAGATTCTAAAATAAAAAAAAAAAAAAAAGATTTTAAACTGAAAAAAAGTTTTCAAATTGAATTTTGAATTTTGAAACCTGAAAAACAGAATATTTGAAGCTGAAAATAATTAAGTTTATTCTAAAATAGTACAAAATTTCGGGAATTTAAAATTTTTTTGGCATAGCACCAATATTTTTTCTATTTTTTTCTTTTGGGTTTCAACAAAATTGACCCCAATTTAGCTACATAGAGATTGTCCTTTTGAGAAATCATGTAACACTGAATGACAGGATGTCAAACTCAATCGCACAGGGGGCGAACAGGAGAAACATTTATTGAACACACTAAAACTACGTTTTTAAACTTTAAAACCGTGACTTTTTAACTAAACTCTGTATTTGATATATAGCATTACCTGCGATAATGCTAGTGGGAATGCTGTAAACTGAAGAAACTGAAATGATAGCTAAAAATGCTGAAGCTGAATAGACTGAAACTAATAACCAGCTAAAATATTAGCTAAATACTAAATTTGCCTAAAAAACAAAACAAAAAAACTTGGGTTATTAAACATAGTTAAACTTCAAATTAGCCTTAAAAACGGAAAAAAGCCTAAATTATCCAAAACAGCTAGCTTAAAGCTAAAATATAAGCTAAACTCCAAAATAGCCTAAACAAATCTTAGTAAATACCAAAATAATCCAAAAAGCTAACAGAAACTTTAAAGCCAAAACTTTGTAACATCACCAAGAATAAATAAACAGGAAAATTATTCCAGAATGAATCAACTTAAACCTTAAATAACTTTTACTCTCCAATAAAATTATGCAAGTTAGAAATAAGTGCAAGATAACATCAGACCTTTAATAACAATAAAGTAAAATGATCTGGAGGGCCGGATAGAATTACCCGGAGGGCCGGATGCGGCCCCCGAGCCTCGACTTTGATACAAGCTCTATGCGATTAACAATCTCATTATTTCACTAATAAAGTTTACAGCATGTGAACTGTATGAGATTAATATAAATATATTCAAAACATTTAGTAGATTATTAATTTATTTCTAAACAAAATTGAATTGAATGAAAGAACTGAAAAAAATCGCTATCAAATTATTTCTGGAAATTATAATCAATACCCAGCCCTAGTAAGAAATGGAGTTAGGGTAGCATTAAATCGATGTCAAGTAACTGTAGTTTTGCTGGTTTTCTGCAGGCGTCCTACAGTCAGAGCACCCAGAGATCAACTGCTTTGACTCCGCAGTCTGAAAAAACGCCGACATCTCCCAAAACCCCACCTCCTCCTCTAAGCCTTCAGGGACCCAGCTGCCAGCCCCTTCACGTCCCCGTCCCCGCCCCTTTGGAGGACCTATCCCCCGACAGCATCGACGCGCAGACGTTCGACTTCGAAACCATCGGGCACCCGAACATGGACCCGGTCCTGCAGCAGGGATCGCTGGACTTGGACTCGCTAGCGGAGAGCCCCGAATCGGACTTCATGTCGGCCGTCAACGAGTTCGTGATCGAAGAGAACCTGGCCTCCCCGAACCCCATCAGCGAGCCGATAAGCCCGGAGATGATGGTGGAGTCTCTGTACTCCTCCGTCATCAACGCCATAGACAACAAGCGAATGCAGGACACCTGCACGCTCCAGAGAGAAAGCTCCAAGATCTCTGAGCTCACGGAAGTCCTGGAGAAGTTCCAGAGCGCTGCAGAGGAGTCCGTCTCCAAGTTCAGAACCGTGAAGGACGATCTCCGGCATTTAAAGAGTCTCGTGTTGAAGGAACGCAGCGACTTCACGCTAGCTTTGCATAGCTTAGCCGCAGAAGTGAGCGGCGCCGTGGGCGGAGTCTACCAGAGCCACGAGATGCAGCTGAAGGAGCAACACCTGGGGGAGCTCCTGAACCTCCGGCAGGAGCTGGAGAAGCAGATCCACAGCCTGACGGAGGAGAACCAGGTCAACCAGAACATCGTGCGGGACGTCCAGCGCGCCACGCTGGAGCTGGAGGGCCTCCTGGAGCGCAAGGAGAAGGAGCTGACGCAGCTGGAGAACGAGAAGGAGCGATGGGGGGAGAAGGAGGGGGGTCTGAACGAACGCATCGGAAACCTGGAGCAGATCAGCAGCGAGCAGACCGAGGAGATCCGGATGCTGTCGGAGCTCAGGGACTCTCTGAGCGGCCAGCTGGAGAACCTGCACTTTGAGATCGAACGCAGTCAGCAGAAGATTCGACAGGAGATGGAGGCGGCCAGTCGGTCCCACCTGAAGGAGCTGGAGGACAGACTGAAGCAGGAGCACAGGACGGAGCTGGAGACCATCGCCAAGGACAACAAGGAGGCTCTGGAACACCTTACTGCGGAAAATAACGCAAAGTCGACGACTTCAGCCAATCACCACGCCGCCGTCATCCAGGAGAAGGACGCTCGGATCACAGATTTGGAAGCTCGGTTGACCGAACTCGCAGAAATGCGCTGCAAGTTGGAGGTGGAGCTCGCCTTGAAGGAGTCCGAGTCAGAGGAGGCGAGGATCCTCTTTGAGGAGAGCAAGACGCAGCAGTCCGACGCCGTAAAAACGCAAGTCGAAGCCGAGACCAAAACCATCAGAGAGGAGCTGGAAGGACTCCGAAAGCAGCTGCAGGCCAAAAACGAGGAGTACGAAGTGGACCTGGCCGAGCTGAGGGCCCTCATGAGGATCGAGAAGGACCACTGCATCTCCGAGCTGGTGGACAGACACGACGAGGAGACCGCGCTGCTGCACGGCAACCTCTCCTCCCTGAAGCAACACTTCCAGGAGGCCGAGAGGAGCCACGGCGAGCAGCAGCAGAACCTCACCGAGCGGTTCAGCCAGCAGATCGCCGCGCTCACCCAGGAGAAGGAGGAGCAGCTGAAGAGTTTCCGAGCGCTGGAGCTGGAGTTGAGGACTCTCATCGGCGATTTACAGACAGAAAACGAGCGTCTCGCCAAAGAGTTAAAGCAGGAAGAGTCAAAGGAAGAGGAGGCGGCGGCACCAGAAGCCTTTCAAGAGCTGGAGCAGCAGAAAGAAAGACTGTTAGACAAAATCAGAGAGCTGGAGAGAGAGCTGTCCGAAAAGAAGAAGTTCTCAAAAAGGTAAAGAGACTTCATTCAGACGAAGCCTCAAAATGGCCGCCTGGAATTTTCTGGGATTCTTCTTCATCAAGGGTCAGAGAATGTCCTACAAATGTGGGCTTTTGCTTTTGCCCCTTTTTCTCCAGAAGGCATTCAATTGTCAAAATCTATCATAATTTTAAAAGTTAATCCATTTCACAACAGTGTGAAAACAATTTAAAATGGAAAAAAAAAAATTAAATTAGATTTTTATAGTTTTTAGTGAAAAAAAACAGTTCAAATGAACATGAAAAACAGGTTTTACTGGTTTAAAGTTTAAATAGATATTTACAACAGAATGTTTGTATAAAAAAAAAAAAACAGTCTATAAAATGTAAAATATTGACAGGAGTTTCTGTCCTCATCGGCTCCTCAAAGGCGATGTCCCACAATTCCAGAGTTCTCTTGGTGCAGTTTGCAGCATTAGTGGGAAAATATTTCACTTGATGATGGTTTCCTGTAGGGCTGCCATGATTGGTCGATTAATCAACAACTACTTGACTATTAAAATAGTAGACGACTAATTTAATAATCGATTAGTCGTTACTTTATATTATATGTAGTCAGAGTGTTGTAAAGTTGAACAAAGTTGTGAGTGTTCAGCAACAAAAAAATGCAGTTTTTTATATTTGAGTCAGTGAGACTAAAACTTTAGTTTTTGAGAAGAACAGTTCCTCGATTCATATACTGACATTATTTAACTGTGTGAATATTTATTCTACAGCAGCTGCGTTTCCATTAGGTTCTAGGAATTTTGAAAAAACACTGTTTCAAAATGACACAGTTTCCATTAAATCATAATTTTGCGATAAAGCACAAACCAACTCACGCAATAAGTCATTAAAAACAGGGCGATGGATGAGATCAAGTATTATTATTTTTATTTGATTCACTAAAAAAAGGAGCATTGCGGTGACGTCACAGCTCTGTCTGGCGTCCGCGTGCTGCGCAGTCAATTGAGTCTCAGGTTTTTAACCATTCTAACAAGTAAGCAGCTGAACCTTTTTTTCTGTTTGCAAACACGATAAGATCCATTTCAGTTTCGTCCTCAAAGAAGACTTCAGCGTCTTACTCAGGCTCCAAGCTGCAAAAGTGCAGCTACAGATGAAGCGATGAGGAAATCTTTGTGATTTTAGAACGAGGAGCTGCATGATTCCGTATGACACAGCTGTGAAGCTGTGGGATCTCTCGTGGCGCCCGCTGTGCTGCGCTCCGACTGCCACTTCATACAAAGAGGCGCATTTATTTAAAAAAGTGTTTCCATTACCATTATGCACAAAATGTCTGTCAAATACCACCTCCTCTGAGCACAAAAACTGTATTTTGAAAAATGCAAGTTTTTTCAAAATTGTGGTGTTTCCATTGGATTTCATTATTAAAATTCCAATTTGTGAAATTTCAGAGTTAATGGAAACGCATCTACTGTTTCTCCTGCTGTTTGTATCAAAACATATTTGGCTCGTTCAGGACATTACTGCTTGTATTTTTGGTATTCATAAACTTCATAGTTTTTTTTTTTTAGATATTGAGTAAAATATTCCCTATAGGAAACGAATGAGAAAGTCTTCAAATTTCAAAGTTTTAAGTAGATCAGCAACAAGCCTTTAAATATATTTATGATTTATGCTTTAATATTTTATTGCAATTTTTTTTTTTTTAATGGAGTGTACTTAATACTTTAACAACATGCTAACATTTTTCTCTAATTTGTTTTCTACTGGTTTTTTAAGGCTAATTTAGAGTTTAGTTTCTACTTTAGCAACAAGCTAACGTTTTAGGCTAATTTAGCTTACTGAGGAATTTTAGGCTATTTTGGAGTTTAGCTAGTATTTAAGCAACATGCTAATGTTTTTGGCTAATTTGTTATCTAATGTTTTTTTAGGCTAATTTAGAGCTTAGTTTCTATTTTAGCAACATGCTAACGTTTTAGGCTAATTTAGTTTACTGAGGTGTTTTAGGCTGTTTTAGAGTTTAGCTAGTTTTTAAGTAACATGCTAACGTTTTTGGATGATTTGTTATCTACTTGGTTTTTAATTTTTTTAGGCTAATTTAGAATTTAGGTTCTATTTTAGCAACATATTAACATTTTTAGCTTATTTGTTATTTACTGGGTTTTTTAAGGCTAATTTAGAGTTTAGCTTCTATGATAGCAACATGCTAACGTTTTTGGATTAATTTAGTGTACTGAGGAATCTTAGGCTATTTTGGAGTTTAGCTAGTATTTAAGCAACAGTTTTCAGAAAAAAAATATATATATATATATATATATTTTTTCTTTCAACAACTGTTTTATTGTAGAAGTTTTAAATGTAGCAGAATAGTTTTCTTTTTCTGATGTGACGTCTGGTTCCAGTGATGAAGGTTTGTCTCTGCACGCCGAGAGCCGAGCGGATTCTGGAGGACCGCTGTCGCTGGACTCCGCCCTACAAGAGCGGCTGCAGCAGGAGAGGGCGTCGCTACAGATCCAGATGGAACTTCTGGAGAAGAAGAAGAACGAAGAGATGCAGAACCTCAAGACATCGCTGATCGCAGAGCAGCAGGTCAGTGTGTCGGCTTAAACTCACCTCGGTTTAAAAGTTAACAACAAATTGCTTTAAACTTCATCATTTTTTGTTTTTAAAAAATATGTTCATATTTTTCTATTTATTTCCATTTTTCTTGCGTTTACTGAAATCAAAATGATTCTGCAAATCCTGCTGGATACTTGAGAAGCTCCTTATTTAACTCATATCATCATCATTAATCCCAATGATTCTTCTTGTGTGGTTTCATCAGACAAACTTCAACACTGTGCTAACCCGAGAGAAGATGAAGAAGGAGCAGATCATCGGAGAACTCACAGAGAAGCTGCGCAGAGTTACCCAGCAGCAGGACAAGGACAAAGGTGAGCGCTGTGACCGCTGTTTTATGAACAAGTACAAAAGTTACGCAAGAAAATACAAACTTTTTCTGGGATCTGTGCAGCTCTGATTGAGACGTTATCCGAGGACCGAGCCAGCGTGATGCAGGAGAAGAAACACTTGGAGGAGGAGCTTAACCGCCTCCGCAGCACCGTCCTGGCCTCCTCCAGCATGTTCACCTCCACCCCCCCGGTGCAGGAGCCCTCAGAGGGCGGGGCGGCGGCGGCGACTCGAGCTCTGCCTGTCGCCGAGACTCTGGCCGACACGGAAAGACTGACTTCTGTGGCCGCCGTGGCGGACGACGAGCACGTGGACTCAGCCGTGGAGGCCAGCATGGTGACCGTCCAGTAAGTTTTTCTGCTGCTTCTGTTTCACGTACAGAAATATGCAAGTAAAGCATAAAAGATCGACTGGTGAGAGTTAGACGGATTTCATTCTTCTAAACTTTGAATTCATTTTTTATACGGTTCAGATGTTTCCGGGTTGGAGAGTCGATAGTAGAACGGTGATGTTACCGTCTCTTAAAGGGAAAACATGATGGAGACAGATGCTATTATGGATATTAAACAACTTTAGGCAGAAGCAGAAGATTTTTAAACTTTTTTTCTGTTTCAATATTTGATTTATTATTCAGAAGTGAAGAAATTAGTAGTTTTTTGATGCTGCTTCTCCACAAAAGCTTAAGAAACGTTTAAACTAGGGCCAGGAATCGATTCAAAAAATTTAACTAATTAATCGCAAATCTGGAGGAATTAATTGCAATTAATCAACTTTTTTTTTTTTTTTTTTTTTTTTTTTGCACAGTATTTTCCAGCCACTTATTATCTGCAAATAATCACAACATAAAATCACAAGCAAAATTGTAAATTTAAAACATTTGTTTTAAATCCTTTTAAAGTGTGTCCAATAAGTGTTTATCCTGTTCGTCCCTCAATCTAAGGTTTGTTTTGGATTTTGGCTCCTTGTTCGATTGAGTTTGACACCCCTGCTCTAACTGTAATAATTAAACACAAAGTTTTAGCGAACCTCGTATAAAACCTGATGTCAACATGAAGGGAAGCGAACCGCTCTTCAGTTTATCTCAGGCTAAATCCGGCTCAGTGTTAGAGCAGCAGTCATGGTCAGAACAGGTGAAATCCATACATCTATAGTCTGTTTTATTCAGTCATTACAGGACATTTGAAAAATCTGTTTAAAGACACCAGGATGGACAGCAGGAGCGATCCATTCAAAGAGAACAGGGACAGCTCGTCTTTAAAATCCTCCTATGACCATTTTTTTAATTAAAAAATTTTTTTTAGCAGTGTTTTAATTCTTATTGTGAAGTTTTTAACCAAAATCCCCAAATTTAAATGTCCTAAAAAGCCATTTTTGATGTTGATCTGAAGCCTCTGTTTCCAAAATCTCCTCTGAGGGGGCGGGGCTTTTGGAGCAGAGCGGAGCTGCTGGTAGCTCTGTGTCTCGCTAGCATAAATCATCACCGCTGCTTCACAAAAATGTCCGTCCTGAGCCGGATGTCAGCTCGGATGAGGAGGGGAAGAGCTTTTTGGATTGAAACGTTTCTGCCACGGATTGATTGACAGCGATTCAAAAGGAGAAATACTCGGAAATGCAAAAAAAGAAAAAGACATGCAAAAACTAAAAGATTCCTTTATTAGTTTTGTTCTCTTTTATAACAAAAATGCCACTCATGCATGTTAAAAACATGAAGAACTTTAACGCCGGAACCCATCAGGAATAAAATGAATATTAATGACCCAACTCCTCCAAAACTCTGGAAACTTAATAAGGAGTGACATTAAGCTGATGCTGCATATTCAGGGAGACAGCTTGAAGTCTTCTTGTTTTTAAAAGGCAAACTTTCTCTTTTTGATGTCACAAAAACAATAAAATCACAAATGAAAACCAGTGAACACACAGACTCGTTCTCCGTTTTTAGAAAACCGACGTATGCAGTTTAGTTAGCTGCAAAACCACGAGGTATATCAATAGAAACCAATATTAGCCTCATTGGACACAAACAACTCAATATTTTCAACAGGAAATGTGTCACGGTTTCAGTCATTATCTGCAACTTTATCCATTTTTCTTTGTTAATATTGTTAATAAGATAGATCAATTTTCATTAATTGCAGAAAGTTTTTAGGATCACAAAAAGCTTTTATTAATTTAGCATAAAAATGTTAAAATTACAATATTTAAATGTTAGTTAACTCAATTTGAAATATTAACATTTAATGATTTTGTGTGATTCACTTGTTAATTTTATTAATTATTTTTTCTTCTTATTTAAATTTAAATTTTCTTTTCTGCGACTTTCACACTCGTAACTTGTCTTTTATTTTGTAGGGACAGCATCATGTCGGAGGAGAAACAGCGCATCATCTTACTTGAGAGGGTAAACCCGCCTTCATTCTGCTTTGCTTCATCTTTTTTGGGGTCTTTTGAACTCGTCTGACGTTTGTTACAGACTTTACATATGAAGGAAGAAGAAAACAAGCGCCTCAGTCAAAGACTTGTGAGTCCATTTCCTTCTCTGCCTGCTATGTCGAATCATCTCCACTAGGGGGCAGTAGCATCAAAGAAGATGCTTTTTGAAATGAGATAACTGATCAAGTATAAAGGGAAACAGTAAAACTTGATAGAAATATAAAAATTATTTTTATGTAAAAAGAAGCATGGTTTGTTGTTATTTTATTTTAATTTATTAAAATTAAATGAAAATAGTTTTTTTCTCAGGTAAATAGAACCATAACTTAAATAATTATTTTTATGTTTTGTCATTTTAATTTGCGGCATTTCTTTGCAGATGTCTCAGAGCATGTCGTCCGTGTCGTCCCGACATTCTGACAAAATCGCCATCAGAGAGTAAGTGAATGATTCGACGGCCGCCATTTCCAGCCCCGAAATTACACCCAGAGTGTAATAATTACACACGTTTTTAATAATGAATCACGCTTTTTGTTTGGACCTCCCTTTTGTCTCCGCATCTTCGGCGGGTTTCAGCTTCCAGGTCGGCGATTTGGTTCTCATCATTCTGGATGAAAGGCACGACAACTACGTGCTCTTCACCGTCGGCCCCACCCTCTACTTCCTCCACTCCGAGTCCCTCACTGCTCTGGACCTCAAACCAGGTCCGGACCACAGACCTGCTCTGTCATTTCATTCATTTTAATGCAGCATTTTTATTTAAAATTTTCAACAAATAAATCAATATTTTGCTCCAAAGCTTCAGGGACTTCCAGACGGCCGTGGGTTCTTGGAAAAGTTCTGGAGAAGGAATATTGCCAAGCAAAGAAGGTACCAAAAATTCTATTATCTGATCATTTGAGGTTTTATTCAACTTCTGTCAAATTTATCGTGTTACATTTTTAAGCAATTAATATGAAATAATACAACATGTATTCTTGAAATCCTGTTTTCCTTCTTTTTCAGGCCCAGAACAGATTTAAGGTTCC
Organism: Oryzias javanicus; assembly: GCA_003999625.1. Lineage (NCBI taxonomy): Eukaryota > Metazoa > Chordata > Actinopteri > Beloniformes > Adrianichthyidae > Oryzias > Oryzias javanicus. The sequence continues at coordinate 31,508,250 of CM012453.1, read as the reverse complement.
TCTTGGAACCAAGTTTTACAGAGTGAAAGCTGTTCCATGGAACAGAAAAGTATAATAGCCAAGTAATGATCTAAACATTTAATTTTTTTTTTTCATTTTTGACCATTAACATAACTTGAAAAATGAAGCTACATTTTTTTTTTTTTTTTTTTTTTTTTTTAGAAATAAAAAATTAGGATGGACGTGTATTTTATTTTGAAATCCCACGTGCTTTTCTTTTTATTTAGTTTTAAATCTGGATTTGTTCTTGCGGACCAAACGGGGTCCCACCCACTTGACGGTGGCATTACGTCCTTCGACCTGCGCGGACAACCGAAGAAGACATTGGATGTTAAATATTTTGTTTTCAGCATTTGTGGAAAATACTGTCATTATCCAGATCATTAATTGAAAATAATACATTTATAAATACGTGTTGATGGAGGAATGTTCATGGCATGCATATTAAAAAAAAATATTTCTTTAATTTTACTTACCAGATAAATGTTGTAGTTGGAAATGTAGTTAATGCTGTTTGTTACTCACTAAACAGTATCGATGACTGAAGGACGCAGTCTTCTTTGCAATCCTTGAAATGCACTTTGGAAAAGCTTTTTTTGATTTAAATAAAATAAATAAAAAAGGGAAGTTTAGATGAGCTGTCAGAACTAAATAAATACATCAGCACAAACTTCTCACCTATCATAGAATTATTGATATGTAGAAAGAAATACGTTGTGACTGTGTTTCAATATCACCAGACCTTGTATATAACCCATTAAATCAGATGTAACAATAAAAAATGACTGTATTGTATAAGATAGAGTTTTGAAACAATAAAGGTTTGATCCCAAATTTACTGATTTTTCTATTTAATCATAATTAAAGAAAACATTTTTTTTTTTATTTTAAAGTGTAAATAAAACCAAAAAAAAAGGAAATTTTCTCCCTTTTTATGTTTTTCTTTTTTGTGTGTGTACAATGAGATGCCACGCGTCCTCATTTGATTTCTCCTTTTGTGGAGAGTTGGCACGCGCCTGCAAGAAACAGACTTCAAAAAGGCTTCAAATCGGGGCCCAAGAACGGCGCGGGCCTCATGGAGGAGGAAGCCCACCAACATCACTTTCCCAGTTCACAGCGGGGAGCATCGCAGCTCTCCATCGAGCACTCTCTACCATGTGGGTCTAGGGGTGTTTTAACAATGTTTAGCTCTATTTTCTCCATTTAGCATAAGCCTGTTGTCACATTTGGATGGCTCCTTCATAAATTGGTGGTGTGATTTCTACAATTTCGGGACAGGCCTGAATGACAAAATATGCAACACAACATTCGATACCGAGGTGGCTGGCAAGCGCCGACCATGTGCACTGGACAGGCTCTTAGTGTAAATGTTTACAACCCCCCACTGAGCTCAGTGCTGCGGGGAGTCACTCTCATCAAGCTGAATGGGTTTAACGTTGCCATGTGGATCCTCCAGCTACTCCCACCATTAAAAACGCCTTTCAATTGACTTTTTGGTGTCATTTGTGATGATAAATCGCTGGATCTTAAGGTAATTGTATGCTTTTTTTATTCTTGTGTCAACAATTTAAATTACAACTTTTACCTAGAAACCATAAAATTATATAATAAAAAAAGAAACTGAGCAAAGATCAAAAGAACAAAAATACCAATTTTGAAATAAAATACTTTAAAGCGTGTGTCAAAGTCAAGGCCCGGGGGCCATTTTGTTTTCTTGTTATTAATGGCCCGATGTTATCTTACACTTAATTCTAACTTGTATAATTTTGACAAAATATATTTTTATGGAGAGTAAGACATTGAAAGTTATTTATGTTGATTTATTGAATAATATTACTATATTTTTATCATTCATAATCATGTTAAGTTACTGTGTTAAAAATGGGTGTTCTGCTAGTTTTTTGGACTATTTTGGCATTTACTACGACTTTCTATGCTATTTTGGAGTTCAAAAATTATTTACATGCGAGCTACATTTGCTAATTCAGGCTTTTTTTCCCCGTTTTTTAAAGCTATTTTTCAGCTACATGCTAACTGTTTTAGCCACCCCCCCCCCCCCCGCGCGCTTTTTAAGCTAGTATAAAGATTAGCTATTTTTTTTTTTAGCTGCATGGTAGCTGTTTTTGCTAATTTAAGCTTTTTTTTTTTCTCCACCGTTTTTTTGTTGCTAATAAAGGTTAGCTATTTTTTTTTTTCAGCTACATGCTAGCTGTTTTGGCTAACCTAAGGGTTTTTTTTTTTTTTTAGGCTAAATTGGTATTTAGCTAATATTTTAGCTGGCTACTAGTTTCAGTGTTTTTAGCTATCAATTATAGCATCTTCAGCGAACAAATTCATCTTACAGCATTATCGCAGGTAATCTGATATATTTAATTCATAATTACGTTAAAAAGTTACGGTTTTAAACTGAAAATATATTTAAGTAAATGTTTATCCTGGTCGGCTAGCGACCTAAGGTGTGTTTTGGATTTTGGCCCCTTGTGGGAATGAGTTTGACACTCCTGGTTTAAATTTTTTTTTCCAGTTTGAAACTTGTACTGTTTTATGGAATAAAGACATAGAATAAGAATACAGTTGCAAGAGAAATATGTGTACCCTTTGGGAGTAATTTCTCGATGAAATAAATTTAATTTTTTAAAATCTAAATCAGAACGATGAAGAAAAACATCACCTGTCTAAATCACCAAAATATGTTTTCATGTTTTGTTAAACACAATCGTGTCCAGTTTATACATAAAACTTCAATAAGTCCAAAAGGGTTCACATATTTTCTCCTGCAATTGTAAAAGGTTTTACACTTAAACATTATTTATGAAGTATACTTAAGTATAAGCATAGCAAGTTTAATACTCCACACATGGCTATTGGGACATTTTAAGTTTACTATATATTAGAGCCGGGAATCGATTACAAAAAATTTAATAATTAATCGCAAACCTGGGAAAGATTTAATTGCGATTAACTTTATTTTTTGTAATTTGCCGACCACCTATTATGCATGAATAATCACAGTACAAAACCACACACAAAACTGTACATATGCAACAATTATTTTTAAGTGAGGCTGTCAATTGATTTAAGAAAAGAATCCGATTAATCACACTTTTCTGTGATCAATCACAATGTTTTACTAGGTAAATTTGATGACAATATGCAGCTTTTGAACAAAAACTCAAGTATGAATTGGTGAAGCAAAGCGAACGACTCCTCGACGTGCAATTAAATTGCGTTAATTAATATTAATGTGTAATTCTGTTTGATTAATCAAGCGCTTTAATGAATTAAAGTTCACAGTCCTACTAAATATATATATATGAGTAATCTAGATTACGTTTGGCTAATTCAAAGTTAAAAAACATAATTGTTGTTACCTAGAAATGACCATAACAGGAGGTTAAAAGTTAATCAGATGGCTTTCAGCTCCTAAAATTTGATTTTTTACTGATAAATTCACAAATGATGTTCAGGTCTTTTATCCTGCAGTACAAGATTGTTTATTTTGACAAAACTATTAAGTAAAAGAGAATGTCAGTGTTCTTGAGAGTAATTCTAATTTTATTTCTTCCTATATTTTTATTTTGCTAAAAAAAATCAATACATAAATATATATTTTATGTTTTTTCTACATTTTAGGAAAATTCTCTGTTGTTTTCAAGGATAATTTTGTAGTAAAGATGTGTTTCAAACATGTTAATATTAAAGTACACACAACATGGCCTGTATACTGGATTATAATAAATAACAATAATAGAAACAACAACAAAATAATACAGACACATAGAATGTAAACAAGGGAAGCTCACTATTTTTCTTGCATTACATTTATTTTTGTATATTTCAAAATATTACACTGCAAAAAATGTAACCCAAAAATACAAAAAGAAAACTAATCTTTAGAAGAAAATCACTTGAAAGTCGTTAAAATATTTGAATATTTGGCAAGAAAATTTTACTTGAGAAATCTTGTAAAAAATTCAAAATCTAGAAACATGAAAAGGAGAGATAAGATAAGATAAAAAAGCTGACTTTTAAGCTTAAAATAAATATTATATAGCACAAAACGTATATATTTTTTTCATTAGTTCAAATGAAATAGATTGTAGTTATTTTTCTGTTTTTTTAATTTAATTGTAGTTTATTTTAATTAAAGGGACAAAAATGTATTAAGTGGAAATGAATGATTTTAGAACAAAATCTTAATAAATATTGATACTTCATACAATCTAAAACCAGCATTAACTCTTAAAAAAAATAAATTTTTGTTTCAGAAATAATGACAATGAATGCCAGACTAACTTGATTGAATTTTAATATAACATAACAAGAGTTACATAGAAATTTGAATTTTTTTGAGTCTTAAATCAACTTTTTCTCAGGATTTGACTAATTTTCTTTTGATAATTTTCATATTTTTAGATCCTAACTCTTGATGAGACAAAAAAAAAATCTGAAAAGTGTAAAACTTCTTAAAAATCAAAGAGTTTGGAGTGAAGAACTTGAAATTTTCCTCCTCTTAAGGAATTTCCAATTTACAAAACCTTATCCAGGCACTTTTTAAAGTTTAATTCAAATTTAAAAAGTAATTAAATCTAAACATAATTAGATTTTTAGGTTGAAATTGTGTTTTTTCTGGTGGACGGTGGAGTCGTATGCAATGTTAAGGAACGGGGGGGGGTGTTTAAATGCAATCTGTTGCAAAAGATGAACTCAGATTTTTTTTTTTTTGTGCAGACGCCCAGATCCATCCCTAAATATACTTCCTCAATGGTGTCAGGGCAGGTATCTGACGGCGGCTTTAAATGGCTTTGAGGTGAAATATAAAGAGTTATTATCATGGCTTTTCTTCGCGTGTCAACACATGCTGAAGGCGCTAAATTAAGATTTAGACGAGTAAATATGAAACATCAAAACAAGGTTGAAGACTGCGATCCCCGCTCTTTGTTGCTGGAATTCTCTGTGTTTGGAGATAATACACAAGTTCAATCTCTCTCGCAGTATTCTACGCGCACGCCGCCGCTGCAAATAAACAAGCATTATTTGAGGAGTAAATATATGCATGAACTTCAAATGATGGATAAATGAAAATAAATAGGAGAGCCCTAACGAAAGAAGGAAAAAAAAAAAAAAAAACGATATTTTCCAAAATCTAAATGGAGCAAGTGTGTTGAAGAAGAGCCAAGAGGCATTACGGCTCAAACTGCAAACCAAGGAGTAAATCGACTTAATGCCATCACATTTCCACCCCATTCATGCCGCAGAAAAGGGTGAGGAGAAGAGATTAGGTTATATATCTGCTGTCAGGAACTGAAGTGGAGAACTTCCCCTAAACAGAGCGATGATCAAACAGACATGCTTTAACAGACATGCTTCATAATCTCATCCGCCATTGTCCTCCCTCTGCCTTCCTTGACTACAGGTTTCGCTGGCAGATTAAACGTGTGATGAAACGTCTGCGAAATATGTGCACTGTAAGGGCGCTCCATTTCCTACCCACATGACGAACATAATCACTATTAGTAACACATAAAAATGATAATTCCAAACATTTAAACGCATTCATTGAGTTCATATTGGGAATCAGAGGCATCTGATGGCATAGTTTTATGGATAATTACCGCCACAGAGATAATGCAGCGTTTGAAAGGAAAGCTTTGAGGCTTCTCCACTCACTGGAAAGCGAGTGCGTAGGTTTTAGTGAGCTGTACCCAAAAGGCAAATATGTGGAAAGTTTGGTGACAGGCATCCAGGCGTGCTGTTAACAAGATTGCATCTGTCGAGCTGAAAGTGTGGGATCGAGCTTTACTACACGTTTAAAGGCGAAATTATTTTCACATTAAGTTCAATGGCGGCAGTAATCCCTCCAAATATAGACACAACTATTTCATTTTCTGCAGAAAATAATTATTCAAATACCCCCATAGTGCAAATCCCTTTAATTTAGTGCATGACACACTTTTTCCCCGAACAATCCAGTAAACATGAAAAAAATCTGTTGTTTTATTTTGGTAATCTGGCTGCTTACTGACAGGGAAATAATCAATACAAATAGTTCTGAAGTGTCTGAAAATAGACGGGCGATTTAAACTGTAACTAACAGCCATGCATTTTCCAGCTGCAGTGCAGTGTTGAGGAAATGACACCAGCTTTGATGGGCTGTATAGCTTTTGAGATGAGCCTCTTTATGCCGCTTGCAGTTCCATTATGGCTTTGTTCGAAAGCTTGTTTACCTGCTGATAACATACACTGGTGGATTCAGGAGCACCGATCCAAAATCTGCTGCCAAAGTCACTCAAGTCTCATTGTACTGCAGGAGGGGAAGAATGAAATGTTTATGCGGAGGGAATGCAAATGCTAAATGTGAAATCAAACTATGGGACCAATAAGGGATCAGAGTAACTTTGCCAGGTTTTATTTTTAGCCCCCCCGTTGCAATGCCAGTTTTGTGGAACACTCTCCACTTTAGCCTCTGTGCATCTTTGTGCTTGGGTTTTTTTTTTTTTTTTATATGTTTAAATAGAGCAGCCTTTGCTAAAAACTAGGGATCCAAAAGATATTCCATCCGAACTGCAGGATCGTTTGAAAACCACAGATTATTTTGGTTAAAACGTATAAAATTTAAAAAAAAAACTGCAGTCTGTCTTTTTTTTGTTTTATTTTTAATTTTATCTGCATAAGATGCAAACTAAAAGTCAATACCTGAATATTTCTCAGTCAAATGCCATGCATTGTTGTGTGAATCACACAATAGCGATTCTCCTGCTCCTTTCTGTTCGTTTTTAGACACATACAAACTCAAAAACATTCAACTCGTTCAGGACATTACTGCTTTGTGTTTTTGGTATTCATAAACTTTATAATTTTTGAAATATTGAGCAAAATTTTCCCCATAGAAAGAGAAGGAGAAATGTTTTCACTTCCTCAAAAACTTTGAAATTATAATTATCAACAGCCATTTTTAAATAATTTGGCAATGAGCTGTTATGTTAGCATTATGCTAGCTCTTTTTTTTTTTTTTTAGTAATTTGGCATTTTTTTCTAATATTTTAGCAACATTTTGGCTAAATTCTTATGCACTAAGGTTGTTGGGATACTTTTGAGTTTAGCTAGGAACATGCTAACATTTTTGGTTAATTTGTTATCTACTTTAGGTTGGGCTACTTTTGAGTTTAGCTAATATTTTTAAAGTTGAGCTTGTAGTTTAGCAATGTGCTAGCTTTTAGGCTAATTTGGCCTCAACTAATATTTTGTTGTATTTATAAATAATATTTTAGCAACATGCCAACATTTTTTTTTGTTTTTGGCTAATTTGTTATCTACTTAAGGTTGTTGGGCTACTTTTATGTTTAGCTAGTATTTTTAGCAAGAGGCTAATATTTTTGACTAATTTTACAGATAATTTTTTGGCTATTTTTGAGTTGAGCTAGTATTTTAGAAATGTGCTAACTTTTTAGGCTAATTTGGCCTCAACTAAGGTTTTTTTTTTTAAATTATAAATAATATTTTAGCAACATGCCAACGTTTTTTGTTTTTGGCTAATTTGTTATCTTCTTAGGGTTGTTGGGTTACTTTTGAGTTTAATTAGGAACAGGCTAACGTTTTTTTTTTGCTAATTTGTTATTTACTGAGGTTTGTTAGACTACTTTTAAGTTTAACTAATATTTTTAGCCACAGTCTAATGTTTTGACTAATTTTGCTTATAAGTTTTTTGCTATTTTAGAGTTGAGCTAGTATTTTAATAATAAACTAGCTTTTTACCAATGTACTAGCTTTTTAGGCTAATTTGGCATAAACGTATGTTTTTATTCTTATTTTATCTAATATTTTAGTGACATGCTGACGTTTGTTTTTTTGGGGCGGTGGCTAATTTTTTTATCTACTAAGGTTGTTGGGCTACTTTTGAGTTTAGCTAGGAACAGGCTAACGATAATGGATCATTTGTTATCTACTGAGGTTTGTTACTTTTGAGTTTAGCTAATATTTTAGCAACAAGTTAACTTTCTTGACTAATTTTACAGAGTTTTTTGGCTGTTTTGGAGTCGAGCTAGTATTTTTATTTTTTTTGCAATGTGTTGGCTTTTTAGCAATATGCTATCTTTTTAGGCTAATTTGGCATCAACTAAGGTTTTTTTGGGCAAATTTAGAGTTTAACTCCTACTTACGCAACACATTACATCTTTTTGCAAAACCGGCATGTATGAAGGATTTTTAAGCAAACTTACTTAAATTTATTTCAGAAAATTAGACCAACTTCCGGGATCTTTCATAATAATTTAGTGAAATTTCAAGTATTTTAAAAAAATTTAAATTTTGCAAATCACTTGAGCAATTCGAGTGAATTGCTTCAGCATATTCAGCAACCACATTTAGCAAACATTATTCGCATTATTGCAGGTAATTAAACTTTTTTAGTTGTTTATAGCTTTAAATGCCAAATGAATGAAACAATCTAGATTTGAGTGTTTTTGGTTAAAGAATCAGCCTGTATCGTATCTCCAAAAAGTTAGTTCAATCGATTTGTGGACCATGTATCGAGATGTATATGTGAGAGGGAAAGATTCCGACTAAAAACGTTCTCCTGGATCCGATTGGAGGACTTTTCTTCTCACTCAATATATTTTTGGTGCTCTCAGGTCAGAGGATTCCACATGAAAGATGTTCTGCCCTGAAAACCTCCCCGATACATCTGCACGAGGCCAGCGGGTCCCCACAGACGGACGACTCGGGGGCCAGGTGACCCTGTCTCCGAGGTTAGCAGGAAATACTAAAGAGGGACGGGCAGGGAGCTGAAGAGCCACCGAGTGCGAGTGTGCAAGGCTGGTGATGGCAGCTGTCAATGGTTTGGAAGGAGAAGCAGACAGATTGTGCGTTCTGTTGGTGCAGCCAGTTCGCCACCTGGCAGGCTTTCCTTGTTAGAACTTCTTGCTGTTTCTGTTCTCATCAGAGAAATGCTCTTCCTCTTGTCCTCCATGTTCAGGGAAGTTAACATTTAAAGGCCCTTTCTTTGCACACGACCACAAAAACTGCATTTACTATATTGAGCGCAACTTGAATTTTTTTGTTTTTTTTTATTTAAGAAAATGTATTTTTTGCAACTTTCCGTCCTATTATTGCAATAAATATGGCTCGGTGTTATTGCAAATCCTTAAACAATTAGGAAGTCGATTTTAAAATCCCGTTTGGCAGACGGTCCCTGTTCCAACAGGATTAAAAGAAGTCTTTCATTTGATATAAATATATGCAAAGAGAATGGTGTGGTGATCTGGGTGCCAGAGGTGGCGCTTTACTCTGGATATTCTGGCTTGGGCCTGCAAGGGACATAAATTAACATCAATTAACACATGCATGCAATAAGAAAATAATTAATTCAAGTTATCAGTCACCTCTTCCATTCCAGGAATCTGATTGACAAGATAAAGTAATGTGCAAACTGCTTTTCAAAGCTAACAGCCTGGAGCACCCCTCCTATTAGTTAGTCATTCCCTCAGAATCACACCCGGAATCTGTCATTTCACAATTTTCTCCTATAATGCATATGTGCCACTCTCACCACTCCACTACAGCAACTGCCATCTCACAAGTTGTCACAGAGAATGATACAATTCACGTCCAGTATTCGGTTCCATATACACCAAGCGTCTGAGGCAGACGGGTCAAGAATATGGTACATTCTGTTCTCTCCAGGAGCGTCACAAAGCTCCGAAGATGTCTTTCAAAGACCTCCCGGTGGCCTTTAGGGATTTAAGCATCCTAAGCTCCCAAATTATATAACCTTTTCTCAAATGGAATAATCTTCTGTGTTGTGAGTCATCCTTTATTAAGCTAGAATAAATGGATGTTTGTTAACAGAACCGGCAGCTCACATTGTCGATGCATTTCTCTGTAGAAGTTGACCTTTCTGTAATTATAAATGACAAACCAAAATTCCACTCATCGATTTTGATAATAAACCAGATTATTCTAAAATCACGACATGTTTTTAGTCTCTTAAGATTTATCAATTGATACGACGCCTTAAAAATGACCAAAACAGACACCTACATTAAAATTCAAAAGCGTGGCGATAAAAATGTTTTTTTTGGGACTGTGAAGATACACACTCCATCTTGAAGTTTTAAGATATTTCCAACATCCTTGGATCCCACTGCTTCATTCAACAATGCTATGAGAGGCCCTGAACGCATCTGGTGCGTTCTGACTACCACGTTCTAAAGAAAGTATAATAAGGACGCTTAAATTGCAGTTTGTTTGGTTTTTCATTTCACAAAAAAAAGATGTTTTGAATTTACACCAGAAGACAAGAAAATAATATTAAATAAGTTAAGAATGTCTCATTGTTTATATCATTGGTCTGCAAACTGAAAAATTATAAATACTAGTAATTGTTACTTATTTATCACATTTAATTTAGTTATTCAAGTATATAAATATGTGAAAATTCCCATTTATTTTGTAATATTGGGCTATATTAATAAAATTTTACTGAATTGAACAGGGTGCTTCTATAATAGTAGAATAAACAATATAAAGGTTATTACACCACTGCTGACATTAAACTCAAACAAAAACTTTAAATAAACAACCAATAAATGCAGATTTTAAATCCTGACGAAAAATATATAATTGGAAAAAGATTCAAGCACACATTTAAGTTAAATGCGATTTAAAAAGACGGTGAACTTAAAGGGGCCACACCATGAAAAACCAACATTTGGAGCTTTTAAGTGTATTAAACTGCTCACTTTAGAGTATTTTGATCCTTTTACGCTTTTCTAAAACCAGCCCCACCCACAAAAACGAGCAAGTCCTCAAGATCTGACGTCACAGAGTGAGACCGCCCCTTTCAGGAAGAGTCAGCTCTGACAGCTCCGCCCCCAGTCTAACCCCAACAACCAATTTCTCCGCAGAGCTAGCGGTGATCAGCAAAAAAACGTTCATTTTAGATGCAGAACGCCGTTTGTCTTCTAGTTGTATCCTGGTCCAAACAGGTGTTTGATACTTTAGATGTGGGGCTCCCTTTAAGAATCATGGAGCCCTAAAAAATCTAAAAACTATATAATGATATTATTACATTAAATCATCTTGTCAAAAATAGATTGAAATTAAATATTTTAGGTTTTTTTTGCTAGTAAAATGTGTCCTGTTTGTTTTATTTGCTGCCCAGAATTAGGCATTTTTTTAAATTACATTTTAGCCTGATGCTAATGAATGTAGCTTCAGCATTGACTGATTTTTTGGGGCCACAGGTACACACTAACATAGGGTCTTTGCAGCAGATGTATTCATAATTATTCAGATCTTACTAAACAAGGCAAAAGAAACAAAAATACTTAAAATGATGGAACAAAATTCTTATTAGGGATTTGCATCCAATTAAAGAAAATTCTCAAAATGACTTTTTTCTTTCTTTTTCTGTCTTCTTTTTATAATGGAGTATTTAGGGCCAACACGAATAAAATAAAAAAGGATAAATTCTTAAAATGATGAGCAAAAAAGTCAGCAATTCACAAGAACAAAATAATAAATGTTTGACTTAAAAAGTTGTATTTTTACATGGAATATTTTATTATTTAATATATTTCATTTTTTTAAAAAATGGTTTGTTTAAATAAGTAAGTTTACAAAGTAAAGCAGATTCAGGGAGATTCCAGTGTGAATCGTAAATTTAACAGGTAGTTTTTGTCTTTATTTAGATGGCTTAAAAACTAAATAGAAATTTCATTTTTTAAAGCAGCATTTTTCATGTAAAATTGTGACCCTTTTTCTCAAAATTCTACTTGTAAATTTTGACTTTATTTTATCCCAATTTTATGAGTTAATTCTGAGAAATTTTGACATTTTTCTCATTATTAATGATTATAAAATTTGACTTTTTTTCTCATTATAATGATTATTCTCATAAATGTTGATTTTTTCTCATTATTAATAAACTTTACTTATAAAATTTGGATTTTTTCTCTATTAATTTAACAATATTGACCTTATTATCCTATTTAACAAGTATTTCACAAAACATTTTGTCTGTTTTGTTGCACTTTATGAAATGCTCTGACAAATTTCTATCCTTCTCTTTGTCTTTTTTTATGTTATTCTTCATCTTACTGCTTTATATCGTTATTTATTTTTTGGTTTTTATCTCTTAGAAAAGTCTCTCTCAGCTTATTAGCATGCTGCTGACGGAATGTTCCATTGCTGCAGAAGGGCAGGGGGAGGTCGTAAGAAACACTTAAGCAGGTTAATACTATTTAAGTGATTTAGTTTGTTCTTTTTTGGACACAGTTAGATAATAATAGATGTGGAAAATATTTTCTACATTTTTAAAAAGTTTTTTAGATTGGGGCCCCTGAGGTTTTGGGGTGCCCAGGCAATCGCCCACCTTCGCTGAATGGAAAGTCCGCCTCTGAATCTCACATTTTGACAAATTCGAACTTATTTAAAATTTATTGACAATTGAAATTAGTGTTTATTTTATGAAACTGTTTTGGAAAATGTTTGCAATACCCACAAATATAAAGTAAAAACATATTATATTGTTTACTCTTTCAATAAAACATACATTCAGTAGGTAAATGTTCCAAAAAATCCTGACCAGGAGATTGCAAGACTTCAAAAAGGCAGTTGTTTTAAAAAAACTGACAGGCGGAGGACTGGGTGCACAAAAGTAGTTCTGTGTGAGCGTGGTATCAGCTGGTCCCAGTCCCTGCAGCCCTCACCGTGCACCGAGCAGGCCCGATGGGAAGCCGAGCGCAGCTCAGGACATGGCCTCGTTTGTTCAGGGTCCCCCCTCTGTGAAAAGAGTTATGCTGTCTGTTTTGAATGGACAGCGTTTTTCTTTGTGCGCTCGATCAAAACAGAGGGCAAAGTTAGTCAGCAAGTTGCATAGCTTCTGCATTCTGATTCTTCAAGCCTCTTTTGTATGACATTTCGCACAATGTTTTACTCTGTGTCCGACCTGAATGGCGCGTCGGAGGTAGGAGCATTTTTCCAAACTACAAAAGGTTAGAAAGTAAGCTTTTTATGATTTTTTTTTTCAGTCATGTTTCAGTTGTAGAATTAATAAGAATAATGATGGCTAAAAACTGAGCAGAGTGCTTAAAAATTTATACGCTTTTATCTGATCTATTTCCTAACCACAAGGTATTTGCCTGCGAATCCCTGGCACTTTTGATATTACCTGAAGGCAAATGGTATATAGATTTATACAAGTTATTTACAACAACAGCCAAGCTCTGGAAACTAGGCTGCAGATCAAAGGATTGTTTTGATCTCTACTTAGCATATTTGTTTAACCTAGCCAGTGATTCTGAAAAGTGCACAAGCTTTTCGGTGATATGCAGAGCACCCTTTATCCCTCTTTTTCTTCTGTTAGCTGCGGATTTAAGTACTTTCTGTATTTAGGAGACAACTGGATTTGCCAGGTTTTGAAATTTAGTTGCCCACTGCTAGGAGTCTTGGCACTCCGAAATAGATAACTAGGTGTGTTCCGCTGCTAATCCTGATCGGCCTTGTAATAGTATTTGGGGCTGCGCAAGTTATAGGGAATAATGTCTTTTATTTTTTATTTTTTTTTTTATGAAATATGTCTAAAGGAGTATTTGTTGTGCTGTTTCGCAGTTTGAAGTTTAGTTGTCAGGAGAAAAACAATGTCCAAGCGCTTTCGAAAAAACATGCCAGGGCAATCAGGAAAATTTCTGGAATGCTTAAGAGAATGCACGCGCACACAATGCCCTAATTCTCTCTTACTTTGGGTTTAGGAAAGATGAGCCCAGGTTTATTGAGAGCCAAAAAAGGGGGCAGATGGCTCACAAGAGGGATAAACCTGGGAAGTCATGCTGTAAATGTGTTTTACAGAAAACAATGAAAGGAGCGGACAAAGCGATTGTGGCAAAGTGCTTTGGAAAATGGAAAAGCAGCTCTCTAAGGTCCAGGACCATGGAGAAGCCGGATGAGCCGTCCGAGGAGAGGCAGGAGAGGAGCCTGCCCGGCGACACCTGTGAAGCTCCTCAAGTCAGCAAGAAAGCACTCGGTAAAAAAACGCTTCGCTCCTTCACACCGCATCCTCGCTGTTTTCATATTGCATTTATTATAGAGGACATTTTCCCTCCCCTTTTCTTCTCCTTGTGTGACTCTCCGGCCTGCCATATCCGGTGAACAAACAAACCACATTGTTGGGCAGGAGAATTCCTTTTGAGGAAAAGTGTGTCTCCGATGATACAGAGCTGCCAGGAAAAGACAAAGCAAAAAATAGCAAACACAAAAACAGTCACAGGTGCATGGGAAAAAGAGAGAAGCGAGTGAATGGTCACTGCAGTCCCCGGGAGGTCTTTCAGTGTTAGCCAGTGCGGTGGGTGGACTTCTGACAAGGACGCTGGTGAGCAGCCAGGTGGAGTGTGTTACTGAGAATTCTCCTGTTTATTCTTTTCACATGCTAATGCAGCTCTGTGTGACTTCAATGTGGAAAAACTTTTTCTTGGAGTTAACATTTGGGTGTTTTTCCAGTGCATCAGGCTGATTTCCCTAACTGCTTTTTTAGTTTTTACTTTGATATGTTATCTGCATCGTTGGGGGTAATGTAAAAAAATACTCTAATTTAATTAATTTTGTCAGTAACATAGTGAAATACAGTTCAAATTTTGGTAATTAAATTACAATTTAAAGACTACAGACATCCTCTTTACTTTACTCATATTTTGGTGCAGTGAAACCAAATTAAATAGTGTAAACACTATTATTCAAATTATTTCCTATTGGGTGAAAAAATTTCAGTTAAGTTATTTCCTGGAGACGGCCAGCTTTCTACTAGCCTAGTGTCAATGAGCAACCTGTCTGTACACTAATAAACAATAGGGGTGTAGGAGAAATTGTTTTGGCAATATATCGCGATATTTCATTTGGAATATATTGTGATGTATCATTTGACGATATTTCATTAGGCGATATACCATGATATTTTATTTGCCGATTATATTCGTGATATGTCATTTGGTGGTATGTTGTGGTATATAATCTGGTGATATATGACGATATTTAATTTGGAAATATATCGCGATATTTAATTTGATATATATGCTATATTTAATTTGGATATATATCGCGATATTTAATTTGGATATATATTGCTATATTTAATTTGGAAATATATCGCGATATTTAATTTGACAATATATTGCGATATTTCACTAGGCAATATATTGTGATATTTTATCTGGCGATATATCATAATATCTCATTTGGCGATATGTCGCAATACTTCATTTAGTAATGTATTGCGACATTTTATTTGGTGATATATGATGATATTTAATTTGGATATATTTTGCGATATTTAATTTGACGATATATCGCGATATTTCACTAGGCAATATATTGTGATATTTTATCTGGCGATATATCATATCTCATTTGGCGATATGTCACAATACTTCATTTAGTAATATTATTGCGACATTTTATTTGGTGATATATTGCGTTACTTCATTTTGGTGATATATTGTGATACTTCATTTAGCAATATATCACAATATTTCATTTGCCAATATATCTAATATTTCCCTTGGAGATCTATTATCATATTTCATTTGATGATATATTGTGATACATTTTATTTGGCCATATATTGAGATATTTTATTTGGTGATATATCCAATACTTCATTTGGTGACATATAATATTTTTATTTTTGGGATATATCGCAAAATTCATTTGGAAATATATTTGATATTTCATTTGGCTATATGTTGTGATATTTCATATGGTGATACCTAGTGATATATATCTGTATATATTCATTCATTTGGTCAAACTGCTGCCAGTATCAGTATACAGTTACAGTGCTTGTTATGATCATCAAATAAAAAGATTTTTACCATTTTATTAAAATGAAAGACATATTAATATGCAGTATGCATATGGAGTTTTTTTTTTTTTTTTATAGTCACACTCTTAAAAAGATAGAAGTATTACACTGTTCTGGTACAGTTTTGGTATATATCGCGATATGTAATGATATCGTTGGACACATATCATTTCGCCATCTTTTGCCAATACACACCCTTACTAAACAATGCACTAATTGCCCATGGGAAGCCTGTTTTGGAAAATCTACCTGATAAAACATTGTGATTGATCGTGATTAATCACAACACAACCTTGAAAAAAATAATAATCTAATACATTTTTAAATCGATTTACAGCTCTAATTGAAAATAAACGTTCTACATGTACAGTTTGATGTGAATTCTTATTGTGATTATTTGCAGATAATAGTGGTCGGCAAAACTGTAACAAAAAAAACATTAATTGCGATTAATTGCGATAAATTTTTTCCCCAGTTTTGTGATTAATAAGTTACATTTTTTCAATTTTTTGACAGCACTAATTAAAATAAACGTTCTAATGGACAGTTTTGTGTTTGGTTTCTTATTTTGATTATTTCCAGATAGTAAGAAGTCGGTAAAAACTGTAACAAAAATAAATAATTATTGCGATTAATTTTTTTCCAGCTTGAGATTAATTAGTTAAATTTTTTAAATCAATTCCCAGCTCTAGTTAATAAGGATCATTTATGTAAGAAAAAGTAAAAAAATCACTTTGACATTTTAAGTCTAAAAACTGACATTTTTAAAATAAATAATCTTCATTTTATTTCCTGTAACAAACACATTTTGTACATTGAACGAGTTCTCAATACAAAGTGAAAACTAACAATTAAATCAAACTACTAAAGGAAACAATGGGAAAAGAAGGGTGTACTGTATTATTATAGGTACAAACAATTATGAGGGTGTCGTTTACACCTCGATTATTGAAAACCATTTTTGTTTTGCCATTTGACGAACAAAAGTACATTTTTCCATAATATAAACAGTTTGTTAATATTTTTTATTTTTTTACAGACAATTATTAATATTTTTAAAAGGTAGTAGGATCTTTTTTAATCACATTTCCTGGGGCAATAGAAACATTTTGAGGGATATCATAATTAACTTTTATTGTTTTTATTATGTTTGCCCAAAATGTCTGTCATTTTGCACCATAAATGTGCGTTACCTTTGACCTTTTTTTACATTTTGTGGCGTAAAATTGATATATTTAATGTCAGGTTTAGATTTGAATACGCAGTAAAGTGTGGCTTCAAAACAAAGAGCTGAAATCAGATCTCTGTAATGACAAACAAGACGAGGACGGCCGTTCTGAGAAAATGCCCCTTTGTGGACAAAGTAAGAACAGAAGGGTTGCTGGGATGAAGCGGTCTGCAGCGGCCACACTCTCTCTTCGCATTTTCGTTACAATAGAAGTGCTGACACACTTACAAAAAAAAAAAAAAAAAATTGCTTTTCAGAGCTCATCTAATGCCAAATGGTGAACACAACAAGTCATCCGTCCGGCGTTCTATACCTTGTAATGTATTATCCGTAAATAGCTTCAAAGGCACCACATCTGCCATCTGCACTTCTAGTAACTCTTCTGCATAGCCATTAAAACAAGCTGTCTCAAAGGACATAATTCGTATTTCAGCCTCCACCCTGAATTACTGTGTGTTCATTATAATTATAAGGGAGGAGTGTTGCCAGGCTAGCCTGCAGAATGCCAGGTGCACACTTCCATAATCTACCATTTTTAAACAACTCGGAGCATTAACAACAGTATCTACATGCTATTCAGCTATTAGTTCTTTTTGGCTTTCATGCCGAAACTCACATCAGTCACTGGAGCATTTTTGTATGCTGCAACAGACGTGCAGGAAGAAAGTGCAACACTTTGTTGTGTTCCATTTTCCTAAGCCTGCTTAGGTTATGTGACTGAGCCATGCTGCTGTGTGAAATTTTATCCGATACTGGCACTGGATCCTTGTGAGGGAGTCTTGTAAAATAGGTTTACTTAGCGCCTTTGCTGGCATTTTCCTAAGATAGCAAATGCACACACACTGTCCATGATCGGATTAGCCGTTGAACAAAATGATGTAACTCTTTGTCTTTCTTGTGTGGCATAGGTTTGCTTTTGCACGAGTTCAGTGGTCAACCAGAGAAGAAAAAAACCCCAAAAACCATGCACTTCAAAAACCCAGTCACCGCATTATAAGCCACACATTACACATATAGCAGATGACAGCCTTCTTTGTCACAGAAATGTGATATGTGGCTGCCCAAAGTGACTCACTCCCCAAACACTCACTTTAGTTTTTTTCAGACACACTTTCTCAAATTGCACAGCAACCTGTAATTAACACACATTCCCATTTTTTTTATTTTTTTTTTCTAAATCCATTTAATTTTTAACTTTGCTTGGTGTTCCTCTGTCACATTGTGGCCCAGGATTTAAATTTCATGTGATAAGTGTGAAATATCTTTTCCCAACATTCAATATAGTATAAAGTGTGCAGTGCCAAGTACATAGAAAGCAGGAATTTGCACCCGAGGACATATAGCTGTGCATCCGCATCGCAAGAGGACGAAACGTTCAACACAAATCAGTTGAAACATCTTTCTTATTTTTATTTTAATTACTAATAATACTGTTTTTGATTTTGGATGTGGTCAAAGCGAGCCCCATTCTACAGTAGGAAGAAGCAAAACGACTGTTTTCCACTGGAGGTTTAGATGCTTGTTTATCACTTTTAATACCATCATCTTTGCTAAAATCCTCTCTCAAAAGAACCTTTCACTTGCTGGAATAAATTCAAATTAAAATTTAAATCCCTCTTTGCATTTCTTCAGCCTTTTTTATAAATAGCTGCCTCCTTTTAGAAAGCTGTTTATGTAGTGATCTGTTCATAATCCAGTTTGTTTCTCAACAGCGAAAAACACAGAAATCGTATTATCACTATCTTGGAGAGATGAGGCGAGAAATCAGGAAGTATAAATGTCTGGATCTGGGAAAGTTTTTCAAGTTCCAAAGCTTAAAAAAAAAGATGGCAAAAGCCTCTCAGTAACACTGAGATTTGACTTGCAAATACGGAGAAATATTTAGAGTCTTATTGCAACCTTTAGCTGTAATGTAGATATGAACTCAGTCAACCAATTTGGCATGTTTCAGATAGCATAAGAAGCAGCATTACTCATATACTGTAGATGGATTATCATAAATATTGATGTATGACAATATAGCAGCTGAAGCAAAGGACGGAAGATTAACTATTGTCACAGTTGTTGACAAGCCACATAGATCTCCTTAAGCAACTCTCGAAAACTGCTTACATTCTAATAAACAGGAAAAAAACAAACAATATCCAATCAGAAATCTAAAAGAAAAACAGCAGACACTTGGAGGCAATGTGTTTTGATAATAATCAATTTGAGATGTAAAAGGGCAGAAAAGAGGCATATAGGAAAGTTTAATTTGCTCAAGCTAGATTGGATTTATTGTTTGGAAACAAATAATAATTGTGTATCTAGAAGTTAACCAAGATTTAAACAAAAGCAAATCAATGACCAGCTCCTATTAATCACTCAAAGCCGGCTACTTGTGCTGGAGAAACTTACTTCATAATCAATGTGTTTGTTTTGTTCAAAGGGCATTTGCATTTTAGTTTCATGTCACAAAGCTTCTTGTGTCTGCTGCAATCAAAAAATGCAAGCCATCCACATCAATGGAGCTTTTTCTATTTATTCAAGTGCATATCTCTGAATACTTAAGATGATTTTAGCTTATATATTCACGCGCAGCTCGGAAAATACTTTGCATGTTTGGCTTAAGTTTGTTGATGTCTATCATTACTTGTTGTCATCTGACATGATATTGTGTTGGCTGCACCATCTGGGACGTTTTCTCTTCATGTCTAATCTTTACAGACCACTCTAATGAAAATAGTCATGTTCTTACTGGATTTTTCTCATAATGAAAAAGAATTTAAGATTAAGGCTGAATTCTTCCTCCTACCCCTTCAATTGTAGGGGCATCTGAAGTGGTGGAGTTGTCTGAAATAGCTTTTTTTTTCGGGTATCCCTCCGCCGCGAGGGTGTTCCGCGTCGTTCTCGCGGAGGATATTTACATTTAAATCTTACATTTAAATGTAAGTAAGATTTTTTTGTTGTGTTTTGACCTTTTTGAAGTTATAAAACTAATGTTGTTACGGATCACAGAGTGCTAGCAGCTCCGAGCTAACGTAGCCGAACGGCGACTGTTGATGACATCATCGAGTGGGAGTGACGTCCGAATTTAAAGTTGGAGGGTTAAACATAGGGGTTTGGAGAAGCGGTAGGGATAAAGGGAGAATTTGACTCAAACTGTGTTTCTGAGTATATCTTTATATCGTGTTCAATCAGACAAAAACCCGCAGATTTTGAAAAAACTCGTCCTTGTGACACAGTGACTGCCATAGGCGGGTCCTAAATCCAATTCGAATTCTTCGGCCCGATCGGAATACTCCCCTTCTCGCTTCCCCTTAGCCCTCCGCCTTCGTTTATCTCTCCGTGCTTGCTCCAAACGGAGGTTGGTAAAAAAAATATTTCCGACGTGAGTTTCGTTCATTGATCAACAAAATCACCGGTAAGCTAGCGCTAGCGCGGAGCTTCCAGCGCTCGTATATACATTACAACAGCATTTTATAAATGTAAAGCGGTCACACTGCAACATTAAGTTATTACTTACGTTTAAATGTAAACATCTGTGGTTCAGAGAGCACCAAAGTGAAGAAAGCGCTTCGTAGAGCGGCGCGGTTTACTCTCGCGATAGCGGACTTTGAACCCCTCTGTTTAGAGTGTGTAGCGTAAAAAATAATAATTCCGGACACAACTTTGACTTCAATGCCACTTCAAATCAAGGGGAGTGAGAAGGGGAATATTCGGATTGGGCCTTCCTCTGTCTCTAGAATTACCCCTCCAATTGTATGGGCATTTGAAGTGGTAGGGGTATGCGAAATAGCTTTTTTTTGGGTGTTCCGCGTCGCGCCACAGAGGAGAAGTGTTTTTCTTCGCATGGGTGCGATCTAATGCTCAGAAGTTTACATTTAAATGTAAGTAATGACTTTTTTGTTGTATTTTGACCTTTTTAAAGTTATAAAACCAATGTTGTTATGTATGCTAGCAGCTCTGCGCTACTGTAGCTGACTGGGGACTATTGATGATGTCATCAAGTAGGAGTGATATCCGAATTTAACTCTAGCTACGTCTGAATTCCCACCCTAATTTGTAACTTACTAAAAAGTAGTTACGGGACTATCTAGTGCCCTGGATTTTAAAAGAAATTTCGCACACGATACTCACTACTTTTCTTTCGTTTTTCTAAACGCGGGTATGACATCACTGTTTTTCACAAAAAGTAAAAATCGAATTAATACAAACATTTCACGACATTTATTTATACTACACTGTGTTTTGACGGTGAAGATGTGGAGGATTTGTTTCAAAAATTACATCTAAACAACGTTTTGTTATTCGAAATCGGTCAATCGCAATGCATTGTGGTCTATATCCGCTAATCTAGTGAGCATCGATGCACGCTAGTTTTTCACAAAGGCTTCTGGAAAATTTGTAGTACACTTGATTTTGGAATAAGTAGATTCGGACAGCACTAGAAAATGGCAAACACACTATATAGTGAGTACAGGGAATTTGGACATAGCTTCTGTTGGAGGGCTAAAATGTAGGGGTTAGGAGAAGCTGTAGGGTTGCAATTTAGGTTAAGGTACGGTAACTGATAAAATCATCACAATCGAGATTGGGGAAAACGTCAAAATTGTAAGGAGGAGCGAGCCCGAACCGTGTTTCATATATGACAAGTTGGAGAGAGAATGGGTTGGAAATTATTTAACATCATCGGCCCTTTATAACTTTCAGAGGGTCATGCTAAAACAAAAACTCATTACTTAGAAAAAAAAAGTGCTTCTTCTACGCAGCCCAACGCGGCACACCCTTGTGGCGGAGGGTTCAGCATCTCTCCGCTGCAAGAAGTAGCCCTTAAAAGAACTATTTCGGACAACCCTACCCTTCCAATGCCCCAACAATTGGAGGGTGGGGAGAAGTCGTACAGGTAGGGGAAGAATTTGGATTCGACCAGTCTCTTTTCTCACTATAACTGTTATAGGTTATTCTATAACAAAAGGTCAGTACAACCGTAGTGCAGCGGTCGACCTCTGATCTCAAGATTGCAGGTTCGATTTCCACCTTGCCCACCCATGTGTAGAAGTGTTTTTTGGGGAAACACTGAAACCCACCTTGTCTCTGGTGGAAGGTTGTCACCAGTCTCAGCAGTGTGTGAATGGACTGTGAAGTGCTTTTTGGGCCTTCAAGGAAGTTAGAAAATTCAATTCAATTTTATTTATATAGCCAATTTCACAAAGAAAAATTGCCTCAAAAGCGCTGTAAAGTATACGCCATTCACTATTTTACATTCAAATGGAAACGTCTGTGCGTTCAGAGCATGTCTCGCCACTAAGTCGGGCTTTCACCTCATAGGCAGAGGGATACACAGCTTTTAAGTCGCTACGGCTAGCTCTTAAATCACAAGTTTTTGGACTGCTAAAGCTTCGAACGCCCCTACAATTATAGAGCTATAGGGAGAGCCAAACGGGTAAGGGGAATGGATTTGGATTTAGAATGGATGAACATCTTTACTTTGCTGACTCAAAGCTTTACAGCTGGATAGCGCTAATCACCTTGCCATTATTTGCTTCTCTAATGTTAGCTTGGGCTTGTGAGGAGCTATAAGCTAGCAGGAGAGAGTGTAAACAAAGATGGGAAATTTATTTTGGCTAAAAACTGCATAATTATGATTAAAAGACCACTGGGAACAATTTCACAAAAGATAAAAATATAATTGGAGTGGGACTTTAAGGTTTTGGAGAAACTAGAAACCCCCACCCCAGGAACACAGACTAAATGCCTCCTTTTCGTTGATCTACCCGCTATCATGACCACCGAGGTCACTATCAAGCCCCACATTATTCACACCTGTTTCCATTGTTTGGATGCTCGATTTTGCTGAAACATCCAAGCTCTGCCGTTCGGTACGTTTACGACGGAGTGTTAGACTAGGTGATCCGGTGGATTGTCTGCAGAGTTAGATAATTGAAAGGAACCCCCAAAGGCCCACATCCTCGCTCCAACCTCTCATGAACAGCCAGTCAGTCCTGTGAAAGTGAAGACGTTGACTGACCAGTCAAGTATTGATTTGATGGTTGTAAGCGGATACTCTGAGAGGTGGGGGGGGGGCTGCAAGAAGCATCGACCAGCTGAGACCACTTCCATGGTTAAATGTAAAGCTACAGTCTCATGAATGAATCTGATCTAAATAGAATTCAGTTCTATTGACCTAGGTTTAGGAATAAAGGCTATTTTATTTTCTGTCAGTTCAATATATTGTTAATCATAATATTAGATAATATAAATTAACAGTTATTTGAAATAATATTTTTTCAAAAACATAACAAATCAAGGTTTGTTTAATAGAAACTATAGTTTTTAAATAAAATCTTGGGTCAACCCAAATGTCCTCCTAATAAAAACACTGTAGTGAGCAGAGATGGGTAGTAACAGATTACATTTGTTCAGTTACATTTACTTAAGTCAATTTAAAAAAAGTAGAACTCCTTAAATTATTTTTCTGATTAGATTTATGATTTTAAAAAATGTAGAGATTTTACATAAAAAACACTTCAATGAGCAGGCAAAAAAGACGCAAAGTCAATGTACACTCGCGATCTGAGGTGCTGTGGCGTGATTTTGTCATCAGGCCCGGCGACTCTGGGACTCAGCTTTGGGCATGTGATGTTTTCAATGACTCGATTAAAAGGTTGAAAAAAAAATCTAATATGGCCGCTCAATTCGTCCTGAATTCCCATACATTTTCTTAACTTGATGGGGTTGCGGAGTTGCTAGACTCGATGCTGGTTACTGTTGGGCGGAGCAGGAGCAACCGAGCCCACCATGCTAGCCAGTGGATGGACAGCGTAGCAAGTGTAGCAAGCTAGCAATCGCTGCCAGCCAGGATTTGGCAGAGCTAGCAAGCTCCGCTGCCCAAAAGACCGGTCTTCTTACGATTTGTCCTACCTCGTGAAATTTTCCTACCCGTAGATCAAACTGATAGCTATAGCTGTCTAAATGTCCTACTTTATCAGATAATCCTACCTACTGCATATGAACAAACGTACAATTTTTGTGTTTGGTCATAAACGCAGCAGGATAGAAAAGAATTATGGGCGGAGTATGATAGAGTTATGGACAGGGTAGGAAAAAATTATGGGCGGAGCAAGACAGAATTACGGGGAGTAGCGCAGCCTCAGAGGGGGCTTTACCGCGAGGCAGCATAGCCTGATCACAAGATGGAGGGGTAGCACAGATTTATGGGCAGTCTGCTGAGACTGAAAAAGATGCCTGAAAAGCGATTTGCGAATGCGCAGTAAGTGTAGGTAGAATAAAATCATGGGTAGGAAGGATTTATGGATTACTATCAGTCTGGGAGATCACTATGCTGACCCGCGGTTGGTTGGCTGCTCGGGAGATGGAGAACTGTCGAAGCGGGCACAATCGCTCCAGATCCATGAGCTCATGATGCTTTTATTTTAATCAAAGCAATAATTAAAAAATCCAATTTTATTTTTCTCCATTTGAAATAATTCTCAAATGAGGTCGCAAACAGACAGAAGTGGCGTCCGTCAGGCGCAGCTCTTCCTGCTGGAGTGAAGTACGCGCTACCGGGAGCGTCTCTGAATGATCTGGTGAACAGAGACATAGCACCTCTGTAGAGCTCTCCAAAACATGTAAATCCAAGTTACTCGCTCAACATCATCCGTGTTTTCCATGATGTGGCAACGACTGAAGTCCAGGAAAACTTTGTCGGTTGCCCCGCGGCCGGGGTGTCAAGCAGTGAATTTTGACGTACGTCAAAAGAGACGCCGCAGACGCAAATTTGACGTGCAAATTGCGTCAGGTGTAAATGTAGCATTTGGCGTTGTCCAAAGTCTCTACTAGTCCCAGTTTAGAACTCTCTTTCGGCCGTTTGTGGTTTTTGAATCTACAATTCCAAGGTTGTGAACAAATTTCAATTCTACTCACTACTTACTGCACTGTGTGAAGCATTTTCAATTTTTTCAGGGTTTTTGAATCTACTGTAGCGATGATCACTACATATTGGGCATGCTGTGAGAGCAAGGAATTGTGGGATCTCATTCCCTTCACCTGCCTGTGTGAATCGGGGTTTGGGTATAGGTTTTTGTCTGTGTTTTGTTGTCTGGCTATTTTGCTGTTTGTCCTCAGTTGTTTTTTTCTGTTGTTTCGTTCTGCACCATGAATGAGAGGCAGGGAGAGGATGATTACACTCCTTGTGATGTAAAATGTCACGCTATTGGTGAATTTTAGCTATAATGCATTGTGTTTTAATAATTTGCCCTTTGAAAAACAAAACAATTAAATTATTTTTTATATATAAACATAGATTATTAAGAAAAAAAATCAATTTACATACATTTTTCATCAAACACAATTCATTGTGGTCTATATGTATCTAGGAGAGCTGGATAATCCTGAGATATCAATCCGATACCGATCTGGTACTGGTCAGTATCGCCAATATCAATACCAAAATTTATGTTTTTCTCAAATGTGATGGATGTGACATGAACCTAAAAATTTCAGTCGATTTTAGTTGCTGTTAGTGGTTTTTGTGAGTTTGCCTTTTTTATTTACTTGATAAACATGAAAACAGAATTAGAAAAATATTTTCAATTAAATGGAAAATAGTTTATCAAAACAAAAATTATTGAAATTAAATAAATGGTGAATAAAAAACAGTCATACAAGCCAAAAGAAACAAGAAACAATGATGAACTATGAACTTTTTGCTGATATAGAAAAGTTTCAAACAAAAGTGGAAATATCGATATCTTTGGGTCAGTATTGACCTTTGATATTTTGGATGGATCCGCTCAGCATTAGTAAGTATGGATGCACACTGTTTTTTTACAGAGACTTCTGCGAAATTTCCAGGCCACTAGATTTTAGAATTGAAGACTTGGACACATCAAAAAATACCTTATAGTAGTCCACCGAGTAGTGAGATTGGACTAGGACTGCCAGGATTAGTCGACTAGTCGACGACTAATCCTAAACTAGTTTAATAGTCGATTAGTCGTTACTTTATTTATATGGAGTCAGAATTTAGTAAAGCTGAAAGTTTTATGTTTTGCATTATTCAAGGTTATTTAGGCTAATTTGGAGTTTAACTAATATTTCAGGAGCATGCTAGCTATTTTGGCTAATTTAGGATTTTTCAGTTTTTTAGGCTAATTTGGAGTTTAGCAAATATTTCCGCTATATGCTACTATTTTGGCTAATTTTGGCTTTTTTTATTAGGATATTTTGGAGCCTAGCTAATAATTCCGCTACATGCTAGCTGTTTTGGCTAATTTAGGCTTTGTTTTTTAGGCTAATTTGGGTTTAGCTAACATTTCAGCTACATGCTAGCTATTTTTGCTAATTTAGACTTTTTTTGCTTTTTAGGCTATTTTGAAGCCTGGCTAATATTTCTGCTACATGCTAGCTGTTTTGGCTAACTTAGGCTTTTTTTCATATATTTTTGGGCTAATTTGCATTTAACCAATATCTTAGCTGGCTATCAACTTCAGCATTTTTAGCTATCAGCATTAGCATGTTCAGCTTCAAAATTTTGCTTACAGCATTTACACTAGTTTTTTTGTAGATAACGCATGTTATTTATAACAGACTTTTACACAACAGCAACGTAAAGTACTTTACAGGCTTAACACAATTAAAAATGATTGAAAAACCAAATAACAAATGAAAGAGAAATAGAAACTGAAATTATTAAATAAAGGGAGGAATGAATAAATAAATAAATAAATGGGACTGCAAACATCTCAGTTTTGCTCTGTAAAATAGAATTTTTGTCTTGTTTATAATTTACCCCAGTCAACAGAATTTAATGAAGATAATTACATTTTCTTAATTAACAGAAATGTGAATAAAAGTTTACCATTTCTCTTTCCAGTTTTTATGTAAATCTTCATGGAAGAGAAAGTTTTGATTTTATATTCAAGTTACAATTTATTCATTTTTTTTGCTTGTTTTGATGCTTTTATTGCACATTTTGTCTGTTCATTTAAACATTTTTAGAAAAAAATAAACATTTTTAGATTATTTATGACACGTTTAAACTTTTATTTCACACTTAAGTACCTTTTTATGAGTTAATTTGTATTCTTGGGAAAAAAAAACGTTTTAAGTAAATTACTTGCACTTGAGTATAACTTTGGCCTGCTTCTCTGGTAATAGCAGAAGTGAAGTAACTGAGTAAATCTTAAATATTAGCATCAGATAGACACAATTTTTAAGGTCACTCAAACTTCCAGAGTTATTCAAAGCAGTAATAGGATATTTTTTAAACTTTATCTTTTAATTCCTCTAAAGTTCAAAATATTAAATCATAAACGTTCATAAGTTTGAACCTAAACGAAACCGAACGCCGCTTCAGTGGCGTCAGTTCAAAGTGGAATGAGAAAACATCCTATATTTGTCCATAAAACATTTCAAATTTAATTGAAGTGTCTTCAAAGGACACTGAATAAACATATTGTAAGGTTGCCCACGGTCACACGCAATTTGCCCCAAAGGGGTTTTGAGGGAAGTAATCTAATCATTTCTTTTAAGTGACAAGCAGTGTAGATAATGATCCCATGAAAAATGTTCTGTTTTTTTCCAAAGAAAATGTCTGTTGACATTAACATAAAGATAGTTCTACGTCCCGGAGCCAAATCAACATGTACTTGTGTTCATCGTATTTGCATATGCAAATATATATATATATTTTTTAAATTTAATTCATCCCTTTTATGTGACTTTATGTGATGAACAAGCGGCATCAAGTGGTTGCACAATGAGGGTTCAGTGCCACCAACAGGAGGCATGTGTGTCGGTTCAGACTGAAATTAACCGCAGTTTAAGATGGATTTTTACACATCGATCACGTTGAATGGAACAGTGGATGCGCATTGTTGTTTGGCTGTACAGTCTGTCGTGTGAAATTAGTCGTGTTTTGCTTTGTTGAAATGACGGGGCGGGGTGTTGAGCGAAGTTGCGCCGCTGACATTTTGATCCGGCGCTGCATTAGAAGAATTCATTTGTGTAGGTTTTTCGGCAGGAGGAAGGTATGGCGCTCACAACAACAGGGTTGCCATGACACTTCACTCCGCTTACATAATTTGCAGCAGAATGCAAAAAAAAAAAGCTTTTAGACACAGATGTGACCCATTGTAATACCTTTCTAATGCAATCAAACACTTTCTACAAATACGAGCAGGACTTTTTAAACGTGAACCCTTGTTTGACATGTAATTTCGTCCAACCCACTCCTCTTTCATTTCTCCATGCTCGACTTCCAGCTTGACAAACATCTTGACAACTTTTTAGCTGTGGGGAAAACAGCTTAAATTTGAGCTTTTTTCTTTTCGGAGCAGATGTTCTTACATTTAGTGGTATGTCAAGACGGCGGTACACGATTTCCCGTTTACTCAAACATGGCAGAACATGAAATAATCATCCCCACAAAAAAGCCGGGTGGTGAGATTTTCTGCATTAACAATCAAAGGACATGTTTTTTTTGATGAGATTCTTAGAGAGATTGTGCTTTAATGTGTTTGTACACTTATCAGGTACAAATGGTAAAAAAAAAAAAAAAAAAAAAAAAGACGAGGAGCACGTCTGCTTTCTTTGTATGTCTCTTTCTCTGTGTACCATGAATTGGCTCTTGAAGACAGTTTGAAATTAGACTTTCAAATGAGGCATTAAACAAGGTGATGATCAACTGCCAAAACCTTAAGTAATGATATTCTCCATCCTCAACCCCAGCCTTGCATAACCAAATGCACAAATCACAGAAAAAAAAAAAAAAAAAAGCTGAAAATTCATTATTATTACATATTGTGCTCGCACTTTAGTCCCTGGGGAGTTGGGGGGGGGTCGGCGACAGAAGTGCGTGTTTGGGTGGCCCCTACCATCAGCCGGAGAGGGATCTTGAGGGGAGGAGGATCCCCCACCCCATTATGGGTATCACATATTCTAAATCCACCCCACTCCTTTGCCCCCCTCGCCTCAGGCTCCACCCAGAAGTGTGGTCGCCTTTGTCATTGTAATCTGGCCCCTGTTTGCAAAACGCTTCCACTGTTTACTCTCTGCTCCGGGGGCTTGTATGAACAGGAGTCAGCAGGACGCAGGGTGACATCACTTTGGCCGGGGGGGTGTTTGAAAAAGCTGCATTTGTGATTTCTTTCCTTTCTTTCATCCTGTTTTCGTCCAGGCCTGTCCGATATGGTTGGGAATCCCTGGGTACCTCACGATACGATACATGGTTAACGATATCGATAATAACACGATACTGCGATAACTGGTTTAAAAACCATTTCTAATAACTCACAATATATGGAAGAACACATATTTTTTAGGAAAATAAATTCATTTATGTTTTAGCTTGAACACAATCGTTGAAATCAGCTTCTGTCTAATTTTATGCAATAAATAAAAGACACTTTTGTGCAACATTGCTGAAATCAGTAATACTGAATCTTTGACAAGCTTTGACACCAAATGAATCGGAATTATCTGTAAAATTCAACAGTAAACCTGAAAAACTGTGTAACAACTTGGTGCAAAATTGTTGTAAACGATAGAACAAAAAATTGAATAATTCAGGTTGCCAGACAGCCAGTTGGGAAACGCGCGCCCCCATCTAGCTCTGAAGAAAACGTCTCACCGAAGGAATTTAACATTTTTACAGCCTCTTAAAAACAAAAATAAAAGATCGATGCTTGGTGAGAACCAATCGAGAATCAATTACAGGACTGACTAGATAAATGGCATTACCTGCGATACTGCTGAATGTGGCTTTTGAAGATGCTAGTT
This sequence comes from Oryzias javanicus, assembly GCA_003999625.1. NCBI lineage: Eukaryota > Metazoa > Chordata > Actinopteri > Beloniformes > Adrianichthyidae > Oryzias > Oryzias javanicus. Next base: position 31,478,404 of record CM012453.1, on the reverse strand, counting down.
TCAGCATTTTCATCTAAAAATGCTGAAACTGACAGCTGAAAATTTTGAAGCCTAAATTTAGAAAAAAATACTAGCTAAATGCCAAATTAGCAACAAAAAAAAGGAAAAATGTCTAACTTTGCCAAAACAGATAGCATAGGCCTACTGCCAAAATATTTGCCAAACTCTAAATTAGCTTAAAAAACTTAAAAATGTGTCTAAAATTAGCCAAACAGCTAGCATAATGCTAAACTATTATCTATACTCCAAATTAGCCTAAAAAATGGAAAATGTATGATTTTGCCAAGACAGATAACATAACGTAAAAATATTAGTTAAACTCTAAATTACCCCAAAAAACTTTAAAATGTATTAGCCAAAACAGTTATCATAATACTAAAATGTTATCTAAACTATAAATTAACCTAAAAAACTTTAAAATATATCTAAATAAGCCAAAACAGCCAGAATGATGCTAATATATAAGAAAAACTGAAAAAAGAAAAAATGTAGCCATTTTTTTAGCATCTTGCTAAAATTTTAGCTGAACTACAAATTAGCCTTAAAACAGGAAAAAATGTCTAAATTAGTCAAAAACAGCTAGCATAATACTACAATGTAAGATAAACTGTAAATTAGCTTAAAAACTGGTAAATGTCTAATTTTGCCAATATTTTATTATATTGCTAAAATATTATTTAAACTCCAAATTAGCCTAAAAACTGCAAAATGTATGATTTTTCCATAACAGTTAACATAATGCTAAATATTAGCCAAACTCTAAATTACCCTAACAAACTTTAAAATGTATTAGCCAAAACAGCTAGCATAATGCTAACATATTATCTAAACTCGAAATTAGCCTGAAAAACTTTAAAATATATCTAAATTAGCCAAAACAGCCAGCATGATGCTAATATATAAGCAAAACTCTAAATTAGCCAAAAAAAGGAAAAAATTTAGCCAATTTTTTAGCATCTTGCTAAAATTTTAGCTGAACTAAAAATAGCCTAAAAACTTGAAAAAATGTCTAAATTAGTCAAAAACAGCTAGCATAATATTAAAATGTAAGATAAACTCCAAATTAGCCTAAAAACTGGAAAATGTATGATATTTCCATAAATATTAACATAATGCTAAAATATTAGCTAAACTCTAAATTAGCTTAATGAACTTTAAATTGTATTAGCCAAAACAGCTAGCATAATGCTAACATATTAGCTAAACTCTAAATTAGCTTAATAAACTTTGAGTTGTATTAGCCAAAACAGCTAGCATAATGCTAACATATATCTAAACTCTAAATTAGCCTAAAAAAAAACCCAACAATGTATCTAAATTAGCCGAAACAGCTAGCGTGATCCTTAAATATTAGCTAAACTCAAAATTAGCTTAAAAAAAAATGGAAAAATGTCTGAATTTGTCAAAAAGAGCTAAAAAAAATCCAGTAGTTGCTGAATATTTTAAAGTTTGAATGGTGTCTGTAGCTGAAAGTATTTGAACAAGTTCAGAAGTTTAAAAGTGCACAAAGTTTTTTAAAGATTTGAGCAATTTCTTGTTAATTTCCTATGGGTCATATTTTGTTCAATATAAAAAAAAACGCTATAAAGTTTATGAATAAGTACAAGCAGTAATGTCCTGAACGAGCTGAATGTTTTGATACTTCGATTGCTGAAATCGTTGAGTTTTTTCCTTACAGGATCATTATAGTGTGAATGCTGTAAAGTACTCGCACAAATATTGCGATATCTCCCAATATCGATATTTTGCCTCCCGCATGAGCTCCCTCTGGAGTTTGACGTGGCCTTCAGGGAGGAATTACACCTAATTACTCCAATAAGTGTTGGGCTGCAGCTTCTCTCCACAGTCAACAAAGATTATTTCCAGATCCCTGCCTTTTACTGATAGCCTCATGGCAAACAAACCTTTTTTTTTTTTTTTTTTTTTTTTGAGTCAGAGATGATCCAAAAGGAAGGCAGGTATGAAGAAAGACGTTTATTTTTGTTGCTGTAGCGATAAAGTCGCAGACATTGAAACGGGTCTGTCGAGCCATTGTTATCATCCCTGGCCATCTGCTGCCGAGGAGTGACATTCCTCTCATTTGCATGATGAGTGATGTATGAGGAGCTTGGAAGGGCATATGCCCGGGTCTTATGACAAAGCAAAGGGAAAGTTGATTTTTTTTTTTTTTTTTTTTTTTCTGCACACTGAGGAGGATCGATGCAGCTGAAGGAGTTGAACAGATCACCTGTGAGAGTGCACGAGTCCCCGGAACGCGCATCTATCTGCCTTCTTGTGAGGCTGTTTGTGTGTTTTGCGGATGTGGGAGTAGAGCGAGCGAGAGAGAGAGAGAGAGAGGAGAGAGAGAGAGAGGGGAGGGAGGGGGGGTTGGTGGCTGTTGATGTGCAAATGTGCATCATGTTGAAGGGCTGTGAATGGGGGGGTGTGACGTAAAAAGGGACCCGAACGCAGGTGCTTATCTCCAGGCTGTCAAAGGCACAGTATGTCATATTCCTGGGGACTACCTTTCAAAGACACAGCACCGGCTCGGCTTTCAAGAGACGGCGAGGAAATCAAACTTTTTGGATCGTAGCAATAGGTTGGTGTTAAAGTTCTTTCTATTTCTCCGTCTGCGTTCGTCCTCTCTGCGTTTCGACGCTCCCGTTCAGAGCATGAGAACTTATTCACTTATTCACATCCAGATTTTTTTTTATTTTTTATTTTTATTTTGATCTGCGCTCTAGACGAGAACTTTATTTTAAAGGGATATTTTTAGCCTTTGTTGGACGGCTTCCAGACACTTTGAGGAGAGATTAAACTGCTTTTTAGAAGCCTGACCTATTTTGGATGGTCCAGATAGGTTCAATGCATTTGTGTTGTCTTGGAAGAACACATGTCCGTATTGTGCGTGTAGACAAAGCATCGTCAGGTTGCCTGTGGCTTTGACAGTGACAGCTGTACATACAAGAGCCTAATGCTGTTCCACTAACATGTTTGAGCAGCCAGTCAAGTATTTTATTGCCATAACATATTCCAAAATTAGAAGTTTGACAAATCCAGCTATAATGACAGAAATCAAAGAATTTGCTGCGTTTGGGTTTTAAAATGTTATGCTAATATGAAACCGTGGAGGGATATGAGGAGACTCCGCTTTGAACAAATTGTGAGGGGGTCAAAGCACTCAGCAGTCTCCGGAGAAACTATTGATTTAGGAGGGAGGATGCTGGTTAAAAAAGTTCATCATTTACCAGAAACTTGTGGTAAAAAAGGCTTTTTTTTAATTTGCCAGCGAAGATGTTTCCTGTGTTTTTATGTAATGTTTGTGGTGTGTTTTCATTACTTCATAAGAATACACTTTTATCTGATTGAAGTGCTTTATAAATAAAGTTTTTCATTATTATTATTATTATTATTATAGATATTTTAAAGTTGAAATCTCAGTTAGTTGAGCTCAAATTTTAAATTGATTTGATGTTTTTTGTTTATTTTTGAGACTTTAAATTTAAACAAATAAATCTAAAACTCTAAATTTATCTTTTTTTTGTTTATTTTCTTGCATAATGAAATAAACTTTAATATAAGATAAGGGTGGCATTTATTACAGCTAAAAACTCGATTTAAAAAGTTGTAAAAACTAAAGGAAGTGTTTTTACTTTTTTTTTTTAAATGTTTAAACAGCTTGTAAATAAAAGTAGTGATAAGTAAGGTGTATTCTTCCTCTCTGCTCCTCCTCAAAGCCCTGGCTTGGTAGTTGCTACCCAACACATTAATGTGACCTCTTTCTGCCTCCAGGAGCTGTCCATGGTACCTGCCGTCCAACTAAATATCAACTCCTTCGCTTAGCGACAAAACAAAAAGTTGTGTACGTGTTGTAAGTCAATAAATATATCAAATAAACCCCCCTTAAAATATATATGAAAAAAAAAAAAGTCTATTTTTTTTCTAATTTAAATCTTTTGCGTTACCTGTTCCCTTCATTCAAACTTTCAATCAGTTAATCCTGGAAAACAAATTATGTGGATTTAATTTGGTCTGATAAATGATCCATCTGCTGCTGAGCAGCTGGCGAAGGGATGCATTTAATAATTACTTAACTTTTTAAACAGAAAAAAAAACACATATTATAATATTTTAAACAGTAAATAAAACTGTTGTTTTTAGATTTAATCTGTAATTTTTTGCTGTGTTTGTCCAATTAAGTAAAAAATTCATTTAAAAATGATAAATCTGCGTCCGCTGAGCAAATATAAAACCTTCCCGATTAATATTACATGCAAAAATTCCTTTCCGAATTTACCTTGACTGTAATGTACCTCACTGGCTGTGTTTGTGTTTGTTGGCCTAACTATAAAGGATCTGCTTATACCCTTGTGGGTTGGGAAGAATTAGGATTTATGAATTTATTTCCTCTGTTGTATTGTTTAAACAGCTTTGGTTTAGTTTTGATCCCTTCCTCTTGCCTTTGAGGCTGTTCCACGGTGTCAGCTGTTGACTGATAGTAAGAGAACTGCCTCACAGTGTGAATGAAAGAAAACTAGCGGTTGGTAAACACTGATAAGGGATAAATAGAAAGCGGTCAGGCAGAGATAGTTCTGTGGGAGCCCAGATTGTGTGCGGTCTGTTAAAATGAGATTCTGAGCCTGTCCTTTTTTATTCTTCCTCCCCTCCCCTCCGCCTCCCCTCCCCTGCGCGGCGTTTGTCTGGAAAATCTCCAGTGACCCGGCTCGGCATTCCCAGGCTGCAGCTTTCTCTTTTTGTATTTGTTTTGTTTTTCTAACGAGGGTCAAGTTGGCCATCGGACACGTCCCCCGATGCTTATGGACAGCTGTCGTGACTTTGAGCGCTTTCAATGGCTACAATTTACGGGCGTTTGTGGCTCCCTGAAAACAAGCTCAGCGATGGAGGGGTTAGTCGAAAGGCGAAAGTTGATTTTTGATATTTTTGGAAGGCCAATAAAATCAACGAAAAGTCAAGTTTCTCATTAACTAGAACAGGGCGATTTGTAATTTTGAAATGTCTCTTTTCCATGTTGCGTGATAACGATATATATCACGATATAAACCATATAACCATATTTGTCAAATTTGAACACTCTGCGCCTCAGAAAATAAATAAATAAATCATCAGCAGGTTGTTTAGATTTAAATATTTATTTCCTATCATAATTTTAACACAACAGATGCACTGAAAATCATGCAAATAGTTTTTTAAATAAATAGGAAAAATGAACAAAACTGAAAATGAATGCAGAAGATTTCAAGTTTCAAAAGACAACATAAATAAAATAGACCACTAAACTGTTTCTTCAGTTCCATTACACAACAAGTAATTCATTCTATAAATAAATACTAATGTTTTCTGGCTTTACAGACCAAACATAAAAATTATAACAGTATTTTCCACAAAAATACTTGAGGCATTTTACTTTTTGAACTTATTTTCTAAATTTTCTTTATGAAAATTAAATATATAAATGATATGAACACATCTACTGTAAACTCAAATTGAAACACATAAAAAAAAAAGGTTGACGTTTTTGTGTAACACCTGCTGCTAATTCAAAGTGGATTTAACTCTGTAATTATATTAACAACAGATTTTTATGAAGTTCCTACAAATTAATTTTGCTGTATTTATCCGCCACGTCTCAAAAAGCTGGTCAGTAAAAGGTTGTCCGACTATAAACTGGTCCTTGAACGCATCAAGGCTTCGCACGCGTTAGCATTAGCATCATGCTAACGCTACTTCGCGGTCACCAAATCAAGATTTTTTATTAAACTTTCTGTTGCTGCTATAATTCTAGCGGGTTTGTCTTTCAGTTCTGACCGACTCCCGTTAAAATTACGAGATATTCCGCTGCTTCAACTAAACGTCACAGAGAGAAGATGGAAGTAACCGCGAAGGTACGGTGGCTCGTGAGTTTTTGCTTACCTTGCGCGCAGACGAAGGAAGTGGAGTGAAGAAGCGTTGAGGTCCAAAAATAATTACCGAAACGAGAACTAATAAACATAAATAGTTAGATACAAACATGTACTCGACTATCTCTTTAACTTTTATTCGACAATAGAGGAAAATGGTCTCTACTGGCACGTGTCAATTTCGGACCCTTCAAAATAAAAGTCTATCGCGATAGACTATGGAGAAAAGTTCTATCGCGATATTAATCGTTATCGTTTTATCGCCCAACCCCACTGTTAACCCTTTAGTGTTTATGTTCTTTCATTTACTATTAAATTTTGAACACAATAAACATAATTTCAGTAGATTTGGCGTTTTTCTCCTTCAAAATCTCCTAGAATTAAGTTGATTGCGTTCAAGCGTCACCGGTGACGCCTCAGGTGTGAACCCCTTTACGTTTAGATTTATTTACTATGAAAAGATATATTCACTTATGGTTTTGCTTTTAACTAAATGCTACATGTAAGTAAATGTATGGCTGATTTGGTTTGTCGCATATTTGAGACAACGGGCATTAAGGGGTTTAAGGTTTAATAGCATAAAAAAAAAAAAATTAAAAGCAACATATTTGGGACTTTTTTATCTGAACGTGTTGATATAAATACAAATCTAAGATCTTACCTTGAGGATGTGGTGTATTTACACAGAAAATAATTCAGCTCATTGTAGCTCAGCAGCTAATGAGATTGGTTGTTAAGTGAATGACACAAAGGCTTAAAAAAAAGAGAAGAAAAAACTCAGCCTTTCTGGGGGAAAATCACGGTGGCCCTCCACACACGCAGACACACACAGAGCGGCCAAAAACACACTCTCTCGCAGCAAGCAGCAGTAGCAGCAGCGAGGCTCTGGACTACCCTGCATCCCACCTCCATCTCCTTCTGCTCCGTCTCCTCCCCGGTGTCCCTGAGTGATGCGAAACAAAGGCTAAAAGGGGCACGGTAAGTCGAGCTTGTGTTTCTGCCCGGTCGGAACTGCTAACACCAGAACATTTAGATGTAGGAGACAAGCCGCTCTGCTGTTCTGTGTTGAGATGTGCAAGCCTCAGGCTCTGATAAGTAGATTCGTGGCCGGGGTCACGAGCAGATATATTTTTTTGTACTTGATCTTTAACTTCTGAATTACAACTAAAACTTTATTTAACACTTTTTTTTTTTCTTAATTCATACACATCTTCACTTATTGTATCGTTCGTTTTCTGGTGTAGTTGTTAAACTTTTGTTGAAGACGCATTTTAGATGATGAAGACTTGTGTGGAACAAAAACACACACAGAGTAGATATTTTACCTCCTTTTTTTTATTCAACTTTTATCGTCAGAACAGTTTTATTGCAGCATCAGCAGAGATCACTTTACCAAATTCAAAGTGCATTAGCTTATCAGGCTCCACTGTAAAGCTGAAAAGTGGGTTAAAGTCCATGCCGCATATTAAAACCTGGACTTAAGTCAAATTTACATTTTGTCAAAGATTACTCCTTTTATTGATGCATATAATCATATTCATGGACCATCTGCTGATTTGGCAAGCAAGGATCAAACTCACAAAACAGCACAGCTAACCTTTTAAGTACAAAATAGTCTGGCTTAACTGTGTGTGTGTGAGTGTGAATGTGAGAGATTTGATAATACTTAATTTAGATCCTCCAGGCTGCTCGTGCCATATTTTATTTCATGGTGATCACTTTGCGAGCGGAGCAGGACTCGTGTTTGAACAACTGAGCAAATAACGCCTCCCTGACAGTGATCAATGCGAAATCTCGACCAGATTTAACTCCTCGCCGGCGTGCGCTCCCTCTGAGTTTACATCAGTCGCCATGGTTACCTGGGTTTTACAGGGCAGCGCCGCTCACTTCCACCTGGATGTGAATGGCTGTAAGACGACACGTCTTGAAGCGCCCTGATAGCCGGCGTTTCTGTGAACTGCGCCCGGGCGCCGGTTTCGTGGAAACGGACTCGCCCGCGGATATCTTTACTTCTGTTTGACTCGTTCCAAACAAAGCTTACCCAGATTGAGAATTCATATGCCAGAGGTAAATCCGAGTTAACACAGATTTATACTGGCATGAGTTAAAGGACTAGAGTTTGTAATCCAGGTGGCCGAGGGATTTTAGCATACAGTGGCAAAAATCACTTAAAATTCCCCCAACATCCCGAGCTCAGCGAGCAGACAGATTGTTCCCGATTGATGAAAGCACAAGTCGCCATGTTTGTGTGCTCAGATCCCCTATATCAGGGGTGGCAAAGTCAGTCGCAGAGGGGGGCCGAAATCCAAAACAACTCCTTAGGTCGTGGGCCGAACAGGATAAACATTTACTGAAAGCAAAATTGTTAAAAACGTAACTTTTAACATAACTATGAAACATATTATTCCAACCTTAAAGTCTCCATATGACAATTTTTTATCTAAAAAAACGTTCCCAGTGGTGTTTTAATTATGATTATGAAGTTTTTACCAAAATCTTAATGTTGATCTGAAGCTTCTGTATCAAAAATCTCCTCTGAGGGGGCGTGGCTTTTGGTGCTGAGCCAAGCAGCTCCGCCCCTAACCCCCCCTGTCTAATTATGATGGCTTGCTAACGTATATCTTCACCGCTGCTACATAAAAATGTCCAGCCGTATGGTTCTGATCCAGATGTCAGCTCAGATCTTCATGGACCGAACTTCCTCCAAAATCCTGATTCTTTCTCCTTCCAGTTCACCAAAAACTCTTTTAGCTCATTCTCCAATGTTTATTGACGTTGCTGTGATCAATACATTCAATCCATTGGTTTCTCAGAGCAGAAAATAATGAAAGCTAACATCCAAATGCTCTTTCATTGATTTACAATCCTTTACAACTGCGGTCAAATGAGCCGCCGTTCGTATTTCCGTGGTCACATCAAGAAGCTCTCTGAGATTTTCCAGCGTTCTCAGCCCTGCTACCGTAAGTATTGGATGAAACTCACACTAAAAAATCCAGCGACGGCTGATTTGACCACAAAAATGTGAACGGCGGCTCATTTGACTGCAGTCAATGTGAAGATAGCATCTTCTCTTCTCCAGAACCTGAACTAGACACGCTAGCCGGACCAGATGAGGGTTTAGTGCATGTGCAGCAGAGAGAAGATCATTCATGAAAAACAGAGATTTAGAAGGAGAAATACTCAAAAATTCAAAAACAAAATAATTTCTTATTACATTTGTTTTCTTTAAGAAAAATGCCCCAAATACACGTTAAAAACTCAAAAAACAGGATTTTCATCTGAGGGGAACTTTAAAGAACTTTCACTATTTTACTCTCTGTAAACAATTTTCTCAAAATTTTACAAGTTAGATATAAGCGCAAGATAACAGAACAGGATAAACATTTATTGGAAAAGTTAAAAGTACATTTTTACAACTTCCCAACGTAACTTTTAACATTACTATGAAAAAAACAGGCAGGAATATTATTCCAGAATAAATCAACTTTAAAGAATTTTCAATATTTTACTCTTCGTGATGAAAATTTGTCAAAAATTATAATGATCTGGAGGGCCGGATATAATTACCCAGAGGGCCGGAACCGGCCCCCGGGCCATGACTATGACACATGATGTAAAGGGAATCCACTGTCGCTATACCAGGGGTGTCAAACTCAATCACTTAGGGGTCAAAATCCAAAACACACCTTAGGTCACGAACCGAACACAAAAAAAATGTACAAAAAACACTAAAACTAAACTTTAACTACTTTAAAAACGTAACTTGTTAACATTATTATGAATAAAAAACAGAAGGAAAAATTATTCCAGAATAAAGCAACTTTAACTTGAAAGAAATTTCAGAATATATTTTGTCAAAATTAGCTTAACTGTAGGGCCGGACATAATTAGCCGGAGGGCCGGATCCGGCCCCTGGGCCATGATATTGACATGTGATGTAAAGGAAACCCAGTGTCGCCGATGGATACTACTAGACTACGGAGTGTCAAACTCGATCGCACAGGGGGTCAAAATCCAAAACACACCTTAAATCGCAGGCGAACAGGATAAACATTTATTAAACACGCTAAAACTTTAAAATCTGAACTTTTTAACATAACTATGAATAAAAACAGGCAGTATTAATATAATAACAATGTTATTCAAGAATAAATCCATTTAAGGAACTTGAGTAATTTTACTCTCTGTGAAAATATACTTTGCCAAAATAAAAAAAAATCTGGAGGGCCGGATCCGGCCCCAGGGCCGTAATTTTAACACATGCGATTTAACACCTGAGGCGTCGTCGGTGACGCCTAAACACAAAATCTTCAACATACTGGAGCTTTTCCACGTAAGCACAATCGACGTAATTCCAGCGGATTATGGGTATTTTTCCAAATTTGATATGCCGCTTCTGTCCTAAATAATCTGCTGGAGTTACGTCGATCGTGTTAACAATTAAAAAGAACTTGGAGCTCTGATGTTAAAGGGACATTAAAAACAAAACTAAAATAAAATAATAATTCAATTAATTGTCAAAAATAAAATTATCTGGAGGGCCGGATATATTGATCCGGAGGGCCGGATCCGGCCCCCCGGGCCATAACTATGACACGTGTCGTTTTTTTTTTTTTTTTTGTAAAGTGAATTAATCCCAGTATATGTAAATAATAATTTCTGATTCAAAAGTTGATGGTTAAAAGGTGTGGCTCTCGGTGTGTGCGCGGGGACAGAGGAGCAGAGATAGAGTGGCGTTGTTTAATGACAGGAACAGCTGACTCATTTAGAGGGAGCAGTGAAAGGTAATTAACCCTGGGAAAACTACAGCTGCCATGCGAGCTGTTCACTTCAGTGCAATCTGATTAGGAATCACGGCTCCTGACTCCCTTTTCAGGCGCCGAGTGTTTGGTTCGAGGTAAACTTTTCCCTTTGCCTCCGAAGGGCCCGGAGCACTGGAGACCTGCCTTTTGTGGCGGCGGCGGCGGGGCGGCGGGGAGGGATTAGCTGGAACGGTTACTACGTTTCTACAAATTGCAGACCACCTGGTAGCATTCATGCACCCTCCTCCATGAAAGGGGCAGGAACAATGGGAAGGATTACTCCGCTCATTGTTGCACCGGGAATGGAACTTCTTTTTCCCCAAACACCTGTCCCCAAATTAGCGAGGTCTGAAAAAGCATGTTCGTGTTAGAATTCAAAGATGGAGGCTGACATAAGAGTGGTTTGGCGTGCTGGAGGCGGGCCAACCGGGGAATTTTGTGCCGCTCCATTTATCGATGGATAGCGGGAGAGGATACACTTTCGTTCCCCCTCTCTGTTGGGTTTATTTTTTAAAATAAAGTCGCATATCATCCAATCTTTTTCATAAGAGGAGGCTCTAAAAGCAGCAGAAATGTGGTCAAAAGACAGAAATTGGCTCTTTGATGTCAGAAGAAACAATCTGGACCGGCCGCTTTTTGTGTGGTCCAGCTCCAGATGAACTCAATTTAGAGGAAAAGGCTTTGGGATGACTTTGGAAAGCGATTACAACATTCATAAATCACCTCGGCAAAGGTGTCACCATCTGACTCTTTCATGGGAGCTCCTGCTACTCCGTCCAATAAAAGTTTCCCCTGTAGTTATGCCATCATAACAAATCATTGAAAGCGATAGGCAGCTAGCCAGCTCCTAATTGTCTCTTAAGAATTCAGTGAGCTGCACTCCTTTATTGTGGCATCTCTGTCTTGGAAAAGTGATAAGATGCCATACGCTTCTCTATAAAAGTACTCTTTGGCAAAGGCACAAACACTTTGCTTGGCCGTCAGGGTAGCTGTGAGGCTGTTATATCTGAAATCGCAGTTGACTTCAAGATTTTGCCGGTGTCTGCATCAGTCCAGAAACCTCTATCACACAGAGGGATGCTCAGAAATTGTTGGCAGAATGTTTCCTTTAAGATTTAGTTATTTAAAGAGGCCCATACATAACTGCGAATAAAAGCCCCCAAAAATGATCGACTTTATGTGACAAATTAGTCATTTTTGTCAACTTTTTCAGGATTTTACTTGCTATTTTAATCAAAAATATATAATAGTTTGATGAAAATGTAACATTTTCAGCTTTTCCCACAAATATGCTCAACAAATTACTCATTTTCATTAGGTTTTTCCAAATGTAAGTACTATTTTAAGCAAAAATGTACATTATTTTGATGAAAATTAAATTGTTTTCTGCTATCCCCAAAAAGATCTTTATCTCACGTGGCAAATTATTATGTTTTGTCAACTTTTTTCAATATTTATGTTTCATTATGACCAAAATACAAATTAATATTTTTCAGCTTTTCCTTAAAATATATTTTCTTCATGTGACAAATTATTAATTTTCGTCCAATTTTTCCTCATTTTTTGTGCTATTTTAAGTAAAAATGTTCATTAGTTTGTTAAACCCCCCAAAATCTTTACTTTGTGTGGCAAATTATTCATTTTTATTAACTTTTTCCAAATTTGATTTGCTTATTGAAGCAAAAGTTTGATGAAAACATAACATTTTCAGCTTTAACCATAAGTATTTTTACTTTATGTTACAAATTATTTGTTTTCTTCCACTTTTTCTAAATTTTATTCAATCATTTAAACCAAAGTTTACAACAGTTAAATGAAAAAGTGAGTTTTTTTCAACTTTTTCCAAAAAATGTACACTTTACATGACCAATTATTTGTTTTAGTCCATCTTCTTCACTTTTTTTTGCTATTTTAAGCCATAATGTATAAAAGTTTGATGAAAAGGTAAAATTTTCAGCTATTTCCAAAAACTTATTTACTTTATGTTTCAAGTTTTTATTTCTCGACCAATTTTTTTCCAAATTTTATGTCTATTTTAAGCATAACTTCATTATTGTTTGATGAAATTGTAGTATTTTTAGCTGTTTCCAAAAAAAATCCTGACTTTATGCAATTTTACTTTTTTTTTAGCAAAAGTTTCTAATAGCTGGATGTAAATGTGAGGGTTTTTTTTCAGTTACCGAAAAGATTGAAAGAAATTCTTATTTTTCATCCACTTTTTTCCCAGATTTTTTCAGCTATTTTATGAAATCTTTTTACGTTTGATGAAAATGTAAATGTTATGTAACAAATTCTTTTTCTTAGTCAAATTTATTTCAAATGTATTTGCTATTTTAGGCCAAAGATTCTAAAAGTTTCATTATAAATTTTTCCAAAAAGATCTTTTTTATTTGTGTGAGAAATGTCTCTTTTTTTTAACCCACTTTTTCCATGTTTTTTTTTTTTCATTTTAAGCATAAGTTTACAATAGTTTGATGAAAATGTGAAATTATTATACTATATTTTTATTAAATATTATGTGGTATTTTAAGAAAAAGTTCATCTTTTTCGACAAAAATGTTAATTTATTATTTTTCTTTAAATTTATCAAAGTTTTATTCATTGAAGTTTCTAATAGTTTGAAGAAAATGTGAATTATCCTCCAAACAATTGTTGTCGTCACAGAATTAAAACAAACCAACACAGAAGTTTACTGGAGGCTCAAACAAACAAACAAATAAACAATAAACCTCATGCAAATGCAAAAGGCAAATTGTTTATCTAAATACTCTTTGAACAGAAGTTGATTTGAGTCTCTGACCAAGGTTTAATTTACTCTCCACGAATCCATTTGCATCTCAATGAAAAACAGCAAAAGCAATCACTCGTGTCCTTTATTTTTTCACCACAAACTCGCCCTCTCCGAGCCGCCACGTTTCTTCCGCCATGTGTTATTTTTTTTTTGGAGGGGGTTTGAGCTTCTCCTCCGAGCCTCCTATGGCGCGAACAGGGGGTTGTGATCAGTTAGACCTTCATTACAAGGGAATATGAAAGTGAAAAAAGGTCTTATCTGCTGCCGTTTGCTTTTTTTGTTACACATAAACAGAAAACACTTAGCATGTAAAATTAATGTGAAAATTATTCCCGGGGTAAACTATAAACACAAAAGTTACCCCGCGCGTTTACCCTTTTTTTTTTTTCTCCTCCTTCCCCTAGATCAGAGTGTAATTGCCAGTAATCAGGTCTGTTTGCTGCTGATAAAACCCCTCTGAATGCGAGGAACCCTCTTTGTGTGATGACTCAATTATGCCAGAAGTGGCTCATCAAACCTGGCCCATCAGCTGCTTTAATAAATAAGGAGGAAAACTTGCTGCAGGCGCATTATAATTCCATTCATTCCATAATTAAATCCATTCCAGTTTTAACCCTTCGCTCAGTGTGCTTCTGGAAGAGGAAACAAAAACAAGGGGGGGGGCGCACACCAGACAGTGACCTTGCACAGAGCACCCATCCGCTCCCTATAATTCACAATGATACTGTTGAAGAAAGGTTAAGAGAAAAAAGACTTTTTTTTATTTTTATGTATGCATTGTTTCCACGCGCAGACGGTAATTATATTTAAAGAGTAATCTAATCAAAACAGTTGGTCGGTTGGGAGTGCAGCACTGACATTTTGAAATCTTATTTTGCGTAATCTCATTTGCTTCTATCATCTCGCCCGTCCCCTCCATGGAAATGTAAATGTAATAATGCAATTATTTTATGGTCTCCAGAATCTTACTTTGCGACTCTGGTTTGCTTTATTGGTTTAAAGATGAGGTATCAGCACAGTTTTTTTTTTTTTTTTTTTTACTCCATCACAATAATGTCTGTGTTAATTACATGAGAGCGTCCCAAGTGCACGGATAAGCTGGGAACAGGGGGGACACAAAGACTCAAGGTCAGCGATGAATATCCACAGCAGCTGCACTGTATTAATAAGGCATTATATGAAAATAATAATAATAATAATAATAATAGCATCCCCTCACAACAGTGTAACGTCAGCGGCGTTCGCGGGGCGTTTCCGCACGCCGTGGCTGATGGCGATGGTTATTCATGATTGCTGGACGGGGACGGTCCCCCTCTTTCTGTGTCCCCATTCTCTGCTGGGTGGTGGGAATGCTGGCAGATGGGGTTAGAGGGGGGAATGGGCTGGGCTCAAGGACAGTTAGCAGCCAGATTAACACGTAGAAACCCCCGTTTTCAGCATCAGGCTGCCTCCTAAAGGAAAAAAAAAAAAAAAAACTCCCCCTCCGAGGGGAAATCGGTCCTCGTTTGATGGCTAGGTATGAGTATGATTCAGCAAACCGGCTCCAACAGTAGCAGCCGAAGTCTTTTTCATATGCTAATGACAGGGGTTTGAATGCTGCGACCCCCCCTAAGTTACCCCCCCTTTTAACCCCCGTCGTTGGTTGTTTTTTCCTGTGGAAATGTTCCCTGAGCCATAATTAAGAAGTATACAGAAATAAATAAGATCTGTGAAGTGAAAAGGCTTAATGTACTCATTGTGTTCATCCTTGTTTTCCTCTTGGATATTTTGTATTAATTAGAAGGAAGCAATTTGATCTGTGTCAGGCAATCAATTTGCATCACGTTGCGAAATATTAATTCGCCGCCTCCCTCCTTCATGTCTGAGATGCCTCCTAACGTATAGAGAAAAGTGTTCGGTTTGGGCGAGCTGAAAGTTTTGGTCTTTTTGCTTCTTCCAGATGATGATTTACAGCCTCACTTCCTGAGAGAGAACCAGCGTGAAAGCATCAGCCGGGCGAGCTCTTGGATTCTGGCATCTTGTCCTTCGGAGCGCTCAGGAAACCGCAATCGTCTGAGGTATTTGTTTGAAGTAAAGTTTTGGAGCTGGTGAACAGAAAAATACCAAAAAAAAAATTGTGTTTGGCTGAACAAAATACTAAATATTGCTGGAAAAATGAGCGTCAAACTCAACCGCAAAGGGGGCCAAAATCCAAAACACACCTTAGGTCACGGGCCGAACAGGATAAACATTTACTTAACTCTCTAAAACAAAAATTTTAAATCTTTAAAGTTAATTTAAAATAATTATGAACCAGATCTGTGGCATTACTAGTTTTTGTTATATATTACTAGGAATGCTATAATCCTAGTGTGAATGCTCTAAGCAGAATTTAGCCCCTGAAGATGCTAGTGCTGATCGCTGAAAATGTTGAAATTGATAGCTGAAAATACTGAAGCTGATAACTGAAAACGCTAAAGCTAAAAGTAAAAACGCTAAAGGTGATAGCTGAAAACACACTGAAGCTAATAGCTGAAAACACACTGAAGCTAATAGCTGAAAACACACTGAAGCTAATAGCTGAAAACGCTGAGACTGATAGCTGAAAACGCTAAAGTTAATAGTAAAAATGCTGAAGCTGACAGCTGAAAACACACTGAAGCTAATAGTTGAAAACGCTGAAGCTGATAGCTGAAAACACAATGAAACTGATAGCTGAAAACGCTAAAGTTAATAGTAAAAATGCTGAAGCTAATAGCTGAAAACACACTGAAGCTAATAGTTGAAAACGCTGAAGCTAATAGCTGAAAACACACTGAAGCTAATAGTTGAAAACGCTGAAGCTAATAGCTGAAAACGCTGAAGCTGATAGCTGAAAACGCAATGAAACTGATAGCTGAAAACGCTAAAGTTAATAGTAAAAACGCTGAAGCTGATAGCTGAACTGAAAACACACTGAAGCTGATCGTTGAAAATGCTAAAGTTAATAGTAAAAACGCTAAAGCTGACAGCTGAAAACACTGAAGCTGATTGCTGAAAAACGCTAAAGTTAATAGTAAAAACGCTGAAGCTGATAGCTGAAAACGCTGTAGCCGATAGCTGAAAATACTGAAGATGATAGGCAGCTATAACATTTGCTAAATTTCAAATTAGCCTAGAAACAAAAAAGTAATTTAGCTTAGTTTTGCCAAAACAGCTAGCATTTAGCTGAAAAAATAGCTAAACTTCCAGACATGATAAAAAACAGAAAAAAGTAAAAATTCATCAACTTAAACCTTAAATAACTTTCAATATTTTAGTCTCCATAAAATATATTTTGTCAAAATTATACAAGTTAGAAATAAGCGTAAGACAAGATTTGGCTATTAATAACAATAAAATAAAATGATCTGGAGGGCCGGCCCTCCAGATCATTTTATTTTATTGTTATTAATGTCTGTGTAACACCGGAGCTCTGGTGTTAGTGGTTAAAAATGACGGTACGTTACATTTCTTTGTGTTGTCGCTAACAACGTCTCAGGTGTTAAATCACGTGTCAGAGCCATGGCCCAGGGGCCAGATCCGGCCCTTCGGCCACTCAAAACATTTTATATATGGCCCCCTGTGGGATTGAGTTTGACACACCTGGTCGAGCTGTATCCACTGGGTTTTCTTTACGTCACACGTATCACAGTCTACAGATAATTTTAGTTTTTGCCAAATTTTAATGGTTTATATGCGCACAGAAAGTAAAATATTGAAAGTCCTTTAAAAAAAAAAAAAACGTGAAAAAATATATTTTTATGGAGAGCATAATATTGAAAGTTATTTAAGGTGGATTTACTCTTGAATAATATTCCTGCCTGTTTTTATTTATGGTAATATTAAAAAGTTACGTTTTTAAAATTTTAGCGGATATGTGTCAAAGTCATGACCCCGGGGCCGGATCCGGCCCTCCAGATCATTTTATTTTTTAGCAATTTTGAAAAAATATATTTTTACAGAGAGTAAAATATTGAAAGTTATTTAAGGTGGATTTACTCTTGAATAATATTCCTGCTTGTTTTTATTTATAGTAATAATAAAAAGTTACGTTTTTCAAATTTTAGCGTATGTGTGTCAAAGTCATGGCCCGGGGGCCGGATCCGGCCCTCCAGGTAATTATATCCGGCCCTCCAGATCACTTTATTTTAGAGCAATTTTGACAAAATGTATTTTTACAGAGAGTAAAATATTGAAAGTTATTTAAAGCTTTTTTAACTTTAGAATAATATTTCTGTAATGTTAAAAACTTAAGTTTTTAATAAATGTTGATCCCGTCCGCCCACGACTGGACAGGATTTTGGATTTTGGCCCCTGTGGAGACTGAGTTTACACCTGTGTAAATTTATTTCCACTGTTATTCATTTTATAATAAAGCAGGTTCGCCAGACTAGCAGCTCTGCGGACATATGCGTGATGTTTGTAAGCAGTAATGACTTCTCCTCTTTAAACAAATTGTTAACAACTGTTTTTTCTATATTGTTATTTGTCATCAAATCAAATCCCAGCTTCTCCTTATGTGTCGCCACAGAAGGAGAGACAGTTGCTGAGGAACGTAAACCGTCTATTCAGTATATCTTCCTTTACTGCTAACATATTACAAACGGTGGTGCCGATTATAAGAAATAAATGTATTTTTTTGATAAAAAATAGTTGCACGATAGATTATCTTGTGAAATGCTACAACCCTGTAACATGTCCAGTGATACCAAAAACAGTTTAAAAAATAGATTTGAGTGACACTTCTAAAATGTCACCTCAAGAGTGACTCAGTGGTGATATTTTCCCTCACTGATAACATGATGTGAACTTTGATTAATGTCCATGTTATATTTTCAGTCTGCATGAAAACATTTTGCCTTAAGACCAACAAAAACATTGATGTCTGGTGTGGAAAAAGTGTTACCAACTAATAAGGCATGTTCATTTTTGCAGAATGTAATCTATAGTGTTTGGGAGTTGTTTGTCTCAATAGGCTGCAGTAATCAAAAGTAATGAACCTATTATGAGCAGGACCTCTGAGGGCCCAGCGTGGCATTAAGAGTGTGGCACATAAAAGGTTTATTAAAGGAAATTAAGGTCCATCACTGCCACACCTGCTCCCCTATTATAAATGTATGACAGGTCAGTGCCTTCAATCACAACAGCAAACGAGAGAGAGGAGTCATGTTTCCCATTACCGGGAAAAGTAACAGCATATCCTATGACTCATAGATTTCACTGGCCTGTGACCACAAAACGCCACCATCAGCCTGGAATAATTATGTTTAATAGGTTTTATTTGAGATCCACAAGCAACAGCTGTGAGAGTGGATGGATTTTCGACACTATTTTTGTCAAAACACTCACTATCAGGCGCCGCCTGTACTTAAATGACATTATTCTGTGTCATTAGGTTTTTACACGCCTTTGAAACTTTTTTTTTTTTTTTGTGTTTGCATATTATCTGTGTTTTAGCAGCTCTTTCTGACAGAATAGAATTTAAGAATCGACGTGGAAAATGATAAAAATAAAATGAATGACTCTCAATTGGCTTTAACACCTGAGGCGTCGCCGGTGACGCTTAAACTCAAAAATCTTTGATGTACTGAAACTTCTCAACCGTTAAGACCCTTTAACACGGGGGTGTCACACTCAGTTACATAGGGGGCGACTCCACTGATCTGGAGGGCCGGATATCATTACACAGAGGGCCGGATCCGGCCCCTGGGCCTCAACTTTGACTTATGTGGTTTAACACTTGAGACGCCGTCGATGACGCTTAAACCAACTCGTTCTCACTTCCAAGTCGTCACATTTTGTTGTTTGGTTAAGGACCCCTCCATGTCACTTTTTGACGTTTTGGGTTTCTCCAACTCATTTTTTTTTTTCTGACATATTGGCTGACCCGTTACATCATGGGTCTCCAACCAGAACCAGAACTGGAACCAGTCCAGTACTGCGACTCATAGCACATTGGTACCAAAACCCAGTACCGTTACCCAAACCCTAACCCGACCAGATGCGGTACCGGACCCGAACTGGACACTAACTAGTACCAGGTTAAGTGGCACTTAACCGGATTAATTGACACTTTTTTTTTTTTTTTTAGATTTAGATTTATTTCAAACATGTAAAAAAAAAAAAAAAAAAAAAAAAAAAAAAAGCATTACAAAGCAAACAAAGAAAAAAGAGTAAAAAATAACCCTTAACCCAGTACCGGTACTCTAACCCGACACCGCACCAGATGCAGTACCGGGCAAGAACTGAACGCGAACCAGTACCAGGTTAAGTAACATTTAACTGGATTAAGTTACATTTAACCCATTACCGGTACACTAACCCGACATTGGACCAGATGCGACCAGAACCAGATGCAAATCAGTACCGGGTTAAGTGAAATCTAACCGGGTTAAGTGAAACCAGATGTGGTACTGGATCTGAACCAGTAGATGCGATATCGGACGAGAACCAGGCGTGAACCACTAGCGGGTTAAGTGACACTTAACCCAGTACTGGTACTCTAACCTTACCAGATGCGGTACAGGACTCAAACCGGTACCAGATGCGGTACCAGGCAAGAACTGGACACAAACCAGTACCGGGTTAATAGACATTTAACTGGGTTAATAGACATTTAACAAGGTTAAGTAACATTTAACCGGGTTAGGTGACGTTTAATCAGATTAAGGGACACTTAACCCAGTACCGGTACCCTAACCCTAATCTGAGTCAGGACCAGATGCGGTAGCAGACATGAACCAGTACCAGGTTAAGGTTAGGGCACCAGTACTGGACGCGTCCAGAGGACCAATGTGCATCTGGTATCAGATCCGGTCCTGCGTCCCGCGGGTTGCGGATCCTTAATTCTACGAACAGCCGGCACGTCAAAAGACGACTTCTTGGGGACAACCAAAACGTCAAGAGTGACGCGGAAGGATCCTTAACCATCAATAAGTGACGACTTGGAGATGAGAATGTGCTGCCCTAACACAAAAATCTTTAACGCACTGTAAATTATCAACCATTAACACGATAATTCCAGCAGATTCTGAAGGAGGAAAGCGGCGCTAACCGCTAGTCTGGCGTAAACCTGCTTCATTGGAAAATTTAAAAATGGTGAAAATTTTTTAAACTTTAAAAACTTAACTTTTCAACGTAACTATGAATTAAAGCAGGCAGGAATATTGTTCCAGAACAAATCATTCTTAAATAACTTTTAATCTTGTGCTGTTCAGAAAAATATATTTTGTCAAAAATAGTCAAAAATTAAAATAATCATAAGGGCCAGATATAATTACTTGGAAGGCCAGTTTCGGCCCCTGGGCCGTGAATTTGACACATGCTTTATGACGTCTTTCAACTATCGTTTAACCATCGTTTAACGTCGTTCATCCATTGTTCAACTGTCATTTAACTGTCATTCAACTCTCGTTTAAATTTCTTTCAACCGTTGTTAAACCGTCGTTTGGCTGTCATTTAACTGTTGTTTAACCATTGTTAAACCATCGTTCAACCGTTGTTTAACTGTCGTTTAACCATCGTTAAACCGTCGTTCAACTGTTGTTTAACCGTCGTTTAACCGTCGTTTAACTGTCGTTTAACCATCGTTAAACCGTTGTTCAACCGTCGTTCAACTGTCGTTTAACCGTCGTTTAACTGTCGTTTAACCATCGTTAAACCGTCGTTCAACTGTTTTTTAACCGTCGTTTAACCCTCGTTTAACCGTAGTTCAACCGTCGTTTAACTGTCGTTTAACCATCGTTAAACCGTTGTTCAACCGTCGTTCAACTGTCGTTTAACCGTCGTTTAACTGTCATTTAACCGTAGTTCAACCGTCGTTTAACTGTCGTTTAACCATCGTTAAACCGTCGTTCAACTGTTGTTTAACTGTCGTTTAACCGTCGTTTAACCGTAGTTCAACCGTCGTTTAACTGTCGTTCAACCATCGTTAAACCGTTGTTCAACCGTCGTTCAACTGTCGTTTAACCGTCGTTTAACTGTCGTTTAACCGTAGTTCAACCGTCGTTTAACTGTCGTTTAACCATCGTTAAACCGTCGTTCAACTGTCGTTTAACCGTCGTTTAACCGTCGTTTAACTATCGTTAAACCGTCGTTCAACTGTCGTTTAACCATCGTTTAACATTGTACAACAGTTGTTTAACCGTCGTTTAACCGTCCTTAAACAGTCTTTCAACCGTTGTTCAACTGTCGTTTAACCGTCATTAGCCGCTTTTCTCCTTCACAATCTGCTGGAATTATGTTGATCGTGTCAACAGCTGAAAAATGGCAGAACACAAACACTGGAGTTAAAGGGTTAAAAGGTGTTTTTCTCATTGATTTCTTCCAGATGGATTCTGAAGGTGAGGAGCAAACCTTGAAAACGTGTCACAGCAGCTCAGGTGAGCGTTCCACTTCATCTCCACGGGGGTGTCGGTTCAACAATCCAACTTTACATCTGCCAGCTGTACATATTATCTCTTGAAGAGCGGCGCTCTGCCGTTTTATTATTCAGATGGGAATACCTTCATTAAAAGCTTCAAATTAGTGTGGAAAAACCTCTAAAGTGAAAGGGCCTCCCAGGCCTTATTCCCCGCTCGTGCTGGAGCTGTTACCACATCTGGGAAAATTCAGGGAAAAAAAAAAAAACGTGTTAGCGTTGGTTCTGCCTGCTGGGGAGCGGCGGCGGAACTCGTGAATGAGATTCATGTGAACCGCCACGCTTTTGTGAAGAGGAGTCCGCCATTGAAAAACCTAAAAAAACTGATGTTTTCTCAGCTCTTTCCAAAAAGATCTTGATTTTATGTGACAAATTGTTAAATTTCAGCCAATTTCTCGACATTTGATGTGCTTTTTAAGGAAAAATGAAATGAAAATGTAACATAATATATATTTACTCTATATGACAAATTTCTATTTTTTTAACATTTTTTCCAAATTTTATTTTCTATTTTAAGCAAAATTTTACAATAGTGTTAAAAAAAATGTGTTTCCAAAAAAGATCTTTACTTTATGTAACAAATTTTTCTTTTTTATCCACTTTTTCCAAATGTTGTTTACTATTTTAAGCATAACGTCATAATAGTTTGATTAAATTGTTTATTTAAATTTCAGCTGTTTCCAAAAAATCTTTACTTTTATGTATCAAATTATTCAAGTTTTCAAAACTGTATTTGCTTTTTTGAATTTCTTAGTTTGATGAAAATGTTCTTTTGCTCCCAAAAACGTCTTTAAATAATTATTATTATTTATCCACTTTTTTCCCAAATTGTATGGGCTATTTTAAAAAACATTCATAGTTGTTTGAAAATGTGAATTTAAAGTAACACATTATTCTTCTTTGTCTAATTGATACAAGTCTTTTGCTGTTTTATACAAAATCTTATAACAGTTTAAAGGAAAAAGTAAAGTTTTCAGTTGTTTCCAAAAAAATATTTTTTTTTGTCACAAATTATTTGTTTTCGTACAATTTCTCTACATTTTATGTGCTTTTTAAGCAAAAATATACGATGAAAATGTAAAATTTTCTGCTATTTCTGAAGATATATTTACTTAATACAACAAATTTAGACTTTTTGACCCAATTTTCCTAATTTTATTTTCTATTTTATGCAAAATGTTATAATGGTTTGATAAAAATAATTTTCCAAAAAAAATCTTTACTTTATGACCAATTTTTTCTTGTTTTGTTTGGGTAAGTTTTAAATAATTTAATGAAAATGTTCTTTAGTTCCCAAAAGGATCTTGAAAAAAAAAGTTTTTTCATCCCCTTTTATCCCAAATCTCATGATCCATTTTAAGAAAATATTTAAAGTTTGATAAAAAAAATGAATCTTATGTAACACATTTTTTTTCTTAGTCAAATTTATTTGCTCTTTTAGCTAAACTTTTATAGTAGTTTGATGAAAATACAAGAGTTTAGCTATTTCTGAACATATATTTACTTCATGTATCACTTTTTTTTACTTTTTTAACCTTTTTTCCATATTTTATTTGCTATTTTAAGTGAAATTCTATAATGGTGTGATGAACATGTATTTTTTTCAAAAGGTTATCTGCTTTATGTGACAATTTTTTCTTTTTATTCACTTTTTCCAAATCTTATTTGTTATTTGAAGCATCATAATAATTTATAAGTTGATTAAATATTTAGACTTTCATCTTTTTCCAAAAAAACTACACCATTTGTAACAAAAAATATTATTTTTCACCATTTTTTTTGAGAAAAAGTTTCTAATGGTTTCATGAAAATGTGAAATTGTTCTTCTTTGTCAGATTTATCCATATTTATTTGCTATTTTAGGAAAAATGTAAATTTTTCCACAAAGATCTTAAGCTTATGAGATAAATTATTCTTTTTATCCACTTTTTTCAAATGTTATTTGGCATTTTAAGTACAAGTTCATAATAGTTTGATGAGAATGTTAGATTTCTGTTTATTTCCAAAAAGATTTTGTCCTGAATTATAATTTTTTTCCAAAATTGTATGTGCTATTTTAAATAAAAATTTTATTGGTTAATGAAAATGGGATTTTTTTTGTCACAAATTCGTCAAACTTGTCCAAAATTTGACAAAACTCTTCAATGAGATTCATGCGACTGCTACACTTTTGTAAAAACCTTAAAGACGGGTGGGGGCAGAAGTTTATCCCCCCTCTCTGCAAAGCAAATATTTACTGTAAAATTTAATTTGCTCCAAAGTAAAGAGTTGATGTGGACAGATTTTGATCTTTTATTTCTTTTTTCAAAGGGTTGGCCGAGTGCATCACGGAGACGCACAGGTAAGCTTTTATTGTGAAAAGACGCTTTTATCATCACGCCTGAAAGGAAGTATTTTGGTCTTGGATTCATAAAGAAGCTTTTAGCTTCATAAAACATAATTTTTTTTTTGTATCTTTGGACATTGCAAATGAGCAGCACAAGGTCTCGCTTAACCTCCCTTTTGCTTTTTGTCCAGCCCATATGCGTCCATGGCGAGGAAGAGGAGCGCCCAGGAAGGGGTGCAGGGTGGCCCTGTCAATAAGAGGAAGTCCCTGCTGATGAAGCCCCGCCACTACAGTCCCAGCGAGGCATGTGAAGAGGAGAGCGAGGACCTGGCACCGCCACAGGACAAAGAAGAGCCGAGGAACATTGACACTCCAGCAGGTAAACAGATGTCCTGTTGTTTTGTCTGTTTTGATGAACAATTGACGCTGAATTTTAAAATCCCATCTGTTGCATTCTTATTTCCCCCCCTCCGCCGTCAGCCAAGCAGCCGCAGTCATTGTGCAGTGGAAGTGAAAGACTACACTGCTGGATCCGTATTAGTTGTCCACAAATTGAAGTTTTGACAGCTGATCTGCCATGATATTTTTGGCGTGGCTTTACCCCCCTCTTGATGAGGCCAGCTTTCAGACCCCCTCATCTGTCCGTCTACAATAGCCAGTCCAAACCCATTGAGTCCATACAATGACGACCTGAATGGAGGCGTTCACCAGTTCACTTTCATTTATATTAGGCGTCCTTCTCTTTTATTTGTTACTGAAGATGCCCGTCGTGAAAAACAAATTAGTTTTCCCCGTCTCGCTTCCAGAAAGTTCATTTTCTTCACTATTAGCTAAAAAAAAAACATAAAAGTTTTCTCTTTTTTCCCCAAATTTTGTGCATTTTGCCAATAAAATCGTACATGTGCATTCTCGCCCACCATAATCTGCTCTGATTTGGTATATTTTTAACGATGTAACTAAGCAACAAACGTAATTGTCCCTTTCAAAAGCTTTTGTTAGCCCCTCTAACACAGTCTAATACATAATTAGGCATAATGTCTACAGCTCATTATAGTACACATGTGTGTAGTTTAATGGAGCAGGATAGTAGCTTACTGAATTGTGTGGATTCATTGGAAATTGAATTTATTTGTTTTCTGGGTTCATATTACATTACAATTATCGGAGTAATTCACTTTGCAACACCAGGTTTATTTTTCCTGATATTTTCAGAGCTGTTTTTGCAGAAAAAATAATAATCCGGCCAGAATTATATATATAAAAAAGTCTAAAATGTGTTAAACAAATAAGGAACATATTCTGAACATGTTTTGCTGTTGTTAGATTTTTTTTTTTTCCCACTTGGAAAAGTGAAGCGAAGACTGTCGGGATTTTTTTTTTTTTTTTTTTTTTTTAGATGGAAGCCGGTCATATCTGCATTTTAAAAAAAAAAAAAAAAAAAAAAAGGAGAGGGAAAAATAAGCCGCTTGTTTGGTTGAGCGTTTAACTCCAGCCAACTGCAGCCCTGCTGCAGAGTGCTGGTAATGGCTATTCTGGAGTACAAACTGTTCACCTGTTCCAACACACAAACCGTCGGAGGGATCCAAGTTTTTTCTCCTCCATCTCTTTCCTTTTTCTCACCACACTTGTGTGTGTGTGTGTGTATTTGTCTGACTGACTGACTGCATGTATGGCTGTGTCAGGCCTGGGAGTCCTTCTGGATGGAAAACAAAAACCTGTGTCGCTCTGCCTCATCAGTGTAAACACATAGAACTGGCTGTAATTTTGCTTTCACTAGAGTTTGCTCTTTTATTTCATTTTTTCCGTCTCTCAGAAGGGAGAATTGACAGGCTTGTTGTTGCACAAAATCGTCTTTTTTTTTCCAGAAGTAGTTTTGTTTTATGTAAACCTCATAATGCCTGGGATGTTAAAGCCCTTTTGGTAAAGGATTAAGTTTTGGTCTCGTCGGTAAGTTCACCGCTAATGCCTTTATGCCCATCGAGTGAGTGTGATCTGATTGTCACAATCCCTGTCTGTCTATCTTCTCAATCTGTGCAATCCTACTTTGCTTTGGACTTTAATGTCAGGCCACTTAAATGGATATAGAAATCCAGTTCGGCTTACTAAAAGTTTAAAAAAAAAAAAAAAATCTCCACAGTCCAAAGAGCTTTAATAGAGCATAAGTTTGAATGGATCAAGAGAGATTTGCTTGAATCAATCCAGATGATAGCTTTCCATTGTTAATCACTGACCATGACTTAATATGATCAGTGGTCTTAATAAAGTGTTGTTTCAGAAGCGTTTTGGAGGGATCATCGTAACCCTCTTTGCCTCCTCCGATCAGCAGGCTTCTCGCAGTCATCTGGCTTCTTTCTCTGCACCGGGATTTACATTAAAACAGTCCGAGGTCACAGCAGATTCAATTATTAAGAGCAAAATAAGATAGAAAAAAAAACAAATGCAGTGTAAAAGTTTAATTCTGTCACTCCCACACATTTCTTTAAATTGCTTGCAGCTCGAATATGAATTAAAAAATAGGATTTTGGAGATAATCGTCCATTTGTGTGCCAACATTTTTGTAAAAAGTAGGCTGTTTAAGTGTACTTTAAGTTAACTTTCTGACTTTTTTTATTTTTTTTTTGAGAGAAAACTTCACAAGGTCTGATAAGTGACCACTAAAGACTTGAAAATGATATGAACCCCAGCTGTTCTACAGTGTACAAAGCTAGAAAAACTACAACTAGAATAGTTACATTACCTGTGATAATGCTAGTGTGAATGCTTTCTGCTGAAAGCAGTCGCTGAAGATGCTGAAGCTTTTTTGCTGAAAACGTGTCGCAATTTATTTAATTTGCTGAAAAAGTGGTTTGCTGAAAATACAAAAGTAGTTTAAA